>JAOXJM010000001.1:13497722-13552095 GCA_026413425.1 Tringa solitaria
GTGGCCCTCCTCTGGACCCGCTCCAACAGGTCCATGTCCTTCTTATGTTGGGGGCTCCAGACACAAGTCTCTGTTACTTCTAGTAACAATGTTTTTTAGTTTTCCTGGGGTAATGCATAAAAAAATAATAGCCATATGAGATCAACTGATCATGTTGTACCTTACTAAACTAGGATTATTATCCATCAGTCAGCTCTCAAAGTGTACTGCGAACTAGGTTTTAATACATTTAATGTACTGGGGTTTGCATTATTCCATCTTCTTAATAGGCAGTATTGGTTGCCAGTCAGACACCTTCAGAGATTTACTGAATCAGCACTACCTTAACAATCATTCTCAGCAAAAAGTGCTGTTGTCAAGACATAGTGTCCAAAAAGCCACTGTCCAAAAAAGTAGAAAGACAAAAATGACTAATGAACTATTAAAAAAGAAAAAGAAGAAGAAAGCATTATGAATGTCATGATTGATCCATAAACTGAATGCAGGACCTAATTATTTTATCTAGGAACAAAGGTACCCTTTTAAGTCCTGTGTCAGATTTCCATGACTTACAGAAAAGCATTAAGGGGTCAAAGAACTTAAAAATAAATAAATAAATAAAATCTATCTGCAAACTATTGCAGGCATACTAAACACAACACCAAAACTTTTTTTTTTCCTAGTCATTGATGAAATGAAACATTACCATGGGACATGGAACCCCTCTACTAGCCTCCTCTCAAATACACAGTAAAACAGTTTCCAGGTTTTTGACATCAGGTGACTGTACAGATTGTTTTGCCCTTAACACACATGCCCTCCATCAGGCACGGAACTATTCTAAAATTGGTGCAAAAGGTGCTGAGGCTCACAGTGTCCACCAGCAGCAATTCTGTTTTCCGCTCAGTGGTTGTATCACATTCCTCCCTGCTTCCCTGAGTTGGGCCACGTAAACTCCGAGTCTCTCCTCTATGTAGTCATTACTATGGATAGCACTAAACACACTGATATTGTACTAAAAAGCTCCCCCTTAATCTAGCAACTAAAGCTAGAAATTAATGCAACTGCATCCTGAGAGCAGAGCGGGCCGTTCGCCTCGTGTCAGCGCCACAGCACATCCAAGTTTCACAAGGCAGAGAGTATAACAAAGACTGAGACACCACAGGAGGAGTTCCTCCCTCCTGCTACCAACTCCTCCATCCTGCAACAGATCAGAAAAGTATTCCAAGTTCTGTTCTGCCAGGAATGTTGTTTTGAGAAACAGATTTCTTATTTATGTGCTCAGTTTTCTAAAAGGCACTGGCAAGGGAAAGGGTGTGCCTGTTGGCTGTGGTGTGGACTAACTTGTCCAGAAAACAAACCAGCAGCTG
Source organism: Tringa solitaria (assembly GCA_026413425.1). Taxonomy (NCBI): domain Eukaryota; kingdom Metazoa; phylum Chordata; class Aves; order Charadriiformes; family Scolopacidae; genus Tringa; species Tringa solitaria. The sequence goes on from JAOXJM010000001.1 coordinate 13,499,072, forward strand.
CATCCCTGTCCTTCTATGTTTGCAAGTTGAAGTGTTTGTGAACAGAATGTTTACTAAGATATGCTTTTCTCCCAGGCGGAAGGAAAAACCCATTAAAGAAGCCAACATATGTCAAAGTTTTTTTAAACTCGACATATACACCAATAGCTGTTTCTAGGTGAGACAGGCAGAAGTAGCTGAAGAAGCATTGCCACTTTTGCTACTAGTAATAAAACATATGGATATACCTTGCAGAAATGTGTATAAACCCAAGTGTCTGAGGTGCATATGCAACCATAAAGAGTTTACAAAAATAGTTCCTTAAAAAAATTTATGAAAAACCAAACAACAAAACACACACACATAAAACAATACTTTTAAATTCAACCCCAGAAATCAGTGGTTATCTCAGTTTCATACACTGGGAAGGCTTCAGGCAGATATGTTTGAAAGCTTTCACTTCTGCATTAGGTTAAAATCAGGATCAGTTCACTCTGTTCTAGCGCATTAAACCAGGAGCAAGAAACTTACAGGAGTTTTGTCACCAAAAAACAGGTACTTCGCTACTTTGCTTAATTAGCTCAGACTGATGTTTCTGTGAAGGTTTCATTTACTTTTAAACAACTCATTCCCCAGAAAGTGATGGATTTTTACTTCAAAGGTACTACTGGGTCTGTTTTTATTTTTAACTAAAAAAATAATGTTTGCTGAGCTCTCGGAGCAAGACTGTTACTTGTTCTCAGTTATGCATCACAAGAGAGAGTGAACAACCAGTACTTTGAGCACCCTTGAGTGATACCGACTCACACAATTTCCTTTCTGTCATATATTAAAATAAATGAACGGACAAACATGTAGAACAAGTAGCATGGAGCAGAACAGAGGAAGCTCAACTGTAAAAGTCAATGTGGGGTATCTCAATGACCTCATCCATTCAGAAGAGCAGATGGCAGTATTAAGAAAAAGCCTCCCAGCCTTCCTAATCACAGCTTACTGGCATCAGTCAACACACTCTTGCTTCTCTAGACAGATGTCGCATTCTCAGGCAAAATGCAATTTTTAAAAGTATCACAGCTTAGAAAAAGCAGAATAACATATGTAGTTCAAAAGGGTCATCATATAAAATTATTTTAAAGAAAAAAATGGATTAACAAATGTGCACTTCAGTAAGTTAAGTGCTCTGTGCAGTGCCTTGTTTTCTTACAGAAGATACCTATACCATTGTGGCAAGCTTCTCACTCTTAGAAAACAGAGACATTAACAATATGTGGGTAAACAAAAGAATAGGAGCTTTCCCAACCTTTGCCTCTATGTGCATCAATGGCTGAACAGTTCAAGAGTTCCAATGTCCTTGTTGACTTGAGGGAGGAGTTACTCAGATCAAGTGAAAATGCTCGCTTTTAGGAATTTCTAGGTGTGCTGATGAATTACATATATATACGTGTGTATATTATTTATGAAAGACTACATTAACAAACGGAAAGACCATAGAGTCAAATACTTAGAAGTGTAGATTACATCTAGTTTACAACAATAGAGAGTAACTCATGTTCCTGTGGTAACGCAGAGGGACAAGGAATTCTCATGGCAGATGCAGTGTCTGAACTCAACTTGCTAAGGTGACCTAAACCGTGCTATCATCTCCCAAGGGTGCAGCTTTTCCCCACCTACTTCCTCCAATGTCTGAATCACCAGAGCTGTCACTAACTTTGAGAAAATGGAGGATAACAGTTTTAGACTGGTATTTCACAGGAATTGCCTACAATTCAAAACCTTTTGCCCAGGAATTGCAATGCCTAATTTCCTTTTGGAACTCACACTGGAAACATTTAATGGAAGTCAGAAGCTTTCTGTACTGGTAAAGTACCAGCAAATTCACTGCAAAGACTCTTCCAGGAGTAATCTCATGGTTTTCCTTAAAAGGAATTGAGACATTCCTTTTGCCCTTATCATAAAGCAGCATGGGAACCACAGAGCATCAGTAGATAAAAAGAGAAATACTTCAGACTGAAATGATACACTCAAGTGATTCAGATTAAATATAAGTTTCCAAGCATAGGCAACAAGATAAATGTCTCTGAAGACATATATGATTTGTTTAGAATGCTACAATGGCCAAAAATCACTTTCCAAGCTGCAAAACAGCAAAGAGAATTTGAACAGAAAAGTCTTTTCACTTAGAGTTTCCAAACCACTAACGTTTTGAATATCAACATTCTTCTTATAGCAACCAATTTCTCCACAGCTTCTAAAAGTCCAATCAACTGCAGCAACAGAATTCTGTCACTTTTACAGAAAGAAATGCTAGAAATACTTGATGAATACAAGCTTTTATTAGTGGATATGGGTAAAACAAGAACTTGCAATCCTGTAACATGCTTGTTATTGTCAATAGACAAAATTCAACCAGAAATACTTTTCAAGAGATAGTAAACTTGTTTGTCTTTTAATCAATTTTCCTTTTTCTACCCACAGAATATCTGATTATCAAATTTAGCAGCAGAGTCCTTTCATACCAGAAAAAAATGCTTCTGAGCAGCAATTCCATCTTTGTCCTGAAATCTGGACTGTCGAAAGCCAGTCCATCTGATAAATGAAAATCTTATATCTGAAGAAAGCATTCCTTTTTATAATCTCATTTACATACTTAGCATTATTTTAAGCACATTTATAGTACTATACATTCACAATATGTATAACTATGGTAAGAGTATATAATTACTACATTACGCTACATCATATGTGCCTTTTCTAGGTGGTTTTGAATCCTTCTGTGAAATCCTACTAGAAATTCTAACCCTATTGTAAGTCTATTTTCAAAGACTGCATGTGGGTTTTTTGTTGACTTTTTACAGTATTGTTTCCAGCAGGGCAAAGCTGGCAAGTTCACAGGAACACACGCTCAGGATTGTGTCTAAGCTACTTCCCTCTGAATACTGCTACTTGTTGCCAATCAGATTAGCTTTTCACTGTGATGTTACTGGCACACACTGCTTACAAAGCTTAGGTAACTCAATTCATCTCAAACACTACTTGAAATGGGAAATGCAATTGGACAACAAAACTGCGAAACCAACCTTAAGAGTACTCCAGTGCTTCAGAGTACTATCAGTATATAATAAATGAAAGAAAATTTCCTCTTCACTTCAGTAGTAACTCTTATATAACTGATAGTAATATACCCAAAGTAGACATTTTATTTTTTTAATTTGGAATCGTTTCCACTGAACATAATTAAAACCCTTCACGTGTACATGATTTCACATTTGCCATAGCATCTGCAGGCAGAATAAGATCTGGGAAGAAACTTTAGGATATTATATTAGATTTATTAAAATTATTTGAAAACTTTCTGCATCAAAGTTTGTTTCCTTTTAAAGGGCAAACAAACATTCTGGTTTGTATCTTAGTTAAAAAAACAACATTTCTGGGGAAAAACAGATGTTACATACAATAGATGCTATGTAACATCCTCTAAGGAAAAAAGGGACGTTTTTCAGAATAGCAAAAACACTGTCTCAAGCGAGGCTCAAAGTTTTGAGAATTAGGTTAAAGCTACAAGTAGGTACTTAACTGGACTTCTAAAGTAGTCTTCTACCTCACACAACCAGAACAGAGGCCAAGCCTAGAGCACTCAATTCCCTGAAGGCAAATTTCGTTCGTAACAAATGATTAGTAGCGAATTTGTTTTTAAGTAACAAACTTTTAGATACAGGAAGTCTTTATGTAGGAGACACTTTTCCTCAACCCTCCTGCAGAAACATTCAAGCTACAATATGAAGAAGCATAATTTCCTAACGAAAAAAAAGGCTGCACCTAGTCAGACTACAAGGCTCATTTTGACGTTTCCAGCAGTGACCACAGGGGAATTTACAGGGAAGAATAAGGACAGAGCAGGCACGCAGGGATCCTTCCCTAGGACATTCTCCAACCATTTGCAACTCTGGAATTTCATTGTGTGGGCAAATTCATGGAAGAAGATTCCAAGATGATGAGATATTCACCTCAAAGCTACAGGCTTTCAGCTGCAAGGACCTCTGCAGCTTCATGCTGCACGAAGAACTACATCCTTTTATATTGTCTGTTAGGTCTTATTAATAACCCTTAGAAAAGGTTAATAGAAATTAGTTTTCAACTGTTACTTAGCCTATGTCATTTCTAACTTCAGCCATTTCTTTTCCAGCTTTATCTAGTTGTTCTTTAGATGGAGCTTTCTCACAACTTCGATCATTGTCCAAACTTCTAATACTTGAATTCATAGAATGGCTAGGCTTGGAAGGGACCTTAAAGATCATCTAGCTCCAACCTCCCTTCCATGGGCAGGGACATCTCCCACTAGACCAGGTTGCTCAAAGCCCCATCCAACCCGGCTGTGAATACTTTCAGGGAAGGGGCATCTATCATTTCTGTGGACACCCTGTTCCAGTGCCTCACGACCCTCACAGTAAAGGATTTCTTTTTAATATCTAATCTAAATCTCCCCTCTTTCAATTTAAACCCATTACACCTCGTCCTATCAGTACATTCCCTGATAATGAGTCCCTTCCCATCTCTCCTGTGCCCCCCTTTAAATACTGAAAGGCTGCTACAAGATCTCCCTGGAGCCTTCTCTTCTCCAGGCTGAACAACCGCAACTCTCTCAACCTGTCCTCATAGGAGAGGTGCTCCAGGCCTCTGATCGTCTTCATTGCCTTCCTCTGGATGTACCTTTCAAGAGGTACATGTCCTTCTCTATGTTGTGAGCTCCAAATCTGGACACAGTACTCCAGGTGGGGGTCTCACTAGAGCAGAGTGGGTAGGCAGAATCACCTTCCCTGACCTGTTGGCCACGCTTCTTTTGATGCAGCCCAGAATGTGGTTGGCTTTCTGGGCTGCCAGTGTGCATTGGCTGGCTTATGTTAAGATTCTTATCAGCCCCCAGGTCCTTCTCCTCACGACTGGTCTCAATCCACTCTCCGCCCAACCTGTATTTGTGCCTGGGATTGTCGTGATCCAGGTGCAGGGCCCTGCACTTGGCCTTGTTGAACTCGATAAAGTTGGCATGGGCCCACCTCTCAAGCCTGTCCAGGTCCCTCTGGATGGCATCCCTTCCCTCCAGCATGTCGACCACGCCACACAGCTTGGTGTTGTCAGCAAACTTGCTGAGAGTGCACTCTATCCCACTGTCCATGTCGCTGACAAAGATGGTAAACAGCACCATTCCCAGTACTGACCCCCGAGGAACACCGCTCGTCACTGTAATTCTGTAATATGCTTTTGAGATAAGCAGTCTAGACCTGCAGACAGCATTCAAGTTGCAAGGTATCCACACAAGGACATTACGTTCCCTGCTCTTATTAGTTTCCAAATAATTGCTAAAATTCAATTTCCTTTACAATTTATTGATTGTAACGAAGATCATTTCCAATCAAAACTCAAAACTCACACTTCATCATTGCATATTCAGGTTGGGACTTCTCCCTGTCTCATCCCCAAGCACATTACCTATCCATAATGTAATTGCTCATTTTACTACTCAGTCCCTCAAATCTCATAAAATGCACAACTCTTCGCAGAAAGCACTTGCCTTTGTTACAGACAAAGTATCAGCACACTATGTCATCTCCTTATTCAGACATTCTGGAATATATGTAAATAATAAGAGACATTTTTGAGTCTGTCTAAGAGTGCAGACTCTGTCAGATCAAAGTCAAATAACTAGAAGATAGAGTAGACTGATCTGCCTATTATTTTATGACCAAAACTCAAGTAATTAGGAATCACTTCCGTACAAATCTAGTAATTCTGCACATTTCAAACTCTGTCATGGTCATTCCTCAGAAATAAAATGAAAATTCACAGACAAGCTAGGCTAAATATCAAACCTATGAAAAGTTATAACAGCCTGCCCTATCCATATGGCATTAGTCCATGAGGTTTCTTGTCATGACTAAAGACATCAGAACTATTGCATGAACCAATATAAATTCTTAGAGTTAAGAGGAAGGTATATGCCTTTTTTCCAAGAATGAAAAATGGTTTAGACTTCCTAGAAAGCACAGTACAGAGGAGCTAAACCCCTAAAATTAAAGGCATGCCTATTAATAAACACAAATTTTAAATTGCTTCCAGAATGTCCTGAAGATACTACTCATACTCCTTCTAGAGAGCTATAGAGCCTACACCAATTAGGTACTGAAGGGACAGATACAATTACTGAATAAACAAAACAGTCCAAGGATAAATGGTGGTACGGTTCTGGACTGTGGAGGAGAAAAAGAATACATCCAAAAAGCCATTTTCCACATACTGCCCAGTAGTAGCCAAGAAAGGCTACTTTTCCTTTCCAAAGAAAGGAAAAAGGCTAGAGAATGTGAAATTTGAAGTGGAAAGACAGAAAAATCCTCAAATATCATGATTACCAATGAAGAGTATTTTTTTTCCAAGGTTCCCCCCCCCCTCTTTGTTAAAAGAGTAGAGCATGAAGCTTCCTGACAAAGGCATTTTTAACTTATTTTTCTTTCCCACAATCTGTTCCAGTGCAAATAGTACTTCTAACACAATATGAGAACTTAATAAGATCATTCATTGCCAGTTCTGCTAAACTATATCAAGGCTGCGTTGGGCCAAAACCAAGGCAGTGCAAAACAGCAGGCAATATCCAAGTCTCAACTTGCTGATCTACTGGTTTAAAACTGGGCCCACCACCACATTGAGGGGGAAGGAAAAAAAAAGAGAGAACTTCAGTGAAGTTTTTCTTGTTCAAGAGTTTAAGCTAAACACAGATCAGTTATTTAAATATGAATAAAGTATATATAGGCTGGATTTTTATTTTTAACATGCTCTTTATCGTACTGATTAACAAGCAATTTGCAGAAGATCAGGCTTAGACAAAGTTTTGTTTGCCGCCAATCAAAGCAACAGATCAACTGTCAACTACTGCCACCTCTCCAAGGGCATATTTTGCAAATTAAATAGAGTTAGTCTCCTGCATTTCATACAAATTACAATACTTTCTACTGCTTCCCACATTGCAATTAAATTTGGTATACATGGTAAATATTCCTTTAATTATCTGACTCAACTGTTACAACCAAGACCTCAGTGTGAGTTGAGTACAGGCTAATTGTTCCTACGCAACAAAAAACACTTGTAGTTCAAGTAAGTTCTGTACATACCTTAAGACTATTAAACACCAAACTTTAAAAACTAGACTTTACAGAAAAATGTTGATCAGAAGCTAACAGCTACAGCTCATAGAAACTCATGTGGGAAAGACACATACCACTCCATCTGCAATCTTCCAGTCTGCACAACTTTCGTATTTTTGCAGTTGCTTTTCAAACAGTTGTGCTATGGCTCGATGGACAAGTTCATACTGCTCCTATAGTAGGTTACCAGAGAAAAATCAGTGCATGAGATCTTTACAAAGAATGATGGTATATTATCATATGATAAATATTCTTTTTAAAACAAGATATACCTTTGTCTGCACTGCAGAATGCCTTTGTGTCCTCATTTCCTGTATTAAATTAAATACATTGAATTCTTCAGGTATTTTCTGAAATACAGAAGGAAGTCAATTACATTTGCATAACTGTTTGTGAGAGCAGCAGTACAAGAGTTGTTAGACATCAAAAAGTATTTTTAATTTGTCTAGGTAAAACCAATCTGTTCTCTCCACATTGCAGCTACTCAAGTTTTCTTTTAAAAAGAAATTCGTCTCCAGAACTGGTTTTAAACATTTGATTTAGATCAGATGAGAGCGTTTCAATGAAAACGAGACATCCAATGAAAGCATTAATGTGACACTGCAACATTAATGATGCTTTACAACCTAAAAACCCCAGAATGAAGTTATCCCTGTATATCTGAAATATCAGGCTTTAGGAGCTGCAAGATGAAGCAGACACATTGAAAAAGTTGAATTCAAAATCACTTTAAATTTAAATATATTAAAAAATATTTAGAATTTACAGTAATTTTTTCTTTAGATAAAAACTTGCTGTGAATGGAAAGTAAGTTCATACTAAATCAGGAATGCAGTGAAACTAAACATCCAGCATGTCAAGAGTTCTGGGATGTCTTAATAATTTAACTATTTTAGAACATTTGGGAGCTCAATCAATTGCTGTTATGAAATGACAGAATGCCACAAAATTTCTTCCTTTAATATTCCTTACCCCAGCTTTAAGCAAATTCCACGTATAATCTATGGCACAGATGGCTCCTGTTCTTCCACACCCTGCACTATGAACATAAACAGTTAGGTATGTTAGAAATTATTTTATTTGTCAAAAAGACACTATAAGCTTTATATTTCCAGAGTCAACGTGAAAAACATGTGTTAAAAACCCCCAACTATCATTTTAAGCTCACTCAACCTGACACTATAGTGTCTTAATAAAAAAAAAGCAGTGCAAAATAGGAGCATTGAAGTTTTTAATGCAAGTTTTTCATAGCCAATTGGAACTGTAATCAGGAAAGATGCTTCAATGTTGACATTTTTATTGCCTCTTTCATCATACTATTCCCAGGTACCAAAGCTTCAACAGTAGGGGTTTTGTCCTAGTTTAATGATAGATACGTTAAATGGCAGAACAGAACAAGTTTAAAGACTTCCCACATTTTTCTGATTTAGTATCATATCTATTTTCTAGCATCATATCTATTTAGCATCATGATTTTAGCAATTTTAGCATTGATCCTCAAAGTCTGTTTTGTCCTAATGGGGCTTTAAAGGCCTTAACAAATAACAAAACAGTTTCTCTTTCAATGACTAATTCTTTTCTGATTGATAGTCTATCTTATACTGAAATAGAAGCAAAATTTCACTGTGGCATGAATTTTAAGACAATGAAGACTGTATGATTTTGAGCAGTTTTGAGATGAGGAAATACTCCTTTTTAGAAAACTAAAATAAATAACCCTATGATTTAGAATAAAACTAGTGCATCTCATGCTAAAAATCTAGATTTAAAAAAAAAGATATAAACTTTAAAAATAAGTATATTTGATACCTGCAGTGTATACAAATTGGTACATCTTCATGTTCCTGGTATTCTCTCATCAAGCTGATCATGTCCAGAATAGAATCAAATGATGAAGGAACATCATGGTCGGGCCAGTTAACATAATGAAATTGATAGACACTACGAGTCTCCTAAGGGAGAGAGAAAGGTGTTAGTGATAATACGTATTTTAGGAGTTTGTATGAAATAAATAGTACTTTTTTTGCATGATCAAGCATGGATAAGCAAAGCCATTTACTGCATTAAAAACTGTATTTCTTATACCACTCAGAAAACCAAAAGGGAAATTCTGAAGTAGTATTCTTTTGAGTGCTGCTAATGCACAGAAGAAAGCACCACGGGACAGTTCACAGAAGCCCCCGTCTATGAGTTAAAAGACCCATAACATCGCACTGTGTTAAAAGATTCTCTGTCCTTACAGTCTTAAACTTTGAAAGGGAGGAAAAAAAGGGAAAGACCACTGGGAAAGGTTCTTTTTCAATCATACTCCAGTAACTTACATTGGAAAAAAAATATGGAGGTGTTCTGTTGTTGTTTTGTTTTGTCACATTCCAAAATAAAGTCTGTGTGCGCATGTACACGCACACACACAGAGGGAAATTAAGAATATGAGAGACATAATTCAGGCCATATCTCAATAAGGATCACACTTGCCACAACAGTAGGTGCATTTTTATTCTAGTTAGCTCACGCTACAGTAATGCTACGGACAAGGTAAGAAGCAGGTTTTGGAACAGCCTAGTTAGTCAGGTACCTGAATTCTTGAAAAACTGAATTCCCTTTCTCATCATTACTCAAACCATCCGCAGTACAGTTAATTCTACTGCACCTTTCCATGCTGCTGCCACACCTCTGGATTCTACTAAACCCTCAAAGTAATGTACGAGAAAAGCATATGGATTTTTTTATCAACATTAGCAGTTACAAGTTTCAAGACCTATACTACCTTCTGTTTAGTTAAATGAAAAGCAAAATAGTGACCCTTTTGAGCATGGAAATTTATATCACCTTCCAATTAAATCAACTATTTTTGATGCCTTACTTTTGTCAGAGTCATGGAAGTGCTGCAGCTAATAAAAACAAGAGAAAGTTTAGCCTAAGAAAATAAATTTTAAAGCCCCAACTTATTACGTAAAACTAACATCATCAGTATGGTGGAAAAAAGGTACTGCTGCCTATTAAGGTCCACAAAGAACTTTCACTTAATTACATTTAAAGAGAAAAAAACAGTGATTTTTTTTTTCACTTCAGCAGAACTGTCAGAAGAAAAATTTCCTGAATTTATGCTTTTTATATGGAAACTAAAAATTAAAAGGAACCTTCACAGTCCTTTTTTTACTGTCACCTTTTAAGAAAGAACCTGGTGTTTTAGCTTAAAATAATTTTCAAGTTTCAGTCAAGCTGGTTTTCCTCCTATAATCTACAATAACTTTGTATATTTATATGAATTTTAAATTCTTTTGCATAGTATTTTGTACAATACTCCATTGAAAATTTTCCAGAAGCGACAAAACTCTTCGTTTTTTCCTCCCCACTTCAAGGTTACACTTAGGATTCTTCAAAGAAGATGAAAAGGCTGTAATTCATTAGCAAAATGTGTGCTCACAGAAATCCTGAAGCAAATTTGTGAGGTAAGGCTGAAGAACTATAATTTTGTCAGATGTGTATGTTGAACATCAACATATCTCATTAAGCCTTTCAATTACATTATCCTTAAAGGAACGTAAATTTTAGGCTCTTTGCCAAGATCAAAAGCGTAGTGCAAACTGTAGATTTTTGTTACTACTTAGTTTGTATGTACTACACAGGCATCCCATGGAAGTTAACTGGTACAGGACTCAAGGAACTCAAGTAGCTGAACACGACTTGAGTGTACTTGCATATAGGCAAGCAAAATTTATATTACCTACAGCTTCTGTAGGTTGTTTCAGGGATTCTTTTCTGTTCTGCTTAAGTGCACCATTTCAATAAACATTGCGAAACCCACAGTTATTATGCAGTCAATTTCTGCTATCAGAAATTTCACAGCAGGATCAGTTATGAATATACAGGACACACTAACAGAAACCAACTGACTAAGCTCATGCATTCCACAGCAAGCACCTAGAAAGCTACTGCAGACACAAATTCTCCCCCAAAATTACACCCTCATGATTAAACTTTTCATAAATGTTGTGATATCAGTCATTGAAAGGTAACAAAACACTGCTAAAGAAAACACAATCATAAATGAAACTAACTTGTAATAAATCCTTTCTTAATACAGGATATCAATTAAAATGACAGGTATTCTGTAAAATAGACTGTCAACCTCCATGTTTTTGCAGGACAGCTCTACACTTTTTATTTACTGACAGTTGTTTTTCAGAAAAATAGTCATCTCAAATCTGACATTTAAGTGTAAATTTGCAAGGCTTAAATGACTCATTCTTAACACTTACATGAGAACGCAAATGCTTTTATTTCTTTGAAAATATGACAATTTTCACAATTAATGTAACACAGTTATGAAGTGGTCTCACGTTTTACTGTAGTTTGTGTCATAAGGTTTCACTAAGATGAACAAATTCAATTTCTTACATAACAAGACTAATTGTAATCATTTACAGTGGCCAACTTAACTAGTGTAAACAAATTGGTTTAGCAGAATACTTGTGTGGTAAGTCAATTGTACACCTTGGAGCACTAGGATATCAAACCTTCAAGAACTCCAGAGTCTTAAGCTCAGTTTTTAAAAAGTACATTTCTTTCTTGACCCTTGAATATATTACATACAATACCCCCAGGTAGAAGTTCTCCAAGCAAAAAGACAACGCAACTCAATTTAAACAAGAACATACTACATTTTTTGTATCTATTTCAATTCCCAAAAAAGTAACTTTTTACAAGGTAGAGTGAGAAACTTCGGGGAAAAAAAAAAAAATCACTAAGATGTTGTCATTCTTGCTTCATTTTTATTTGACAATACAAGTATATGCATGGGCATCATAAAGATGCCCTTTCAACACCATAAAACCCTCTTGACAATAAATGAAAATATCAGGCAAATTCTAACAAGTACACATACTTTACTGAAAAAGAAGCTAAACTAGAGGAAACAGTTTCTTTTGACAAGTTTGATTCAGTTTGTCATCATATTTTCAGTTGGGGTAAACAGTGACATTCTTCTAGGGTGACAGAAGCTTTCTGGTTGTTAACACATGCTATTGAAGACCATCACACACCTTTGGCTAACCAAGAACATACATAAATCAAGTACTCTCTTACATACTCTTTTAATACCACTTCTAAACTTGATGATTTACACACATACAGAGTCAGCATCTAAAAAAGTAAAGATATTTTCATGAGTTTCCTCCATTGTATCATTTTAGAGACCTTTGAACCGTCATTAAAACTTGATACTAGAAGTGATCATATACTTACATTTTGAAATTCAAGTAATAATGTTCTAATGAAGTAATCTGTTCTTGCTTGCTCAGCTTCCTAAACATGAGAAAACAGTAACGAATTGGAAAAAAATCAATATGCGGATTGCAGGATGTAACTAAAACCCAAAACTCAGGTGTTTCAAAGTAGAATTAAGAATAGCTTGATAAACTGGCAGCTACCTCTTTCTGAATACCTTAAAGAACTTCAGCTAGCAAATAGCAGCAGTTTCTGCCAAAATCCATGTAATATTTAGTTACAGAGAACAAAAAAACAGTTTTGAGATCAATTTGGAACGGATTAATTCCACTGTTTTAGAAGAAGTGAACAGTTAAGGCCAATCGTGAACTCCAGTGTAAGAAGTTCACATTGAGATCATTTACACTGACGATGGTTGAACTCAACACTTTAATGCCAGGTTTCATACCCTAATAGTAACTAATAGAACATAATAGAACCTGATTGAACTACAAAGTGGCAAGATTAAAAATGAAGACACAAGGAAGTGTTTTCTTCCAACAACACAATAATGTGAATGTCAGAAAGAATAAGTGACAAAAAACAAATTTAACAATTTTTTCACAGAATCACAGAATCTCCGTGGTTGGAAGGGACCTCTGAGATCATCGAGTCCAACCACATTAAAAAAAAAAACAAAAATAAAAAATAATAAAAAAATTCCACCAAATAACCAACACCAAAAAAAAACCATGCAAAAAAAGCACCCACCAGCCAAACCCCATACCAACAACACCACAATTTTGGGGTTTTATCATCCACTGTATTATAAAATATTGATAATCCAGGGGCAGCACTCAATTAAGGAAGTCTCTTTTCTATTTTATTTCTATTCTCTTCCCTTAAGTAATTAGGCTGTCATTGAACACAATGCGATAGACTGGACGGCCCTTAGCATCATCTAGAAGTGAAGGCTTGATGACGTCATCACAACTCCAAGAACTGGAAGTCGGACAAACAGGCCACACGTGTTTAAAGCAGGAAGGAATAAAGATACACAAACAAGCATGTACAAAGGCAACCAGACGCCATCCCACACCTAGGGAATGCTGACCATATTGGTTTTAGTGGCTACACTCCCACACAGCGTATCATCACCCACACCCTGAAAACCTCATAATTCATGAAGTGAATCTCTGCTACATAAGCGGTCCCCTTCTGTGAAATGATCACTGCACCACGACTCTCTTACTATCCATCTCTTTGTAACAAGGAAAGATGACTGCAAAACCCCAACGGGGTATACTCTCGTGTGATGCTCAGATGGCAGGTGCCAAAAGAATTCTTACTTTCAATGCCCTACTGTGCTTGATGTAGAAGATATCCACAGTCCCTCTTCCTGCCTGTTAATCTGCCAGAAATCCTTACGTTATCATTTATTAGCAAGTATCAAAACTGGAAGAGGGTCTAGTAGTTCTGCTCAGAGATCAGAACTCCTGATAACATTGACACAACATGCAATGCAAATGTTCAGGTTTTCTCCATCTTTCTGGAATCATAGCTTACTTGACATATACCACCCGGGAATTCTCCAGGAAAAGATGCAGACCTCATGGGGATCTGCTATTCATTTGTGTTTTCATTTTAAAAGCAACAATAGAAGCAAAGGAAGTATTTTCAAATAAACCTGTATCTGTTACCAACGAAACAAGTTTAAAAAAAATTATGAGTTGAGTTTCCATTTTCCTATTTATGCTAATTAACTTTACATAACTTAAAGGAAAATAACCTTTTCCAGTGTTACTTTCATTTTGCATGTACATCCAGAGTGCACAAGTCATAACAGAGAGAAACAACTGCATGAATGTTATGTGATGTCTTGAGTATGGTACAGACATTCAAAACTACATCATATAAAGCTACAGAAATGATTTATAAAAAGATACAAGACCAAGCTTTAAAAAAAAAACACATAAAAACAAAACAATACAATCGTGGAGGATTCAAAAAAATTTGGTACCAAACACTTAAAAAAAGCATTTGTTTTGTAACACAAAATGCTTGTTGAATGGTTATTTTAAGTTACAAAAGCATTAAATCTTTCAAAATTAATTACAAAGCTTTATACTTACACAAGAAACACGAAATGGTCCAAAAGTTACAGCTGCTTCTCCATACAGAGGCCAGTAACGTTCACATTTTTTCTGTTAAAGCAAAGAATCCTAATTTAATTTATGTGTAGTACTGAAAAATTATGATTAAGAGAAGCAGAGAAGTCAAAATGATAATCTCTTTATTCTTTTATTCCTTTATTCTCTCTTTTATTCCTTAACATATGCTCACTGGTGCCTTGCTGGACTTCTTTTAAGATAGTAAAATGTCTTTTCTTTTGGATACAAAAAATCAAACAAAAAAAAACCCCAAACACCAGAGCAGATGACCAATAAATACAGTCAAAGGACACTTTGTAAATTAGGACATGAAATTCATGACTGCCCTCATAGGTGCAAGCACACATCATACAGAGGGAAGCAATGAGAGATAATTTAGTTTTTGTGAAAGTTTGGAGTTCACAATTCTGGACCACCTTTTTTCTTTTTTTACTTCTCAGGAAAGAATGTAGGAATATAGCAGAGAGATTGAAAAGATAAATTGTTTTTGCAGCTGTATCAATTGACAGGAAATTCTGAAGGACTCCGGATTTTGACAGCTGGCCTACATCCCATAAAGAGCAAGATTATTTTTCCACAGTGACATGACCAGAAACAGACCATTGGTATGGTTCTGTATACAAACGTGTATTCCACTGAGATGACACCTAAATAATAATGTAGCACTATAAATGGAGCTAAGAAAAGCAGTCACATTCATTATTTACTACACATACAAATATAAGGCTAGGCATTCTCATTCAATTTGGCAGATAAGTTTTACAGCTATGGATTTGGCATATGAAGCTTCACAGGTATTGGCATATTTCCCTGCATGGGCAATGCTCTTTTAGTGTATACATACCCTTCCCATTTCAAATTCTCGACAGGCCATTACAATTATCTGAAAAGACAAACGCTCAAAGTTAGCTGGTTTCAGATCAAGTAAATTCACCAACACTTCAATGTTTCCTTCTATCTAGGCAGGTACTGATACTTCTTAATTGGTTGCTACTGAAGAAACTAATTAATACTATTTTCCTACCTGCTAATGCATGCTCTTTTCATTTTAAAATAGTATCCAAGTCTTACTCTGCACAAAATAATCTACCACATTAATACAACATTTTAAGGCCACTTAATTTGAATTCACTGTAATCCTGTACAAATACCTCATTCATTTATTCAGCCTGACTGTAAAATCTAAGACCAGAAGAAACACACAGCTATATTTGCTTAAAATGACATAGACCATTTAAAGTAGAAGAATCAGATTTCTTAGGTGAAACTATTTCAGATATTTAATGAAAACAGCACAATAAAAATGCACCAACAGGTAAGCTATTTGTTACAAAAACTAACCATGATTTAAATGTCCGATAAAGCAAAACAATATATTCATAAATAATTTGTTGAACATACCAAATTTTAACAGTACTTAAAGTTAACTCCTGACAATAGGTGTTTAAACAGATGTAGAATATATAAACCAATAAGTAACCCAAAATTAGCATAAATAGAAAGGTAGGCTTTTTGTTGTTGTTTGTTTCACATGCTGCTTCTGTATCCGATTTTGTCAGTCCACATTAAATCAGAGTTGTAAGGTCTCCTGCAGTGCGGGTGCAATCAAGTATCAACCTATTCATAAATAGGCATGATTTCCTATTCAATAAAATTATTACTTTGAATTTCCATTATTAAATAGAATAAATAATGATATATAGAATGCTATTTAAAGTACAAAAACAATATTTGAGAAGTAAATGGACTAAATCACTGTCAACATTTTTTATAATAATAGCCAGCTCAGGCAAAAGATAGACAATCACTGTGCCATGAAATAAGGTAATACCCGATGTTGGTTTGTAAGAAGGTACTTACGGCAACATTGTATTCCCATATCATCCTCCAGAAGTCTATTACTGTATTTGCTAATGGTCCCTGGGTAGCAACATATGCTTTTGGCCCATGTACTCCCTAGGATTGCACAAAGAAACCATAAACGTTTATAAGGAAAATTTATCTGCGCTGAATAAAAAAGGCTTTAGGTTATAATCATGTAAAATTAGAGTATTTTTTTTTTATACAACAGGAAGGGTAAATGTGAAATATGAGTCCCATTTACATTAGAGGGAATTAGCTGGTGATTTCAAGAGAGCCCAAGACTGTAATAGCTAATGTGCTGCCAGAGACTGTAACTGAAAATATGTTTCTGTATGTTCAGATTCTTAAGATTCCCTTTAAATCTGCACTTTTTTTGTTACTCAAACATTTAATGATTAAAATTTGAAAATCCTTCTGCCAAAAAGCATCCCCTTGAACAAATTTAAGTTCCTCTCTCCCAGTAATATCATATTTCAAAAATTCAAAATTTTATAAGTTTGTTTTATATAAAGTCTGAAGACATTTACATTCAGCTTTTCAAGTCCAAGATATTCACACTTCGAAACAAAATTATTATAGGCTTTTTGCCAAACTGGCTTCTCTTTAAGAATGTTAGATATAATTCCGTTACCACACTTCTGCCGTGAAGAGCAACAAGTGCATATTAACATACACAAGTTGTCAAATGCCTCATTTATGATGTCTAAAACCAGCATGTCTTAAAATCTGGCATTTTTAGCACTATCAACTGTTAAAACAATTGCATCTGAATGTTCCTATAGTATGAAACTCCACTTTGGTTGCCTGTCACTTTAAAATATAGTATTTTATATTAAACTTAGAGTAATATTAAATCTTAAAAAAAATAAATTGCTTTATAAATAGTATCACACTTGCAAATCTATTCAAGTCATAAAAGAAAATCTTTCCTCGCAGCTTTAAATCTTATCTCAGACTATAATAAAAACCGCACTGATATGAAATAAAAGGTTAAGATGAATTTAAGAACTGTTAAGACAGTAACACATACCTTAATAAAGTTTGCATTGATGTAGTCTGAATCTTGTGGGGGAGTTTTTAAGGTCAGTTTAACCCGGCTATGATCAACTAAAAGAAGAATTATTATTTTTTATTAGAGAAGAATTACAACACATGTAAATCATCATGTAACAGTTATATATAGTATATATAGAACTTATTACATGTATAGAAGAAATTAAGCATTAAAGAATGTTTCCCAAAGATAAGTCACACAAGCAAGTCAGACAGTTAATTTAATTTATGGATAAATCAACTCAGGTAAGGGAAAAGCAGAGTAGCTCCTACTACTATGCGCTTCTGATGCTCAAGTTTACAGAGTACCAGAATTCCAAGAGTAAATCATTACAAAGAGGCAAAATTCAATTGATCAGAAGTAATAAAATTGTAGTTACACAGTATAAACACAGATCACAATGGTCAGCGTTAAAGGTACATTTACAGGAAGAAGACGATGACACCAGTGCATGCTACAGCAGCCGGCTGTATGTAGCCGACTCCAAGTACTACAACATGAAATACACTGGGGTTTATTGCTCAGGCACAGCCTGACTTCTGTCTTCCAAACACTGCTCCAGGCACTTTGCTGGGGCACTTCTCAACTATTTGCAGCAGATCCCTTCATTTAGGGGGTTGTGACATTTCAAGTTTCTGCCTCAAGCATTACTGACCACCTCAGAGAAAGCTTCTTATAAAATCAGCAGATCTTTGGAGACCAAAATCCTCAGCAGTCTTAAAAATAGTCTTTATTACTCGTTAATAGAATAAACTGAACATCTTGGGATTATTTTCAGCATTGAAAAAAAAAAAGATTACGTGCATCTTTAATACAGAAACAACTTGATGGTTCTCTCTAAGCAGGAGGGTAGGTGGCTGGCAGGTTTGCCACTCCTTCCAGCTCTTGTTGATACAAACACTTCCCACCTATCACACAAAAATCATTCAAACTACCTCTACAACAGAGGCTGTTTGACTTGGAAATCCAGATAAAAAAAAAATATCTTTCAACTGGGGAACAGAACTATCTGCAGAAACAGCATCTGCTCGAGCAATTTCTTTTACTTTTTGCTCCCAGGGTCAATGCCTCAACCACAGAACAGCTGCTAAACCTTTTTATTAGAAATAAATTCAAGAAAAAAATATAAAGGAGTCAATTTAAAAAGAGGAAATATGGTTGATTGAGTTTGGGTTTTTTTGTCAAAACATCACTGGTAATAAAACAGGGAACCATGCCCACAAGACGTACAAGCTAAGAGTTATTTCTATACAGAAAGCTCTTCCAAAAAACTTCCAAGATACTTGCTTCCAAGATGGTGAAATTTTCTGCCAGAGTCCTGATAACATGCAAAAAATGTTTGTGTTACCATGTAATGCTTCCTAAAAAAGCACCACTGTAGATGACAAGACATTTAGATCACAGATCTAAAGACAACGCACTCTCACATAAAGGCCTAGAGAAATCCTTCAGAGATATTACACTGTATTACACTCTCATATGTCTAATGCAAGAGCAAGAACATTTCATAAGCATGCAATGGTTTCACAGACTTAATACTAAAAACTACTTTTAAGTTACAGACCAGACTAATTAAAGTGGTAGGCTAATGAGGGCTCCTATCTTCCCAGCACAGTATCCAAAATTCTAGAGCTCTTTCAGAGTTTTCAGTCTGGAACAGAATTCTCCACAAAAAATTCCAATGCAGGTTCCAGGTTCAGAAAAGTAAGTGCTTGGACATTTAGATACAGCTTAAAGGCTCAGTTCGCAATTATTAATTGGAATCTTGAGGTAATCAGTGACCACCATGTTTCACTTAACTGTCATTTAGGACGGCTTCGTGAACTGTAATTTGAACATGCACATTTTATTCTAAAGCCAGTATTGAAGTACAGATCTCTCTGGTAGCAGTAACAATTTCTGACAAATGTAACACTAATCTCCAACTAAGTTACAAGCATTAAGTTCTTTTCTGGATTTATAAAAGATAGACAAAGTGTCATCCTCCTCCAAAACATCTCCTGACTTTCACTTCTGTCAAGCTGGTCTTCACTTTATAGCTGGAACCTTTCTATGTTTGAAGATATTCTTGCTTTAACTGAAAATACATTTTCAATTTTCCTCAGTGTCAGCTTTGAGGTTTGCTTATTTTTCCCCACTGTGACCCGTCTACCCTTTCAGATCCCAATGACTCAGGTTTTTGTTTTTCTTTTTTTTTTCCTTATGGAGATGAAAGAAAAGCACATCTAGCACTCTGCTCGCAGCCATTCACTACTGGACTAGCTGCTCAGTGGCTCCTCAATTCAGCCTAACTGCTACTAAGATTTTGCTGTATTGTTCACGATCTACTAAAATGCCAGCATAGAAGAAAGAGCGTAACAACTCCTCCTTCCTTGCAGCAGCAAGCACTATGCCCACCTTGTTAAAGAATCTCAGGCCTGTGGCTTTAGAGCAAAGTTTATTACTGCTGGAAGCACTGCTCCAAGTGCTGATAAATGGTAAAAATTCCAGCACTAGAAAACCAGAGCACACAGGTATGCAACCATCTGAAACACACAGTAATTGACTGGAGTTTATTACTAGAACACATTTTGAAAATGAAAGGTAATGATGCTTCAGACCATTTTCAACTTCAAATTGGTTATAAACCTCCTAACACTTCCGAGAAAGCTAAGCAGAGTAAAGTCTGTTGCTCATCTTCTGGGATATGAAAATTGGCATTTATCAGAAGACTATCCTTTAATCTCACTGTCAGCTCTTCATACTGAGAAGCAGAGTAAGAGCTGCTGAAATACACAGCCTTATGAGCTACACAAAGTGAGCTTGTAACAGACAATCTTGTCATTACAGATCACTGATCAGTTCTATCCACATATTGGTGGCTTTAAAATTTAAATTCTGCTCTGGTTTTTGTTTTCTGTGTTCATACGTTAAACAGAATTTCATTTGGGCTCTAGCAAAATACAAACCAAAGATTATCCAGCACTGAAAGTTCTTTGACACCATTCACAGGATACAAACAAGCAAAATATCCCTTTCACTTCAAAGCACAAAGTCAGGTTCCTTAGGTCTCCTTAAAATTTCATCTAGAGTTTATGCTGACGTGCTTTTTTTCTACCATGAATAACATGCTCCTAAGGAAAAAAATACCGTAAAGCACCTAGTAAAGTTCTACACTATTCCAAGCTAAAATGAAAATGTCAGCTTGATGTGTCTTGGGACCTAGCACTCATTTTTTTTTCAGGTGATAGCTCTCCTAATAAAATATACAAACGTTCACTTACTTCACCTTCCACGTTAAAAATTAAAAAATTATGAAAGTTACATTTCAGCAAATTGGAGATAATTTTGCCCTTCCATAATAGCTAAATAGTAAAATTAAAAATACATTAAGAATAATAAGCAGTTGCCTTTGTCTTCTATTAACAAGTAAATCAGACTTACATGGCAATATATCCTTGTATCTATTCTTTTTAACATTTTCTTCTTTTTCTCCAGTGGCTGTTGGGTAGATCTTCTCTGTTCTGTATTTTGTTGATAATCTTCTTAACCTCTGAAATATAACATTTATGTTATATTTTAAAGTCTCAAGATAACAGAAGCATCACCAGGTATTAGCTTCATCAATGAAGTTTAGGAAGATCACTCAAAAATACCTCTTCTCTCCTTTTACAATATTCACTATGATGGAGTTTAAAAATATAATTTTCCAGTACTTTTAGCTCATCAGCAGTTACTACCAATTTGAAACCAGCTCTAGACATCACAAGACATGGAACTTTGGAAAAGCCACTACAGTAGCAATATGGAATAGAGCTATAATTTTATTTATGAAATACACTGCGCTGTTAGGGACTAATAACTACATTAAGAACAACTGTGAGAAACAGAAGAATCCACTATTGCTCAGAACACCTGTAGGAAGAACACAGACAGGCTGGCTCAGGAACAGTTGTTAGCAGCAGGTACTTTGCTCTGAAGCACACAGCTTCTAACACACTGCCAACTCAATGGAAAGCAAAATCTCGCTTTTAACAGGCTTCAAATCCTAATGTCCAACTCCCTGCTCAAGCACACACAGAGAAAGAAGGTCCCTGCCTCTCAGGTACAAGGTATTCGCAATTCAGATGAGCAACAGGAGGTCTGCTGTACTTACAACAATATGCCGTTTTTTTCCCCTTCCTTTTATTTCAAGTACTAGAAATTCAAAACAGTCAAAACCTACTAATAACAAAATCCAGCCCACGTCTTCCAACAACGGCAGAAGTAACAGGAGCAATACAGCTTTTATCATCCCACTAAAATTGGGCCTATGCAGCCTCAAAACTGAGGAGGAAGAAAAGAATATAAATTCTCTGTGAAAAAAAAATACAGAAGAAGCTGGCAGTGCTTGTTATTTTAGATTGTGTGGACATCCAGCTTTAAAAAAGAAACCCGAGGAATTCAGATAGTTCACTCTGGCTTCCAGCTAAAGCCGGGTAGTTGCAAAAACCAGTCATTCTATTGACACTGCTGTGGTGGCGGTACATAACATGATCAAGAGGAAAACAAAGAACACAGCTTCAAAGAAGTTTAGTATTTCCACTGAGTGGCATCCTACATGGGTAGAAGGAGAGAGGTTGTTCACATTCCCCTCCCTCCATTTTTGATGCTCAATTGCCATCCTTGAAGACCTGAAATGTTCCTGGCTTGCTTTCTTTTGGGGAAGGTGGAGAATAGGGGAGATTGGTTGCTAGTTAAAAATATAAATGTTGTTCATCATTGACTATGGAACAACTTACAGGCAGAAGGACATCATAAATTAGACAATTTGGTTGGAAAGCCAGCTTTCTTCTTGAATTCTTCTAAAACTACTAAAATACTTGGGAGACTTGCTGCACACTTCAATTTTTAAAGAAAAGAAGGAAAAATGAATTGGCAACTCAAGTCCTTGAAAAATTCTCCCAGCAAAAACAAGGAAAAGAAAAAATACACAAAATTTAGCATTTCTGCTACATACAATAAAACATTTTCATAAAATTTGTCTGGATATAGTGAAAAAACAACAAATTTTATATGCAAATGTGGATAAAACTTTACATTAATTTTAGTTGAATAATATCCATCTAATAATTCATGTGTCATTTATAGAGCAAAACCAATGGCAAAATAAAATTTAAAAAAGGCAAATCAAGAACTATCAGTTCTCAATTTTTTTCTCCCTCTTCTCTGAGGACTTTATCACAGATTAAATCACTGAATGCTAAAAAGCATGACAGAACTAGCACACAGGGGTTTTTTCTTAAAGTGTAATGCTCTTAAAAATCCTGCAATGTTGGCTGATGACAAAAAAGCAGAAAATACTTGGAGGGAGGAGAGTAAGTCTCTGACCATACAGTGATTGAAGCGCTAAATATATTATCTAAAAATACTGCTACAATGAAAAATAGGAAGATTCAATTCTTCAAAACACATGTAAACAGTTACACAAAGCTTCCACACAGACTACACTCATCTTTGCAGCACTAAAACCAAGTTTTCAACGTAACTTGTTTAAAAAGCAGAGAGAGAAACCTGGTTTGTAATATGGTACAGACATAAAGAATATCACTGCAAACGGGAGACCTACTGTCCCATGTAATATTGCGCCTACCTGGGTCAAAATAAAAAATACTGCCTGTGATAAGACTGGACACAACCAGGAGTCCAGAAACAGTAAAATAAATATGCATAACTTCGTAGTATCAGCTGAGAATTGCAAAAAAAAAAAAAAGCAAAGACAAACAATGATACTTTCCAATCACAGTCACTAATATAATTTTGTATATTGCTCCACATCTCAACCTGAGAGTTTTGGGGGCATTCCCTGCCCCTCCCCCCCATCTTACTGATTCTTATGGGACAAATGCCATCACTTCACTTAGAAAACCTCTAAAAACCATGAGCAGAAGCAGAAGTTATTTTGCATGAGAAAGGATACACTTGAGGAAGCGATACAAGAAAAAGGTCAGGTACCAAAAAGCACCGTAGGAAGATGATGCTTTTTGCACGAGCCCATTTTAAAAGCATGCAAAAGAAAACCCAAAAAAACACAAGACACTTTCACTGGTACAGCTTGGGTCTATTGCAAGCCAAAAAGGCTGGAGTGACTAGTACCAAGTTTGATGCTATGAGAATTCAGCATTGCCTTGTCCTTGGTGTGATTCCATAGCTGTACAATCTGCTAAACAGACTGGGAAGTAGGACTAGCATAGCTCAGCTCTGAGGCAAACACTGGAAATAAAATACAGGTCGATTTCAACACACATCTGCCCTAAAATACTTTAGGACCCATGCTTTTAATGCACGTTTTTCAGCTGTTCTGTCACATGGGTAATAGAAGATAAGTAAGTGCAGTCCTGAGAGCAATCAAAAAGAGTAAGCAGTCCTCTTCACGATTTGTAGTAAATCTGCTACATAGAATAGTATCTACTATTCTAGAAAAAGAATTGACTAAAGAGTCAATTTAGAAGTAGTTTTTAGAAGTCTGATAGTCGTCAAACTGAGCTTTGAACAAACTACCGCAGGAATGGAAAACTGCCAGACTCAACAGAAGATCTTGTCCCACATGCAACAGAAAACTTCTGCAGAAAGCTATTGTAAGGAGCAGACCCAGCCTACTGGAGGACACGAGGGACCCAGCGCTTCCTAGGTTACATCCTGGAGTGACCAGGAGGAGAATGTACACCATGGCAGGACCGGGGTAATGACAGGGCAGAAGAAAAAAGGATTTTGTTCAGACTATGGTAAGTCGATGACAAGATAGCCAGTGAGATCCGTCACAGTCCAGTTTCATGCTGATTCATAATAAACAACTGTCTACAGCACAAAGCGGCCCTCATTTGGCTTAAGTCAGTAAAAAGCCAAACTGCTTCCCAGAAAATGCTCAAATGGCAACAGCAGGGACAACAGAGATCCAGCCTGGTGCCTCTGCAGATAACAGCAGACGCTTCCGTGACACTTGCATATTCACTGGAACTGCTATTCTGGTACCACAAAAATCTTCATTTATGTGTTCTTTTAAGAACAAAATGGTGAAGAAGTAAGTGTACATTCATGATTCATCATACTTAAAAGAACTACATTCACAAGGCCTTAAGTTCCATTCTCATTAGAAAAGCTTGAATTTAATTCTGCTTATTCACTGTGTGACAGAAGTGGTTTGTGGGATGGTGACAAACTCTTACCACATGTGACAGTGGGGGGATGAGCCTTTGAAACACTTTGAGTTTCAGAAACATACTTCCAGTTTCCACAGTGGTTTTAGAGTCTGTACTACAAATCTACTTCAGTGTTTTCACAAAAAGACAAACCAGCTTTTCAAATCCAACTTGTGCAGTCCTACCATATTAAGAAGAACTTAGTCCAGTCAGTTCAAGAAAAACAGATCTCTGTTTTCCACAGTCTGTCTATTTCATCTATTTAACTCTTTCGAAGGCCTGTATAGACTCACTGCTTAACACCATAGAAATGTTGTTTGTGAATTAAGGAAAACATTTATACCACCTATTGAGATTCGAAGAACTCACTTTAAAAGCCTGAACCTTATTTAAGATACAAAAGCGCTTGTGACTCCCTTCTAGGTTTCTTTTCAAGGAAAAGTGTTCAGTTTTTTCATGACAAGACAGACATTGAGGTGCCGGAGCACGTCCAGAGAAGAGCAAAGAAGATCGTGAGGGGTCTGGAGAACAAGTCTCATAAGGAGCAGGTAAGGGAACTGGGGTTATTTAACCTGGAGAAAAGGAGGCTGAAGGGAGACCTTATCGCTCTCTACAACTACCTGAAAGGAGGTTGTAGCGAGGTGGAGGTCGGTCTCTTCTCCCAACTAACAGGCAATAGGACAACATGAAATGTCCTCAAGTTGTGCCACAGGAGGTTTAGGACAGATACTAGGAGAAATTTTTTCATCAAAAGAGTTGTCAACCATTGGAGCAGGCTGCCCAGGGAAGTGGTTGAGTCTCCATCCTTGGAGGTATTTAAAAGACAGGTATATGTGTTACGTAGGGACATGGTTTAGTGGTGGTTTTGGAAGGTTAATGGTTGGACTTGATGATCTTAAAGGTCCCTTCCAACCTAAACAATTCCATCATTCTATGAAAGCATGACAAATATTTCACCAGGGCTTCACTTATTTAAAGTCTTCAAATCGTCTCCTAAGCCTTACCTGACATTTCCAATAGTCAAAACATCAGTTAGTAAAACACTGATGTTTGCTTGAATCTCCTTTTTAACCATACCTGAGGAGCAGTCCATATCATAGTGTCCAAAGTGCTAAATACTCCATGGCACCCATGGTTCATTTGCTACGTGACAGCAGGCAACAGCAGCAGGCTTTGGAAGCTCTACTATGGCAGCAGAGTTGTGAGATAACACCAAACACACAAGGATATTTTCTGCAAAACTCGCTTAAGTATATTAAATCGAACCAAAAACTAAATAAAAGCTTCCATAAAAGTTACCTTAAAAATCAAAGCATAAAAGAAGATACTAGGAAACACTTTTAAAATGTTGTATTAATGCACTAATTTTGTAAGACAGCTATTTCTATCATAAGCTTGACCTTGCATTGTTCTTACTAGCAGCAAGGGAAGACAAATACATAAATTATGTTCAACTGTACTCTCATCCTAATAATTTACATAAACATTACTAGAATAAAATAAAGTTCCTAGTACTTTTATACAGTGAGAAATATGTACCTGTAAGGAGCAATGTGAACCAAACTACTACAAAACCTTCAAACTACCTGTCTTCTGGCTATCTATGGTTGTATCACACAGGCTTCAGATTCTCTATGAATACCTTTGTCAAAAGAGAGCTCAAGTGCAGGCTCACATGTATCACTGCTCAAATAAGGGTCTGACTTTCTGGAACTGCTTTGGTTCCAGAAGCACTTTAGCTTCAAGCCCCTGCAAATCCAACTGGAGTTTCCCTATATTGCTTTCTTACCACTGAGGGCTCTGGGAAACACCAAGACAAGCTGATGCTAATAAACTCAGCTGGAGGACAGACTATTCTGAGTCAGGAGTGCCTCTGCAGCTCCAGGTTGCAATAACAAGGCATAAATGAATTGAGTGCGCTGAGTTTCCTTTAGTCACTCTGCCAGAACAGGAGCTGTGTGGGGCAAGCTTCTGGGGAAGTCAGATCCATTGGGCTGAATAAATACTAAACTGTCCCAAGCGGGACCTCAATGGTCACCTCATTCCACTGTTAAGTAGCACAAATAATGCAGAGTTTAATATAATTTCAGGTATCATACTTGCATCTAGGTCTCCCAACTATCTCTAAGGTTTACATTTGTACATTAAATGCTTTGCATCTGTTGAAAATAAACACAGCATGAAAATATGAAAAGACCTACATGTAAGATAATGTCCAAGAAGTCTAAGCTGACAATTACAATTAGTTTTCATAGTAATACTTAATATATACATATGCAATTACAGATAAACCAATTTTTGAGAGTATCCCTTTCACCACTTTGCCCTAGGAGTATTTGAAAAACAGCATATACTTGTGACATGTCAATCTTTCCCTAGTTATTCCTGTCAGCTTTCAAACAACAATTATTTTTAAGAATTCCTCACCCTCATGATGGAAATAAAAAGCCTTCCTAAACACCAGCCAAGCACAAACAATGAAAGGAGAATAATCTGGTTCTGTAAAAGAAAACCTTCACAGTATCTGAACATTTGCGGATGGTTTTGGCTGCAAGGAACTGGTTCACAGTCCAGATTTAACCTATTTCTTTGAAATAAAGCTCTGAAAGGAGATTGCAAGTTGAACTGATAGAACACAATACAAGGAGGAGGACTTTCACTATCTTGGCACCCTTTTTGAGCAACACCTACTAACTCTCAAGCTCTAGGTGCTCCAAGGGAATCTCCGCTGAAGTTATCACTGGACAAGCCTGGTCACTACAGTCCCTTGGGAGCTCTTCCCTCTTCCACAGCAGGACAGCTACAGGTCTAAAAATCCCACTGTGTTTGAGGAAGTTTGTGTGAACCATGTAAAGCAAAAATCCTCCAGAATCACCCAGGGAACTGAGAACAGCATCATTTCAGCATTTGATGGTAGAGTGTATTTTATAACATCTTAACTCACTCTGGTATTTTCTCAGGGAAGAGGGGAATTCGTGTTATTGCGTTAACTGGAGATTTATGTCCAATAAAGAAACATTAGTGAATGAAGACAACATTGGTAGGTCCTCATGCAGAGCCCAAATGACAGTACTGAAAAGAGCCAGTTAAGGAGTCCATCCTTCTTTCTTCAGCACCACAATGAAACTGGGAATGGGTAAAAAAACCAAACAACAGCATACTCTCAAGAATTGGGTACTGTGAGAATAAGACCAGCATTTTCCAGCTTTCCAAACCTGTATTTTCCCCTAACAAAAATGTTAGAACCACGCATGTCTCCCAAACAGCTAATAACTAAAGATAGCTTTACACAGACATATTATCAAAACGTGGGCTGATCACTCCAAAAGTCTCCTTTGCTCTCACTCATTTCTAAAACTATTTTTATTCTGTCTGCATATTAATCCCAACCTAAATAAGCAGTACTATCAATTACAGCTGCAGTTAATTTATGTTCAGCGTAACAGCAACATATCTACTGCCAGTAATGAGCTGGTTTTACAAGGGTGGAGAAGACTGAAGAGATCTGTGGTCTGTTGATGAGCAATAAGCAGACAAAGCAAAACATGAAATTACGAAAACAATCAAATTTTAGTTAGTAAGTTACTGATGTATGTTCTAAGATATTTTAGAAAACTCTGCAGCACACTCATTACACATGCAAGAACTGGGATTATTACTTTCTATCTCTGAACCATGCTATTTCCTTAGCACTCTCAGTTTATTGCCAAGGCTACTATGAACAAACTTTTACATCAACTGAAAACATGCAGGACAAAACAGCAGTGAGAGTTAGAGGCTATGAGTGTAAAGAACATGAACATTTCTATTAGTCTGAAACCATGTGATAAGAAAATTGATTGCTTTGGGAAGGCTGGGAAGCATGTCGATGCAAAAACAGAAAAGGCATTTAAAATTAACACACGCTACAAGTAACAAGCTTCTTAACAATGTTAAAGCAATACAGAAACAATTCTTGATAATTCAAAACAGAAAAAAGCCTCAGATTTTTTGCAACAGACCACAAGATGATTTTCAATGTAAAACCGAACAGTATGAGGAATCAAAGCACTTAAAGAAACAAACAAGGAAACAAAATGCATAACCAGGGAACCCCCACTGCTTAAAAGCATAATTTCCAAGTTCCTGGATTCACTATTTCCCTCTTATCCCTTCAATCTTAGTTTTTGTGAATGCTGACAGCACAAGTATATTAAAAGCATTGCATTTAATCTTGATTTTTCTTTTTAAGTCTTTCTTTGAACACATACAGCACTTACTCATCTTATGTTGCTATGTGATTGAAAGGGAAGATGTTCCTAAATAAAGCTAAGGCAAATGATTTTTAAGACAACACTCTAGTTGATGAAACATTTCAATGGAATCAATCAACCTATCTGCAAAAAATCCATCAGCTTGTTACTAAAGAAAACAGCTACTAAGTACAGTAAAAAAAAAACTCAGTTAACTGTAGCATATAATATGCTATCTTCACATTTAAGCCTTCTATCCCAATCTCCTAACCGATTCATTTTTCACAAGTAGTTCAACTTTCAAGTCAAGATTATACTTAAAGGCTTGAGTTGTTCTTCATTTTCTGCAATTTTTCAAGATGACTAACACCATTCATTTAAGGGCAAGCGAATGATAACTGTTTCTTATGTGAAAAATAATTACCAGTATCTAAAAAATTTTAAACTCTTAAAACTTGCAGAATAGCTATGCATGTCAATCTACTGAATACAAAACATCCTGAAATAAGGAAGGAAAAGACAGTTTTCCCCACCTCCAGATCTCTTTGTCACAACACTTTGGATATCAATTGTATTAGTAGTTCTTGTACAATTTTATTGCCAGCATTTCACCAGTTTTTCCCCATTTGTTCAAGAAACTGATGGATGCGTATTCATGCCTCATTTAGGTTGAATCTACATTCAGGTAAGAGGCATAAATTCAAAGTCTTATCATGTGATGGCTATAAATAACTCACAAGAAGAATTCTCTAACTCAGTCCAGTTCTCATTACATGCATATTTCCTGTGTAGCAGGGAACTATTGTACCATCACATACCAAGGGTATAAAGATGCACAACCCCTCCACCTTCGTCGGCTTCCTACAGAATAGGGTTTAGGCACATTAGGGGGACAACAGGAAACATTATGTACTGTGGCTGTTCCCCAAGATGTCAGCTATACATGCAGTCAATGCAGGCATTTACAGTGTAAGCTGAACAAAACTCCGTATCTCATCGTAGATCACAACAGCCTTCGGCATCTCTGGGGGAATTCGGCAACACCACAATAACAGGTCAGTTGGGGGTGTACACAAACACCTCGAATCCAGAGTGTCTTTCTACAAGCCATCCAAAACCAAGAGGAAAATTACTCATTCTTGTTATGGTCCTAGTGATTTGAGCTGCTCACTAAGACAGTAACAAGAAGTGGAATCACTGACGCTACGCAGAGATTTAGCCTTAAATGAAAATATGTAGAGAACAGTTTAAACAGCCACCTCATCTCTCATTCTGGTTAGTAAAAGCAAGCAGAAGTAAACGTGCAACACCAACACTGCCATCGCACAGCTCTGCTGAAAAGCCTTGCCAAGAGCAAATCTCACAGCAAGTATGAGACAGGCGGGACGAACTTTCCACTCCAATGCTGGAGGCGGGTTTTGTTGGTTTTAAAGCTAAAAACCAGGTATAGGTCCAGGTAAACTTACTCTCAAGAGCCACGATTTGACTCATCTAGGAGAGGTGAACATGCTACAGCCCACTCTATCTAGATGGACTAGCTCTGAAGTCAAATTTAAATTTTGACATTGTGGATGTGACACTGACACTGTCAGTGCAACACATGAATTGAGCAGAAACTTTACAGAGCATGCCCTCACCTGAAACAGAGACAAAAGTAGATACTTGTTCCACCTCCCTTACACCAGATTTAAAACTTTCTCAGGGAAGTCAAAACCCAACAGTGACCTAATAAGAAAGAATAACAAAGTAACAGCATCCCCAGGACCAGGCCATGGAAGGCTGGAAGAAATGATCTAAAGGTAAGTTGAGACTTTCCACAAAAAACACCCCAAAGGCAAGAGATTTTCTCCCAGTTCAATCAGCAGCTAAAAGGAGCATAAGCTTTTTTCAGGGTCATATGAGAAGGCCTGGACCAGTTATAACTGGTTATAACCTGGCCTGGACTGGTTATAACTCTACGGCTCTTTGGTTTCAGCGCTCATGCCTTAACATACGTAACATCCTTCAGCAGTCAAAAGCACCCTGTCACAGGAATTCAAAGGAAGAGATGTACAGCCAATACACATCACGTACAATTCATACAAATAGGCAGCATAAGGATCTAAATAGGTATCAGCTAAACCTCTGCCTTTGAAAAATATTTTGTTTGTTTTAACCACCTCAGTTCTCCCTCAGAAATGTCAGAATCTATTACCATCAAAACCTTCTTCTCCCCACAGCCTTTACCATTCCTTCATATGTAGAATGAGGCATTAAGTTCCACGGAGAATATATTTTGCTTTTGTTTCTGCTCAGCACTTAAAAAAAAAAAAACAAAAAACACCCAAAACACAACCCCACCCCACTCCCCCCCCAAAACCACCCTAAAACCAAAACAAGTTCTTCTCCCTCTTCCTTCACAAGATGCAAAACTCTTCCTCTTTTCCCACGCCTTGGAACACATTTCCTTGAGGTCATTATTTGTTTTCAGCCCAATTCATACTAGGTGGAAAAAAACCCACCATAACTGAGCTCAGGAAACACTGAGCTTTCACTCCAACAGACGTAAATTAGAATTTCCTACCTGCTGGTCCCCCATGCCAAAGCTACCACAAATAAAAGCACAGGAGGATAGTCTTAACATCTTTTAATAAATCTGTAACACCACCACCAAAAAAAAGTGTGCTATAACTGTTACGTCCTGCCTTCCAAAAAGGCATCAGAGCTTTTAAAACAGCTATGTCTTGTCGATTTATCTAAAACTGAGATCCTGTCCTGTGAGACTTTCACCAGGAATGGCTTCAAGCTGAAAATCTGGAGCCTAATAAATACTCCAGGTAAAAAGCACAACTGTTTGTACAGTCAAGAAACATTGCAACTGCGATCTGGTTTTGTGTCCAAATTACCTTACTGAAACATCTCTAGAACTCAAAGGTGCTGTTCTTTTCAGTTAGGTGACATTCTTTACAGTTGTTAAGCCTCTATGGGTTTAACGTGAGCTCTGTGTTAAATATGCCAATGTTGGACCTACGAGCAATTCCATTAAAAACATGCCAGTTTTATCTTTCAACAGAAGTCTAACCTTTTTTTTTTTCCTCAGAAGCAGCCTTGAATCTTGTATAGAAATACAGCATCTGTAGATACTTTCAGCAGTTTAGAACACCCAGTATTCAGCAGGCAAGATTAGGATACTGCTAATATAGTTACGTTAGCTCATAATTGGCAAGTAGAACACCCACAAGGTCTTAACAGCTATTCACCCTCCAAAAAACCAAAAACCTACAACGTAAAATCTCTCCAGACATAAATAAGAAAGAAAACTTTTGACAAGCACTGAATCAGTACTTCCATGCAGTAACAGAAGCACTGGGATTATAAAGGGAATGTAAAGGGAAAGAGAAGGTATCAAATAGAAAATACATTTCTACTAACTGGAGAAAACATGCTTACAACTATTTTCACCCCTTCTTCGAGGCTGTGTCTGGAAGCCAAGGAATGTGCTAGTTATAAAGAGGCCATTTATGACAGAGTTCAATAGCATTTTAAAAGCCAGAAAGAAGTAGCCTCATTAAGGATACAAACTTGTACAGATTTCAACTGTAATGAACCTAGCTAATAACCAGCACAATATTTATGGACAGGCAAAGGAATTTTGTGTCATTATTGTTTACATTTGTAGTATCTGTCAATCTTTGCCTAACAATGTGTCCCCATCAGTTCAAAAGCCCACACCTTCCAACCAGATAATACCAATTCGGGTTTCAAAGAAAGAGACAAAACAGGGAAGGGAATGGCCAACAAAATTCTCATAATTACAGCAAAAAGAGCTATAAAGCAACTACTCAAGCAAAACCAAAGCAGCAACAGCCGGTACAGAAGAACAAACCTAGACAGTAAGTTATTCACAAACATGATTCTAGACTAACTATCTCTCTCCATTAGAGTTTTCGTTTTAATAGCTGAACATTCAAGAGTTGGAAGTAACACTGCTAAATGCCTGAACACAAACTCTACCATTTAGTTTGTTTCAGCTGAATTTAAAAAAAAAAAAGTCCTTAAACCTTCTACACACAGTATACCGTATGCAATCCTCTTCTACAAGAATAACATAAGCACCAACGCAGCATTTTCTATGACCTTACAGTACTACCACTCATACAGAAAATGGTTCTTACCTTCCTCATATTTTGTTCAATGAGCTGCTTCAAAAAAAAAAAAAAAAAAAGAGGAAAAGGCTGTGATTTTTCTCGAATATAACCATTTCAAATATATTGTTTGACATACCACTAGCATTTAAGTTGCATAGTAACTTTAATCACAGGTATTCTCAAGCCATGCAAACCCAAAAACAACTAGCAAAAGAAATAGTTGCCTCTTCTGCAATCCTGCATCATGTTTTCATTATAACACCCAGAGACAAGAACACTATAGTGAAGTAACTAAAAAGTAAATTAAAATACTGTTTTAATCAAATGTTTTGAAGTTTAACCTTTTAAAATCATGAACATTTTAGAGGAAGTTTTTAATTCTGAAGACTTGTAAAAGCTTGCATCAAACAAAAGGGTCAAGTAACAAATACATTGAGTATACCCTCTTCTAAAACCAGCATTGAGAATTTATTGCTTTAATACCAAAGCTGCGAGTTGAACTTCAAATTAATTTCCAAACCATCTGTAGGATGCCTTTACTACATTTATAATGTAATTACTTCTGAAATTCTTCCATTTTTAAGAGCCAAGAAACGTTTACTTTGTATGAACTATACACTCAATCACATAAAGGTTTCTAAAGTAGCCTCTCATTGATGTTTGCACCCTGCAGGCTATGTTTGTTACACAGCTAATTTGTGAAATACAGTCCTTCTACAGTGCCAAATTTCAACAATTAAAAGGTAGCAAAATCAACTGGTAAAGTGAATCTCGTTCAGGCAAGTGCTTTGTCAATCAAGCGGATGATAAATTTAAAATAACCCTCAACTGTCATCACTTTAAAAAGCTTAATATTTACAATCCAGAATGTAGAAGTCGATAGTTTGTTTGGTAAACAATAGAGAACTCTCATTAAGTTTTTTTTTCCTATCTGAAATACAAACAACTTTATTCAACACCAACAGGTTCTGGATGATAGATTTACTTCCAGGTATTTCAGAAATGCACAGGAATACCTTCAGACCCAGCCTCAAGATTCTTATCTATAGTTCTCATCTATGTGGAATAAGTGACAAAATAATAAGAATCCATTTCCTTTCTTGGGAAAGGAAGCTGTTCTAATCTGAGCTTCAAATAAGTATTTGATACGATGCCAATTCAAGAGAAGAGTATGTGAATTTTTACAAGAATTCAAGCAAGACGAGAGTCTCTCTAGACTGTTTTTGAAAGGAAAAAGATTGGGAAAAAAAATCATCTGACTGGAGGAATTTCATAAGCAGAGTTTCTCAAAAAACTTCCCAGGCCAGTCAGGCATTTTCCTTTACGATTTCTCATGAAAAGCAGAGCACTCTAACACACATTTGAGGACAAAACTAGAAAACAGTAAGGGGGGAGATGGGAATATTACATAAAGCAAACAGACAGACTTTCAGGGTAAGAGAAGTAAGACTGAACTTAAAAAATGCCAAATGAAGTTGTGTACTAGAAGCTGACAATGAAGGATACACACATGCCAATTATCACAAATAAACTAAGTGACAACTCATAAGCATTTACAGCAGTCATCGAGGAAATAAAGACCCAGGATATTTACTGATAAACAGGCTGGATTCAGTAGGCAGTCCAGAGGGCTGGGATATTTCTAGAAATGACACAGTGTAAATTCTCAAGAGCCAATAGGAGATAAAAGCTATTTTTCTTCTTAAATGAAATTAACAGGTCAGCTGAGACTGTGATTTTTCTTTTTTGATGGATTGTATGTTCTTGCTTTTCTTCATGGTCTGATATTAAAAAAAATTGACTCAACTTTAAATTACTGAAATTTTCCTCTTTGGACAGAAAGATTCATATTCTACTTTATCTATGGCTTGCATTGCATAGGTGTCCTTTAGCACAGAAAGAGTGGTAGTAGTCTTTACATTTTATTTTCTGGTATTTCATATAAAACTTTAATTCATTCTTATGTTAATGCTTTTGGTTCTGACAGTCTGGTTATCCTTGAGGAAATTTTTGCCTCAACCAAAGAATGCTAGCAAACAGTAAAATAATCTTAGCATCTTCCAGCAAAAAATTCAATGTTTTCCTCTGGACAAGGAAGCAATATTTTCCTTTTTAAAGGCTGTCACCAATTATTTAATTCTAACATCCTCATTCTAAGCACTGTCAGTCTCCACCTTCTCTGGCTGAGACCTAATGGGGCCTGAAAGGCTTCTTTTGATTTGAAGCCATAATTTAAGTGCCTTGAAACCCTCTTGTTTTAACCTCATTTAGAAGGTTATTAAATGGTCAACAAATCCAAACTCATTGGATTTGTTAACAAACGCTAGTGCAGAATGACTTAAACCCTCAGAGATCAAATCACAATCTGCAGCAATGGTGTTAACTTCTCACAGGCACAATGATTTACTCAGTACATATCAACTGTCTCTGATCACAGAAAATGCCACGCTTAACTATCAAAGTAACAAGGTCTATGTAGTGTTTATTTTCTCTGATAAAGAAATCTGGATTTTATTAATTCAACTGAAGTGTCTAATTTTGTCTTTAAAGCAATACTAATGTTTTGATGCCTATTTTCAGAAAGTCTGATTTCTAAGCACTATTTGTTGCTTAGGAACATTCCTGGAAAAAATTGGTTTTGTTAAAATCTCTTGCTACTCGGTTCCCAGTTAAACTAACACATCTGAGACAAGCTACGAAGCAACGCTGCCACGTATATTAGGCTTCCAGTTTCATTGAAAGAATAGGTCCAGAACTGAAGGCAACTTAGATGCACTATCTGTCCCAGAGGTGAGAAGCTGGAACATCTGCCTCCTCTTGCTGTGCTACACTGGTAACTTGTCTTCTTCACAGGCTGGGAGAACAATTGGGAAACGCAGTATCTTAAATCATTTTATTACAAACATCTGAGGCTCACATGCAGGTGACTTGGCTGAAAAAACCCCACACCATCAACAAAAACCAACCAGTTTGACTGCACAACCCTTAATCCTTAAACCCCAGAAGTTACACAAAACTGGCTAGGCTCACCCCCACACCCCTCCTCCTTCCAAGCAACACTGGCCATGTAAACGAAAGCAAAATTAGACAAGGGTCCAGCAGAAATACGGCCTTAAAGCAGCAGTTTGCTTGCCCTGTGTCTGTGGAACCCATCCACTAGATGTCAGTGTCCTCTTCAATAGAGGAAAACCGTCTTGGACCTCAACAAAAAGAAGGCAGCTGATAGACCTTGGTTACCAGGTCAGGAGGAAATTCCTATAAATCACCCCTGGGCATCAGCTGGGCCACAAGAGAAGCAGCCAGCAAGAGGAACATTTGTGGATACCAGGCACAGAACATAAATATACTCCTCAACACAAAGTTTAGCCAGTCAGGTAATAGGCTAAAGGCCAAGAGCTGCTTCATGCAACATTACTGATTAAAAGTACAGCACATTAGTCAACAGATATTAAGGCATGCTAAAAATGAGTGATATAAAGGCTGCAAGACACAGGCATTTCTGTTTCCTATTTCCTAAAAAACACCAAAACACAAACCAGCACTTTTGGATAAATTAAAAAAAAAATAACTAAAAATACACACAAGAATGAGATCTACCAAAATTCACTCAGCTCTAAAGAGGCTTATGCTCAGAAGCAATAGAACAAATTACTATAGCACAGCGTGGAACCCTCTGTGATAGGCATGAAAGCACCACACCCTAAATAAAGGACAGAGCAGAAGTCAAAGTTCAGGCACATTAAGTGCTTGCTGCAGGAAGAAACGGGTACGTGTTTCTGTTCGACTGCACGAAATCTAGATATTAAGATAAGCTATAAATTTAGAATAGACTAGAGTATTTCAAGTGGAAGGGACCTACAATGATCATCTAGTCCAACTGTCTGATCACTTCAGGAGTGTCTAAAATAAGTATAAAAGGAGAATACTGGTATAAAAGGAATCAAACTCGACAGCAGGAACACGTACTGGGGAACTAATGCCACCCATGGAGGATTGATGGGCAAGAACACACCAGAGGGGAAAGAGCATCATTCACTCCAAAAGCAGACAGACAAACAAGAAGGTGAGAAAAATCAAGCTAAGTTTCTATAACATATTTTAATGCACCTAGGATTGTTTAAGATCTATGCTGGCAAGGAAGCAATCACACTTGTAGCACACACAAGAAACTTACTGGTTCTTATGGAAAAGATTGGGAAGGTTATGAAGCTGAAAAATAAGAAATTAAGACTTTCAGATGGGGTACAAAGTACAGATTTCTTTCTTTTTAAAGATATCAGATCGATTTGCCAGAGAACTCTCTCACTCGATCCCCTGGCAAAAAAAACCACCTTGAAACAGATTTGAGCAAGCACAGGATCTGACTAAGGACACAGCCCCAGAAGAACCACTTATAGTTACTGCATACTTATATCTGGCATCCTTGCCAGACAGGAAAAGGCTAAATAAAAAATAATTCACCACAAGTTTTTCCTTTAGAAATAGGAACAAAAAAAAAAAAAAAAGAAAAAGAAAAATGAGGAAGTTGAATGAAAGGAAATTATATAGAGCTAAAAAAGTAAAACATTTGCCAGCAGCCCTGGGTCTGTTTAAACACGGCAGGTAGCAGTACCTGCTGCTGTCCTGGCTCTCCCTGCAGCAGCGATAGGTCCTGGTCTCCTGCAATCCTCAACCTGCTGCTACCACGTACCACAGTCTGGGAGGTTCTACTCAGAATCTGCCATTGAGAGATGGAGATTTGGAGATGGCACTGTTTCATTTCTTACATTCTTCCTCCCAGTATCCACCGGTCACAATAAAGTATTAGACTATGCATACATTTGACACATTCATTTTTTATATTTGGAAGAAACCACATAGTATTATATGATCCTAAAATCTATCTACTCCTTTTGCTCTCCAGTTAAGAATATACCTATTACACCATGTACAGAAGATTCCAGGCAGCATAGAAGAAAAAATCTCATTCATATTATTGCTTTGTCCCAAATGCCACAATTGTAGTTATGATCACATTTTTTCCCAGTGTATATATGCACTACAATAATACTGTGCTTGCTGGTCCATCTCTTTCCAAGGTAATTGTTTTGATAATGTTCATGAAAAAGTCGTCCTTTCACAGCAAAGGCAATAAGGGAAGCATACTGGCCAAATTCTAACTCTGTTAATGTTTCCTGATATTTCCACTGTATCTTCATCCATCATGCTGGATGAAGATTTGATGATTGATTTCACCACAACTGGTTGATGAAATACAGGTACCCACACAAGCTGGGTCTATAGATTCATCTACTCATCTCTCTCCCCAGTTATGAAGACACCTACTGTACTGTAAGTAGCAGATTCTAATTTTAACACCACTAAAAAAAAATTAGAACTAAAAATGTTTAGAACATTGAGATCCTTTCCAGACAGCATAAGACAGTCTCATTCATATTATTCCTTTGTCTCAAACACCACATTTAGAATTACTAATATTCAACTAAATTTACTGTGTTCAACTAACAAGCCTATCACCTCAGCATACAAGCAGTCTTTACAAACCAGGACTTCCTCAGTGGTTTATTAATTCTGGTCAAATAATTACTAATTATGTACTTAAATACTTAGGTACCATCAAAACCCTGTAACTTACAAATCTAATGGATTCATGGGTTTGATGGAAATCACAAGCTTCCTATAAGAAATCAGCAAAAATACAGTAAAACAGCAAAAGTAGATTCTAAGCCTTTCCATCTTTAGGGAAAGGCAAGTAACCACTTTGGATACAACTCTATGGTGTACTTCAGATTTTAAAAGCTTCCCTCTAGTTATAACCATAAGTGCAATAAACTGCTTTTTACCTGCTTCTTTTCATCATATGTTACAGAAGCTAACAAATGGAATATGGGAAAGGACCGTTTTTGATGACCTATGTGATTGTAAGATACATATTGAGAGATTTCCTACTTCTATAGCTTCTGGATTTTTTAAGTTTGGTATAAGCCATGCTTCTTCATCAATGCAAGACTGTTCAACAATGAACTATCAGCAGGACAGTTTCATATCCATCTCTATAGACAAAGGTTAGCTGGACTGTTTTTACCATACAGGAGGCAACAGTTAACATAAATTACAATAGCTACTTATATATTGAAATTTTACATATCAATCACTTAACCCTTGCACCAAGCTTAACAGTTTTCTGCCTTCTTTAATCTTGTTCTGTAAACCTCTATTCCCCTTCATTGCCGTTCCTTCCCCATATCAGAGCAACTGCTGTCTTTATAGTAACTTGCTACTGACACTGGCTGCAGACCACATTTGCCCATCTAGAAAAAGGAAAGTTGCTCAACACTAAATGAAGTATTCCTCTTTTTCTCAGCTTACAGATATTTTAAAAAAAAATATCTGAGAAAATACTACAGTTTGTGGTCAAATCCATGTTCTAATTCTGGAAAATCAGAACCATTTCAGCAAAGCCACAGAATGAACAAGGTGACTCAATGAGATGCTGAGAACACGTCAGAAGGGAGGCTGCGGGTGGACTGGCATCACAAAGCCCACTGCCTACAGAGACCCCAGTCAGGCCTTGCTTGACTATAAAATACTGGTGACAGTTCCTGGCACAAGCAGAACTTCTTCCACATTTTTACTGTCTCTTTCAACTCAGTATATTGCTCAACATACATTACAGAGAGCAGCAGGCTGCTAACCTGCATACAAATAAGCTACGAATACCTTCCTGTTTCAGTTCACTAAAACTGAATGTAATCTCCACAGAGAAACTCCTGAATAGCTTCCTCTTAACTTATACTCTTCACTGCTTCCTTCTCCATCAAGATGTTTTTTACCTCCGCCAAGAAAAATTACACTACATAGCATTTTACTGAGTATTGAACTTACAGGTCTAAAATTGGAGAGTTGACACTTAATTACACTTTTAGATAACTGAAATGTAAGTTTGTGAAACCGCTAGTCACTGCTCCTCAGAATGACAAAATAAGTAGATGAAATACAGCAAATGAGGAAAGTTGCATTACCAAAGTTACTTCCTCAGATCTATCAAAGCCACCGTTGGGAAAGGCTAGAGAAAAAAAGAATGGAATCTAAAATTTTACAGAGATAGGAAATACTAAAAGCAAGCAAAATTTGAGTTTGTTCTTTTTTTTCTCTTGGATAAAAAAAGAACAACTGGGAAAGTGAGACTACATAGCACTAAACAACTTAAAAGAAACAGGTTGTGCTACTGCTTAAAGCCATCAAAACTATGTGACTTGCTTTTCAGTGTGGAAACTGATATGCATTTAGTCAGAGAAAAAAAACAAAAAACTTCTGAATTCCTACAGATGTGGAAGACAGCCTATTGCAGAATTTCTAGCTAGGAAATAGGCTGCCTATTGAGTGCAGTTTAGATCAGAGAGAGACAATGACCCTTTCCACATATCAGAACTCCCTACGCTTACTGAAAGGAGAACTATTTAAACACACTATAAGTAGGACACAAACCAAGTTTCTCAATCCTATTTTCCCTTGATGGAAGTGGCAGCGTTCCAAACAAAATCAATAGCTTTAAAAGATCTCAATTTATTTTTAACGCGTCAGTTAAGTTTAACCTCGGCCCCAATGTCTGCTGCAGTTTGACTTTAAGGAACAGTAGCGTTTTTCTAAAGCGATGCCCTCTTTAATCCTTGCATTGTGCCTTCCCTTAAAGGCTACCTTCTTCTCATTCCCAGTTGCTAGCATTGTGCATCAGTATTCCACCGGGTAACCAGAACAGCTATTAATGCTAATAAGCCCAGACAGGAATACACGTTTGTTCTAAAGAGACAGTAGCTGCATGACAAGTAATAGGATGAGACACACAGGATTGCTAAATCCTGTCTTTAAAATGCAAAATAGAGAAATACATACTCTACAGCCAAAGTGAATTCATTCACAGGAGCAGTGAAGTATCACAATGTCTTATCAGGATGCAAGTGCTTCTTATAGATGCATTATGGTGAATAGTACATTATGTGAGAACGCTCAAGCACACGCTACTTACTAGCAGATTGCATCATGACCCTGGTGCAAGCTGCACCGCCATTCTCTCTGAACATTGACTGCACCCCTTGTAGCTGTCAGCATATTTATTTCCAGATACTCAAATTAGGCTTTGGTTTCCACATTTCTCTATAATAATCAAACTTAGACAATAGTTCCATATTACAGTTCCCCTTTTGAGGAGAGGGATCCATAAACAATATTACCTGGTCCAGTACAAACCCTGGAGGATTAATCCTGGTGAAATGAACAAACCATAACATGGAAATTCATAAGGAAGAGTCTGCATGACAAGCCTTACAGAGACCATTTCCAAAGGGAATCAAAAACGTCCAACTTTCAGACATGTCACAGTTTGCGTAAGACCTGACAGAAGTGCTGTGCCCAGTGGAAAACTACACACTTTGCAGGGATGATTCAACTACTAGCTGACATAAATACAGAATTCCTAAAGGGTATCTTGTTTGTACAATGTCCAGAAGCTAGATCCAACAAACTAAAGACAATCAAAGGACAGCAGCAGTATGAGTGGAAAAGGAAGCCCACCCAAATAAGCGTTTCTTCTATCTCTTCTTCTGCAAAAATCCTTCCTCCATGGCATTTGAGATACCCTTAAAATTCATAATACACCTTGCATAAGCAAAGTTCCCCAACTTTCTTCCGGAAGTTTTCTCAAGATCGGTTTATAAGTTAAAAGGCTTTACATACTTAGCTTTTCACACAATATGACAACTATACAGTCATTAACAGGAAGGAGAAAAAGCTGTGTGTGATCTCTATCCAAACAAATCTTCACTTCAAGCACATCAAATTGGTAAGCTACATTACCACAAACAGAATATTTAATGTTCTCAGTTGTTGCCAGTCAATGCTAAATTCCAATACCTCACTTGCAAACATCTCTTAACAGGGAAAGGGAAAAAAAAAAATCATACAAATCTTAAAAGTAAATATTGTCTACTCTGTTATTATCACTTGTCTTGGAAAAGTTTGCAAGGAACAACCCAAAGATCTACCCCATCAGTACATGATTCAGGAAACTCCAGACTTAATGCTCAAGTTCTGGAGCTTTAAAAAGGGTAATACAATGACCCCATAAAATCTAAGACATGTCACATAAATGCAAGAATAGAAGGAACTCATTTTTGCATTTATTTACTAAAGCCCATTTCAGTGACTCCCTGATATACCATACAGAAAATAATAAAAAACTAGCTAAATTTAAATCATGGCCATGTTTAGTTCAAAGGTACTGTCTCCCTAGAAATAAATCCGTTCACTACTTAATTATATCCCTGCACTGAATTCCCTTTTCACTTCACTGCTACTTGTCTCACTTCTAAACACATCCTGGCCTCATGTACACTTATTATATCTGGAAGTTATCTTCATCCATAAGAGCTAAAAATACAATCACTGGGGTTTTTATATGCACATACTTACTTTATTGGATGAACATATTGCCTTACTTTACCAGACACGAAATATTTTTTTCTATGAATACAGGAAGGGAAGCCTATTATGTATGCTATAAGATCGTACAAACAGGATGCTGGGTTCATTTTCACACAATCACCAATTTAAACAGTGCTAATGCTTTTTAAAATGCATTGCTAGAAAGATATATTGCTATAGTTTTGCAGCAAAAATGCTAGTGTTTAGTAACATATAAATCACCAAATGTAAGCTCTCATTCTGGCAATTCCGTATTAGTTATGGGCTTAGCTAGCATTTTAGCAGTAAATATTATTTCCATTTAGGAAATCACAATTTATACATGGATTTACAGCAACGGCTTGCTGGCTTTAGGATATGTGCATCTTTTTCCGGTATTATTGGTTTCTCAATTTAAATCATTTATTAACAGGCTATAGATTTTTGTAATTTGTAAGAAATACAACTAGGCATCTCTCTGCCACAGTTTCATGTATTCAAGTATCTACAGGTTCTTTTCAGAGAAATAAAAATAGGAAGCTGACATCCTAAACAACTTGTAGGCTGCATTTCCATTGTAGTAAAAAACAAAGCAAGCAATGAAAGCTCAAATTTCATCATCTTAATCAAGATACCAAGAAAATACCTGGCACCAGTTGAAGAAGCAACTGGAGCAATGTTACTACAGAATATGAGGGCAATTTCCACAGCAGTTCTATGGAATAGCCTTTGGAAAAGTTCTTCTCTTTATAAGGAAAATATAAAAGGCTGTGATTGATTTTTGACTGACTGTATGGCTAAATATCCAGCTTAATGACAACTTACTTCAGAACGTTGTTTGA
Source organism: Tringa solitaria (assembly GCA_026413425.1). Taxonomy (NCBI): domain Eukaryota; kingdom Metazoa; phylum Chordata; class Aves; order Charadriiformes; family Scolopacidae; genus Tringa; species Tringa solitaria. The sequence continues at coordinate 13,542,354 of JAOXJM010000001.1, forward strand.
AAAACAGACTCATGTCCGATGCCTTAAGTGCAAAGCTCCCATGTTCCAGTTTTATAGCAAAAAGCTGTTAAAGGAAACAACATAACTTACATTTCTCCCTTCTGGGCCTACTCTTCATGAAGTAGGAATAACAGAAAAATAAAGTATCTATAAAAGAACACATTTCTTTACTACAATAAATTCCAGTGAGTGCCTGAAGTACCTTCCAAGATCCTTTTACCTGCCTAAAATCACAGTCGTTTTTCTCTATTAACATTTACATATAGTTCCCTATATGTCCATTAGCACTTACACAGTTATGTTTATACAATCTCACAGGAAATAAGTTAAAATTAGTTTTACATTTTAGCTTGGTCATAATAAAAATCAACACAGCTTTGTTTAACCACCTATGCTAATAAAAATGGAAATCTTAGAAGAAACTGTCAAATACCTAGAGCTAACTGGGGAGACTCAGAGTATCTAAGATATTATTTCCTTCCTTTAACAGTTTGTGCAACAGGGGTGTTGCCCTATAGGCAATTTATAATTAATTCATTTCTGCAGGAATTCTCAGGTTTTTGAAGCAGTTAAACTAACCTACATATGCCCTTCCCTCCAGAATAGCGTTTCATTTTCCAGCTTTATTTCAAGCTAAATGATTCCCTTGAGTTCTCCTACTGGACAACTGTATTCATTTCAATTAACAATTACCTATTTGCTAAAATTATCAGAATATACTTGAGGGAGTAACTAATAATGAAGGCATAGCTTCTAGTTGTAATCCTGCTTCCTATGCAGGAAGGTAAAGATCCAAGCGGAAAATAAAGGAAGAATTGAGACTTATTTTCTACGTGTGGAAAAGCAGTAAAAATAAATAAAAAAAAAAATCTAACTATGCACCGCAAAACTGCAGGACATAATACATTCACCACTGAGGCATCCCCATGATAAATGTTACTCCCTCACAGAGCAGTCAGTCATCAACTTAAAACTGTGGATAGGCTGAATTTGTAAGTACAGTGCACCATTCCTAGCACTTGTTTTTCTTTCTTTGTTCCACTTTTTATGTTAACTAATTTCTGAGGTTTGTGCAGTAAGACAGCACAAATACTGGACAACTAATCTAGTAAGAAAATCTAAGTAGGAAGCTATACTCAAGCACCATATATGCTACCAGAACACCCAGTGCCTTGAGGAAAAAAAGACACTGTTCCACCACAGGGTCACGCATTAGAGAGTCAAATACAGTCAAATAAGAAGTGAAACATTTAGGACAGAGTGGAACACCACTCAGGCTTCTGAAGAGCTGTGCAGTTCCCACAGCAATCAGTCATTTCAACATGATGCATAATCTACACTGGCAAGTCCCTTGAAGACTTAAGACAGGAAACCCATATAGCATCCTGGTTGTTCAAAGATAGCTGTCCTCCAAGAACTATCAGAGGAATAATGCCATACTAACATAACTGGAAAACATCTATAAAAATCCCCAATCAAACAATGGAAATAATATGAAAATTTTGGACCAACAGCCCCCTGAAACTCTCAAATGAGGTGAGTAGCTGGGAATCATGCCTACTGGCCACTAAAGCCCAGCCAACACCTGCATAAACTACAACCTTGTCTGAACAGCTGCAGACATCCAGCTCAGCACAAGAAATGGATTTCTCATCCGTGATACTGACTCTATAGCAGATATGAAAGATAGCAACGACAGCAGAGGTGCTAACTGCTCGACCTCAATAAAAGCAGGAAGATGAGACAACGCCACTCATGTATCCTCTCGGCCTCCCATTGAATGTCCTTTATTAGCTGTCCAGAAGAAAAAGTCTTGGCCCCTTGTTCCCACTGTATCCCAGCTGCACAGCTGAAAGACAGTCATCTACCTCTCCAGAACTAAAGAACTGCTCTCAATCTCACTGATCCATGTATAAGCTGTTCTTCCTGTGACCACAAAGAGTACAAAACATCTGTGTGTTTTCAGATGAAAAACAAAACGCAGATGTCATCCACATGAGGCAGTAAGAATGACAGGACAGCAAGATGCAAAATTGTTCAAGAGGACACCAATGTATTCTGACCTTAGAAAAACAAACAAAAGCAGCTACAATTTACAAGACTACAAAGGAGGAAGTTAATGTAGAAAAAGTTCATTTAAAATTGACAAGTTCAGTATTATAACGAAATAAAAGACATTAAAGTAGTGCATATGTTCTTTAAAGCAATATGGTTTTAACTAAGTTAACTTCCCCTCAGAGACTGATGCTTTCCAACCCATGACTTTAGACACCAAAACTTATAGTTAGGATCATACACTTAAAACTAACATATTTCAATAATGTTTAAGAATCAAGGTCTACTCTCCAATATAGAAAAAAACAAGAGTATAGCCCTTCCTCTGAAGAGAAAGAAACCTAAATTATATGGATACACTTAACAACTGTGTTAGGATTTCTGCAAATCACAGCAAATTTAAACCTGAACAAGCCAACTGATCCATGCAACACTTACAACTTTCAGTCTACTAATGTAGTTGCCCGTGGCACATCCATAGCGCTAGGCAATTCAATTCTTTTTACTGGACTAAGGAAGTTCAGAAGCAAAATAAATGTAAAAAATTAACTGTCAGAAGCATCATAGTAGGATTTCCTTCAAAATTACTGATGCTTCCTTCTAGAAATCTGAACGAATGAATCGTGCAACTTTGTTTGCTTTTGTTCCTAATGACATATCTAGCCCACGAGGCAATATCATTCATAGCTTCAGTCTTCTTATAATAGCTATTTTTCCCCATTTAAGTAACTGACTACATCAACTTCCTACTTTTTACAGCTGATAATTCAATTCTTCTAGGTTTTTCTTTCAAAAGACACTTCTATTAGAGCAATATTGCCTTTAAGTCTTCCCATAAATTGATTCCCACCAATAAAATTACCTTTTAAAGAAATTAAAAGTATCAGTTTGTAGGAAGACAGATAGGAGGAAAAATTAGGTCAATCAAACTAGGTCATCCATTTATACCTCTATTTATCTGAGACCTTTTGGGAAACATTTCTCTACTTCATCTTTTTAGCCGTGCAAGGTATTTTTTTTTAATTCTGAAACTAATGGCAAAAGGATAGCTAGAACAAGTCCCTTGGAGATAAGAGTTATAACTTTCCTACACGAACTTCGCAGGGACTGAAACATCCTGACATCAGTATTCAAAGATACTTTAAAACAACGGTTCCCAACCCAAAACCATGGTCCTGAATTCTGACAGACTTCACTGTGCTCTTCTCCTCTTGCAACGCTTTCCTTACCTTGCTGCTGCACTCTCAGCTTCCCCAGTAAAGCTACTGTCTCGGCAGCTTTGAGTCTGAACACAATGCTGTTTCTCGAGGACGTAAAGGGACTCAAGCCAGTACTCTAATAATACAGTCACTCTCTGGGGCTCCCAGTTCTGGGACCAAAAATTCCACAGCTGTACCACCACGCTCTCCTTCCATGAACACATTCTGACTGTTCAAATAATTCATGATTTAAGTTTATATTAGCAAGTTGGGGTTTTTTGGGTTTGGGTGTTTTTTTGTTTTTTTTTTCCTCCAGATGAAGCAGGAAAACAATGCGCTTAATCTCTTTGCAACATTCACAAGCAAGTTAACAGAAATAGAAATGCATATCCATGCTTTGTTTAGAGCAAATACACACAGTGGAGTTATCCGAGCCTGCACTGGCACAACCGTAGCAATTGTGGAGTACGACAGCCAGAGGAAAACACCAGGATGCAAAGACCGCGCTTCCTAACGGCACAAAGAGCTTCTGCTCTACCCAGTTAACTTATACTTTACTCAGCTCCATATCTCACCTTTAACACCGATGCCTCTCCCCAAATGAAGGCCCTTTTATAAAACCAAGAAAAATAAAACCTCATCTAGCTGCCGATTTCAGTGCTACGAATGCGTACTCAAGGTACTACTACAGTTTCACCTTTTCCCAACACTAGTAAGTGCATTCCCATTTTCTCTATGCCAAAATGTCCTACGAACCGAGCATATTACAGTACACTCGTAGCGGGAGACAACACACAATGCACGCACCTTAAATAGTAACAGCAAAGAAAATCAAACAGAATTTCTGTTTATTACAAAGTAACTTCTTTAAGATGAATTTAAAAGCTTCAGACTTTTGTTGCTCTTACGATTAGGGTAGTATATAGACATACATCCAGATATATACATATATATGTATATACACATATCTCTGCATATACATAGATCTACAGAATTATAGATTAGGGTCTAGGGCTGAAGAACGATGGTCATATGAGATGTAACTATATATAGGTATTTAGGTATCCATCTATATATACGTATCTATCTGTATATATGTACAATTATATACAGCAAAAGGCACTGTAGGATTGCAATCAGAATAAAAGAATACAACGTATGTATTTGACATGCTATTTAAATTATTTGGAGTGTACGTCTTATGCCATGAGATACAATGTCAAGACTACTATTTGCTCCGCCTGAACAATTCCACAATATTTGGCAAAAATCAGTACACAACCCTTTACTCCATCAGAACAGCAGACTTACACAGCGCTGGCGTTAGAGTCTGAGCAAACAGAACTTATTACCATGCGAGGCATTTGACACAACCCAGAGAATTGCCTAACGGACTTGCTTTAGTTTCATTTGCCCGAAAGAACTACTGCAATTTCAGGCAGAGTTTGCAAGTTCTTATATCCCAGGGTCACTGGAGCAGCTTCGTGGTTGTATTCAGCTGCCTCTATGAAAATTCAGAATGGCATCTTTGAAACAACAGGAACAGCACTCATTTCCTCAGAAGGGGACCAAAAAAAAAAAAAAAAGCTGACTATTTAAACTGCATGGCTGTTCACACAAAGTTGTATTTTTTAGTAACATTTAAAGAACAGTATTTCACAATATTTCAGAAGCCACTGAAGTTAAGGGTTACTGAAATTACTATTCAGTTATATTGCTCCAGCCAGATGTAGTCTATGTAAAGGAAGCTTTATGAATGGCCTGGGTGACTATCGCTGCTCACAACGAAGCGATCTGCTAGTATCTGTGTGTCCCAGCCAAATTAACAGCATCTAGCTGAAATACAGTAAATGGAAATCAAACTTCAAAAATACATTAACACTCAAATTAAAGCATAATACGGAAGATGAGTAGTAACAGACCCATTTTTATCCTGAAATTATAAAAAGGCTGAAAGCATATTTAAAGTGACAGTTACCCATGACCTATTAACACATCTCTAAGAGCAGAGCTTCTTACAACCGATCAGCTGTACAACATACTTACAGGTCATTTTCTCCAAGACAATTACTCTAACACACTTAAGGGAAGAAAAGCGTTCACAACTGTTGATGCTCATTCAGGAACACCCAGTTTATAAGAATTTGGTGTAAATATAGGTTTGCATTAATTAAATCTTTTTTTTTTTTTTTAAGTTTTAAGAAACAGTTTACCATCTAGTTGATTTTACTAAAGCAGTTTTCCTACTTTAACCTTAACAGATAAAAATCAGTAGTAGTGCGTGTGTGTTTTATAATATGTATGACAAAGCCTAAATTGAGAGTTCATGTTTCAAGGTGTACGCTACAAGCATGAAATTCATTAAATAAATACTAGAAAATATGATTTCAAAAAACATCTATACAGGAGGGCTTTTAAACTTTAAAAAAAAATAAAATAAGAGTATTATATCTCTCTGTATTATCTTTCTTCACTGTTTCCAGATTATATGCTTGCCTTATAAATTGAAAAATATCTTCACAGGTACTCAAGAAGTGCATTAATGGTATTTGAATCAGAGACATTTACACAAATGCACATTAATACACACAAAAGCTTCTAAGAAGGGTGTTGCTCAAGTGCTATGGCTATGGTTTAACATACTATTTGTGGTATCTTTAATGCTATTTCAGAATGTACATGAATTAGAATAAAATCAATGTCACAATGGCAATTAGTACATGGACTTTCACTATGTACCTCAGTAGTCCTGATCAGTGACTTAGAATAGTCTAGATTCTTGATCTATTTTTAGTAGTCTTAAGCACTGTAGAAAAGATGTACTTTCCTGAAAAAAAATAAGTAACACTACAGGGAAGGCAAGTTTTATAACATCTGGTGTACCACTGCTTATGATCAGCTTAGCTTTTATCCGTAGAATTCAAGCACATTCCACCTCCCCTTCTTTTAAATAGCATTTTCACAAAACAATGAGGTAGAAATACTTAAAATTTTTGAAAATAAAACCACTGAAAGGTTAAAAGCATAGAAACTATCTTCTTACCTGTTTCAAATCAATGACCCATTCAAACCCTCTTTCACACTTTGGACAGCACAGCGAGTTCTTTACTGTCTCCAAACCTAAGAGTTTCAGCTTAGATGGATTAAGCAGAATGCAGATACACAATATTCAGTTGTTTGAGTTAGTTACAAGTGTCCTCTTGAATGAAAGGTATAAAAAGATCTGAGACCACATGTAGGTACCTAGTAACCCCTTGCAGAGTTGTTACAAAGCAGTATTATTTCAACTGATTGTCTAAGACAGAATCATTTTGATACCATTACCTCCAGACAACAGCTGAGGCTCCCCTACACCATACCCACTGCAAAAACCGATTTCAGCCATTCTCTGTGTTCCAGGACAATCAATTGGCCAGAGATACAACCCAAAATATTAAGCAAGATTGCCATATATCACAAAATATTTCAAACATAACAATTCATAACAATTTTTTAAGGTAAAGCTTTACACCATTCATATTTAATTTCTCCTATAACGTGGCAATCTACATCAGACTATAAAAATGAGACTGTCAGAATGCTTTCGTGGAGGTTACTGCAAAAGAAAACAAAAATGTGGATAAATTAAATGAAAAATCCACAAAAAATATTTGAGTTTTTTCTAAAATCTAGAAAAACTGTTTTCTTCACCTCCATATGGAGCTTTGACTTCCAACCCTTGTTTGATGTAAGACACATGCTCATTATAGAAAAATCTGAATCTAGACTATGCTGGTTGTATTCATACAACATGAAACACCAAGAGGAAGCAATCTATACTTACTTCCTTTTGCCCAAATAGCAGTATCAGCAGAAATCAAGGAAAAACCATACCTTTGGACATATCATAACCGTACTAGTAAAATCTTAACCTTCATTATTTTAAGGAAAAGCCCACTTGCCCCTATATACACAGATACACGCTTACTGGCAAAACACACAGATAAGCCTATACTGTTTTCAAATTGCTTCATTTAAACCAAATTGTGCACACCCATAGTGCTGAAGTGTTCTACTACTAACTCCTGCTTACTTTCTAGTGCAAACTAATTAAAATTAAATAAATTTGCTTTCCAGCAATTTGCTTGCCATCAGTGCCCAGATTATACAATTTGTCTTGTAAGGAGGGGAGGCGGGGGGAGGTGGGGGAAAATCAACTTTCCACCTTCCAAGTGGAACATGTTTTCAGGCACATCAATAGCATTATTAAATAGCAGCCCTAGTCATCTACACTATAGACTTCCAATAACATTCAGCCAGACTAATCAGTCTACCTGTACCTAACTCTGGCTTCTCTGCCCTCTCTTCCAGCACTCCCGGGCACCTGTCTATCAAGTACTTTTAGTTCATTCACTCAGGCCTAAATATAAGTGTGTAACGCTATCACTCAACACAGTCAAAGGCAATAAAGATGTGAAAATAAAGAATTGTTTTCAATCGCATTCACCCACTATTCCATTCCTATTTTTAGATTCCATTTTGACTTGGAAATGAAGCGATGAGTAACAGCAATTCCTCTTCCACAAATTTGCCACTGCTTAGCAGCAACAGTACATCCTGCACTTAAATGAGAAAATACAACTTCCTACTCCTCCCCCCCCCACGTTTTAAAGAAAACAGAATACTGAAGCTTTTTATGCCCTTCACCTCTCTTTCCACCTCCCTTTTCAGTTATTTTAAAGAGCATCTAAGAATGGCTCTGTTAAAAAAAAGAAAAACCACACCAACACACCCAAAACCCCAACATGTTCATAGTGAAAAAAAAATAAATCAGCAATTATGATTCTTGTCACCATACTAATCTGTAACTGCTTTATTATAGAGAGGTGAAATTAACGTGCATGTTAAGGCCAAAGATCAGCATCCTAGCTTCCTGGGTTTTCTATAATTTATTATGCAAAAATCAAATATGAAAGTTTGAAATCGGAAGTCTTATGAGGACAAAAGAAGTTTTGAATGCAGTTCTTTCCAAAGCATTTAACATTGTATCAGGTTATACTTCTTTCTGCTGAAATGCCTTGCCAATTAGTTCCTACAATCCTATTTTTCTATTTTTTAGCAGCATTGTCTTTCCTTGCTGCTCTATGAAAGCGATGAGAAAGCTTACTGACTATACAGTTGAAAGCTATAGAAACAACATGCTGTCAAATAGAGAAATTGAAACAAAAGCTATTTTTCCATGCAGAGGTGCTACTATTTAGAAGAAAGGAATATCAAACTATTGCATACCATTCGATTATAGCAATGCTAAAACATTACGCTATTTATGATATGAAATGGAAGAAGTGGATTAGGAGATCTAGTACAAAGTATTTAACATAAAGGCTATTAAAAGGGCCTGCATTTTCCACCAGTCTACATCACCCTTTCTGTAAAGTATGCATAGTTTATATGAACAAGACGGACTCATCAGTATAAGACAAGATGTCAATTTGGGCTTAATAGCAATTATATTACCAAAACTACCACTTAATGAAATGGTTCTGACAAAGATGTTAAACCTTTAAATTCTCCTGCAAAGATGCTCTATTCAGCAAAACAGATTTAGAAGTGTCATCGCTCCGACGCCATTCTTCATTTTACATTTTTCTCTCTTCCTTTCCCACACGCTCAGATGTTTCGGCAGCATACTTTCAGTATTTGCAAAATCCTGCCCAAAGAGCGTGGCCGATTTCCCACGGGCTCCCACCCCACCCTGGATGAACTCCTTACTTCCCAAAGTCCATTCCACTTCCTCTTCCACCCCTGGACCTGCCAGGGCTCCCAACGCCCCTCTGCCTTGCGCAACATCCGCGGCCTCCTCCCCACGTTTCAGACAATCCCCGATGCAACATTTACATTGAGATTATTAATTTTTCTTTTTTTTGTTACCAGACCACTAGCACAGACTGACAGCTTAAAGGGCTAACGATGTGGTTTTAAACCCAAGTAGCGCCGGATAATAAAACAAGCTACAAAGACACACATATACAGAGGTCGCTAAGCCACTCATCTTCAGTTCTTCTGTGGGTCAGACTGTATTTTGATATGAAGTATTTAAACAATATTGAAAAGTGCCAGCAACATCTGCCCAATCAAAATTATTGTTCACAGCTCAGACCATCTATTCAAAAGATAAACCTCCTCAAACATTTTAACAGCCCTATTAAACAGCTAAAATAAACCAGGAAAAGAGGTAATTCTCCAATAAATTCTTTCCCTGAGCACACACGTTAACCAAAGGCTGACGGTGAACTGAGCTGGAAGAAAGAAAGGAAGAGGGATACAGGCAGGGCTGCGATGGGGGATGGGGAGTGAAGGGAGATGTTAGAGAAGGGAAGATGAATATTCCTCCAAGGACTATTCAATGCATTTAACACATCTCCTCGGAAAGAAGAGCAATCTCAGGCAGGCGGGTACAGGGGCAGATAAAGCTGGGGGGGGGGGGGGGACGGGGGGGAGGAGGCAAG
>JAOXJM010000001.1:13562494-13577519 GCA_026413425.1 Tringa solitaria
GTTTTGTGTCATCAGCAAACTTGCTGAGGGTACATTCCATCCCTTCGTCCAGGTCTTATTTTTGATCATTAATGAGGGTGATGAATAGAACCATTGAATGATACTCTGCCTGAGACTGAAGTCTAAGAAATTCCACTTGCAAGTAGTCACCCTGAAGATCATCTTGCCAGGACAGCCCATTCTTTGCTTTAGACAGTTCCATATCTGCCTTACAATCCCTGAACTAATTCCCATCTCCTTACTGTAACTGATCATTGATAAGCATTGTATATTAAGGTAGATTTACCTCCTTTTTTGTTTGTTTTTGTTTTGTAAAGAAATAAATATCAGCATTGAAGCTAAGTACTGACATATGTGATCATTTAAAAAAACGTTGTCATACAGGTTTGGCTTCTCTAACAGGACTATCGTGATAGAATATTCTTTTTAAAAAGCGGATTTCTGTCTGCTGGCACCTATATTGCACTTTTTGAATTAAATTTGATGGAGCAAAAGGATCTAGAGAATCAAAAATATTAGCATGCAGTGTTCAGTAGTTAAAAATGTTCCATTTTCATAGTACAGACTTCGGGCTTCTTAGTTTGATAGCAAACTAAAGTGGATGGTAAAATCTGTAAATTTATGAACTAAAATAGAAAGAGGAAGAAAAAAATGATTCAGTTGTGATAAAAGGAAATTTGCACAAAGAATGAGGGCAGAATACAACGCAGCTGTTACATTTCAGCATCACTCATTGAAGAAAAGTAAAATGAGGCTCTTTTAAAATTAATTCTTTTCCTCCTTTTATTTAGCTCTTACTTATAAAAATGCAGTAATTGCTCGAATAAATCAGTCATAAAACTATTTTGCACATGATTTTGGCTATCATTTTTGAGCACGCACTCTTGAAAGTACTAAGACTTCATCATTAACATAACTTGGTTGCAGTATTGATTGTAGATATGTTTTCTGGTTTATTATTAACTTTAAAACAACTCACTGCTTTTTCATTATAGGTTGTTGTACCAATTTATACCTTCCGCAAGTAGGGAACACCTCGATTTCCATTCATCACGAGAGAAACTCTACTCGATTAGAATCAGAAACCATTATACTTGGTTATGTTTTCTAAGTGCAACATGTTCTCTGTACTTGGCATAAATGATGTACCTGCTACATTGCCAGATGCATAGTCACGAGGCAATTTTCTGCCAATGTGGGGATTTTTTGTTATTATTTTCACATCAATATTAACCATCTCAATCAAAATGCAAAATTCACACTCGCTGCCATCTGGATGGTTACACTGTCTTGGGACTTTGTGTTAACAAACTGAGAACGGCTTTTCTTCCTCTATTGATGTAATTTCACACACTAAATAAGCAAGATATAAATCATCATTAGGTATTATAGCATATACTAAGCATTTTTAAAAAAAAGAATGTAGCTAGATGGAAATTATTAATATCAAGAAAGAGAAAGATGGCATAAGGATGTGGGCAGAGCAGCAAAGCTGAAGTTGTGCCTTTCATCACAGACAGCATCAAGCCAAGAACGTGTGCATGATGGAAAACACACTTGAGAACTTCTAATTTATGATAGCAATAGTCACAAGCAATGTACAAAAAAAATAAAAGGCAAACATGTTCCATTAATGTTTTTTTTTGATGTTACAGCACATGCCCTGTGATAGACACACTGCCATTTACAAATGACTATGGTGTCAGTGTGCTGGAGGGATATATCTGCTAAGAAGTGGCCAGGAAGTTTTCCAGAATAAGATACATAATTGACAAACATTTAATAGATCAAATCTGCTATATATACACACAGGCTGTCTTACTGGAAATACCTGCAGAATCCATTACAAACTCTTTGGGTTACATTATTTTTCTCCCAAACAACAAGAACCCAAGAGCTTGTAACATAAACCACTTTTTTTCCCATAATCTGTCTGGCAAAGTCAATGAGTAGGTAATATCATGGCTGGATGCTTTGAATACTGAATATAAAAATAGAGAAAACCAAACTACTCTCAGGACTACATAAATCCTCTAAAGCAGAATGCTCACAGTCAGGTGTACTCATGGTTCAAACCTGCTTTCCATTTTAGCCTTTACTTCCATTATACAAATCCAATGAAGTCAACAGTCACAGTATTGGGAAACTAGTGGAACCAAATAAACAGTCTTATAATATGCTCAGCAAAATTCACCAATCCTGAAAAGCCTAATCTATGGTTAAGCTCAAATCTAGATGCTGCCTGAGCTTTCTTTCAAATCCAGATGCTGCCTGAGCTTTTTTTTTTCCTTTTTAGCTTCATTTCATTTTTTTTAGCCTTGTTTCATTCTAAATGAAACATGAGCAGTCATGTTCTATGGAAGAGAGATGGAGAAATGCAGAAATGGAGATCCACACAGGAGAGCAAACACTCAGCAGGGCTTCTGTGAACAGGCTTCTCAAACGTGGTGATCTCAGCAGCACTGCTCAAAACCATGCCATGGCATGGACACAGCATCTTGGAGCTGTCTCCTGCAGGCACTTTAAAGGGGCAGAGCTCCAGCTCCCTGACTGCATTCATGGAACACACCATTGCTAAACTTAGTGCTTAATGTCCTGATACCAGTTTTTAAGCGGGACTCCAGGGCAGATCTTCAATACTGTGAAGTAACAACCTGTACGGGTTAAACCAGAAAAAAAAAAAAAAGATAATAAACAGTAGAATTAGTAGACATCAGGATAAATGTGGTACAGTGAAGAAGAGTCAACATGGCTTTTGTAAAGGGAGGTCGTGCTTCACTAATCTACCAAAGTCCTCTGACAGAGTCAATAAAACTTGTTGGCAACACAGATCTGTTTGATACCATCTGGCTGGATTTCCAGAAGGCCCTCAAAAAGTCGCTTCCCTCGAGGCACTTCAGGAAGCTAATCAGACATGAAGAAATGTTCAGAAGATAGGAAGAAGGGAGAGGAACTAAGAGTTGCCTTTCACAGTAGAAAGAGATCGCACGTGGAGTCCCGCATGGCTCTGTGCTGAAGTCTGCGTTGCTCAACACACATCACAAGTGCTCAGAAAACAGTGTTGAAAGGGGATGAAAATGTTTGCCAATGACATTGGACTAGTCAGAGTGCTATGGACCACAGCTGATTGCAGACTCACAGAAGAACCTCCTCCCACATAATGACTAGGCAACAAAAATTCACTGTAGAGAAATGTACAATGAAGTCAAACAATGCTAGAAATCACTGGAAAAGGAATCAAGAACATAAAATATCCCTTTGCTGTTGTATAAATACATGACATATCCACATCTTCAATGGTGTTAAAAATTACGTACCCATCAGAAAACAGATATAAAAGTACTGTAAAAGGTACAGATGAGTGCAGCAAGTATGGTTAAAGATATGGAGGAGTTAACAGATGAAGAACAATAAAAAAGATGAAGGTTTTTGTTGTGAAAAGCACTATGAAAACATATGCTAGAGATCAATAAAATCAGGAGTGGTCTGGACAAGGTGAAGAGGAAATAACTGCTTCTTTCAATACAAAATATGGAAGATATCAAATGAAACCAGAAGATGCCAGCCTCCAGGGGAACAAAAGGAGCTACATCTTCACACATTACATAATTAACCAACAGAACTTGTGACAGGACATTGTGGATGCTAAAAATGTACCTGAATTCAAAAAAGAATTTGATAAATTCATGGAAGAAAAGGACACCAAGGGCTGTTCAATACAAACCCACACCATCTAGTTTAGGAAGCCCTAGAATAACTGATCACTACATACTAAAAAAATATTTTGTGCAGGGTTTCTAGAGGGTCCTCATAAACTTCTTGGGCCACTCACTTGGTGGTCACTGTTGGAGACAAGGTGCAGAGCTAGATGAAACTCTGATCTTACCTGTATTGCTATTACTCAGGTTTGAATTTGGGTTATGCACTGTCAGTGTAGTTAGTGCATAATAAAAGTCTTCCCTGTTGGACGTGCAGAATGAGCCTGGAATTTCTGGGCAGCGCCATCGTACTGTGCACGCACAGCTGCACTTTTTGAGGAAACGTCAAACCTACTGTGCACACGAAGCCACAGTCTCCAATGTGTTGTAAATGACCAGGGTTTCCAAAACTGTGTCAAGGCCTCCACTCACAACTGTGCATGCTCATTGTCATTGCAAAACCATCAGATTTACCAGGAAAAAGGTTGCTGCATACCTCAAAATCTTAGATAAATACAGAATTCCTCTCTATCGTGCCAGACAAGATTTCTAAGTGAGAAAGAAGGCGTATTCATGAGAAAACAGAAGGATGGTAGTCCTACTTGGAATATCCTCTTTTATCTGGAGGTAATGTGTCTTCTCTGACTTGAAAGACAGGTTTTATATCATTTGGTGGTTCTTGTTTTCATTGTCTGTAAATGAGCTGCCTCTTTGTCTCTGCTTGGTGGTAGGATCTAAAGGTTTATTAGAAGGTTACTTTTCTTTACCCTTGTCATTTTTGTCGTCACAAGTTGCACTCTCATAATAAGAGGCAGTTGAGTTCATGAGAACACCCACAAATGTCTGCATTTTTGCCAACCTGATCTTCCTGGTCCATATTACACGTGTGGCTGAGGTTCTCGAACGCAGAGGTGTGGCTTTCTAATGAAGTAAACCAAGATAGGGTCTTAATCATCTTCATTTGCCTTAGTGTTTGCTTTGCTCTTTCAACATCGCTTTCAAAGTCCATTGACCTCTGAATAATACAGGCTGCAAGTGTGTCTATGAAACCTCCATACCTTTCAAATATTTGAAATTCCTGAGATATTTAATGTGTTCTGTTATCTGAAACAACTTTATCATAGATGTTGTTGGCTAGTGCTGTCCTGTGTGATTCATTTCCTTGCTGACTAACGAATTACTTAGCTGAATTTCTTTAATAAAACTAGTGCAATAGTCAGTTCTGAGCAGGTCCTGGCCACCTCTGTTTTCAAATAATTCCATTCCCAAATGCTTCCAGGCTTTGCTAGCTGCTTCACAAGTTAGCACAGGCTTATTGTAAGTTTATTCTTACTATTCTCTGTATAGTGAAAACATAATATCTTCCATTTCTGCCTTCCATTGGATTTTTTTTTAATTTTTTTAATGTTTTTTATCAGCACAATACTAGCATGTGTTCTGTGGGATTTTCACTGAATCTATGCATTTTTCTCAGAAGAACTATTTCCTTTTCTAGTAGGACTAGTCCACTTCATACAGTCAATTTTCTTTTTTTATTTCAGATGTCTGTAAGAATTGATGATGTTTTCTACCCACCATCCCAAATTTTTTTGGTTTCTTTAAAGCATTGTTGCTGCCTATGTCTGATAGGTCATTTGTAGATTATGGTAAGTGTATTGTGCTCTTTGCTCTCCTTTGTTTTGCATCTTTTACATCTTCTCATACACTGAAATTAAGTGAGACCTGGTCAAAAGTCTCCCCCAGTCTCACATTAAATTACAAGCTATATTTTTCCATCTTTTAAGATTTCTCACTGAAAAGTTGGCAGCAGAGATACCAAACCTTCCTTAAGAATATTTTCTAGTAATTGTTTATACAATTCACCTATCCAGAGCTTGTCCAGATTGTTATCTGTGCTGTGCCTGTCATTATGTCTCACTTCAAAGTTCTTGTAGACAGAGTATGATTTTCATGCGTCTCGTAACAAAATGTTTTCTTACTAATGTGACTTCCTATTGGGGGACCCTGGTGCTTTTGACTGTTGCTGAATGACCACAGATAAACTTTCTGACATTTAGTGACAATGTGAAATAATTCTTTTTCTGCATGAGCATAATCCTGCCACCTCAGCATCAGTGTTCTCCTTTTGCTCCATTCCTGCCACAAGGCTGCTCCAAGGGCTGCTTATGAAGCAGCTTATAAACCTGTAGCATTTTCCTTTGTTTACCACATGTTCAGGAATTACCAGGCTTTCCAGCCCGCACTCTGCTTTCAGCACTCAGCTCAGCAGCAGCAATCAATCACCAAAAAGCTGGAGCCTCCTTTGATTTCAACAGCTTGGCTTTTCTAAAAGGAAGCATTATACACGGGTAGAGAGATTTATTACAGACTCCTCTCACTTCATCTCCTAAAGGCTTAAGCAAATGTAATTCATCAATAATGATCAGCCTAGTTTATATTTTACAAAGAGCCATATTGTAAGCTGAAAAATGTCCCAAATACCAATATTTGGGACATATATAATGACAATACATGTTTATTGCAGGCACCCCCAGCAGCAACTACAATCTGATTTCTGTGGGAGGTTCCTGTGCAGCCAACAGCCAAGCAGGGGACAGGGGACAATATGGGAGCAGATGCTTGTGGCCTTTTCTCCTATACGGTATTTCTGCCAGAGGAGATAAGCCCTGCTTAGACTTCTTGCTCCACACGCTCTGTGAGGAGGAGTGGAGGTAGCCAGCATGAGCACCCATTCAGACAACCCACAGGCAAAGGGGTACAGGGAATTACTGGTAGCTCTGCTGGAGTCCAGTGGGCACCAGCTTTGGCAGTTGTTTATTCAGAATATATCAATAGCTGCTAAATTCTGAACCTCTGCTTTGTGCTGCGGCCACAAGAGAATGAAGACTGAATAAGCTTTAGCACATTAATACTAGGGGATTCTGATGTGCACTTTTATTCTGTCATTAGCAATAATTTGCAAAGGCAGAAACAAAATCAATGTCATAAATATCGTATTCCATCTTGGCAGAAAACTCACACAGAAGCTGTAACATTTTAAAATACTTTCAGCTTCTGCATGAAAAACGGTGAAGCATCTGTCTCTAAAACAAGGGTTTTAAAAATAGCTTTCTGGAGGTCAGGTAATTTTTTATTTATATTATTACTTCATAATTTAGTTGGATGTAGAGTATGGACTATGAATGCCAAATACTTAATCTTCTCACTCCTTTTGTTGCCATTTTTATGCTGGTTGCTCATCACATGCTTATCTAATGCAAACTTCTTCATTTTGACCTCCCAGTGATCTCAGTTGTTTTTCACAGAAGAACCTGCATCTCATAAATGTTTATGATAATACACTTTCAGTAATTATTTTCTTGTCACCTTTTGAGTTTATCATTCACAATGGATTATGGTAGGCGGTTACTAAATGTACATTTCTACTCATAAAGGCTTTAATTTCTACTAAAGTTGGATAAGAAAGATTCATGACCCAAGCTTTAAAAAGCCAACATATCTTACTGTCTACATTTTTAAACAACCGTTCATGAGAGAGGTGGAGAGAATGTTTTCAGGTCAATTTTGCTACCAAGAGAAATAGTACAACAGAAAAAGGAGCTTTTCCAACAATGTCAGTTGAAATGGGATAAAATTCTAAGTATTAGGAATTGAGTATAGAAAGTATAGGTCTGTTGAATGTACCGTACTAATGTGCATGTAACTACTAACAACGTACATTAAAATCTTTTCACGTTTCCCTTTGCCCCCAAATTCAACAGGTGGGCATTCTGTAGGTAATGGCTTCCCACTGTAATGGTCAGTCAATGGTCACTCAGTGATATTCACTAAAAGCCCTAATATTAACAATTTGTCTATTTTTACCCCTCTTAATTTTTTTGTACTGGTATTTGGTGTACACAGAGGCCAAAGAGTGAATTTCAGCAAACTTATTTAATTGCGTTTCTTTCCAAAATGTCAACAAAGGAAGTATTACAACATTTTTTTGTCATGGTAGGTTGGATTACAGTCCATTTGGCTCCACATCCTTCTGTAGCCTGTCTCTAAAGAGGCCAACAGTGAATGGTAAGGGAATGAAATGCAAGAGACAGCACATCCATAGAATGGTCCTCAAGAAGCACTGGCAGTTACCAGCTGAAGGAGACCCTTAACTAGAGCTTATATATTGATCATCCTGTGTTATACTTACCAAACAGTGTCTGCGAATTTATCAGCTCCTCTTTCTGACGCTATGTATTTCATGTCCAAGACATTCTGTGGTATCAAGTTCCACAACATAATTATACGTTTTGTGAAAAAGTACATCCCTTTGTTCATTTTAAATCTGTTCTCTGATAGGATTTCATTTAATTCTTCCTAATTCCTCGTATCACAGAAAATGATGACTAACCTCTGTCACATTCACAAGTTCAGAGTCGGCTCTCAATCTTTCCTTAAATTTTCTTCTGTAAGCTGGTCAGTCCAAATCTATTTTGGCTTTCTTCATACAGAAGCTATTCTAGCAGCTCAATGTTTGCAATTTTTAGATGTCATCTTTAGACTTGACTATTTTGAATACTTCTTCACCATTTTCAAACTTATCCCTGCGGTCTTCTCTGGCTATCCGAGACTGTTTATGGCTACTTTATTAATATCTGTCTCAGTACAGATACTTTCAGAGACTGCTCATAACATCCTTCATTGTGAAGCCAAGAACGCTGAAGAGAACCTTCTCTTTTATTATATGATACCTCCATTTCTTTCAAAGACTTTAGTGAGGAACCTGAGCTTTAAAAAACTAGAAAACATAAGTATACTGTAACTACTGGGTGACCCTTGCCCATTGACCTCTAACATCTCTAATAACTTTGTGAAACACCACATCACGTACAGAGGTTTTGTTGATTTTTCTCCAACATATCAATCTGAACAAGGTGTTTACTTTTTGGTATTACTTTGTATAGTTTCTACTCATACAGACTTTTTCCTCATATGGCCTTTCTGTTTTACAGCAGCACTTGGAAGGCTTCATTTCCCTAGCTTCTATCAATTGCAAAACTAAACAAGGAGATTATTAATATTTGATTGTCGTTCAGATATCTGCCATTATATTATTAAAACGTCTTTTCATTTTTTTTGCACTGTGTGCCCAACGAGTCAAGAGAACTTTAATAAAAAATTAATACAATGCATTTGCAAAGCTCCAAAGACGAATTTATCTGTAGAGATAGGCTTGAACGCCCTTTGGAACAAATTCAAAGGACACTTGAGTCTTTTTGCAACTCTGGAGAGCTCTAATGCTTTAGATGGCTTGGTGACTGTGTGTTTCATGCCAAAAAAAATTGCAATCAAGGCTCTGCTGCAGAAAATGCTTATTACTGGTTATAACGTTCCCTATGAGGTTGATGCTCTTCTGGAGAAGACTTCCTACTGACTGCAGTGAGCAGAGAATAGAGCTGTCCCATCCCATTGCATCTTTGTTTTGAGAAGCAAAGCCCATTTCAAGCAGAAGGAATTCTTCCTTGAACTCTATTACATGTTTTGGGGGAACCAAATCTCAAAGTCTTTACTCTGGAAAATTTTAATTGAAAGTAACAGTCCTTAAAGCTAGGACTACGGAAGACCAGTTCTGCCCCAGATGATAAATATCTAACTTTAACTATTAAAAATGCTGCTTCAAAGTACGGAAAAGAAAAGCTGATCTGGCATTTTATTGAACTTTATTTCATTTGTGAAAAATGTAAATGAGCAGTGACAAAAATGTCAAGGTTGACATTTTATCTACCCTTTCTCCCCTTCTTACATATTTTTGCATATTCCACATAACTCCTTATTGGTTCTTTTAAAAAAAATGCATTTTATGTCCATTTTCCTAATGTTTTGACTCAAAACTTTCATGCATGCACTATAATTTGCACATTAAAAGCCACTTTACAATGCAAAATTTCATACTAATTTTTGTATGCAATTCAAATTGCCAGAACAATGGCGCATACATTAAAAAAGACTGCATTTTTAAAATATAATCTTCTGTAGGCAATAGATTGCTATTGCACCTACAAAAGAATATCATAAAACAATGAAACATGTCTCACAAGTCATAGCAAAAGACACATTAGCACTCTAAGCAGTAGTTTGTTTGCATGAAAATTAGCACTGAGAAGTTTTACTGGGAAACTGAGTGCTTGGATTTTCCATTAGAGAACTGAGGGCAAGATGCGGAGTTACTTCTACTTTTGTGTTACTTCTGTTCTTCTAACCCACATGGAAATACTGACTGACTTGGAATTTTCTGGAAAAATCCCACTGAATTTTAGAAGAATACTTAGCTTTGTATGAAACTGAATGAAACCATTGAATAAAATTGTGTTGCCTGGATGCCTTTGGTGAAGCTATCATCATGAGTTCATAGGCAGGAATACGATGCTGGATCTCAGGAGGGATGTTGGGAGCTGCAGAAAGGCTTAAGGGAATGCAGAATTTCCAAGTCTGCATTTTACCCCTGTGCTAGTCATTTCTCAGTTAATTCCAGAGGATGATTTGTACAAAGATCAAGGGTAGAACCTGGCCGGCATTTAAGCAGTTAGATGGTACTGCTGCAGAAGTATTATAAAGGTGTTATTGTCACAAGACCTAAAGAAAGGCAGAAATATTCACACTTTGGAGATCTCTGGTATCTCTGTAAATTGAGTAAGACAGTGCGGCATCAGTTCTGCAGCCTGGACAAAATGGCTTATGTTGGAGATTTTTTCATAACTATGAGGCGAAAAAAATCCATTTTTGTTAGCGATTCCTGAAATTCTGGACAGTCTGAATTTGTTGCTAGGCCCCATAAATGCCCCTTTAAATGATACAGATCCACTGTGCAGTCTGTGTGTGATAATCTTGCTTCAAAGCACGCAGGGGGACAGAAGTAGAAGGACCTGCTGAAATGTGCTTGTTATTTCTTTATTTAGTTTTGTTCTGCTGAGTTGCTCTTGAGCTTTTACTATCCCAATTTACTCTGCTTGCACCAAGTTCCCTCTAAGCAGTAAGAGCAGGATGACCACAGCCACTCTGCAGAGCTACACTTTGTAACTTACACTGAGACCAAACATTGGTCACTGGGGTAAATGCTCATTGTCAAATAAAATCTACATTACGTAGAGAAATTAATATTTACCATTTACACAGAATTTCATATTTCTGAAATACTGAAAACATTTTAAATTGATTAATCCTGTCTGTCATAGACATTGAGGTCAAACTTGTTTTTATAGGCAGCAGTGTTACTCGGGATTAACTCAGTGGAACTCAGTTTCTCCAGCTTTACATGATAATATAATTTGGCTTTCAGTGTTTACAAATATTTTAAAGATGTTAAAACATTGACTCAAATTATGTCCTGATCTGCAAAGCCGTTGCTGTGGTATTACAGGATTCCATAGTTTTAAGCAACGGCAGGATCTTCTCATTTTGAGGTTAAGCTTGTCTGAGGGGCTACTATGTTTGTGGGATAAATTTTGTGCCTGAGACAAATTCACTGAACACAGATATTTGCCAGCACCCTAGGTCTCTGCTACATCTGCCCTACGAGTGTAAAAATTCGGAGCAGGGTAAGATGCTACTGAATTTACTCATGGCCCCATCAGCACATGTAGATACAGGCAGACATTCATCCAGCGGAAGGGAGGGCTTCTCTTATTGCAAAGGAAGGCTTGCAGGCTGGCACAGAGAAAGGAGAGGGAGCCTACAGACTGCCAACTAAGGTCCGATGCAGCAAATCCCCATCCTGCCAGTATTATTGCATTTGATCATATTAAAAATATATCTAAAGAATTGTAGATTTTTAAAAAATGAAACAATCTCTCCTTAAATGTGGAGCAGATGGTTAATTCTTGTTCACGGCAACAAGAGGAAAGCCAAGAAATAACTGGCTTAATTTATAGCATGGGAGATTCAGCATGGACATGAGGAAAATGCTTTCCAACCTAAAAGACTGTTACACACCAAAATGAGTTCACTGGGAAGGCCACAGACTAGGAAGGCTTTAGGAAACTGGAATTTTTTCGAACAGTTAGGCATACTTTCATTGAGAATGGTCTAGGATACAGCTGACCACCTCAGCCAAGGGGAATGGCCCACCAATCTCTTGAAATCCCATCCAGCTTTCCAGTACTACGATTCCAGAGAGGCAGGACCGCCTTTAGGTTGGGGCAGTGGAAACAATCCTGAAAATAAATGACCAACTTGAAACGATTGTACAACTGAACAGATTTAAGAGAAAGGAAATGTCCTTACAGCTTTCTTACTACTCTTTATCTCAAAGTTATGTTTTATATTGGGTCACCCAAGAAAACAAATACCATGTTCTGATGCAATCCAGTCCTGTCTGTCTTGCCCACATTGCTGTTTCTTTTTCCCTATCTTGATTACAGATCAGAGAAGTAAAGGCTTAAAATTGCAGTTGTCAGAACAAGAGGTCACTTGAGTCATTGCAATTTTCAGAAATGTGGCTTATGCCCTCAGAATCTACTCTGGGAACATTTTATTGTAAATGAAACATATCTCATATCACCCTGTCTTTGCAAGAGTTTTGAAGAGCGGATGAAGTGGGACAGAATGGCTGAAGGGTTTCTGCTTGGGGTTTTTTGACTGCATAAACATTAGAACAACACATTCCTAGTTTGGCCACTTTTATGGCTTACTGCCTGCACTTCTGGTAAAGAAAGAGTTTAAATGAACCGAACTGAAAACTGATGCCTTAGTGCAGTCGTGTTGTCTGAATCACCCCTTTAGAGAGGGTGAATCCTTTCGAGTAGCCAGAGCTTGGTCTCTGAACCAAAGTTTTCACTGGTGTAACTCCTTTGAAGTGTATAAACCTGACTTTCGCTTTCTTCAGTTGTTGCAAAATTGTGACTTGAGTTTTCACAGGTATTTTTTACGGTACAAATTACATTTGTCTGTAAAAAATCCAAACTCTGACCTGAAAGCAGTCTTGGCCATCTGATACTGCAAAATTAGAAACTGAAAGCTGAAATGACACATTTGAAAATGTACAGTCGTTCTAATTAATATTAGAGGAAAAAAAAAAAACACAAAAAAGCAGCAGATAAACTTCACTAATATTCCCCTTAAATCCTGATTTTATTCTCACCAGCAAAATTACTTGTCTAGCTAGTCTCTAGAAAGCTAATAGTTGATTTTTAAATGTGCACCAATACTTTGCCTGTAAGTATAATCTGTAATGATGCAAATGGAATGCAAATATTACGAACATTATATCAAATTCTGGTCCAAACCAAAACCAAATTATGTTCCTGTTTTGCACCAGTAACTCCCTAGTGCAGGTCAAAGGGACAACCAGTAGCCAAGAGAATAAAAGACTCTGGACAAAAGCTTTACTGCACCAACCACACTGAAACAGGAATAAAAAGTACAAGCATAAAATAACAGTAAAAAGCAAGATACACTTATTCTCTAAATAGCAGACAAAATAAGTGCATAGTATTTGTGGCTCTCAAATGCTTCAGAGGATTGCTGAGTATTTAGTGGAAATCTTTCAAAATTGCCAACTAAACCAATGGACATCTTGTTTATACATGTTACATTACCGAAATTGGGCATTACTATATTTAAATGAGGTTTTGTTGAAGTTTTTCACGTCCTACCAGTTTTAGACTAAACCAAACAGTGGTTTATTGAAATTGAAACATTTTCCAGTCAGTCTGGCCTGAAGGCAAGCCTTAAGTGACTTCAATTCTGAAGTTGTTTCAATTAAAAAAAGAAAGTTTAAAGATGTTATACTAATCATGTTAATTTATTTTTGCTGCACAGAATTTTTTTCCCAGCTTTTATATTTATAAGTTATTTTCCCAAGACTTTAATTTCTTTCTCAAATGCTCTTTGCATTTATTCTGTATTCTCGATGGGCTGGGGGAGGTGGAAACTAAACCGAAGATTGGATTATGGTGTTGAGAAAATATGTTGTAAGTGCTGGTAGCTTCAACTATGTGCTCGTAGGGTATCAGCAGCTGAAACATGAATCCAGCATCTGGGACAGTCTGAGACCAATAAGGCAGCTAATTTACAATGACATTCTCTTCTCTGTTGGGCAAATAAAAATAGATACTCACTGTGGTACTTACAGACCCTAACGTATCTACTGCTTACTGTTCAGAGATAACCCATTTTAAGTAGAAATGCTACATGCACAGTTGTGCTAAAATTTACAGCTTTATTTTTCAGGCCAAGCAGTAGTTCCTGTGCTTTTCTGCTTCTGCAACATTTATACCCCAGTCTAGTCCAATCTCAACAAACCTATAAGAAAAACCCACTCATTTCCCCCACCTTTATGAACATAATTCACCCTCGCAGGCTCCTAAGCCCCATTTATTTCAGCTGCAGAACCAGCTCATGGTTGCAACCGTTTTGCTAGTTGAGTTCGTTATTCTTACATTTTGCTTGTGTGGATTTGTATTACAAAGCACCTGGAGAAGAATAACTCTTTCTCTTCTTCCTCTTCTGGATAAATAGTTTCACAAGGTTACTTTCTTAGGTAATTCTCAAGGACTTGGGCATTTTCATTAGCCTTTGGCTAAGCGTTGAAACTTTGTAGCCCCCACTGGAGAAGATAAAGCCTTCCACCTCATGCTCATCCCCTTCAATCACGGGGAGGGCTCTTACTTCACTTTCTGAAGTAGTCACGTAGTTACTCCATATTTTGTGCATCCGGGACTCATAAGTGAATTAACGGCATTTCACCTGAAAGGACCAGTCTGCTCTGATTAAACTGCTCTTCCAGGAGCAACAGCATGTTTTGAAACACTCAGCTTCCCCAGCTCGTGACAACTGTTATGGAAAGGATGATGAGAAGGCAGTCATTACAGCAGGGCTGCAGCCTTGACCAAAACGAAAGCTAGCAGGCACAGAGCTCCTCTCGGAGCCACCGACACACACTTACTTACACCCGTTGTCTGAAAGCCAGAAGCAAAGCGTGTGGGGCCAGAGAACCTGCTGGGTCTGCTGGAGAAGGGGTGGCTCAGACTGACACATCTGAAAATGAAGCGCTGAGACAATCTCTACAAATAAGTGCTCTGTGCTCTCCACAGCTTGGGGAAGGTGATGGCTTGGGGTTCCCATCTTTAGATAAAAAGACACAGGATAAAAGGCTGAAATACATTACTCACAACTGAGTAATGCTTCTTAGTCATGTGAGAACTACAAAAAGTACAAAAAACTGGCTAGATTTGCATCTTGTGCACTGCTCCTCAATGTGTTTCTTAGTGGCATGAACAGAGCCCCATCAGCAAGCTGGCTCTGCAGGATGGTCCTGCCCTCCTCGGTGGTCCTGGTGATTACTTCATCAG
>JAOXJM010000001.1:13587073-13603242 GCA_026413425.1 Tringa solitaria
AAAGGGAAAAAAAGAAAAAAAAGAAAAAAAAAAGAAAAAAAAGAATTTAATCTGTTTTTTTTTTCTTTTTTTTTTTTTTTCGTTCTACATCCCCATCTGGAGGTTGCTCCATCAGGATCGGCTCCTGTGCCTGCACACAGCTTCAGCCTGGCTCTAGAAACCCAAACTAACTGTGATAATCAGAAAAGGAAACTGAGTATAAATAGAAAGTGAAATTCACTATTTGGTTTCATGGTGCAAACAAAAAGGAAGCAAAAGTCAGAAATGGGTTACAACATTAATTTCACTTGGCAGAGATAAGAAATTATTGTTGTTGTTGTTTTTTTTTTTAAAACCAAGAGCTTCTTTATCCATCTAGCCAACTTGGCAGATGTTATCAAGAATATAACAGGCTGTCTGTCTTAATTCAAAGACTGCTGAAGAAAGTATAAAGAATTCTTCTTAGATTCTTATGGCTTTTGCATGAGACTTTTAATTTTATGTATCAGGGTTGAGGTGGCATGATACACTGTACTGTGTTATTACTTGAAGTACTCTGAATGAGTCAGCTTTGTGGTTTCTGAGGAATACGTTGTGCTTCTAGGAATTCAACCTGGATCTCTGGGCCCGTAGATATGGCCTCTAATGCATATGGCCAGACTGACAGCTCAGGAAATAACCAGTTTTACATAGCAAGCTCTAAACCTGTGAATTATTTTTTACAGTTGTGAAGGAAATAGATACTAAAGGTAGAAGCAAGGAAATAAAAGCAGCAGATAACAATGGGGACACAGGATGAGAAAGAAGAAACCCCATCCCACTTCAAAGCGTTCGGTGCTTTTGTCGCTCTTCAGGTGACAGTGGCTGTAGCAAACACTGAGAAAGTGGTACCTTGAGGAGAGGGAGCAGAAGCAGATTAAGTTTTCTTCCTGGCACTGCAAATTCTTATGTGAGACCGTTCACTTGTTCCTTAAATGCAGGACTGTACAGCCCCAAGTCTGCAATTGTCTGTTATTTCTTGAAAGATGGGGCTATCCTGTGCATGTTAGTAAGCAGGCACTCTGAGTTTCATTTTAAGGTTAACACTGATATCAGTTGTCAGCATTTTATGATGTTTCCCCATATAATTTAAAAAGTTTGACTGCTGAAGTTAATCAATTCAGAAACTGCATCACTTTCTTCATTTACTGTAAACTCACTTATTTGCTGGAAGTATTTCCTCTGTACTATATAAACACACAAACAAGGAGGTAAACCATCTGCTTTTTCTTAAATACATTTTTGGCAACTGAATGCAGATATATTTCACTGAATTTCACTGAATTTTTAGAGTTGGAAGGGACCATAGAGATCATCTAGTCCAACTCCCGTGCTAAAGCAGGGCCACCCAGAGCATGTCAGATATATTTACCTAACATGTATCATGACTGTAAACTAAGCTCTCAAAGCCAAGAAATTGCCAAAAAAGCATTGTTTATACAAGCTTAATTAGTTCTTTTTGAAATATTACTCACCTTGTAGTATACAGTCCATTTTCCTTAAGATTCCCCTTTTATTTTGTTCATAGCACAGATTAAGTTTTAGAAATGAAAGAAGATACAACAAAATAAGACTGTTAACTAAACTAGAAGTGGCATTATTGTCATTTTTAGATATAATAGTGTGTGATTTTTTGAGAAAGCACAGACAATTACACCATGGAATCATAATGACATTCCCAAGGGTCATCAGCAGTGTTGGACCTTTAAGAGTCACAAGGAAAACTTTACCACTTGAACCAAAGAAACTGGCAGAATAAAAATCTTATCTTTTTATATGGGTAAATAGTGTTTTTCTAATCATTTGCTGAACAACTGAGAAACTTAGGAATCCTGACTTAAATTCTGGGAAGACCAACTTCAGTTCTACACAGGTTATAAACCTTTGTCATGTCTTTCCAGATTCCCTCTTCCTCACTCCCTTTTGTTCTGGCACCATTCTCCTACCAATTCCTTCAGGTCCTGCTGGTACCATCTTCCCCTGCTCTTCGTGGTTCTCTTCTCTGTTTCCATATCTCTAAACCCTGATAGTCATCATGAATCACCTCATCCATTCCTGTTCCTCAGATCTTTTAATCTGTCAAGCTACAACTTCTATCTTCTCACTGAAAAGTCAGGAAGCCTTCTGACAGAAATTCTCTTGCTTCGGTTTTAAGAACTAAATTCAGAGAAGATTCCAATTTCCTGGGGTGGTGCACTGGAGGCGAGATCCCACTCTATGTCTGGAGTCTCCAGAAAGTGTATTTATAAACTTCAGTGAGATAATGCAAACATATTTGGCATACAAAAATAATGAAGAGTCCTTTCCAGTGAAAACACAGTATGAGGGGAAATTTTGCTGACTAGTTCCTAGTTCCTCAACAAGAAAGCACATCCTCAACAGGAAAGCACATTCCTAATGCACATCTGACGGTGAAGTCTTCACTTCTACAAACTCTTCCAGTCCTTTCCCGAATAAGGACTGTGGAACAGTTCCTATGCACAGGCCACTAGTGAATAGATCTCCTCCACACCCACTTGTCTGCATAGCTACTCACCAGCTCACATCATCTAAGAACATTTCCAATTTCCTTTGATCGTGCTAACCAGCTGAAGTTTTATGGCAGACCGAGCAGTCACTCTCATTAACTCCCTGCAGCTCCTACTGTCAGAAAGGCCTTTCCCATATTGTGTAAGATACACTAGAGGAACAGCATCATCACATGATTCTTGGCCTGGAAATATTAGGGAATAATTCACCCATCAGTTAAGTAGGCTCTCTTTCAAGAACTCTAAGTGACATGGTTGATTTTGAAACAAAAGAACAATGACAGTTGTTTTGGGTTTGTGGGGTTTTTTTGGTTTTGTGGGGTTTTTTTTAATGCAAGACTGTCGAACTAGGCAGCTATAATTAATTATCTTTCTTTTCCTTTTGCGTTTGGAGGGCTTGCTGTTAGAGTCTGACTCTTTGTTACCAATCTCCACATTTCTTTCTGTTTTGCTTTACAGTAGAAGCAAAACTTCTGCCAGTTGGCCTCATCCTGACCTTAAATGCACTCTATAGTGCTGGGCAAAGGAGATTTTCTCCATGTGAAAATTTCCCTTTTTGCACATTCTTACAGAATCAGTCATTTCATTGGCTTCATTTCCCTCCTTTGCTTGCCTCTCTGCTTGTGTCATTCCAAAAGACTCGTAATCATGAATTAGCCCCACCTCATGTCTTAAAAAATGCATCCATTTGGGACCTTTTGTCCCTTTCCTACTTTGTCTCTGAAATAAATATTACAGTCACATTTTCAAGCTTTATTTCACAACAGTGAAAATACAAGCTGAAATTCTTGCACAACCACTTGGTGCAAGGAGCTCTAAGAATACCGATTATGAAACTTGGGATAAAATTGTAAAAGTTGCCAAGAGGGAGTTGGAGAGCATATGTTGGCTTTGCATTTCAATTACCAACTTGCCTTTCATCCACACTTTGCAGACGTACCTGATGCTCATCTGGTCTTCATACAGCTCCAAAGCTTAGCAATGTGGGGAGAAAACTTGGTACTGGCTTAGCTGTTGGAACAGGCTCAGGCTGTTCCGTACTCAGCATACGTCTAGCTTGGCGTGTGTCCTTACAGCCTGTCCGCTTTTACGTCACTTTTAGTGGGCTGACGTTACCCAGCACACGGGAAAGGAAATGGCAATTACAGGCAGGCCACAAATAGCCGTGCAGAAGCATCTTATCAGCCTAACAATTATTTTCAACAGCTTAAAAAAAAAACCCAAACAAACAAACAAACCACAAAAAAAACCCCTAAGATTACACTAAGCTTTACCTTCTCTGTAGACAGATGAAAAGCACGATCAGGCCAGGCCTAGTCGGAGAGAACATCCTGAGCTCTGCCAAAGCAGTTTGCACTGAGAGACTCGATCAAGTCGATTGTAATTTCAGAGAAAAATCTCAGAAAACAGGGATGCTGCTTGAAATTGTGGAAACCACTTAATGCTTCCCGGGGAGGGGAGGGGGGGGGGGGGAGGGCGTGAGGACGGTAGCAGATGACTAGGGCCTTCTGACCAGTGGACACCTAGAGACCGAAGCTTGACACCAGAGCTCTCCCACAGTAACTGTTTCAGTCACTCAGTAAGTTAAGCTTCAACAAGGGATCAAACAGGATCACGCCTTCTTCCCGCATGCCTCGGCAGCAGCCTGGGCGCCAGCTCCAACGGGCAAACCACGGCCTTCCAGTCCACCTGAAGCCCCCCGGTTCACCTGCACGCAGGCTGCCCGTCGTGCCGGGGCTCCGGGGCTCCCCCCCAGCGGCTCCCGCTCCCCGGTAGGACGCCGGGCCTTGGAGCGCGACCGGCCCCGGCGGAACCCCTCAGGGAGCGCACCCGCCTCCCTCCGTCCCCCTCAGCCGGCGGCGGGGCGGGGCGAGGCGGGAGCCACTCAGCCACCCAGCCACTCCTCGCCGCCGCCGGCTGAGTGACATCCGCCGCACCCAATGAGACGCCGAAGCGGCCCGAGGGGCCGGGCCCATGGCGGCGGCCGGCCCTGGGGAGCCGGTGCGGCGGGGCGGGGAACTCCGGCGGCCGGAGTGGAGCCGCGGCAGTGCTGGGCCGGCGTCCCCCGGCGGGCTTGGGGCGAGAGGCGAGCGTTATGCTGCTTCATCTGGTAGCCGAGTTTGACCTGCGGAGGGATGTGGTGCCCTGGCTGGCAGCGCGGGGCTGGGCCGCGGCTCTAGGTAACGCCGCGGCGGGTGGAGCTGCGCCGCTGGGCTCCGCTGCGGCGGGATCGCCCGCTGCCGCGCTCCCCGGGGAGGGCTGAGGAGAGCCACCTCCTTCCCTCCGGCCGCCTCGGTGCGCTGCGGGGGAGCCGGGCCTGAGGCGAGACCCCTTTCCCCACCCATCCCATCCCGGGGTCTGCGCCTTCCAGTCAGGGCCGCGCCGCCGGCGGCCACGGGGGGGCGGGGGGTAATGGCGGCGGCGGAGGGTCCCCCTCAGGAAGGGGGTTCCGGGGAGCGGCCGTCGTCTCCCCCTCGGCTGTGTCCCGGAGGGGCGAGCCATCGACGCCTGCCCCCGGGCCGAGTGGCGGCGGCGGCGCTCGCCCCTCGGGTGCCGGTGGCCGGGGTGCTTGGGGCGGGGAAGTTTGGTGTCTTCAAGGAACTTCTCCCGTGGCCAAAGCTCTTGTGCGCCTCTGGAGCGCTCCACGGCCGGTTTCCTCTTGCTGCTGCTTCACACCTAATTTTTTTTTTCTTTTCCCCCAAAAGATTTGCTATGCCTCTCTTAGCTACTCCCCTTCCTGAGGCAACATCCCCCCCCTCTCCTCCCCCCTCAACCCAAACCCTTGTGTCTACGTGGTAAATGACGGCAAGTTAAAATTAGGCAAGGTGTTAGCTGCCACAGCAGTGTGCGACAGCGAGCGGAGCAAGTGCTGGAGGTGCTGGTTGGAAAAAAAAACCACCAAAAACCCACAAGAATGACCCCACTGTATTCTTGGCCCTGTGGTTTTTGGCTTGTGCTGCTTCTTACTCGTCTGCAGGGCAGATGGCTCAGTTCTGCTTTTCAGAAACTGATGGAAACCTTCATTAATAAAAAAAACAAAAACTCAAACCTAATAATTATTATTGCTTCGGTAGAAACAGATGGTTGTCGATGCGGCGTGTGATGAACTTAAAACCTCAACTCCCTTGGTTGTTTCCAATTAAAATATTTAACTTGCTTCCCACGTTGAGGGGCTGGTAGCAAATAGTTTCATAAGAACTTGTTTGGAGGTAAACTGAAAAGTACCAGCTCTTATTAGTTTTGTAATAGAAAATTATTTGCCGAGCCATCAGTTGTAAAATCTGTTAAAAATTGTTTCATGTAAACTAGATAGTTTACTGAGCAACCGTCGAATGGTGTACTGAAGGGGTTTGAGGTAAAATTAGGAAATTCTCCATGCGTAATCAATTCATCTATGAATTTATCAGTTCATCTGTGTTGAATTCAAGGAGTCAATTAACCTGTGCATTTCTGTCATAATGATTTTGAAATGGTGCTGACTTGTGTTTGGGAAAGAGACAAAATATAATACAGGCTCTTAGTTCAGTAAATGCCCCTGGTAATACAGAGTTGGAAGAATGTAAGTTGGAAAGTGCATCTAATCAGATACCAGCATTGCTATATTGCATTTCAGCTTTTGTCTGCATATACTGACTTTTTCCCCTGATGTAGTGCTGTTGTATTAGGAATGTGAAGGCGGGAGGTAGGAATTTGGAAAGATTCACTTAAACATCAAAGAAATACCTATTCACAGCAAGTAATTTTTAGGAGTTATGGTACTTTTATGTCAGTGCTTTCAGATGTTATAGTTACTCAAGTTTATTACTTTCTTTCCTGACAACTTGAAAGCCCTTGATAGCGTGTGAGAATTTCTAATTGCATGAGAGCTGGGAGTAGCTATGATGATGGGAGGGGAGTGTCAAGTGAAGAAAACTAGCCTTGTTCTCTTTATTCCACTTATTTTTGTATGAGCTGCATATAATGGCCTTCAGGAAATCAAACTCTGCGTTCTCCTGAGTATGTTGATAAGAGTTGTTTGCTGGGCAGGCAGGTTGGGTTAGTTCTTTTGCAGTCCTTCATCTGCTGGTCTCAGCTGTAGGGATGAGGAAGAAATTATAATTCTACGTGCAGAATTTGACTGCAGGACTTTCCAAGGGCAGAGATGATTGCCACTTCTTCTTTGGCAAGTATTCCCACTGACACAAGTGTTCAGTGGTACGAAACTTCCTTTTGACACAGAACTTTTCCAACACCTTCAAGATCTCTGTTTCAGGTGATAGAGAAATCCATTGTCATGGAGATTTCGGGTGGGCCTTCTCTACCATCTGTTGTGAGGAAGTATTGTATGAGAGAGAGGTATTGAGACCATAGTACTCATCTTGAAAGTTTGAGGTAGTGGTTAAGTTCCAGGAAGTTTCCACTAAGAGAAGAGCAGAAGGTATGGTTATCTGAGACCTCCTCAGTCATCTCTGGCTAGCCCTAATGTAGTGGTATTGTAGTGTACTTTGAGTGATCTGAAACCAGTAGAAAGTGATACGTTGCTAAATGTACGCTAAGAATTTTCTTTGTCCTCCTGCAACAAAATACAGAATTTATTTCCTTTTGATAATACTTGTATAAAGCAAAAAGCTTTTCTTTTTTCTTATCACTGCAAGCTATACAAGCTAGTTTATAATACCAGCCTTGTGAAACTAAGTTTTACCTGTTTTCCATCAATGCTTTGTGATAACTGCAAAGTAAATAGTGTCGAACTTGCCTAAATGCTTGCTGAGAGTTGTGGAGAATTCTTTTTGTTGATGCTTACTGA
Organism: Tringa solitaria; assembly: GCA_026413425.1. Lineage (NCBI taxonomy): Eukaryota > Metazoa > Chordata > Aves > Charadriiformes > Scolopacidae > Tringa > Tringa solitaria. The sequence continues at coordinate 13,594,406 of JAOXJM010000001.1, forward strand.
TCCACAAGCTTCCTTTATCTTAAAACTAGGACCAATCATGCAGGTGTCAACCTAATTAAGGGCAAAATTTTCCCTTTTAGTGAAAGTTCCATGAGAGACAAACACCTTTTTGGTGGTTGCAGTGATTAGGAAACAGAAAAGCAGCATCAGGAAAGCAGGGGGTTTTGTCACCTTGAGTATGATGTTTCTTTTTTTTTTTTCCCATGTATTTTCCTTTACTTTTTATTTTGTGCTGTTTTGTCCAGATGTGCTCTTCTCTTTCTGTGTCCATCCTAGCTTCCTGCTCATCTGTTTCCCTTTTAGCCCGAATCACACCCCATATCATATCTCTTGTCCTTCATTGCTTAATTCCCTTTACTTCTACGTGTGTTGCATATCTGTATATGTATATATGGTGATTAATTCTGTCAGTTTTGGTTTACTCTTGAGGGGTGGGATGGGGGCAGGGGCGTGGTGGTGGTGTTGTAGCACTAACCTCTGAAGATGTAGTTTATTTCCAGGCATTAGTTTGGGATGCTGAAGGGGCAGATGGGAGCAAGTGACACTTGCCTCTGGGTAGTTCTGTCTCCCTGTAGTATTCTGAGGATTGGAGTGCAACTCAATTGCTTGAACCTGTTTGAACTGTTTGTGTTGTGTATAATGGATAAATGCAAGGTTTGCTGTTTTGTTTTGTTTTGTTTTTTCTGTGAATGGAAGACAGTGGAAAAGTACATTCCATTTTCATCATAAAAGGTAGTGACCATTAGAATGACAATTATGATGAAGAGGTGGGAGTTCACATAAATAATTCTTTCCTATGTGTTTTGAAACCCCTTAACTATTTTGTGTTGAAGTTTATCAGATTTAAATCATGGTGTAAGAAATACTACCTCTCTCTTTCCAGAAGGGAGTAATTTTGGCATGTGAAGTGTTTATATGTAAAAATTTATTTAGTAACTTTGCTTAAAGCATGCATAAATTGTATAATGAACCAGCTCAAATGAAAATTCTGTGTCTTTTGATACTTATCATTTCAGATACTTCTGAGAATTCATTAGAGCTGTACGTTGTAAATGTTGAAAGAAATGGAAAAATTATTTATACCTGGAAGGTAAGTCTGTGTTGGAACTTAATAAAAACATAGCAGAGAATAACACTGTATGTGTATCTATGCCTAACTGAGTTCTTGTAGTTTAAAATTTTTTTGTGGTGAGAGTTAGAACATGAAAACTTGACTGATTACAGCTTGGGGGAGTTGGGCAATGGGAAAATACCCGTCTTCACTTCAGACAAAGGTTAAGAATGATGAAATGGAGAGAAAGTACTGCCCTGATTAAGTTCATATGGTCTTTGCTGTTGATTTTCTGGGGGGCCAGAATCTCACTCTGAATCAAATGCCCATTCTTTAACAGATAAACTCTTCGTAAGCAGTATATTCTTTCACCCTCAGAATTTCTCAGGGAAGTCTGACTATTAAATTCATGTGCACTTCTTTAGTTAAGTATGTTTCCTCATACCAATATATATGTTAAGATGCCATTTATCTAACACTAGCTCTGCTTCTGCCCTTCTTGTTCATTCCTTTAAGATTTGTCTATAGCATTTTCCTGCCAGTAGCCTGAAGTAACCATTGCTTATTTTGTATCTTGAAGTATCTAGAGCTATCCTTTTTAACCTAGGCTTCTGCTTTCCATGGCATATGTATAGATTTTAGATTGAAACACCTGTAGTTCAAAGAGATTTTTAAATGGTTTGAGAAGGTTTCCCCATGATGAGAGAAGCGAAACAAGGTTCTTTTCTTTTTTTGTGCATCTCGAAGAAATCTGTAAACCCAGCTGGATTCTGGAGGACCTTGGTTCTTGAAGAGTACAGCCTGCAGATAGCAGACCCCAGTTAAATAGGGCTGCCTTTCGTTTCCCTCCAGCTCAACAATGTTAAAACTCTCCAGCTTCCCTAGGGTTAAGGGAAGAGGTGAGGCCTTCATCAAGGTATAATACACTTTAACTGTGGGTGGATGTTTCCTTTAGTACAAGCATAGGGAGCAGAGTCTGCACAAGACAACAGTAACCATAAAAACGACACTAAAGAATGTGCCAGGGTTTTTTGTTTTGGTTGTTTTTTTTTTTTTATTGCATAAAACTCCAGAAAGACTTAATGAAAATAACCCATCTAGCCCCCAACAGGTGATCTGGTACTGTGTACATGTGATGTTGCTGCTTCCTAGCATCTGTGGAATCTCACGCTAAGCTTTTTTGGGCTTCTGACAGTGGAGTCCAACTGCCTTGTGTGCTGCTCAGGCTGTTGCAGCTGGCACAAGGCATGAGTTGTAGCTCAAGGTTCACACATCTAAACATGGGTGTCTGCCTGCGTGCTGGATGTCTAAGCTCCCATTGTGGTCAGTAGGGATCTGGTCAAAGCAGTTGGTGGGGTTTAGAGAACTGGCCACTTGTAGCCTGTGCTTCTGGGGGGAGGTGTATGGGGTAGAGGGGGTGGACAAATAACCACTAGACTCCAATTGACTGAATAGACCAATGGCTCTCTGGAGGACTTAAAACACCTAGAGTTCGTTCCCCAAACCTAGGCATAAAGGCTGCATAGGAAGTCACTGAAATTGTTCACTGTAATTTCTCTTTCCTAGTTCTGGGAATAATGTGACCTCTGCAGCTTGTGTGGTAGGAATAGCTGGATGACAGAGCCTGAGAACTGAAACTAGCAAACTGCATAGCTGTGCTGCAGTTTTCACCTCTCAAATGCTGTCCTGAAGGATATGCTGCTGTTTCCTTTCCTGTTCTCTTACCATGGTAGTCTGATCTTTTTCTCCTGAGTGAGTCAGCCTGCTGAAGAACCAGCATTTATTTATTCCTCTGTTGGGAAGGATGCTGACATATTTTGTTTGCTTCCATGTAACTGTTTTTTTACACTTGCTAATGGGCAAACTGGAAAATGCTTCCTGGAGTTTTCTCACAAAGAACAAATGTATCTTAAGATAGTATTGCGTTAAATATGTGATGCTTCTCCCAGAGAGAAGTTGTTCGTAGTGTGTGGTATGCTTTTTTTTTTTGTTGTTGCTGTTGATCAATAAAAATTCAGTTCTTCAGGTGAAAGTGTTGGTACCCTCTTAGGTGCTGTTGATGTCAACAGGAGTCAATACACCCACACTTGTCTGCCTGCACGATAGGAACATGTGGGTATGCCTGCCCCCGAGCTCCTGTGAGTCTGGCTGGCTCCTGTATTGGTAGGAGCACATGTGGTGGCCCAGGCTGTAGCTGCGTAGCATTTACCCGGTGTCTTTAGCTGCTCAGGCTGTGCTTTTCCTCATGTCCATCCTTTTGTTAAACCAGTTACATCTGTGTCAGCTGCAGTCACACCTTGGGACTGTAATACCTTACAGGACTGAATTTTTTCTTCTCCACTCTCAAGAGCAGAATGCCAAAAACTAGGAAATGTTGGGGGTATTGTGTGTCTGTCTTTTTACACTTTACTATGACTTAACAAGGATTCAATCCAAATGTTTCCTTTTCTGAAACAGTCCATTTACAGCGTTTGGGTATAGTTCTGTGGTTTTGGAGTTTACTGCAAACTTTTTGTCTCCATTCCTATTTGCATAGGAGAAAGAACAGTCTTGGTGTATGCATATTATTGAATGACAAGTAGTTTTAGGCCCCAGTTTGACACTTCTAAATTTCTACAAACTTGTTCTAAAATATAAGTATTCTTTTTGTACTGCTATTCTATTCTGCTAATATACGTCATCACACTGGAAAACTTACCTGGGAACACAGGCTGCTTTTAGTGTCTGCAGCTAGTCCTTGTGTTTCCTTAAGCTTAGATTGGAGAAATCATTATTTAATTACAGCTTCTAACAAGCTACAGGTCTTACTGGGTTGTTAAGGCCATTCAGTATCTCTTTGTCGCTCTCCTGCCTTTCACAACAAACTATTTATAACTAATGAGTTACCACTTTTGCAAGACACAGCTATATGTCTGTGAGCCTTTCCTGTTGGTTTTACAGCAACATACTGTAGCCGTGATGTCATCAGTGAGGATAGTGCACAAACAAGGATGTAAACTAAACTGAACTGCCCTGGTGTGTTTCCTAATATATACAAATAGAAACAACCTTTGTCTGCAAAGTGGAAGAAAATCAAGTACGTTCTGCCTGAAATCAGGGGAAGGTGGAGAATGGGTTTTATTTTCAAGCTTATTTTAGAGTATTGAGTTGTACTGTAGTTTTGAAGGTGTTTGTCTTTTGTGACATTGATAGTTGGGGTAAAGGAAGATATTTTTAACTGGAGTGAATTCTGGTGTCAGCACTTCTATTTTGCAAGGCAATACCAGAATCTTTAGAGTAAACATGAAAACAAGCATGTTAGCTTATGCACAGATATGGGCACTGGTGTAGTACTGTTACCAGTCTTGTAAAGTCTATTTTTCAGTAGCTAAATATGGAGGATGTTAGCATTTCAGAGCTGAAATGCTTTTTTCAGCCTGCAGCCAGACCCCTGGAAGCAGCATTTGGTGATGTTTGATGTTTCTGTGCTCCCCTTTTGGAGCAGTGACCCACCGAGTTGGTGAGGTTTGGAATCCCAGCCTCAAATCTTCCAGGGGTCATAGCATCCCCTTTGATTCTCATACAGACATCCCGATTCCTGGCCCTACTGCCTATAACAAAAACCAATTTAGAACCAGAGTGAGAGTGAGAGAGGCGCGCTTGGCTTATGCAACGGCTTGTGGGCTGTGGATTGGCCACATTTCAGCTTTGTCTTATGCATTAGTTCTAAAAGGAAAAAAAAATAATCTTTGTTCTCTTTCTTGCCTCGCTTTCTTGGAATTAGATAATTAACTGCCTGTTTATAGGACAGGGAAGTGTGTGAGGATGTGTGTCAAGGGGCTGGGGGAAGAGAAGAGGGAGGTAGGAAAAAAATGAAAACAACATTTAAGTTTGTGTATATTTACATTGCCAGTGCTAATTTGTTTTCATCCATAGGGAAATCAGAGAAGTACTCACATTGGATTGTACGATCTTCAAACTAAACAAAATGAGGTGAGAGCAATACCAGACTCTTCCCTGGTGAACACAATGCTGTAGCGTTTCAGATTCTGATGCCTTGCAACAAGTATGTTTTGTTCTTAAGGAGTGCACGTTTGAAACAGAAGAGAGACCAGAGAAGGTATTTGAATGATGCTTACTGGTATTTAGATGCAGAACATTACAGAGCATCTGAACGACCTTGTAGTAGTAAAGTGTCGTGTCTGCAATCTTTATTTCTAAGCAACCAATTCAAGCCTTTTCCACTCCTCTTCATGCTGACCCTGTGTGCTAAGAAGTAAATGGTTTGGGGTTTTGGTGTTATGTGTGCATCCTCAGTTTGTTTGGCACTACTGTGTGTAAGAAATTATTCTGAAGGTGAATGTACTGCTGTTCAGTGGCTGGAATCATGATAACAGCCCTTTGCAGGCTTTACCATATCATTATGAAATGGGTGAAATTTTGTATTTACATAAAGGTCTGCTGTGCTGCTTTAATGGCAACATAGAGCTCAAAAGAAACAGTAAGACACAAACAAACGAGAAAAAGGAGAAGTGATAGAATTGAGGCTTGAAATGTAGTTCTTCTGGATGTGAAATGATTTGCTTTAAAAAAAAAAAAAAAGGTGTACTGGTCAGCAGTGTTTTCCTAAGGAGGAATAATTAGATTTTTTTTTTAATATAGTTAGAATTATTTATTAGTGTGAATGTGTTTCTCTACAGCACCTCTATATGTTTGAGAGGGATCTACGCATAATCAGTTGTTCGGTCAACAACGAAAGGACGTTATTGGGTAAATATGTGTTTTATCGTAATTTTTTTTTGGTTGTGGTAAAGACGATTTAGTTTAATAGGATGATATGTTTGGGTCTAGAATCACTTGAATGTATTTTGACCGGTTTTGACCCACAGCAGTCTATGTATTTCAGTGGACCCATACTAAGTAACATAGGTGACAACATAAAGACACAGCTGTAATGATATTGCTGTTTTATTAAAACAAAAATCAAAGACACACTGACTCTTAGCTCACTTCCCCCTCCTGCATTTATACACGCCTCCTACATCTAGAAGAACTTCTTTTGATCCTTTAACAGAATGCTTTTGGTAAAAACAAATAAATTGCGATGCTCCCTAGTCCAAGAATGTTTAATAAGATTAATATTCCATATGTGTGCTCACTGGGATTGTGTTTGGTTTTTTTTCCCCCTTAGCGGTCAGCTTCCGTCAATATACAGAGGAAGAAAGAGTAAGTCGGCTATTACAGTCAGGTACTACAAGTGGATCGTTTTAATACTGTTAGAAATATTGTACCCTTTTGCTTTTTTTCCCCATGTAATTTCTGTTTAGAAAAAAAGAATTGTGCATAAAAAACGCATTTTTTAAAACATGTTCTTTTTGCAGTATCCAAGTATTTAACCTTGCTAATTGAAATTCATCCCATTAATAATGTGAGAGTCCTAAAGGCTGTGGATAGCTGTGTTCGAGTACAGGTAAATTATTCAACTAATCTAAATATAGACCTTTTTAATCCACTATGCTAGAGAGAAAAGGTGGTTGAATGCAGAAATATTTCATGCTGTCTTGCAACTGTTACAGAGATAGCGTGCCTGTTTTTCTTCATAGAGTGAGAAAAATGTTTGATGTAGAATATTTCTCTGACATGAAGGCAGCTTTTTTTTATTTCTCTTCAATCCTCCAAAGCTTGTAATCGTAGCAATTGGTGGCCATTAGTCTGTAATAGTAGCTATTTTTATTAATTAAATATCATTAGTGTGCCTGTCTTAATTTAAAAATATGAAAATATCCAGCTAAAGAAAAACATTTTAGATAAGTGTTCTAAACTACTTTGGTTATTTACTTACTTCTGTGAAATTTTCTGTGTAGTTTCTTTATCCAGTTGAAGACAGAAATACTTTTACAGGAAGTCGCCTCTTGCTAGTTTCAGAAGATAAATGTGAGTTAATATTTTGAAAGTACATTATCATTCTTTTACTTTTAGATGATCATTAGAGATTATATTTTTGGTAGACTTCTATTGGAAAAAAAAATAGAAAAAAAGAAGGGTGTGAGCTATTCCAGGTATTCCAGATGTCTTCCAAAAACTGTATAATTTTATGGTATTTTTTTTCAATTTTAGTAGAATGGCGATCTTTGTAGTTATTTGCTTAGTTTGTACATTTATCAGTTATCTTTATTTCTAAAAAAATCTAAAATAGACTTTTGTAGCTGCCTATATAAATTCAGAACAGATCAATCGACTATGAGAGATGGATTGTGATTTAACGCGTGACAAGAGGGATAAGAATAGGACAATAGCTTCTTGAACTCAGCCAACTTTGCATAATCTAAGGCTAGGGAATGGACAGAAGCGGACACTTGGAAAAGGCTGTTTATCCCCCTTGTCTTTCAGTTGTGAGATTGCTTTTCCCCATCTTTTTGGAGAGGCCCATCTTCTCTCCCTGAGGGTGCTGCGCTGATGGCAGCAGAGAGCAGTTTCCATGGGGCAGCAGGGCTGAGGCCAGCCTCCACTCAGGGAAGGAACAGAGTCCGGGTGGCTGCGTAGGCGCCTGTGTTCATATATCACAGGTTTCCTCTTACAATGAGTAGAACTTTCCTAGCCCTAATGTGTTGTAATAGCATTGTAAGAGGTGGGGCTGTTTAATTAGCTTTATAAAAGCATATAAAAATGTATGTTTGTAATATATATTTTTTTAAAAATATATTTTAAAGATGTTGAACAATTTGACGTTCACGTTGTTGCAGAAGAAGAACACAAAGTGGTAAGACTTGAAAAATCTTGGGGTTTGAGGTCTTTTTACTTTAATTGAAAATTTGAATGTCTGTAATTTTAGCTAAATGTTTTTGAAGCTTTATCCTTGGATAACACAAAGTATTTTAAAGAAAGTATTGAAAGTATGGCAACTCATACAGCCTACCACAAAGCTGATTGAAAACCCATGTAATCTATGAGGAAAGTTCGTTGTTGGTTTTTTTTTTTTTTTTTTTTTTTTTTTGTTGAATGTGTCTGTTAGAAATTCAGAGAAAACATAGAGTACATTTACTTTTGAACCATTCAAAATATTTGCAGTCACCTTCCTCACTTTGCCTTCTGGGAGTCTGTGTGTCCCAGTAAAGGATTCATTTGAAAAACAAACAAACAGAAGGCATGCAACTTAGATACACTCCAAGTACTGTGAATGCTCCAAAGTCTTTACCCTCATCTTCTTTTTTCTTGTTTTTAACTTGAATTTGTGTTCAACAAATTGATGGTGTATGTTTTGCTTAAAAAGCTTATTATTTAATAAGAATACATGGAATATAGTAAAGAATTGTGCCACAAAGTCAATGTTTTGCTTTATGGAGACAAATGTAGGCTTGGAAGGAAAAAGTTATGGTCCTGATTTTCAGTCACTTTGAAGTTTTTCCTGGTTTTCTCAAAGTTTATTATTGCTTTTAAAGCAGAGAAGTTTTATATGCTGGACTACAGTAATGGAGTAAAGACTAAGAGTATAACCAGAAAAAGCAGATCAATCTAATGTCAACCAAAACAAATCTATTAAAGGACATGAAATCTCCTTACGTCTTTCAAGAGTGCATTTATAGAGTCCCAGCAGTTTTCCCCAATCCTGTCCCTTTTCCTGCTGCCGGCACTCTCCATCCTGTGGCTGAGACTTTGGATAGAAATCTCTTTCAGAGCTAATGCATCTTCCCTCAGTAGTTAACGTAGCTGGTTCTGAACTGACTGTGGTATTTCACTCCTCTCCCCTTCTCAGTCCGTATGTTTTTTTTGTTCACTTTGAGCAGCTTAAGCGGTGAATTTCTTGCAG
>JAOXJM010000001.1:13603342-13640179 GCA_026413425.1 Tringa solitaria
GTCCGTATGTTTTTTTTGTTCACTTTGAGCAGCTTAAGCGGTGAATTTCTTGCAGGCAAGGAAATCTGAAAGGAAATATTTGGTAGTAGGTATACCCTGAAAATTGTGCTTCTGATCTCTTTAAACTGAGCACCTTGCACACAAAAAAGGCAGACCTTGTGCAGCTAGCAAGTAGCATATTCCCTCTAAGCACCTAAGTATTTGCACCTCTTCTGTCATTACTTTTCTCTTTAAATCACTGTGCGTAGTCACCATTATGGGACCTTATTTGACAACTTCTGATGTTCTTTCTTTCCCTTTAGGTGATACAAAACTCAGGTCAGCTTCCAAGAGCCAGAGTTGCAGATGATCTCACTTGGGCACAATGGGATATGATGGAACAAAGGCTCTTCTACATTGTTCCAAAGGTGAGAAGAAAGTAATTCTAGTAGTTTTGTTCCTGTCCACCTCATGGCAGTAAAGTTTTGAGTGTGGGGGCTAGTAATAGTGGGATTTTGGTTTTCATTCTAGTAGTATGTCTCGTTCCAGTCTCAGCGAACCCAAAGCAAAAGCCAGACTTGCCTTAGCTGCTATTTGTGCATAGTAAATTGCACGACTGGTGGTCTTGGTGCTTTCTATAAAAAAGGGTGGAGTGATTAGATATTTTGGCTTTAAAAAGGTCTTTTATTCAAAAGTATCTAAATCTACAAAAAACTGTCATGATTAGAATGCCTCTGTTTTGGAGAATTCACATCTAGAAAGTCTGTTGTACACAGACTTACCAAGTAACCAAATGAGGGCAGGCTCTTGGCTAGAAATGCTGAAACTCTTTTTGTTTGCTCATTTTGACTGAGGGACTATTTGCATTTGATATATTCTGCATAAATGAAAATCAATTTTTCTTTACTCTTCTTAGCCACCAAAAATACTTGAAAGTTAGGAAATAACAGGAAGTGAACTGTGATGGAGAAATGTATTCCTGTTTTGTTTCTGGAGAGACCTTTTTTTTTTTTTTTTAACTGACCAAAATAAAATAACAGTTTCTTTTGCTATATAGGTAGTTATGGAAAACTTTTTTTTAACTTTCTAGAATGTGTGTGTGTGAGATATAATACTGTGCTTCAAGTAAAGGCCCACGCAATTATAGATGATTGGCAGATAATGATCTGGGACAGGAAGGAAGTATGTCATAGTGCTATTGTGGGGGGTTATATGTGGTTTTTAAAGTCTTCTTTTGTCCCCTAACTTCTGCATGTCTGTTAGCAAAATGGGCTGAGCGCATAGAATGCTGTGGAGTATCCAGTCACTTTTCGGTCTGTGTGATATGCTTTCTGTTTTATCAGTTACAAAACACATCCTCTTAATTCCAGGAGTCAAGGAGTACTTTAAAATGTGTCCAGTTTTATCCTGATGAAAATTTTAACTCAATAGTAAGTAATTAGTATTTTTTTATACAATCATTTTGAGTTGGATGTAATTTTGTGGTCCAGGCACTGATACAGAGATCCATTTAAGTGTCTTTTATTATTGGAACTTTTGCAGAGGAAAGTTGGGGTTTGCTTTTCCATTTTTTTTCATTATATTTTTTTCAAGAATATATTCAGTCAGATTCAGATTGCACCATGGTAAGGTAACTTCAGTGGACTTGCACAGATATTAACCCAGAAGTGTCATTTGTGAGACTATACTGGTCTTATACTCAAGTATTGAAAAGCGGGGTTATCAAATGCACTAGACAAAGAAACCACATACTAATGTTGTGTCAGTTTTAAGCAAGACAGGAAAATCTGTTGCGGCAAAAATACAGAGAACAAAACATAAAAATTACAACTGTTGAACGTGTAATTGTTACTAGCTTTTTGTCCCAGGGGCTGAAATTTGCAGGAGATTAAATATCACCTTTTAAAATAATCTGTTTTGGGGGGTGACTGCAACGATTAGAGAAAGATAAATAAACTTTGTTAAAATGTTGAATCTAGTGAAATGTGAGTTCAACATATTTTACTGGGCTGAAATATTAATCGTTGTATACTTACTTCACTATATAACAGGTTTTTTTTTTTTGTTAACAGCTGGAATCACACCTGGATATTTCTGTAAATGGCACACAATTAAAGTAAGGTGTTTTTATGTTGCTTTCCTTTTAATATATGGGGTAATGTTTTACAAATCTAAGCAAAGTTTTTGTCCCAGCCACAGTTTCTTTGTTTGCAGTTGCCTATAAGGTACTGGAACATAAGAATATTATGAACACTGTGTCCAGACTTCCAGTTCTTCTCGTTTTCATCAGGCTTGACAGTAAAATGTAATTTAATCCTTGACTGCTTTTTGGTGGCAGTTATAAAACATTATTTGTCTGAAGAGGTTAAACCATCCTTCCCCTGAGTATTCTGTACCTATTTAAATTAATTTGCTTTAATCTTGGACATGTTGTAGTTGTGATGTCAAAATTCCTGTCAAGGGAAGCTCTCAATTTTTAATTGTTGTTACATGTTTTAATGGGCAGTTAACCAAACCAGTAGCTCCTTTTTATAGCTTATGAGATGCTGCCTGTACCCTTTTCTCCTCCAGCATGCTATTTTCAGGCAGCCTGCACTTTCAAGGGCTAAGATTCGTCTGATTCTATCTGTGTCTACTGTGCACGACTGCATCTGAGTTTGTCTCCTTGAGGCTCCCTTTTAATTGAGGAAAAACTAGTCAGGATGGTCTGACTCTTATTCGTAATTCATCTCATCCTCATCTATCTTCAGTCAGTTGAATTTACGTTCCAAAAGGGCCTGTTTCTCTTTGTCAATAAATAGGGAGGTAAAAGCTATTAGATCGGGTATCAACAACTGAAGGTAGTTGAGTTCCACCGTGCTCAAACTGCGTGTCTCAGGGTGTCTCAGTGCTGTGCAGGAGGCTCAGTGTGGTGCTACTGCACACGCAGGTTGCCCTAAATGGGCAGCATATCCTCTTGCAGTTAGTACTGAAAAAAACCCCCAACTCTTGTAAGAGCTTCAACGTTATAATTTATTCTCAAAATTATTACAGAAGGCCTAGGGGAAATTCCTAGAGGATCAAAATCCTTTCCAGAAAAAAAGCCCAACTAAACAAAAAAAAAATAAAAAACCCAACAAAAAACACCAACAAGAAAGCCAAAGCAGACAGAGTGCAGTCTCTGTTACACGTCCTGCATGGCAAAAATAGGACTTGTAGTTTTTAATGATATGAAAAACCTTTAAAGCACAGGCAGGATAAGACTGAAAAAGAATGTCATGGTATAACGAGTTCCGTGTGAGTGTGATTTTGTGCTTTCTTTTTCAAGTATTTCCGCTGAAATTAGTGTGCCGAATTGCAGGTTAAAATGGAGCTTTACAGACATAAGAATGGCAGAGTTAGGCTGCAAAGCCTTTGTGTTCTCAGGTCTGATGAATATTTGGATTTCCAGTACTTCACCAGAACTTGCTTTTACTTGAAAGTATAGGAATGGTTGGACACTGCTGCAGTAAGCAAATTGAAGTTTGCAGGTGTAATCAATTCTTTTGATAAGTGTGCAGTTTGGGCATTCTCTTTTCTAAAAAGATCGACCTGATTGGTTAAATCCTAATTTAACTTGCATTACAGAACACTTGCTTGTAACTTAATTAGTACTTTTTTGATTACATAGTAACTATTCTCATGATATTTGTGTTGTGATGAATCACCATGGGTGAAGACATCATTTATTTAGTGATCTTTATTTGCTCATAGACTTGTGAATTTTGGATATGATTACTGTGAAGACCAAGATGTTGCACCTAAATCTTTGAATCTTCAGGTTTTTACAAGTAAAGCAGGTAATGAATAAATAAAAGTATTGTCAAAATAATCTCCACTAGTAATTATCATGCAGTGTAGTCATAATTGATTATTAAATTTCTTCATAAGACATTTTATATATTTGTAGTTTTGTGTTGGTTTTTTGTATGAGTGTGAGATTAATATTCCTTTAGAGTATATTTGACAGGTAACTGTGCGCTATTTTTCTTATTAAGCTTTTTATCCTCTGAACGCTGCATTCCAAGTTGAGCTGAAGAGTACCTAGGGTTTTATATATCAACACCAACAATAAAACAGTCACCCAGAAATTTTCTGGTAGTCCAAAGAACTGGTGTTACGCACTCACGTGGTGAAATATCTCAGTCTAAGCACACTGTAGCATTTTCTGTTAGTTTCAGAACACAGGTGGTACCAAAGCAAGATTGCATATTGCATCAGAGCAATGTAATGTTAAAGCTGACCAAAAATGTATTAGAAAGTAAATTCAGGGAAGATTTTGGCTACATCTGCTGTCTGGGTATTTGACATAGCAGATAACTGTGTTGCAGAGTGGACATGCATAAACAGAGCATCTGTGATAGAGACTCTAAGAGCTTCATATTGCTGTTAGCATATGATCCTAACTTAGTATGTCATCCTTTAGGGTTTAGTATAAACCTTAAACTTTAACCTAAAATTTCCCCTAAACCCTTAGGATTTAGGAATCTCCCTGCATCCTAATGCATGCCATGAGCTTTTTGGTTTAAAAACTGGACTCAAGAGACATCTGTTCATCACAGATGCCTGTATTTTCAGCTTTTAAATTAGACTATGCTGCCAAGCAGAGATGGTATCTGATTAACCTTTGAATAGTCTACAGAGTTGTGCAGGGAGGTGACGTGTTGCAGAGGTGGCTTCTTTACATCTTACTACTTAAGACATGCTGTATGCACGCAGACAAATTGCTGAGGTATTTGCCAGTTGTGTTGAAATGACCATTAATGCAAATTTCACTTGAAATACAGTTTCCTTACATGGATTTTTTTTTTTTTTTTACTAAGGCGGACAGCATGTTTAGAAAGATTGGGGGGAAGGAATTAGCAATAAGAGAAAGCCAAGTTTCTATCTACCATATGTAGCTTGGGCTACTTTTTCTCTGTAAGCAAGATGGAGTATTTCTTATACAAAGAGCCTGTCCAATAGTGGAAAATGTTATTGATTTGTATATAGGGTTTGTTGAGATCAAAGCACCTCCTTTTAGTTTAGGATCAAATTCAGTCTTCTTCCAACAAGGCTGTTGTTTGATTACCCTGAAGGATAATGTTCTTTTACATCTGGCAGCACAGTCTTTAAATTCTGTGTGGAACCTCTCACGTGCGCTTTTCGTTGCGCTTAATGTAAAACACATAATTTGACAACTGCACTTACTAAATGAGATTATTGTATGTGGCTTTTCATTGAATGTTGTTTAAAACTGATGATTACTTTGCACAACCCATTTTGAAGAACTGATGGTTTGGAGCAAATAGTGTCGGTGCTAAGACCGTGTCTAGTTGTCAAAGAACACTGCGGGTAATGGCATTAAAGTTCCCTTTTGTACCTCTTGTCTGGGGTGATTTAGAGAACTGGACTGCAAGCTCTTTGGGGTGCAAACTATGCCTTCTGTGGAACTGCTAGTATGCTTGAAATATTAATGCCAATATCCCTATTTGTACCTTTCGGACATCTCTAGCAAAGAATAATTGGCATAACTTCAAAATGGAATATTTCATGCAATTTCCCATTTTATAAAACTGTTATTGGCTACTGCCAATCTGAACTCTGAATGAAATCACTCTTCCTTTCTCAGACTTCCGCAGTAAAAGAAAAGTAGCCGTGTTCCTTATATTCAGCACAGACAAAATGTCTCCAGATAAAAACCCCCATGTACGTCTAGATCAGCTGAGATCAAGCAGCTCTAGTCTCAGAATTAACTTTGTATGTCCAGAGTTCAGTGGTAATTTTAACAACGCTGTCCTGTTGGATTTTATTTTAGTGCTTTAGAAGTATTTTCAGTTAGATCTGCTTGGTATTAAAAAAAATGTAGTCAATAAGATGACATAAACCCTGGATTACTGTCAGCTAACCTTACCTGCCTAAGAGTTAAGCATCTGGACTATATTTATAGAGAGAAATAGGCATCTCCAGAGGATGATTTCTTCATTTGCTCTCTAAGAGTTTAAATGAGATGCTTGGATGGCTGAAGTTAGGTGAGGCAAAGTTACTCCTAAGCCAGGACAATTAGACAAAATGTCCTGGTGCAATGTCATATTTGAATTGTGACGTTTGGATGCCGTGTTGATGTTGGTACAGCCTTATGTTTTACAATTCTCCATGAACAGAAATGAGGATTTTGAAGTTAGTTTCCTAGGGAAAGCTTCATGTCTTCATGGAAAAAACTCTTAGAATTTCACTGGTATGATGTTTATTTATCAAGTGGCAGAGTTATAATTGTTGTGTCCCTGATTCTATGGAAAGTAATAACTCACTGTTACCGTGTATGAGTAGAACTTAATTTTTAAATGCTTCCTTTTCTTTACTTTGTTGTGGTTGAGATCTTTTTTCCATTTTATTTCTGAAAATATAAGAGTCCATCTAAATATATCTTCATGTGAGTCTTCTCACCTTGTGGCATTTAGCTACAGCTCTTACTGTTCGCAAATTATTTTGAAACGCATAGTATAGAAGACTTGGTTCTACCTTTGCATAAAATACTTACCATATAGGTGCCATAGGACAACAAGCTTTCCCTGTATCAGCACCCACCAGCTTTAATTTGCAGAGAGCACTGGCAAGGGTAGGAAGGGAATGTATTTTATATTCTCTTAAGGCTGCTTTAATGGGGTTGCTGAGATGGTATCAGATGTAAATAATGTTGCTTGAACACTTGCTGATCTGAGACTGTCGTGTTTCTATCTCCATTAATGAAGCACCATTTGATATTTTTCTGTTGTTTGTGGTTCAGTTTGTTAACATTTGGACCAGTACACTAGAGCTGAAAGGTGCACGTCCTTTTAATAGTCCTCCATAGGTACTGTTTTTGTGATCAGTGTGTATGTATGCCCACTGACACTTGGATCTGAACTCACTTGCATGTTGTGCAGTTTACAGAACGGTGTATACACTAGCCTCCAGCATACAAGAAAGACATTTGCAGCGTTGGAAGGGAGCTGTTGATAATAAAACAGCATTGTGGGTTGCTGGAGCTTTTCCAGTCTTCCTTATGAGTCCTGATGCTGCTACTTTAAAAATTATGCATGCTCTGAAAGTTGCCAAGTGCTCTGGCAGAATGCCCTGTCTGTTGTCTAAATGAGTCAAATATTCAAGCAAAACTGTATCAAACAATATTCAATCAACTAAGAATAAGCAGAAAAAAAACAACTGAAAAAAATCCTATCTCAGAGTTGCATCTCACGCTTTTACCTTACCCAAAAGTGCAAAGTGCCTCAGCCATATCTCTATCACAGCTATAGCACAGTCTTGTGGCCTGAAGTATGAGGCACTTAATCAAGTAAAATACCTTGGTAGCTGTGCTTTTTTAGTACTTGTGCCTTTTTTTGTATGCCTTGTATACATAAACCTTTATTTTTTACAGAAGATTAGTATTACCCCCTTTTTTTTTTTAAAGTTATAAGCTTTTAATAAAGGTAAAAGGTGAATGGTCATAGTTGTGGCCCAGCTTTCCCAGCTGTATTGGAATAATGTAGTTTTTAAGCTGTTTCTAAAATGAATGCCAAAGCAATGGTGTAAGTGGATTAAAAAAGATGGAGGGAGGGCTACCATCCAGTGAAGTCGAAACAGTCTATTAGGCTGGGAGGGGGGAGCATTCCTGCACAGGGGTACCTAGGCTGGAGTAAGCTTGTGCCGAGGACTGACTTTCTCCTAAAATAGGAATGAACGTCACTGGACGGAAAGGGGAGAAGTAGCTATCATTTCTAATGTGAGAAAGCTCTAGTAGCATGTCATGCTGCTGCCAATATGAAATTACTTAGAAAGCAAACAAACTGTGTTCTACTGTGTTGTTCTGTACGCATTTGACAGTCTCTGAACAGAAAATATCCAGAGACTGAGGCAGTCTGGAGAGAAAGGCTTGGTCAGTTTTCTGGCTGGAAGCACGATTTCTGCTGGGAAGGGCTAAAAATGTATTTTTAAAGAGAAGAACTGGCCATGTCAGAACCCAGGTTTCCGTTGTGCCATATTGCCTCCGCTCTCTCTTATTTTGTGTTTTACTAGGTAAATGATGGTTAGAGATATGTAATATATATTTGAGAGATTATTTTCTAATTTGAAACAGTCTTCCTTTTAGTTTTGTTCAGTGTAAAGGCAGAGTGCAGTCTAGGTATTCAGGTGGGCAAGTCAATTGTTTTTTCCTTTTTTGTTTATCTTTTTTTAGGAGGCTTGTGTGCGTGTTGTAGCCTACCCTCTGATATCCCTGGTGAAATAAGATACTCCATATATTTTTTACATAAAGGTAAGATTAACCTTTTAAGTTATGCTTTATTTTGGAGAATGCCACTTTGCTGAAAAAGCCACAGAATGCCTTGCAAAACAAGTAACTACCAAAGTCTGTAGACGCTAAACTGCTGTGGCTGGTGTTTAAAGACAGCAACTGCCTTTAGTTGTGAAGTTGACTTTCCTGCTGTGGACTTGTGCCTGATGCTGAACAAGTAGCTTCAAACCAGCGGCCTCGTGAGCGGCTATTAATTTGGTGCCATATTTCCAGCCAGACTTCCTGGCACGCTGAGCACAGACATCAATGAAATCTGCGGGAGCTTGCAGGTGTGTTGTACTTATGCCATAAGGCGTTTGTATGGGAAATGGAGCCAACAGCTCTTAGCTTGAACGCCTGTTTAGAGTTCCAGTTCAACATGTCATTCTCACAGCAAGAGGTGCAACACCCACTGACTGTAAGAATAGTTGCTATGTAAGCGGTGCTCTAGCTCTTAATTTTAAGACTATTTTTTTTTCCTTGTAAAGAATAAAGAACATTGCTTTATTCTGATCAGAGCAAAACTTGTCGTTAGCAAGATCTTTCTCATTTGATACATGGAGGAGAGAGGTGAATCTTTTCTCAGTTGAGAAGCTGCATTTTATGGAGCATCCGTGTTCAAGTGGACAACATGCCTCTGTTTTACTTTAAGTGTTTTCTTTTTTGTGTCAGGAATATTTTAATGTGTCGGAGCTGCACTAACACGTTGCTTTGCTGCTGGAACACTGTGGGATTGAATGAACTGCATTTTTGTGTTCGTGAAGGCATTAACAAATTGGAAAAGACCATTCTGGGTGTGGCAGCACTCTGCGTTTTATTGCTATGAAGGGCCGGTTTCCCCAGACGTACTCCATGTGTAGCTGAAGGGTGGTTGTATTGCTTGGAGCCAGCCATGGCCCCTGTATATTCCTACCTGTGTTAGGAAGCTCTATGTGAAAAAACCTTCATGGAATGGAGTTGTTTGGTGCAGAGCTGTTTGGATTCATGTAAGATTCCTCAGTCATACAGGAGAATTTTAAAACTGATCCTGAGGTGACCCATAGAAGCAGAGGTATATCGGGTCCATAAGCCCCATTTTGAAGACGTATAAGGAGTTTGGTCTGTGCTGCAGTTATCTGTAAACTCGAAAGGAAGCTTCCCCCCCCCTGTTGAATCAGGTCCCCACAGTCACTTGATGTAGCATAAACACAAAAGTGACGATGTTGCAGGTGTATTCTGCAGTGCTGGTATTAGCTTGGGTGTGTTTGCATTGGCAAGTAACAGGGTGGTGATCATGAATGTACTGACTCATGGCAAGCAAGCTGCAGTCAGTATCTTCTGTGAAAAACATTTGTTTTAGATACCCCTTCATCTGTAATGTTGCTGTTGGTCTTGCAGGTCCCCCTTTTTTTTTTTTTTTGCAGCACAGATAAAGCTGATATCTTTCTGCTAGTGTCAGGAATCACAGTGTCAGAAGTGTCACTAGTGTCAGAAGTGTCCTGGATGGGTGGCTGAAGCATGGCTCACGATCTACTTTTTTCCTTGGTGATCTTAGAATCATAGAATGGTTTGGGCTGGAAGGGACCATAAAGATCATTGAGTTCCAACCCCCTTGCCATGGGCAGGGACACTTACCACTAGACCCGGTTGCTCAAAGCTCCATCCAGCCTGGCCTTGAAGACTGATTAATTATTTATTGCAGTATCATTCTACCTATAAACTAGGCAGATGATACGTAATACTCTTTCACTTTTTAGTTTACTATTTATGTTTTTCAATTAGATATTCCCTCAGCCTTTATCTGTTCTGAAAAGTTTGCAAAGATGACTGTTAATGGTTCAGAGAGGAATTTAGTTCATAAATACTTACGGAGAAAATATTGTTAAGTCATGGTGATTTGAAACTGTGGTTCTATTGTCTTACCTTGAATTTTCATGCAGTATTAAGCAGCACCTTGACTGTGACACCACTCAGCCTCGAGGCTATTGCAGCATGGACATTTGGAGGCCAGTCATTGTCACCTAGTTATTTTAATCTTCAGCTTTTCTCAGAGATTGAGGAATTTTGGGGCTCCATGTCATTCTTACTGGATGCCAGAAGCGTGGTGCAAGTCTAGAATAAAATAACAGCTGTGCTGATGCAAAGCCCATGCAAACACAGCAGGTCTGAAATTAGCCGATCTTTAAACAGAGCTGAACTGAATTACAGTAATAGGGCATGCAGATAAACAAACTGGAAATTCTTTCAAGCAGTTGAAAGATCACCAAAATGTGAAGCATGGCTACGTAAAGGATTTGTGTTAGTTTTTTGGTGGGTTTTGTTTTGGAGGAGGGGAGGTATTTTTACACCAGCTTGCTCTGGGCGGACTGCTTCTTTAAACACAAACATAGGCTGTGCAGCGCATGGCCAGTTTCCGCATACTAAAGAACTGCATTGTGTGGGTGCAGGTCTACTAAGTATGCAGCAGCTCTGTTTAGGACGAAGTAAATCTGTCTTCGCAGACAAGCCTGTAAAACAGTCTTAAAATATCCCTGATAGGGTGTATTGGCACTGCTGAAGTTTCTAGCGATAAAGTCATACTTGGCTTCTAACAGATGGTGTTTATTGTTTGGGTTTTTTAAAAATATTATTATTTTTCCCCAGGTTACAACAAAACTTTTACGGTTTCTCTAGAAAGAACAGAATCTCATCAATTGAAGGAAGTGGCTTTTATGAACCTCGGTAGGTTACTTGTGTTATTTCCCTGTGTGACTGCCATTCTCTGTCCCCAGTAGGGAGACAAATGGCTAACATGTCTCTAGAAGGAAAGGATTTTATTTTTTTTTTGACTTGAAGTAGTTGTGTTATTTTGCTGTTTGTGGTTCTGGGTTTTTTGGGGGTTTTTTGTTTGGTTGTTTTGTTTTGTTTTTTCTTAACTTTTATACCTGGCATTTGCCACTGCAATACCTTGCTGTTAGTAAGCAACTTCCTCTGAAATTGCTTCAGAATCTTCTCTGGAGATGAGCTGTTGAGTTTTTGAGTGTCTCAAGCCTCTGGAGTCCTCCCCTGGAAACCCAAATGTATTGCTAGTGTTTCCTGTGTTAATACAACAGCAGCTTTTAATTAACTCCTTTTATATTTCCTAGATATAATCAATTCCATCAGGGAGAAGAGGGCCAAGATAAGAATCATGTGAAACAGCCTCTTAAAGCAAATAAGTGAACGAGTGCTAAATTGACCACTGTTATTTCTTTAAATAGACTATTATGTGGCTGCTTATTTGCCTGGCCAGTTCCTGCACCTCCTGAATATTCACCATCCTGACCTGCTCTGCTATAGTTTGTTTCTGACAGGTATAGTAAGACTTGAAGTAATTTTATTCTTGTGGTGGAAACTTGTTCAAATCTCTTTATGTGAAAGTTGTATTTCTCAATGTTTGCTTTATTGCATGGTGTTCTGAAGAAGGAGAGAGATTGGAAAAAAAAAAGGGCATTTTTGCCACTTTCCATTTTAAAAAGAGAATCTGAAGTGATGTTTCATACTTCATCTGTTACGTACTTTCTAGCTTGTTATGAAATGGAAGAAGACCTTTCACTGAATTTGAAATTCTTTGCCTTGGTTTCATAGTTTCCCTTCCCCCATCTTTGCACATGCTTCTCGGTCCTACACTGTTCTCAAATTTCACATGGAGATGTAAATTTGATTTTACATTTCCTTCCTCCAATTGAGTTGCTCTAAATGTGTGTGTTTGGAGGGTGTGGGGAGAGGAAATCTGTGTTTCCTTCACCTGATCAGGCTGATGCAATTTGATTTAGAGCCTCATCTGAGAGGCACGTCATTTCATTTCCAACAAACATGTCTTTATGGGAAGTGGGTTATTTTTGGAAGTGGGGGGCTTTTGTTTGAAAACAGGTACCTGTTCTTCTGATTGGGGGAAGGAGAGGTAAGTAGTGGGAACTGGCGCAGGGGCAGCATCGCAGGAAGCTAATACCTGTTGAACATACACAATGGAGTACTGTACTGCTAGAAAGGAAGGGAAAACATCGCTGTTGTATGGTGGGCCTGATTTCTGTGATGCAGAGGGTCTGGAATCCTACTGTACTGCTGTGGTGGTGAACCTTAGTACTAGCATAAATAAAGTGGGCTTAATCTGATGCTTTAATCAGTAGTCCTAGAGCAGAACCGTTCTGTTCTGGCCATTGGGATTGACGATAATAATTCCACCAACGCAAGTTTCTATCATGATTCTGCATGTGAGCAGTTCTGAAGTGTACCAATATGCTTAGGTGCTAATCCTAGTGTTGCATCTCTGTTACTAGCCTTGTGCTCGCTCTGTTCCATCCTGTGTACAGGACATAAGACATGTCCTATGACAACATTGTGAGCCTCAAATCTGTACACCACCTCTGCTTCAGCAGAAGGAAAGAACTGAGCATGGACTCTGCTCTGTATTTCTTTTACCCAGCCAGTACCATCTTCCTCCTCCTCTTCAACATAATACCAGGGCAGCTGGTACGAGAGGCAGACTGTTTCTTGCTGCTGGGAACCTGGGAGTCTTAAGAGAAATACTGGTAGCAGCCAGATTTTATGTTCTTGGTCTTTTTTATTCTCATACCAATGTTCTTTAGGTGAGGATGCGAGAATTGACATGTTGCAAAACTGTTCCATCCGATCCCCGCTCACGTCAACAGTCTTAGATTGCCGCGTAGGAAGTATGTACGCCGTGAGCATCAGTGAGAGCGCCTTACTACAGTTCCTCCAGAACAGCAAACGAGACAGCGAGAGATTGGCAGCTCTACACTGTGCTCTGTTGCACTTCCGACACACAGAAGACTTGGAAATGGAGGTGGGAAAAGACCCTTCTCTAAGTTGTTTTTTTTTTTTCCAGTGACTGATGTCTTATACAAAGCAAAGTCAGGGCATGAATGATATCAGCCAAAGAAATGTCCTGATTCACGTTTTTGGCAATGCCAAGAGGCTCATCAGCTGAGCTGCCCAAACTGCTTTACTGATCAAGGCTATCCTGAAAACATTTATCACTGTATCACTACATGCAAAGTGTTACAACTGAAAACAGGGTTCTGACAATCTCTTACAACACATGCTTGAACAGAAAGATTTGACTAACTCCCCTGTTCTCATTCTGACAGATTATTTGGTGGATTTCTGAGAACCTGTCAACATGTCATTCTTTTGACCCCATTCAAGAATTTATCATTGGTAGGTATTTCTTTTCCTGCATGCTAAATTTTCCTGCATACTCTAGTTGTGACTTCAGGAGAAGCCACAATGTTGGAAACTGACTCTTTCCAAACTCTTTGGTTATGATTTATGTTAACTGACCCTGCACTTGTGGTGTCAGAGACAGTGTCAGTAATTTAGAAGATAGAGAGATCTCTCAAAATCAGATTGGCAGTGAAACTTTTCACATGCGTTCTTCTGTCTAATGGGACAAATAGAGTTATTGTTATTTTAGGTCAGTGGAGAGCAAATTCTCCATCTGGCTCCTGTCTTGGCTATCTGGGATGTAAATAATTGAGATTGGAGCAGAGGAACAAATCTCCTCTAGCCCAGCCCAAACCATTTTTTTCATGAGGATTTAGCATATCGTGATATTCTTGTCTAATAGCTGATTCCTCAGCGTAGCCAATGCGTGTCCTGTGCCCTGAGCCTTTGTACAAAGGACCCCTGCAGCGCTGAGCTGTAGCCAAGCAGCTGACCCGGCCCTGCAGCCATCTGGACTTCTCTTCCTCCTTTTGTGCACAGAATGGGACCAGTTCCACCATGGAGGAAGCGGTTTCAGAGACAGCAGCAGGATTTGTCCCTAAAAAAGAGTTAGATAAGGAACTGACTGTGAAGTTTATTCTTGTTAACTGATAGTTTATACATTCTTGCCCTTATAAATCTTTTTACATTGCATTCAGCCTCCTTATACTGCAGAATGTGTCCAGAAACTCACAACCTGGATAAACTTTTGCCCTACACGTCACTGCTTGACTGGATTGGGGTAAGATAACAGCTGGTACTTTTAATAGCTAGAGGGAATTTTTTTTTTTTTCTCTTTAATACCACCTTTAAGTTGTATGCCTTGCCTTTTCATAGGCATGCTCTAAATCCGTATCTGTGCTTTATTCCCATTTTATTTTGTCAAGTCTTGAGGTAGTGCTGTTTTCCATGGGTCCTATTTTTTGTCAACAAATAAAAGCAGTTATAAAACAAGAACAGCTACTATAACGCAATGGAAGATTAAATTTCTCAGTTCTCATAATGAGCTGTTTATTATTTATCGTAGCAAGTTTATAATGAATAAAAAATATATTTAAGCTGTTCTTTCCAAGACAAACGGTATCAGTAGATTTAAGATTTATGAGTAAGTTTGCAGAAGTAAAATATGTAACTTAAGGTAAGACCCTACAGTTAGAGCAAATAGCTTATTTTAATTTCTCTGATCTGACGCTGTTGTAACATGTCTTTTTTAACATGAGATAAATGAGAGAAACATCTCCCATATTTCTTCTTGGCAAAACTGAATGTACAGTTCTGCCTAGCTAGCTAGTTTCACAAAGGAAACCAATAATGAAGATTCCATTAGATACTCAAACAATTCACCCATGTTTATGGTAAATGATTTATATTCTTATAATGTGTCTGTATTTATAGATTATCCCTGGAGTAACATGTGCAACAGACATTATTTCTCTGCCTGTGTTAGAGGTGAGTTCCAGTATACAATCACATTCATGTTTGCAGGTTAGAGGTTGGGAGCATTTTTTTCGTGAGGTGGGGGTGCACAAATGAAGCAGTGTCCCCACAGCCCTATCCAAAAGTAGGGGTGAACAGAAAATTGTGCTCTTTGAAATATTTTATAAGTTTACTATAATACCAGCTATTCAGACTGATGTTTGCTAGCTCAGATGTATTTTTTTCCCCCCTTTTCTGAAGAGACTCCTTCCATTTGACAGGGAAGGTCTGTTATCTAAGAATAAATTCTTGTTAGATTTGGTTGATACCTCTTTATTTCGTGACTTCATTAGCTGGAGGTAAAATTAGCACAACAGACATGTAGAATTTTTACATATCTCTACATATACCCACTTTGAGGGATCTTTCATTGTGCTGCCATTGGTACCAGTGGTTCCTGACACTCTCACTTTGTTTTGTCCAGAGCATCCTGTGATTACACCGATGTCAGGGCTTTGGCTGCCTAAATCTAGACAAATTCCTGCACAGCCTGGGAAAGGCAGTGAGCTGGATGGGGAGAGCCCATGCTCTTTGGGTAGGAAATTGTACTTTCCGTTGAAAACAATGTGAATGATTCTTCCCATCTTCCATTCCGCTCCGTCAGCTCCAGCTTAGACAAATACTTATTTTCCTAATTTTCCCCTAAAAAATCTGAAAGGGGCTTTTAATAAGCAGCTGCATGTTGAGGGCTAATGTGAAGAGTCAGAGCTTGAACTTAACAGTATCAGCAACAGCTGGGAGTAGACTCCGGATACACGACGATGTTGTTTCACGTAGCACTTTAAAGAGGTGAGGTCATCCCCAGTGCTTATAATTAGCTCATAAAGCTTCGGTGTTCACAAAGTCTTTTAAGATCAGTGAAATTACTTTCTGTTGGCTCCACAGCACTGCGTCGCAGCCGTGCTGCTGGAGATTCAGATGGCTGCTGCCAGGGAATCAGGCTTTGCATGCTTTGCTGGGGAAGGCTGCCCTGAAAGCTGGGACACCTGGGAAAATCTGATCTTGAGAAAATTTGTTGCTACATAATCCTTGTAATTCACTGAGGTCAAAGTTAGCAGGCCTTTAATTTGTCTGAGATTGAACCTCAAGCCCCTGGGGGCAAATGCCTTTAGCAGCTATACTTCCTGATTGTGGAACTCATTTCCTATTTCTGTCTGAAACCTAAACAGATTGAAGAGGTCAGAGTTGAACTAAAGACAAATATTTCCTGCTACTTTTGACTGCAAATTGCTCTAACTCTCGAGTGAGCACAAAGATGGTGATACACAGGGTAAGGTGTAGTGCTTTGGCTCCTTTGTACCACTCCAGTGGCACAAACCCACCCTAGCTCGAGTTCAGCTGGTGGGTTGTTGGGGTTTCAGTTGGTGTGCGTTGTTGGCATCACAAGACAGACCCTGGTGACAAATCTGGTCCTCTAAGCAGTATTTCTTTTGCAAAGATTTTATGGCACTTCATAGAAACAACGGTGAATTGTTGCTTTGAGAAGCTTTTTGTTGTTCTCAAGCCCATGAATTGTTGAGAGCCTTTGGGAGGGCTCTGTTCCTATTCACACCAAAAAAAGTGCTATTTGGGCAACAAGTGTATTTTTATCACTAAATTCCTGTTCAGCAAGAGATATTGAGAGAGTCTGTGAGAAACAAGGAACAGTCAAAAGCTTTGTATAAGGACAGTAATTAATGAAAGTCTGGTTTTTATTTTTTGTTTCCCTTCTAAACACAGAAAGCAAGGGTTTTGGAGGGGTGCAAATAGGCTCGATCAGAAGGGGAGAAGGAAGGGGCAGGAGGAAGAAGGGAAGAAACAAGGAGGAAGTCCGGGAGAAGAGTGAAGATGTGCAGTGCAAGCAGTTGTTAGAGCAGCACAGGAAGAGGCAGCCTCTCCCTCAGGCTGTGCCGAGCCACTGGGACCAGGAGTGATGTTTTAAGGAGTAGCTTGGTAGCTGCTGGGAGCCCTAGCACTACAGTTCCCAGGGAGTGCACATGCGCCTCTTAAAGGTCATGGGCACCCTGCATCCTTTCAGAAGGGTACGGCAGAGCTCTCTTTGTCTTCAGTTAAAATAACACTAATTAGGAAAGGCTTCATGGGGGCTTTTAATGGATTGCAACCTGGCAAGGCCTCGCTTTGACTGCTGGTAATACAGTGTCTTCTAGGTGTTCACGCTTTGGTATTAATTCCTGACTCTCTGGAAATGTCTGCAAAATAAACACCACCTAAGAAGAAGCAGCCTTCTCTTTCAGAGATTTAATTAAAATAGTCCTTGATTTTAAACTTTTGACTTCTAATGAGATCTAATACAGTGCAGGTTTTCAGCGGTGTCTGCTTTTAATTCTGAAGCCTACTGCTTCCTGTTACAGGCTCAATATATGGAAGAAACTTGCTGCCTTGCTTCCCCCCCGCCACGCATCAAACAAAACCCAGTGTGGCCTGAATGGGATTTTGCAGCGGTGGCGCGGTCGCAGTTGCGTAAATTGGTCACTAGATGATACCCTTACGCCATATTCTTGATATTTCTCCGATTTCTTAGCGGTAACATGGATGCTGCATACTGCAGTAATAGGCTGTAGATCTTGTTAGTTAGCTCCAGCAGGGTGAACATATGGTGCCATATGCGCTCCTAGTTTCCAGCTGCTAAATATAACTAACATGAAGCAAAAAGGAGATTTATTTTTCTCTGCTGCAGCTACAACAATAAAGCGATGATCAGCACTGGCAGCGAGAGGGAAGTGGCTGGCAGTATTGAGTCTCTGCAATTTATTTTCCTTGGCAAATTGTAGTTTATAGTAGGAAGTGGTTTTAAAGGCTTCTGATGTTTTCTTCTAAAGTTGTTGTCGTTGTAGAAAAGTAAGGGAGAGGGAGCAAAATCCGACATGTTAATGCAAGATGAAGGAATATTGTGAACTCGATCTTATCTTCCTTCAAATGTCATGACTGTAATGTCTGTATGGGAAGGTAAATGTATATAAAAGGGGGCAAGAACAGCGAGTACCATCTCTTGTTTTCTTTTAAAACTGCCAAAAAGAATTGCCTTAATCTCATCTCTTCCTCAGCAATGATCACATCACTCGCCCTTTATAAACAGCGGCTTCAAATCTTTATACCCAGTCCAAGAACAAGCTCAGGAAACCAGTGTGTGTTTGTTTGGGTTTTTTCCTCCTGTCTGTTCACAGCTGAGTTTAAATTAATTTCAGCATTAGAGTCAAAGGCTTTAGAATTGCTGTGGAAATGTTTGGATTTTGTTTCTTTTCTGGGATGAGGCACTGTTACTTGAGGTTGGCAGCTGGATGTTTGCAATGTAAGTACTGATGCAGCTTGAAAACAGTGGCGGCCTGCAGCTGCCAGGGTCATGGGGGTGTTTCTCTATTTGGAACTACTAGAAACCCAGAATGGGATTTATTTGACCAAATGTAAACATTTACATTTAAGTCAGTTGCCTAAGGCTCCTTTTACAGTCAGCAGGAGTCTAGACAATATGGCCAGTGTAGTCAGTGGGGCAGTTCTTCCCACCCCAAACATCTGAAATAGGTCCGATGAATTATGACCTAGAAGTACTCATTTCTTCCCAGTGACTTAAAAGGACCCTTAGGTGGCAAGGTATCTGCATTACAGGCACCAAATCTTGACCTCAGGCTTAAGTAAGTGCTACCCCCACCATCAAATCAAGGAAATAAAAGTACTGGGGAAACAAGTAGTGTAACTGCTTTTGTTTAACTTTTTTCACTTAAGACTGTTATGAAGTTAGGTTAATCACAGTTTTTTCCAGTCACTTACTGGGAGGGTGATTAGATATTTCTTTAAGAGTGCAGCCTCTGTTCATGCTTTCTCTGCAATGCTTTGCAGTTCCAAAACTCCAAAGGCTTCTGGGAGAAACTCAACTCGAACTTGGAGAGTGTGAAGTATGCAGAGCCACACTTGCATTACCACAATAATGTGCTCAGGAGGGAATGGCATAACCTTTCAGAAGAGGTAAATACGCATGTACCAAAACTGCCTCCAGAGCTGCTTCTGAAGTGGATGTTTTAAAGCCAAACACGGAAGAGATGGCCTCTCTTTCTTAAATTGAGGATAAAGAAATGGGAATCTGATTAAAAGTGCAGAGACTTGCAGTCATCTTACTTATAAGGTGACTGTGTGTAAATCTTACTCTGTTAAAATAAGGTGAGAAACTAAACAAAAGCAGAGCTTGCACGTACGTGTACTCTCGTGTAGGTCAGACATGTGTGAGTGTCTATAAGCACGGGTAGTTGGAAGGTGGGTTGAAGCCCCACTGTGCATTATTTCCATCACAAGGGAAAACCAGCTTCGTTTCTCATCTGTGTTTTATCAGGGAGTATTTTAATTGGCCTTCTACTTTGTTCATTTGGGGATTTTTGTTTGTTTACAAACCAGAGAGAGGAGAGAAAAACCACAGCGTATTTGAGGAATATTTTTGAAAATGCCAAAAAGTAGGTACTGTTTTCTATTATACTTACCTTTTTTATTTTGTTGAAGTATGTTGAAGGATTGAACATGCCATTGGAATAGTTGAATAGGTATCTAATTAGATATCTTTAAAGAAAATTATCCAGCTGAAAATCAAGTATTGGAATCCTTGTAATTGCTACAGCATGATCTGAAATATCCAGGCCTCTAGAGCTGGGAAATTTATGGTAGAGGTGTAGAGTTATTTTTGTGCAACCTAGATGGGTAAAATTTTTTTAATACTATTAATTATCTTTACTAAATGTAGTCACATGGTCTTTGAAAGACCAAAGGGTCATTTAAGTTTTTTAATGTCCTTATGGAATCCTTTTAGAGGAATGCCTATGAAACAAGCTGATTTTTGTTTCCACCCCTAGGGTGCTTTCTCATCTGGACACTTGGGACTCTGGTAAGTAAAACTTGCCTTGATGTAGGCCTTAGTTGTAAGGTTTATTAGAAAGATTTCTGTCCAGCTGCTGTTGGCTAAAAATAAATTACTGTATGTGTTTCCAGCACTGAAGAGTTTGAGGCATTAAGATGAGCAGTTACTAAATTAGAGGAAAACCTTCTCTCCGATAGTAGTGGTAGTATCATATACTGACTAGGTAACCCTTGAAAACATAGTTCCTATTTAGTATTGGATCAAGCAGCAAACCTTTGTCTGCCTAAGGATTTCTTCTTCAGGATTTTTCTCCTGGAGCAGAGTGTCAATGACCCCATATTACTGTTGAGTCTTGTCCGCTTACAGCTGCCTTCGTAACCCTAGAGCTTGTGTATGGTGGGAGATAATGGCTGGTGAAAAATCCTGGTGTAAAGAAAGCAGGAACACTTGAGATTTTGTGATGCTCAGTTCCTCTGTTACAAATAAGTAAAACTGAATTTAGTAGTAAATTTTATTCCTGCTGTTCACACATAGGTGCCTTCTATGTGCCCTGCCTGTGTGCGCTCTGAAATGATGCTGATCAAAGTGCTGCTCGCTCCTTTTATTACAAAGAATTTGCAGTGGATTCATTTCCAGCCCCTAACGCCAGTCATCCGCACCACTGCTGGTTATTGCTGTGGGCTCTGGCTTTGAGAAACCTTGAATCAACTTCACAAGCCTCAGGTTCATGTTTTCCCAACCTGCTTGTTGATGCAGAAGTCGGATACTTCACTGATACTAGAGAACTTCTGGATAGCTGGCAGCTGGTAATAAGCATCAGTCTTCCCTGTAGATTTTTCTTCAGGTCCTTTAAAATCAAGCAACACAGGTCTTTGTGCTGCTGAGTGGTGGAGTAAATGTAGTTCAAGGTGAGCAAAGATGGCTGGAAAGAACTTTGTAAAAATTTAGCACTTCGGTCTGTAAAATGATGAAATAGGAGCTTGTTTTCTTCCTTTGCTGTTACTAGACAGGAAGCACTGATGAGGAAATGCAGGGTATTAAATTTCAGTAGATACTATAACCTTCTTCCATTGAGTTAGAAAAATTGCATTTTTTTACATGGTGGTCTGCGAATCTAAATAACAGAAGCAGTCAGACCATGGGAGAGAACCAGGAAAGTGGGAAGTGATCCTGTGGAGTATTTACTTTTTGTCTAGCCATTTCCTTGGAAAACCCATGCAGCTGTTTAACTTGTTTGTTTGTAAATGACAAGATCTAAATAGCATATGCATTTGCACTGATAGTACCAGAAGGTTCTCCTTGCTCTACTGGATCACCACACTGGGATAATTCTTAGTTAAATATCAAAGAAAAGAGTGATGCAAATGAAGTGTAAAGTGGTGTGACAGGCTTGGGTTCCTCTATGCTCAATGTTGAGCACTTGAGGGAGAATATGGCAGATGCAGGGTTGTTTTCCATTCCTCAGTTCTCTCTTATGAAGTCCTTGATTCTTCACTATCTTAATTCTGTAGGTGAGTAGATCAAACAAGAACTTCTCTTTGTGTATGTTTCTAAGTACTTTTGAAGCTGTTTGAAGTCTCATGGTATTTCTATAGTGTCATGTCCTTGAATGATTCTTGCTCTGTTTATTTCAGAGGAAAGGCTAGTACCTCTCTTTCAAGAGGAAGATTATCAGCAGCAATTACTAATGGGACTGGTATGTGCTTTTGTCACAGTGTGCACTAGAGGACGCACAGCCTCAACAGATGTAAAGAGTAAACTTATAAGTTCCAGTGTCGAGTAGAAGCTCACTCAGAGTAGCTCTGGAACAAACCCGTTTTTTCCTAAGTTTTAGAGTTCATAGTCATGATACCATAGAGCGTAGGGGAAAGACCAGCAATGGAAAGCTGATTTGTGAAAATGCTTTTTCTCAATACAACTTTTCTTTGGATAGAAACTGTTATTCCATCCTCCTTGGAATTCTTCTTAATCTGTCAGTTATTTTTGGGCTACTTTACATCCTTAAAACATGTATGAGTGAATTCCCCACCCACTGCTTCCTTCAAAGAGAAGATCAGAGATCTTCTTACTCCTCATTTTAACATCTTTTTACTGTCTCATTTTCCTTCTACCTCATTTCTGGGACTGCTAATGGCTATTCTGAGATCCCTTCCTCTTTTGCTCTGTTTTCACCGGTGATCTCCCCAAAAGATCTACCATCCTTATGCTTCTCGGTAGTAAGTCCTATCTCAAATCCCTACCTGCTGCTTCTGTCTAAACACACATCTTCACTTATCTCTGGTTCTCTTACTATTAAAAGCAAATAGAACTCTTCAGCGTGCACTGGAAGGTTTCAGTGCTGCATCTGTGCAGAGCTTATCAACTCTGTCCTCTCAATTCTAAGGCAAATTTTCATTCTTTGCAGACTTGCTCCCTTGCTTCCAAGTTCTCATTCTCTGAAGCTTCTCTGCATTCCTTTCCTGCAGTTCATTCGGACATGTCCAAAAAGTAGGTCTCTGCTGTCCTTTGTCTAATGCTTTCCTAATATCTATATTGCTGTCCTGACATTGAGATTAATCTTGTAAACTCCTTGAGAGATTTTATTTGCCCCAGTTTTTCTCTGAGCTTTGCAACAAGTAGCACTTCATAGTAATTCTGAGGAGAGCATTTCAGATCATAACTCAAGCGTGGACTTGAGTTATGATCAGAAGCTGTATCAGAGGTCAGAGAATACTTCTGAAAGGAGAGGGTAGGGAGTGCCATGGACTGCATGATTAAAAGCCACCCGATTTTAAAGACTTTATAATTAATATTTAACCCAAAGTCGCCATTAATCCCTGATGTTCTCACAGTTCATGGTAGTAACCAAGAACCTACGTGCCAGTTTTCTCTATTGTTCAATCTCTTAGGTTTATTTGTATGTAATAAATACTTACATTCTCAGGATTCAATGTTCATATTAAAATCCTTCTTTCACCCTGTTCACTTGGCTTGACCCAGAGAGATGCAAGAACTGTAAGCTTTTTCTCTTCAGTCTCACTGAAAGTTCAGCTTTGCACTGGTTTTGCTGAATTTGCACCAAGTAACTATTTTAACTATTCGAATGTGCTGTTGAATTTGGCAAGATTGTATGGGAGCTTGGGATCTCACTCCAAAGGGGACTTTTGTAACGGGAATGCTTTGTGGTCAGGCCCTGCACCTGCTGGAGCTTTTGCATCTTTTTGAAGATGCCATAAAGACCCTGAATTGTTGACTTTTTTTTTTTTTCTAGATGGTTGCTCAGCTAAAGGATCATCTTATGAGACATCTACAGTATGTAGGAAGAAAGAAGATTGACCAAATAGTTTTGGATTATGTTGCAAACCTGGTTAGTTTGATTTCACATTCACTGTTGTGAGGTGGCATGTATTTTGGCGGAGGTGGGGGGGGAAGGCCTTGGGTATGTATTTTGTGTGTATATAGCATATGTTTGGTGGGAGGAGATTGTTTTTAAGATGATTAACCCTATTTTGCTGCTTAATATTGTTTATATTGATAAAGGACATAATCATACTTAAATGATATTAAAAAGAGTTAATTGGTCACTCAGAATACAGAAGAAACAGTTCCTTTTACAGCTTCTACAAATATGAACTACTCCCAGAAGTGAAAATGTGTGCTCATCATGAAAGAATGGTCTTTAGATCCATTTCCTGTAGAATACATCGCTGCACGGTTTGAATAATGAAAGTGCCATCAGGGGAAATACAAATTAATTAAAAAAGATTTCTCTCCAATATGGCATGAAAGTAAATCATCACTGCTCCTACACACTGACTTCAGGGGGCTTCTTGTGAGTGTAACAGGAGACAGAGTTTTGCCTGAAGAAATCCATATAAACTACAATGCATATTTGCTTTCCAGATTCTTAATATTGTCTTTCATCCTCTTAAGAGAAAGCTTAAAAAAAAATCTGTAAAACCTGCAGCTGTTGTGCACAGAAATTATTATACCTGGTCTTGTATGTCTCAATGTCAAGTCCTTTAAGGGCAGAACACAGAGTCCACAAAAGCTCTTATGGCAACCAGTAAATCATGTTCTTTGTGCTAGTCCTGTCACCTGATTCAGCAGAGACTGCTCTCAGTGCTGTTTTCTAGGGATGGAAATCTCAGGAAACTTTCTTGAGGCTACTGGTGCCTGCATCTTTTCTGAAGTCATCATCAAATCAGTCGTGCTGTCAAAGTTAGTGTTCTCTGAACTGCTGCAGCTTCCACTGAGGTTGCTGACTTTTCTATTCAGGCCTCGCTCTGTAGCTGGACAAGTTGTGTTCCTTCCTTTATAGGAAGGAAATAAAAACTAATGACTGATTAAAATAGGAACAGTACAGCATGAACCAAAACTATGTACCTGAAAACAGCACTGAAAGAAGCAGAAGTGGAACGGTTGTTCTCCTTTCATTCGTTTTCCAGTTATCATTTGTTCATTCTTAATATAAACTTAGATAAAAAAATATGAGAACACCTCTGCAGCCTTGGTCTGCAAGACTAAATTATTGTAGACTAAATCTTACAATCAAAACAAATCTCAACCATCCCCATGAGCAAACTTTTAACTTTTAGGATTATTTTCTTTTAACGTCACTAAAAGCAAGAATTGTATCAACTCAATTTACAGACTTCTAGTTCTTGGAAAAATTACTCTACTACGTCTCTAAAAATTTCCTCTGCCCTCTGGCTGGTGCATCTTAGGTGCTGTTTGGAAACCTTTAGAAGTCATTTCATTGTTAGGCTGGGGTTTCCCATCATCCTAGTCAGAAACTCTTAAATCTTAAATCTTTATCCTGAATGTTTTGAAGTTCTTCAAGGGAATGAAGTATTTTGATTCTTCCAACAGCTTTCTGTAGCATCAGCAGTATGTAGCTGAGCTACTGAAGCTAAGGGAATAGGACGAGGCTGGAAACTATTTGCTTATCTGCTTTCATAGTATTACATTCAGGAGCAAAGGAGTGGCTGAGAGAGGGCTCCGTGGTGTGTAGCCACTGCATAAATCAATTGCAGCTGAAGTCCCAGTAGCCAAGACATGGGAGGATTAACAGTTTCTCATAAAACAGCAGACAGGTGGCTGGCTGCTGTCAGAGAACTGTGTGTTTGTACACAGAACAGTAGCGTGGGGAAGTGTGAATGAAATCCCTCAGTGGGAATTCTCCTGTTTGGCGAGGAGGCTTGCAGAGCCTGAGTATGCCTGGGTACCAGTTCGTACGCCGTCTAGCCTGCAGTAATTGTTTGTGTGTCCATATTCTCTCTCTCCTGCAAGCTCTTTACCTTAGCTTTGCTCCATTTCTGTTTCTCTCATTTTTCTCATTTCAGCAAGGCAGGGAAGGGGGGAAGCGTGGCACTTGCTGCCCTGACAGCAAGTAGAAGAGGAGGCAGAGTGAACAGCCAGCCTGTGGCACAAGGAGACATTCGAGAATGTTGAAATTTCTCTCGAAGTGGCTGCAGCTTTTGGCTGATGGCTGTGACTAGCTATCATCTGGTGTGGGCTCAACTGCAGGGGAACAGAAGACAGACACCATTTGGATTTGAGTTTTCTCAGGAGGACTGCTTCATGTCCCTCACGCAGGAGGGAATCTAGAAGACAGCAAGAGTCTGTCTTACTCCCTTTTCTCCTTTGCTCCTTACTCTTTTCTTTGGCTGCTTCCACAACTTTCCTATAGAAATGGCCACAGGAGCCTGAGCACTTGTGGTTTCAAATGACTTTAGTGGAACTTCAGTCTGCTCAGCACCTTTGCCTGGAAACGTAGTTGTGTTTCGAGACAGCAGGGTGCTTTGCAAATGTCAGCCTAGGCCCAAGTGCATCCACTGTCTCACTACTGATCATGTTTCCTCTCAGTAGTTTAGAGCACTCCGAGGGAAGTGGCTTCTGATACTTGCCCAGAAAAACCTCATATTGTATGTCTTTGTTACTAAATGAAAAATGGCTTTGCCTTGAAGATACAGGTTTAACATGGTTCCCCCAGAGACCCATTTGCTGGCCTCGGAAGGGGAGTTGCCTCTACTCCCTCTATAAAACAGATAATGTTTCTTTTCTCTAATGCACGTTGTTCTGTGTGTTATATACTGAAAAAAGGTTGAGATGTTGCTTCTCTTTATGTATTGTCTACAATTTGCATTGTGGCTGATTTCCAAAGAGTGTAGTGCTATTGATGAGGGTGTCATGTCAGGAGCACGGCTGACATTGACTTAAGAAGTTGTTGTCTTTCTGTACCCTGTGAAAGCCATACAGTTTGCTGAATTGTTAAGCAAAGAATATTGATTCTGGAGTATCATCCCCATGAAAATAATTTTTGTTGCACAAATAATAAGAGGTGATTCTGGAGTTTGTAAGAAGCTTCCCCTCACCTCAACACTGATCTTCAGACCCAGCTGTAGCTCCCGATGCAGAGGCCTTCGCTGCACCTTGTGTGCTGGCCAGAGATGAAAGTCGTTCTGGCAGCAGGTGTGGTTCTTGTGACCCTTCTCTGAAAACTGGAAATCACTAATTTCCTGGAAAGAGAGTGGAGAAAACTTGCCATACTGCAGGGGGATTAAAGTGGAGCTTTCCACTGCGTCCAGAAAGTATGGAAATGGAAAATACTAGGTGGTTATTCTGCATCAGGTACCTCTGCAAGGCTGGATGGAGTGGAGGAGAGAAAAGGTAGAGGTACCTTGTACCTTGTAGAGGTACCTTGGCTGAGGTGCAGAGGAGAGCACTGGGGAGCATTTCTGAAGACCAATATTCCTGTTACGGCCCTTGCGTATGAACTTCTGTGTGTCCTGTTTCTCTCTTGCTCAGAGCCTGTGACAAGTTAGAGGTTGGAAGGAGCGGAGCTTGTGAGGGGGGAAAAGGATTCCTGGTTTCTGGCCATCTTGAGGGGAGAAGGGTTTATAACTTCTTGTGACGCCTCTCTGCAAAACGGGGTTCACACTTGCTTCCCGAGAGGCTCCTGGGACTGATTGATTAGCGCGCTTCGAGCCCCAGGGATAAAAGGGGTGGGGGAAGTGTCTCTGTTCTGTTACTGAGGTGTGGAAGTGGTTACATGTGACACTGCCGGGGCGGCTGGAGGAAGTCATTTCAGCTCTTTGATGCGTGCTGGCTCTCTCTCAGCTGCAGAGGCTTAGAAGGCCCAAGTGAGAAGAGGGCTTGTAGTTTTTATATGCCCATGGTCCGTACTGGAGGCCAGCCTGGGAGCGCAAAGCAGCAACAATACGGCCAAGGGATTGCTTTACTTCACTATGGGCAAAAAAACTGACTAGAGGAGGAGAGACATTGGCTTGTCTCCTCTTTCCTCCTTGCCAGGGCTGCATTTCTGATTCCTGCTGCAGACTTTTTTCAGCAAATTGAGTTTCATCTGGGTCCTAGGGACCTTTCCTTGCCAATTGCTCAGCCACTTGGACCTGCAGGTTTTTGCTTTCATGGCAAACAAATCTTTGAGAATTTGATGCAAGAACATGAGATCAGCTGGTCCCCAAGAAGCACAGTGTGTTAAGATGCTGCATGTTTTGCACAATGCTTTGATGAGCTGGAAGCATTTTAAATTTCTGGGATAGGGCAATTCAGTCACAATTCAAATTTTAATGAATTTTACATTTGAAGCCTAGATAAAAAAAGATAAATATTTAAGTCTCAGTAGGATTCTCACAATAAGTTTTTAACATAAACTGGTTTGTGAAATGAATGAAGGCCAAGGGCCTGCTGTACACAGGCTTCTAGAAACATCCAGTCTTTTCTTTTTTGTTTTAGCTGAATCTGGTACACCGAATAATGAAAGAAGTTTGGAGGAGATACCAGCTTCATTCCTGCACCTTCTGTTTGTGAGCAAGTCATTTGTTCAAGATTTCAGCCTGCCTTTTATAACACGGGCATAATAATTTTGGTCTTCAACAATACTGCTCTCTTGAACAGTTAGTGCTTATTCTGCTGTGAATGTCAGCATGAGTGTCATCTACTTTTTTTTTTTAATGATCTCTAAGCCAACATCAATATTAATCATAGAGGCCGTTTTACAGCTGGAGTTCAAAGTTGCTGAGCTCACAGTGCTCTCAAGCTGGGTGGTGGGTGTTGAACACCTATAAAAGCCAACACTCAGAATATTTCCCTGGTTGCTGTTGATACCATGTGCTGCTGAGAAACTTGTTAATATGCAGTAGTGGGGGAAGGAGAAAGGGACACGACAGAGATATTTTGTGTCAATGTTTAGGTGAACAGCTCCTGCTGTTGGGTGACAGATGCCTCAGCAAACAAGGTGACATCCTATGGCACTTCACCCCAAACGCACGCACTTAGTGCACGGGTAGTACAGCAAATGGACTGTATCTCCATGAGAGCGTGAGTATTCCCTAATACGTTGCTCCTTTGTTAAATACAGTGATGAGAAAGGAAGCGCGGGAGAGTTTGCAGCGTTCCACATCATGAGTCGGATTCTGGAAGCTGCAAATGGCATGTGCATGCCTTTACCCCCCGGTAAGTCCTGCGTTTTGCTGTTTGAATCCTAAGTGAGGAGAGCAATGCTATGAATTCCTCCTACAAGAGACTATTTGCAGCACATGTGTCAAGTTAACTTTGGCAGAATTGAAATCTGTTCAAGACCTTTACAGAGGGGAAGACCTTCCATAAACACCTGCAAGTGAAATGAAACAAAAATGAGTAGTTACTACAAATAGAGACAACAAATCAGAGGTCTAGTTCTCTGTTTTCAGCTTCCAGTGGAACATTTCAGCACAATTTTAGCTCAGAACGAAGATTTAGACTTCTTTCATTTAGGTATATTTTTCTTAGCTGGCCTTCAGTGTCATGGGCTACAAGGGAAAATCCCATCCTGGAGCAAAAAAAGTGTTTTTGCTCATGATGTTGCCCTGCTAATATTTTTCAGTTTTATCCGAGGAGGATTCTCTCCAGCCTTGATGGAAGAGCTGACCTTAATAGCAGGCTTTCATTTCCTGGAGTTCCTCATAATCATTTAGAGTCTTTTCAAAACACTTGCTTGTTTTTGTTAGGGAAAGACTTCTTAACTTCTTAATTCTTTCTGATTATGTTTGAATCTTTCTAGTTTGTATTTCCTGATCTGTTTTTAGTCTTTGAAACTGTTTTTGGTATGAGGTTGTCCCTCAAACTTCCATTGCGTGGGCGCAAACACTTCCAAATAATGATGTCATGTGATGCAAGACCATCATCTGGCTGGTGTTAAGTGAGAAATTGCAGCCTTAATGCTGCCTGTGGGAATGTGTGGGTGGCAGCCACGTACTGAGGGTGGTGAGGCCTCAGGTTTTTATTAATTGGGCAGAATGAGAGAGATAAAAGGGAAATTAATAGCACATTTGAGACATAAGGCAGCAGTTGGAGATGTTTAATAACTGTGTGCGACTCTAGTGACTGGAGTCCTCTTGGCTTTCCTCTTTCTGAAGGATTGTACTTGAGAGGACTTAAAGAATGCCTAAATAAGACTACATGATTTTTGATAAAGTGATTTCCTCGCCAACTAGGAATGGTCAGAAGTTAAGAAGAGTGTTGGCTTTAGCTAGAGCAGTACCAGTCTCTAATACAGACTCAGTGAAAAAAAAATAATGTTATTGTACCAAACAAGTTTGTCTCTTACAGGTTTTCACACTCTGCACTTGGGGCTTGGTGTCCGATGTCTGCCTCTGCACACCCTCCTGCACTATATTGATAGTGGAGTCTTGCATTTGACAGAAACGTGTGTCAGGAAATTGCTGAAAGGTAGAGTGAGATTCACGTGCTTCGTTCGTTACCAGCCGGTTAACTGGGAGCGGTGCCCTTTCAGCCAGTTCAAAGCTGGGCACAGGATTTACTGCCCGGGAGACTCAGTTTCTCCAGAGTGCTTTCTCAGAGAGGGCTGTAGCTGATGGCAGTGCCCAGCTGAAAGGAGACAGTTAGGGCTCAGACGACACGATTGAGCCTTACTGTAGTAGACACAGAAATACCTGTTTGGGGAGAATTTGAGTTTATAATCTTTCCGCTCGAGACTGCTTAGAAAAGTGAATACTAAAGGTCATTATAGAATTTGTTGGGAGACTTCTGTGACTCTGTGAAGGTGCATGCATACATGTCTTACCTAAAACTTTCAACTTTTAATTATGTGGTTACCGCTAATGATGGTGGTTTTTTTTCCTTGTAGATCTGGATGACACTGAGGAGAATGAAAAGCTGAAGTTCAGTATTGTCACGAGGCTTCCTGAGGTAACGAATAACTTTGAACGTCATTTCTTTGGGTTTTTTTAAATCAATTGGAAATTCCTCCAATGGAAGCTGGGATTCAAATAGGGCACAGGTATAACCTGAACCTCCACGGTTTCTCCATCTGCTGCTCATGACCTGAAGGGCACCCTGATAACTTAAATTGTCGGTAGCGTCTCCAGTACCCTGCAGGAATCAAATAGACATGACTGATGCTGTTCTTTTGGGTACTCATCTGCATAAAGAAATAATGGTTTTATGGGGTTTAAAGAAGGCTCTTTGTGTGTGTGTGATTTTTAGCATCCACAAATGCTTTTCTCACTTGTGACCTCTCCATTTGGTTTTATTTGTTCTATCAAAAATGTTCAAAGCCTGGTACAGTAAAAGCTGTAAAAAATTTGATCATAAAACTGTGGCAGGGATTGAGCTACAAGATCTGCCCCTCTGAAAGGGGAAGCCTTTCCCATTGGTAAGGTGACTCGTTTAGCCACATGCTGGAACTAATTACTGATGCTCCATTAAAAGTTCCAACAGAATGGGAGACTGACTTTTGCTTTTCCCCTTTTGTCCTGGGTGCAGACCACAGCACTGGGGAGGAAGCACAACATCTCAGTGAGCAGAGGGAAGCCAGGGATCCCCCCTCGGGGAATGCCTTGCTGTAAAATAGGCTTTTCTCAACATAAGTTGCTTATTGTTTGCTCACTGTGGGCTGTTATGTATAGTTCAAATGGCCAGAAGTGCCGCTTTGGTTTCCTCTAACAAGGGCTTCTTTATTTGGCAGCAATTTTGAGAAAGGGTAGGGAAGGAGAACTCCACAGGACGCTCTTTGTCCTCTGTATCTTGTTTCGGGCACGGGTTGGTGAGCCGGGGTCAGCGCGGGGCCTCTCTGAGCTGTCAGCCCAGGCCTGGTGGGTGGGGAACACCATTCCAACCGCGCTTTGACACCAGGGGCTGAGCTGTAAGAGCTTCTGAGCTGTAAGAGCTTCAGGGGACACAGACGGCCAGTTACGCACAGTAGGCTCAGTGCCTTATTGTATCCATTTACAGCTTTGGGAAAAAATGCAGAGAATAGTTTGATTGCCAAAAAGGATGCTTTGGGGTGACTCAAGACTATTTTGAGCAGGTTACATTCACTAGATGACTTCAGTTGCATCAGAAGCAAGTATTTAAGCACCATTGAAACTGTCCAGCGTTTCCCAAATGAACTTTCAGTATTGAGAATAGTGCAATACAGCTGAAGGGGGGGGTGGTCTGGACAGGGGAGATGGCAG
Source organism: Tringa solitaria (assembly GCA_026413425.1). Classification (NCBI taxonomy): domain Eukaryota; kingdom Metazoa; phylum Chordata; class Aves; order Charadriiformes; family Scolopacidae; genus Tringa; species Tringa solitaria. The sequence goes on from JAOXJM010000001.1 coordinate 13,634,625, forward strand.
AAGGTGGAGCTAACTTTGTGTGTTCGTATTTGTTTGCTTATTGGTTAGGATTGGGAACTTTGAGACACCTGGGTTTGAATCTCTTTTGCCTTTAGGAATGTGACTCAATGTTATCAGTTTGCAGGACGGTGCCCCAAATAGTGGGATGCAAACTGTGTTCCCAGTGTCTCTCCTTGTTGGCACTCTGCTTTTGTAGGACTCCTTAGGCTGAGCCTGAGAGAAGCACTGAGGAATGGGGCATCTGTTGTTTTTTGGGAGAAGAATGGAGCTAAACCAAAGAGTCACAGTGAAGGATAAAAAAATGCTTATTTTAAGCCTCAATTCATATTTAAGTAAACGTGCAAAGTGAGACAGACTGATAGAAACTTCCTGAGTAGCTCAGTGGGTACCAAGTAGCAAGGATTTGACTGCTTCTCACGCTTTGTGAGTGTGTTGTCATCTCTTAGTTACTGGCAGCAAAGGGAAGGCTCGGTGGCTAAAAATGATGACAACTTAGCTTCTGTCATCAATGTCTGAAAGCAAATAGTCTATGTTATAGCCTGGATTTTGTTTCCTTTTTTCTTCCTTTCCCCCCTGCTAAGTTTCCACTGTTCCTGTGTTTATGTTTTAAAGCTTTTGGGTTTTGTTTTTTTGCTTACTAGGCTCTTGGTCAAAAGGTCCGCCAGTTTTGGAATCATCCCATAAATGCTAATTTAATTGCACGGAAATATGTGAAACTTTTGCTTGAGAAGCTGGGGAACAGACAGGTAAGAGTATGTGGGCCGTTTTAAAAAATCATTTGCTTTGACAGTCTTGAGGTTCCCAACCTTTCTATAGACTGTAACACACCGAAGACACCACTGAAACTTGGCACTGTGCGACTTTGTGAAGTAACCCGATGTCTTCTCCCTCACAGTGCAACAGGCCTGTCCCCGAGAGACTCTCAGTCCCTGTAGAGTTTTTGCCACTCAACTACCTGACTAACGTGCTGGCAGAGATAGAGGACCAAGGTAATGTTCACTCGGTACTTTGGAAGACCAGTAACTGTTACTTTGCTCACACTCAGCCGTGTCCTGACTATACTTACGACTGAGCCCTAAAACCCCAGTGACGTCTGAACACGTAGGTTTGGTTGTCTCTCTGCTGATGGGAATTGTCAGAGGGGCTCCAGCACTGCGTGTCTTGTCATCCAAATCCAGTGTATGTTGAATCCATTTAGCAAACCTGCGTTTTTCAGAACACATGTAGGGAAACACGGACCATTTACTGCATGGTGGTAGCTGTTATTCTGCCTTCAAACGGGGGGAAGGGCTTGTCCTTATTTACACAGCACAATGGCAAAGAGGCAACCAAAGTCAGATCTTCCACCTCCAAAAAGAGTACCCAGATCTGGTGAGAAGGTGCTCTGAAGTAACAGGTGTTTTTTATTTCAATGCTGTCCTCTTTTTGAAATTAAATTCAAATTGGTTAGGGCACTTGCTTGATACAGTGAGGCATCTGAAGATTTTGAATCCCACTGAAAAAACAAGGTGTATTACTGGTTATGCCTATATTAATAAAAAGTCTGGATAAGGACCTGAAGGCTAAAACGGGATTGTCCATGTGTGGATATTATCCCATTTGAGGAGGAAAGAGAGTTTAAACCATATAGAAGCATATGAGACTGCGCCTTGGTCCATTTTATATACTATATAGCCGCTGTGCTAAAATCTTGGTTTGGCTCTCCAGTGTAGAATTAGCACGGAGATCCCTAATGGTCTCCAGAGGTGGCTGGTTCTTTACTTATCCCACCAACAGGAAAGTTTCTGCCATGGGTGAGCATCCAAATGACTGCGCTGAAAGCTGTAGGTATTTTGTGGAAATGAAAACACGGTTTCATCTATTACCTTATCTTTCAGTATTGTAACTGAAGATGGTTAATAGATTGCAGGACTGGGTGTACAAGAACACTTGAAATTTTGTAAATACTAACTTTCTGACAATGTTTTTCTAGGTGTGCATCCATATGAAAAACAAGACGATGTAAATGTAAGATTTGTAGAGGAAACAGCACTCAAACACACTATGATGCTTTTGGGCCTCAAATACTCCTGAAATAACGTGCTGTTGAAGAAAGCTGCCTGTGGTACTCTGACATAAAAGTATTCACATAGAAGGGTGCTACCACCTGGGTTTTTTTTGTGTTTAAAACAAATGTTATGTTGTTTCCGGAATAATCTGCAGTTTTGTGCAGCTACCGTTACTGATATAAGCTACTCAAAATATTGTTTGATGCAACGTATTAAGGCTGAAATCCCTGACTTCTACATAAATCCTAGAGAAATGAATCTGACACAAACCCAGGCTTTCAGTGAAAGGTATCTGTGGTTTCATTGGTTCGTGTTGAAGTGTCAAATGAGTGGGACTACAGTGGGTATCAAAACACACTGTGAAAATTGGTATTAACGTCAGTTATTTTAACAAGACAGACAATCCTGAAAAAAGTAGTCCAGTTGTGTTGTACAGCAACAAGAAGCCAGTAACTGTTTAGTCATTTAGATGAATAAAAGGATTTCTTGCTGTATTTATGTGAAACAGGTAAGAGTAACAAATGTTGAATCGGTCTCTGTGTATCATCCGTAATGATGCATTCGTTCCTTGGGGTGCTTGTGTGTTATCTTACGGTACTTCTGCCTTTGGAGTTGGACTCTAATGTATTCACTTTTGTAATTAGCGCAAAATATAATCTTCTCAAAGTGCACATGGCAGGATTTTGTGTTTGGTTTTTGAGATATGTATAATATATTGTAAGCAATACAAGACAAGAAAGAAGTTCTTTAGAAATTTACCTTGATGGTGACTTGGACAGAATTTTACTTAATTCTTTCCGTACAACTTTTAGTGTTACAGTTCAAGCCTCAGCTTCAAAATGATGGAGGTTTGTTTTTCCTTCATTTTCAACTGTTATATATAAATAACTGCCCTAGTGTTGTGTTGTGTTTTGTTGGCTTTTTTTTTTAAGTTCTGAATTGTGACATTAATTTAAAATAGTAGTAGTCGTTTGCTATCTTAAGTTCTGGCGTGCAGGATTTCTGCAGTCTTTACTGGATTTAAAACCAACTCTTTCAAAGTTTTCGACTATGAAACTAGTGAAGCTCATTGACAAATTGATAGATTTTGGAGGTTTTCAATAGCAACCTCCGATATTCTCTCTGAGCAGTTCCCACTGATGCTTCCTGTTCCCAACCAGTGAAATAAAAAGATCCAGTTCTTAGGAGTGACGCAGCCAGTTCATGGTTGCTCCTTTGTCATTGCCATCAGTGGAGCAAGAGTGTCAGCTTTCTCAGTAACTGCACAGAGGGAAAGAATATTTTTCCTCAATGTAATCAGAATTTTTCTGGCAAGCGTAAGCTCCAATCCCAGACTGCAGAAAGCTGTGTTGGTGTACTTGTGTAAGCGTTGGGGACTTTGTTCATATTAATAACAAGAGAAGATTTTCTAGCCTTTTCTTTTTAGTGAAATGTATTGTAAAATATAATCAGATGCAATAAAACTTCACCTGGGAAAAAAATAAGCATAGGATGGTGATCGCTTATTTTTCTTAACATTTTAAAATACTGCCCTGCATTTGGGCTCTCCTCCGAGCCAGGAGAAGGGAACTTTTATGACTGGCGAATTACCTGTGTTTCTGGCATTAATAACTACCTTTATTTTCCATGTGGAATCTGGCCAAATACTTAACGGCCGGTCCTTCAGTGCGGTGTAAATGCCGTTGACCCCAGAGATTCGGCAACTGGTAGTGGCCTCTCCTGCTGTCTCTTCAGATTTCAATTGGTTTGAGGGTAGGTTTTCTGAAATGCCTCATGTGTGAGCTGGGTTGGCTGGGTTTGAAAGGGGCGTGAGCGCCGTAGGGCCGCGGCAGCGGGAGGCTGTAGCTGTCCTGCGGGATGTAGGCGGTCGGGCGTTGCTCAGCCATGGTGTGGATGCAGCCGGGCGCTGCGGCTTCTTCCTCTTCGGCAGCGCGCTGTGAAAGAGACACCTTGTGATGGCTCCGTGATTACGGGCGTTCACGCCTCCCTATGCTCCTGAGCCACCCTACCCAATGCCTAACGAAGGCAACGCACTTAGCCTAGTCCTTAGCCAACCAGGAAACCATTGAAAGCGAAGCATGAGTTATCGACCACGGAGGTGTGAGTTTGTCCTTTCAAATAGTGTACAGTTTGAGCCTGCAGTGCTTCTGTTATTTGTGAAGAGAACAGATTCGATGAATGTATACAAGTTGTAATAAGTGTGCGCAGAACATCTCAGGAATGAGATAATGATTCTGATGCTTCAAAACGTGGCTGTATTTACCCTGACAGCTGCTGTTCCTGAATACAGTTACTGCAGCGAGCTTGTATCCACAGCACTGAGACAGAACTGAGTCACAGCATGAGGAGAAGTGTTAATGACAAGGAAGTGTCTTATTCTAAACCAGTTTTACTGCAGCAGTTCTGTGTGACAAGTTCTTTAAGCGTACAGACAGTGTATTCCTCTCCCAGCTCTGTGCGCCTTTCAGATTCCCATGGAGCCATCAACTAAAGGATTCATACAGCAAAGCCGATTTCCCATCAGCAAGAGTTCCCCCAGGATGCACATCTCAGTTTTATGCTACTCGTTCTTCTCTGGGAGCTCTCTGCTCAGTACCCAGGAGGCACAGTACCCAGCGGGGTAGAATTTGAAGCACTCTTTGCTGTGCTGCCCTGCCTGCCCTCCGTGTCTGGCCCTTCCTACTTCTGATGTGATGGTCGCTGCATCAGGTATGTGGAAGGTGCTAAACTTACTTTTCCTGAGCCCCGCACCCCAGCTTTTCCAGCTTTACCGTGAAATCCAATGGGAAGCAGCATTTCGGTGATGGCTCTCTCACCCATCATCTCAAAACAAGGTCACACAAATTACTTTAATAATTGAAACTAAGTAGTGTATTCTCTCCTTAAGATTCACTGGCCAGTGCTAAGTGGTATGCCTGACTACAGTTATAACTCCACAAACCCATAATGTACCACTTTTGGAGTTGTCTCTGTCTATACCATCATCTCCACTGACTCCTGGAGCTATGCAGTGAGTTAGCACAGCTCCTTCAGGAAGACAAGCAAGAGCAGTGAAAAGATGGGGCTGAAGATCTAATCGCAACGTATGGCAGAAACTTACTTTTGCTCTGGCTTCAGCTGCCTCTTTTTGCATCTTCTCATTGCGTAACACCTTCAACCACTCATTTTCTGTTTCTTTGGGAGGGGGAAGGCCTCGATCTATCCTTGATGAAACAGTCATAAAAAATTGTTCTTTGTCTCTCATTTCCTGCTGGAGTTTAATGGTGAGAGCTTGCTTCATGGACAGCTCTGCAACGAGGGCCATCATCTCCTGGGTCCTGGCCTTTATCTTCCTCTGCAGTTCGTTTGTCTGGAATGAGTAACAACTATGATTTAATGAGGGCTTCCCTTTAGACACTTTCTGGCCATGACACTTAGGTGAGTGTTCACGGAATCACAGAATTGTTGGAGTTGGGACCTCTAGAGATCATCTAGTCCAACTCCCCTGCTAAGCAGGATTGCCCAGAG
>JAOXJM010000001.1:13655430-13671039 GCA_026413425.1 Tringa solitaria
GAACTAGATGATCTTTAAGGTCCCTTCCAACCTGAACCATTCTATGATTCTATGACTGAGTCACTACAGTTAGTGAACTCTAAAGAGCTGTTTGCCCTACCCAGCCCAGGCTAACCTCTTTAGCAGGAGGTGAATGGATGGCTTCCTAGGCTCCACTGACTGCATGACTATTTTATTGACTATTGTGGCACATTTGATACACATCCCATACACAAACAGTGACATGTAAACACTGAACATATATGTATTCAAACACAAGCTGAATCCCACCTGATAATGCTAACAAATTCAAAGACAGCACAAAAAGAAAATGGATATAAGGGTAAGAAGATAAGGAGGTATGATCTCAAGAAGAAGGTATGTCTGAAATATATTGCTTCTCATTAAGTCACTTGCATACTGGCAAGTACTAATGCTCTCATAATTGAGGTGTCTGCATTTCCACAGTATATGTGGTTGTGCTGAGTATAGACAGACATCCACAAGTGACAAAACTGTGAAAATGAAAAATTATAATGTACAAATGATGAATTGTCCTTGTTTCAACAAGAAACTCAAAGAAAATTTATAGCCATCATATTTCTAGCTGTAATGTAGTTAACTATATTCAGAAAGACCTAGAAAGTAGATTTGCTTTCTGCCTTCCAATATATGATCTGTAACACTCAAAAAAGTTTTTTAAACATAACAAACAAGTGGTCTTTAAAATTGAATAAATACTGTGGCATGTTTTCTCTCCAGAAAGCTTCAACTAGAAACTCCCATGATTTTCTCTTCAAACAGTCCCTTTATTATCCTGATTGAAAACCAATTGTTATAGCGAAAAAGTATGAGAAAGCAGAACTCAGGACCTGTTCAGCCAAACTTCTCTTGATCATTTCAATTTCTTTCTGCAGTTCTCGTCGTCTTTCTAGTAATACTCCATTACTTTTAGGGATGGCTTCTGCCTACAAAAATAAACCAAGCACACTGAGTCATGCAAACAAAAGATGTGAAAAATGTAAACTGCAGATAATCTATCTGAAGTAGTTACACACATTAAGAAATTATTTTTCTGTCTTGTTACAATACGTAGCCCAAGAGTTCTTTGTTGAGTAGAGTTCCTCAGCCACATATCCAAGTTTCTCAAATTTTTCTTTTAAGAATTTAACTATAAACACTAAACTTCACAAAGCACAGTTTAAGTACTGAATTTATAAGGGTTATGTTTTTCAGCAACTAAACCATCATTCAATAAGTAATCACAAAGAGCGACTATGCAAAAATGTCACCTTCTAAATTCACAGAAGATTTTCTGAATGAAATTCTGACCTTACTGAAGTAAAACATAGATTTACCACTGTTTTAATGGGGTCAATATTCCACATCTGTGTAGATTTGCTATCATAGTTTTTCTTTTAGTAATTAAAGTAAGATTTTTCCTCCTTAGGCCCTACAATGTCAAAACTAACACCACAAGCAGTTTTTGGAGTTTCTTTTCTTGTACACTGTGGGAAAATTGTTTATTCAGTTAGATCTTAAAATGAAGTGTGTGAAGGAAAACACGTTAAAAACTACCTTCTGATTAAAATATATCTGAACGATCCCACTACAACTACTTGTGTGGTACAACTCATAAGGCAAAGGGTTGTACTGGCCTCACAGTGAGTAACTTCATTTTAAAATTGCTTACAGTTATAAGTAAGTAAGAAATAATTACAGCAGGCTAACTATGGAGGCATATACTGCCTGTCTGTAATTGCAAATCTGTAATTCATACAGGTGGGGAAAAATGACACTGAATGACAGACACATCTGGAAGCTGTTCAACGATAATACATGCAACCTCGTGGTATCTTTCTCAGATCTCAACCAGATGTTAGAGTTCAAAGTGCTATACCTCAATATAGATAATGAGATGTTTTGCTTATGGTTTTCAATTCTGTGTTAATATTATAAAAGTAGATGTTGTTTACTTGCATTAAGGGAAAGGGAAACGAGGCACAGTAAAGGTCAAGCTTCGGAATTACTTTGGTTTCAGCTGCCAACTCTGAAACAGATTTGGTTTGACTTAGGTTTGCTGAAAGGTCAATAAAACCTATTCTAAGCAAGTTGCTTCGACTCTTGTGGAAGGAGCAAACACGGCTTTTCTGTGGAGCATATACGAGTTACCACTTCTGCTGTCTAAAAGGCTGTAGTGGCTGTAAGTAGACATTTCCACATTTTCAAGATGGGATCCTAAAGATGCCATCAAGTTGTTGAATCTAAAAGTAGAAAGCTCATATAAACAACTTTAATCTCTTAAGGGCTTTTGTTCACATAAGACATGACTAAACTTAGGCACTTTTGGCTGTCTCCGCGTTGGCCTGACCGAAGAGAAGGCGTGCGTGGAGAGGAACAGCAGTTCTGCTCCGGGCTGGCGATAGCCAAAGCAGCCAGTTCTCTTTCACACAGAATGTCGGCGTTTAGCAATAGCTGACCTTTCACAACTTACTGAGAAGAAAAACACATTTGAAGGAAGTGTTCCTGTAATTTCCTTATTCTACAAACCAGTCATTCTGCACTTAGCACGTGATTTAAAGTAAGAGAAACATGGGAAAGCACACTGATGTACTGCTGCTTCTGCAATCACATTTTTTATACCAGCAATTAATTGTTGTGAATTTTTTTCACTTTTTCACTTGGACTCACACTGAATAAATACAGATCTGGCTCTTAAAGTAGCTAAACGAACTTTAAGTACTTAAAGTATTTTAACTTTTCCTAGGTATGCTCCTAAGCCTTCCAAATTTAAATAGTCTCAAGACAGCCAAAGCCAAGGAGGATCAAGCTTGCCACTGCAGTCTTTCATACTCCAGAACTGTATTTGAACTGACCATGCTGCAGAGGAGAGGTGGTTTCACATTTGCTTTTCTAAAAGACTCAAGAAAAGAAGCAAAGAAAACGAATAGCATGGGGAAGATGGGTGAAAACAACTATATTGCCACAGCCTGTTTGTGTTAAGGTAGCATCTTGCAACTTCTGGAGTAAAATGCTGCAGAGAATTCCACTTCTGTCTCTGCTGGCATTCCCTTCCCCTGGTCCCCATGACGCTGCTAATTGCAATATACATACAGGCCTATGGTATAGCCTAGTGTTAGCACTGAGGGAATCCTCTGCAGCGCAACTTAACTTTTGAGAGTCTCATTACAGGTCTCTTGCCCTTTCACACGTTGTAAACGGGTTGAGCTTGGATGTCACCCAAGACAGCAAATTCTAACCACAGCTGTTGGTGAATTATGGCATTTGATTTTAGCAATGTATGTTTTTGAACAATTGTGATTCTCCCTCCATGGATATTTCTTCAATAGGAACACAGGAAAAAATACCATTTCCCATATTCCCTTAGCTGGTACTGAAAAAGATATCAGTATGAGCTTTAAGATCAAAGTTTGGAATATGAGTCAGCTCTTTAATCACTATTTGAGGAAATGCAATCTAAAACTTTTTTGTGTAGTTATAGAGCTTTCCTCCCTTCTCCCAAGTGGGCTTATATTACTAGGTAATTAATACACTTGTGAATTCATGAGGAATTTCAGGGGAGACAGGAAAATAATTGTATTACTTAATAATATTTAATATTATTCAGTAGTGTTTAGAGTTGTTTAAATAGCAAAGCTAAGTCTGTGTGGGGTTTGATATTAGAGTTATTTTTAAAAACTTTACAGCGGAATACATAAGACGTTTTTCTGCCTTGAATTGCTTTGAAAGACCAACAAAAATTTCAAGGGCATGGTTTCAAGGTAGGAAACATCGAGTCATGTAAAAAAAAAACTTCACCTGACTAAGCAAAATTAATTTTATAAGACTGACTTTCATTTAGACTAAGCAAGGATCTAGTACAGGAAAAAGCTTATGAAAAACAGGATGGAAGAATCAGTGATAAGAAGAGGAGAACCCAAAAAAGTTATAGACATAGGAAATTTTTAAGAAGGAAATGGAAAAAGAAAGAAAATGCTTTCAATAGATGTGCAGAATGAGACTGCCCTTTAAAATCAGCATAATACAAGGCACAAATAAAACAAAAAAGAGTAAATTGGTAAGGGAAGAGGAATGAGTGAAACACTAATGCAGAGAGGAAATGAGGAAGGTGAAATTTGAGTGGAAACAAAGACAACATAGGGAACTATTTCATATTATTTAATAGCATACTTAGTGCTAGTTTCCTGCCACCTAGAATAGTGATAAATACACTATAAATTATTTACAGTAATGTACAAACAACCCTCAATTTTAAAAAATATGTATCTTTGCATCATCTGGGAGACAGGAAGCACTTGGCTCTATTTTTCTGATACAAATTTCTCTGATGCCAATGGCCAAGTGACTGTATTATTTCACGCACAAATGACCACAATTCCACAATGTTTTAAATGAAGACATGACACCACTGTGCCAATATCATCTCCCACTTGTCCTTGACAGGATGCTCCCAACTAAAATCCATTTTGTAATATCCTGGTGCAGTATTTTTATTACAGCCAGAGCACCTAGACGTTTCTTTGTTAGTTGTAGCAACACTCTTGACACTTTTATGTGCATAAGACTTAAAACAGTCTTCCTCCCTTCCCTCTTTTAGGATCAGTCAAAAGATTTCATAGGCAGATTTCTTACAAGAAAATTTAGAATACTTATGATCAATGCATTCATACAAACCTCTAATTTGAGTCTTTTATGCTGTAACTTATGTTGTTCCAAGGAATCATAAATCATATTCAGTTGTAACTCCATCTTTTTTAAATTTTTTAGTTCTTTATCTTTCTGTGTTTGATTTTGAATGAGAATATCACGTTGCACTTTATTCTCCAAGATGCATTTATTTAAATTTTCTTCCAGAGCTTCTCTATATAGATAGACACAGAATTTTAGAAACAGGTAAATTGACCAAGACATGTATGCAAACAGGCCTGATCATTATCATTCTAATAGGTTTTGAGTGCTGGATCATTATGGCTGAGCAACAAGGTAAACTCATAAACTACTGATACAAATTACCTCAAAAGGTAGCATTTTTATAATTTCAATCAATGATAATATTCCTAATGTCAATGAGATCTCACAGTCTGTTCTAAATACGCTAAAGTTTCCAGAGAAACTATCACTTATAAGAAGAAGAAATACATTTTTTAGTATGAGGGAATATTTATATGTTTGCTTCATTCAAACATTTCAATTTAAAGCGCCACTATCCTTTAATACAAAATTTTCAAGGCAAAAGCATCACTGCTGGGCATATGGCCATGATTACAACTACACATTTACCTCTGAAAGAACGTGTCATATGAAGCTTCCAATCAACCTAAGAGTTTATTTTACTTTACCAAGTATGTATTAGCTCATAATTCAAGGGAATATTAAAGAGACAAGTAACCAGCCCCCACTGAAATTCAGGAGTATGTGTGTGCAGAAATCTACCATCCTCATTTTAAAACAAAAATACTGACATTTTTTTTCTTGCTCAATTTACTTTCTGTGGGTTACTCAGAAAAAAGTGCATTTCCAATGGAGAAACTTTCTAAATATTTCTCTTTCAGAGCAAAATCCAGTTTCACACTCGTGGGATTTTATCAAATGCTTATGCTTTTTGATGTTCTTATTCAAGCCTGATCCTAGATGCCAGTAGTTTATACAAACATTTCTGAAGTCAAAAACAAGCCTGATAATTTCTAGTCTGCACTGGCTGCAGCATAAAACTTGAAAACATAAGCAATACGGCAGAAAAAAATAAAAATATCTTTGAGAACAGAAAACTGTTCACTCATACTACATAGTTTATGTCTACTACTCTCACCTGTCTGATAGGACCACTGATTCCTTCTCTCTGCTAATTTCTAGTAATTTTGTCAAAGTAACGCATTCTTGTTCTTTGCTAGAAAGCAAAATTTGTTTCCCATCTAATTCCTTCATTACATCTTTTCTTTCTTGCAAAATCTCCTCAGTCCTTTTTTTAATGGCTTTCAGGGTACCACTCAGCTCTTCTATTTGGTCATTAAGGGCTTCTTTCTTCTTCTCTGTATCGCTGTGGATATATTTTAACAAAAGAGTAGGGGTTAACATTTCCACATGCACACTTAGATGGCAAAATGTAAGGTGCTAGATTTCATGGACATACAAAATAATTTCAACACCACAACTGTCTAACAACTGTCTAGATTATATGTTTGAAAGCAGAACTACATGCATTGAAAATCTTTAAATGCCAATACAGCTCAACAATAAGATTGAAGATGGCCATGTGATTAATAGGCATCTTAGCAGCACAACAGCATTAGAAAGACTTCTACTAAAATGCTTTTTGTCCAAATTACTAGGTACATGGGTGTGACACTTCCAAATATTATTCCCAAGGCTGAAAACTCCAGTTAGTTCATTCTAGGATGTAACACAAGTAGAAAGAATCATTTAAATCCTTTATTATTAACAATCTACACAATGCACTAAGTTTTTAAAATTGCTTCTCTGTAACACTATAGGAAAAACTTCTTATATTTATGATAGCAGAGTTACATTAAGTAGTGAGGAAAATTTAGAAGGAAACCATTATACAAGTTCTAAAATTGAGAAATTTAATGTAGTCAAACAATTTCTATATTACAAATAGGGACTACAAGCAGGAGACACAAAATCTCCACTGTAACCTCATGCCCAAATAAGGTACAATGAACATTCTTCATCTGGAAGGCACTTGGATCTGTGAGTGACCTGGCTGAAACTGCATAGTGCTAATTAGATTTTACATGTACAGAAAGCAGCACATGCCAGAGGAGAAAAACCCCAGTTACACAAAAGAGAGTAAGAAAAGGCTGGCTACTGGCTTGCTTACTTTTTCCATGCTGAAATGTCAGAGATGAGAATTCGCATCAGGAGCTTGCAGCAAAGCACCTCTGACTAAAAAACTGGTACAGAAGCATCAAGGGAGAACGACCCTTTAGCTCAGGCTAGACTGTTAGCTGTGAAAGCTGCTAGTTTCACAGGCCAACAGAGATAAGCCAATATACAGTCACTGAGGATTAGAAACTGTAAAAAAGCCTTACCACTAGATTAAATGGTAAAATTCTTTTCCATTACTACTCTGCTAAGTAGATCTAATATATAGTAATGCGGCACAGTAAGGTGGTTAAGCAATTTTTGATCAAGCTTTGTTCTAAATTTTTATTTCTTGTACTTAAATATAAAATGTTTCACTGCATATACTATATTCTTCAGTACAGTGCATGGATTTTAAGTGGATTATAGATTCTTTTTAAAATATTGATCTTAATTTTAATCAACAACTATACTCAGCATTCTCTGTAACAAACAGATGAAAAGCAGTCACACATATACATAAATATACATATTAATGTATATATAATTATTTATTAAAAGCCTACCTTTTCTTCCGATTCATCTTCTCAATTTCTTTTCCAAGTTGTGCTGGAACACCAAGGATCTTAACTAGCTCATCCTAGTGACAAAACAGAAAGTTTAGGTTGATAGCCTCAAAATCTGGTGAGATTTCATAGAAGTAAAATTCACCTAGAACTGCTGTGAAAATGGGCAAGAAACACATTTTCAAATTACTTGAGCTTTTCCCAGGGAATTGTAGCTGCTAGTTTTGAAACTAAACATGATATTTCATTATGTCTGCAAAATAAAAATTATGCTTGAATATTATTAATCCATTCGACTGTGTTATGTATACCATGGAAAGTAAAGCGGCAAAGACTTGGGTATGTTTTTTAATTCTCAGCATAAATCTGTATTAACTTGGATGTAAGCAAATAGAGCAGCCCACAATAACACCACATAGCAAACATGTCATTATAGAAACCACATTTTTAGTCAAAACTATGACTACTATTATTTCCTAAAGGAGCAATGATGGATATGGCACAGCAGCATGTTTCATGCTTATTGAAAAATTATGTAATATCTGAGGTAATGTCATCTAATGAATTTGGAATGCCAGACAACATCCAGAAGACTCACCATTTCCTTGGACAAATGCATGTACCCGTATACACATATGTGCACACACACACACAGATATTAGTACACACAATTGATTTTACGTTACTTTTAAATTAGCCTGCTTCTCCAGAAGCTTTTCCGCTTCTTTCTTGTCCGTTAACATCAGGTTTTGCTTGGACAAAACACCTTCCTTTAATGCATTAATTTCTGCTTTCCTTTGCATTACTTCTTTGCAGAGGTCATCACAATTTTCTTTCAGCTGTTTAATTTTCTTATCCATTTCCTTTAAAAATGAAGTAAAGTTTTGTAAATAGTTTTGTAAATAGTAAAGTTTTTAGTAAAGTAAATGAGGTAAATTTTTATTTTCCTTTTTACATTGTGCAGGCAGGCTTGTGATATGAATCATTTAACACCGAATGATGATAACATTTTTTACAACAGGTATAAACCATCATTTTTTACCAGGTATGCGTTTCTTTTATCAACAACCAGCAGAATATTATTTCCAACAAAACCACAAATATCTATCACTATTTATGACTGCAAATGTATTTTCCATAGTCACATCCTAGAACCAAACATCTGCAGCTACCTTTACATGCATTATCCATTTGCTGACTAGAGTAAAAAATTTTCTTGAGTAATGAAAATCCAGATCTTTTCTGAATCACTTATTCACTGCTTGCCCTAGAGTTATCAAACCTGAATGATATAATATGGCCTTTCCTATAATAAATATCTCTTGATTTTTCTGTGTATTCCAGAGCTCTAGAGCTACACACCATGAAAACATTCATTGATGTTTTTGTGTTAGTGATGTTATGTGAACATAAACCATGGCTTTTCTCATGTTTTAAACTTACCTTTTGTTTTGGAATTCTTTCATATTCATTCTCCAGAAGCCTTTTTTCTTCTTGCAAACTACAAGAAAATCAAAACAGAGCTAAATATATTAGTAATATGCCGAAAATTAAAAAGTACAGAAGCCTACCCTGTATTAGACTAAAATGTATGGTGACTTATAATCAGGGGCAGCTGAAAGGTGTCCAGATTTAAAGGCAGGTTGCAGACTGGTAACTAGAAGTCCTGAAAGACTGGTCATACTTATGCAGGTTTTTTCCACAGTGCACATCTGAACTTTTGAACCTGATTCTTCATAGTCTTACCACCTCCTGCAGGGATGCATCTGTGCCTCATTCACCCTTATCTAGCACTGCATAACAGGTCAGAAGCCACCCTACAACCAACCACAGAAAACAAAATTTTAACGTGGAACTGCAGCAAAGGAAAGATTTGGTGGGTTATAAATATCCACAAAAACATCATACATCAAAGAAAGTGCAGTTGCTAGCGAGAAACTTTCTTCTTCCTTTGAGTGATTGCTCATGCACACATTCACACTGTAAACAACCATAAGTGAAGCTCCTCAAATCTGAACAGGCTCCTGTGAAAAAAAATACTGAAAAGTGTCAGAGGACATAGACTAAATCGATGCGGCATAGAATCACAGACTTGCCTAGGTTGGAAGGGACCTTTAAGATCATTGAGTCCAACCATCAACCTAACACTGAATAGCCATGATCTTAACATATATGCAAAACTATGTTGCAATTTAATTTCAGGCAACATGAGAGACAGATGCCGAAGGAGGACAGAAGGATGAAAGGAAAAAACAGGAAAGCTCTTAGATCTTCTGGGTGTATTTTTAGTAATGTTGCCCTGAGAAAGATGAAGGCGTGAATACAAAAGTGCAGCTGAACCAAGAAGCATGTTACAATAGGGATTCTCTTGGTGATGGGTAGGTAAATACTGCCAAATATAAAAAATTAGCCCTAGTGAAGAAATACATCAGTATGTCTCCTATGCACGCACAGAACAATTCTGCACCTATAGGAGATAAATGGGCTACAGCAGTCTGCATGCTGTCACAACCAAACTGAACTTAAGTCAATGTGCTATTGATTGAGAACAAGGAGGCAGGTTCTTGGGTTCTTGCAATGTAATTAATACCTATGGTGACATTTCTGAGTCTCAGGCTATAAAACCGAGGAACAGGTGAAACAAACAAATCTTCTGTTCCAGATATAGCAAAGAATAATCTTCAGCACTTAAATTTGTATACGTAACTCCAGCTGGAGGATGTACTTCCTGGTCAGGGCTCCTTGAGACTCAGGGCAGCCTGTTAGAATAAATACCTCTTTAAATAAGGGGAGTATTACAGAAGGGGACAGGCCTTCATGAAATAGCTGTGTCACTTGGAGCTACAAACAGTGGCAAAGGAGTCCTGGGTCAGTCCCACCTACACAAAGCAGCTATTACAGTTGCCTCTGAATGTGCTTGATACAGGAGAGAGGGGCTGACAAGTATTTTTTCTCTGAAGTAGCAGCCTAAGACTTTTCAGGGCAGTGGTTCAGGTTTCAGGTGGCGGTGGTCATGGGAAGAGGGATCAGTCTCCTAGTTGCCAACTTTATGGAGTATCCTGCCTGGAATCTTGTGCTCAGTTATTTATCAGTGTTGATTTAAGGTTCCTCTCCCCCACAATAAATCGTTTCTTACATTTTGTTCCTCCAACAAAAGGAGAAAAGCTTATACCTGGAAGCCTCAAAACAGTCAAAAAAGAGAACTGGCTGGTGGTGTTGCAATCCAAAAGAAAAAAAACCAAAACAAACCATGAATAGCAAGCTCTGGCTCAGATGAAGAGCAAAGAGAAAATAATATAAAGGCAGAGAGTAGATGTTGTTGATTTACAGCATGTATGTGTATTTGTATGGGCAAACTACAAGTATGCCTCAAGAGGGACTGATAATCTAAAAACTAATTTGAATGCCAGAGGGTTTGAACACCCACAGAGTGAATAAGGTTGCAAAACAGATCTTTCAAAGAAAAAAGCTGAATTTAGATCACTCTTGCCCAAAAAGTGATAAAATGAATTATTAAAAAAAATAATTCTACTGCTAAATCTATTACAACTTATGAAACTGCACAAAAGAGTGAAGACAGGAGTATTTTGCAGGTGTACAGTGTACAAGCAAATAGAAGGAATCACCATAAGGTGATTCAGGAACTACTCCTTTTATGTGCCACTGTTTACGTTTAATGAGGGAGAGCAAAGGGATCGAACTGCATTGAAAACTGAGCTACTTCAATTCCGTGACAGCATCTTTGGTCTGCTCCCCCATAAGCTACAACTGGGTATATTGTGTTTGAATGCCATGTGGGGCAACCACAATGTTTTCACTAAACAACAGGTTGCCTAAGTGTATAAATGAGTTAATAAGGACAATTCATATTCCCAACATATTTTGGCAGGATTTCTAGTTGGACTCCTTGGGACTGGCATAATCACACTAATTACAATGAATGTCCGCTCTGAACAAATACCCATAACTCTTTGACTGCCACAAAAACTGATTAAATAAGTCCTGTGCAGACTGATTACAGAGGTACTGCATTGTTTGTCATCAGTTCATGCTGTGCCCTCTTTAATATCACGCCAGATGATCAAAAGAGCAATCCCAAAAATCAGGAGGGAGAGCAAACTTGCCACTGTTTTTCTTTTGTCACATTCTTCACTCATGAGGACAGATTCCTGGGGAGCCATTCCAGTTTCACAACAAAGACTTTTCAATCCAGCAAAAGTAAAGTGATTTGGACACCTCATTTTCTGTGACATAAACATGGGCAACACTGAATGGAAGCACCAAGTTAAGTTACACTAAGAGATGGCAGACCAACTACTTCCACACAAAAACGAGTGAAGGTGGGAAAAGAAATAAGCTAAATCTCTCCCTTTTGAGAAATGAGTTTGGTCCTCACATGGGCTGCCCATATCCAAAAGTTAGACAGGTACCCCTATGCTAACATCCTCAGGCTTCCTTACTGTTAGGGATAAAAGCAGGAACTGCCAAAGGGAAGGTCATCTGACATCCCAGGTACCTGTTTTAGGAAGAGATAAATTACTGGTTAAGGATAACATATTTGTCACTGTTGACTCTAAAGGAAGACCAGGATGATTAACTCAGACTGTGAAACCAAATAAGATTCTTCAAAGATTTTACATTTAATCTCTGATTGAATAGCTATGTGGACACAGAAGCCTAATGTAAGGTAAGCACCGAAAATCTGGTCTTTCCATTTAGCATTTGAATCTTGTACTCAGTGATATATGGACACCAGCCTCGTGATTGCCTATAAAATACTTAGACATCCATCACAACAACAAATAAAATAGCTGCAACTGGCATTAAGCTTTTAAAATTCCCATTATTTTATAGCCCTTCTTTGATGAGCGTATTTTTCAACGTCATGTGGTTTTTATTATTATCATTATTATACTGATAGCAACATACATAATGAAAAGAAGATGAAACTCAAGTTTAAGCACCGATATTTGCAAATATTTCTCACATTGCTTTACTTATTTTCATGAAGCTTAATAGCAGTACTGTACTTGAAAAGCTATCATGGATGCAGATGTAATGAGTTAAAAAAAAGCAGTCGGAAAATTGGACCATTAATGAAAATACATTCCAGACTTTTCCCTGAGAGATGTCTACAGCTGCAAACCGACACAGAAATAAAAAAATTAAGTCAGAGAGATTAAGAAATGTAGTGGTAGTTGTCAACAGAGGTCCATTTCAGTTCCTCAGCCCACAAAATAGACAGAATGTGGTTATCATTATGAAACCCATCATGCAAGAAAGCAAACTCCTTCAGCTACTCTGATACATAGCTGGGATTGGTGAGGAAACCACAGAAGGTGTTCAGCAACTCACAAGTAAAATCTAGTGACCACAAATAGAAGATATCACAGCTGACAAGCAGCCAGCATGAAATTCCTGTAAGGCTCTTAGCTGTAATTAGTTTGTATGTACCGGAGAACGCAGTCACAAGACTTAGTTGATAACAACTTCAACTGTAACTCAATTTATTTTACTTATGACTTGTAATTCTTTACTAGAAAAACTACAGACAAAAGCTTAACTTTTCACTTTTTAATTATTGAGTGACTAATCCTGAAATAATTACAAGCATTGAAATAATTTTCCATACTTGCAATGCTTCTACAAGGACAAACTCAGTTTTGCAATCCTGACTTGCATGCAACAGCATGTAGTACTTCAGCAAACAGCCATTTTGCTACCTGCACAAATGACTGTGAGGGCTGTAGACTCGACCTAGGCTTTAAAATAAAATTGTTTTCAAGAATCAGGCACCTTTAACCTAACAAACTCTTGTTATAGATAATTTCATTGCAGATTAATTGTTTGCTTTTAAACATATAGTTTAGATGATAAATTTATTATTTCTCAATAATAAACTATTTTTGATACTACCACCTGGTAAAGAAAAGCAGCTCTTGTTTATTTTGTCTTATAAGCAAGGACTTTAAGTCTGCCATGAACATTAAAATGAAGTTTCCTCAAGCTAGAACAAATCCTTGCTGATCACATTGATCTTTTCCTTGTTCTTATGCTAACCTGATTTTTTGGTCTATATTCTTATTTACTGAGGCTTGTTCAATCCTCTCAGTCTGCGCTGGTTTTGGCTGGGGTAGAATTAATTTTTTTCACAGTAACTAGTATGGGGCTATGTTTTGTATTTCTGCTCGAAACAGTTTTGGTAACACAGGGATGGTTTAGTAATTGCTGAGCGAGCAGGGCTTACACAGAATCCAGGCCTTTTCTGCCCCGCTGGAGAGTGGGCTGGGGGTGCACAAGAAGTTGGGAAAGGAAATAGCTGGGACAACTGACCCCAACTGACCAAAGGAATATTCCATACCATATGATGTCATGATCAATATATAAAGCCGGGGAACGGAGGAAGGGGCGATGTTTGGAGTGATGGCATTTGTCTTCCCAAGTAACCATTACGTGTATGGAGCCCTGCTTTCCTGGAGATGGCTGAACACCTGCCTGCCCATGGGAAGCAGTTTTGCTTTGCTTGCGTGAACGGCTTTTGGTTTATTTATTAAACTGTCTTTATCTCTACCCATGAATTTTCTCACTTTTCTGATTCTCTCCCCAGTCCCACCGCAGGGGAGCGAGGGAGAGGAATCCACATGCGTGGTGCTTTGTTGCCGGCTGGGGTTAAACCACAACACAGTTAGAGAAGAAACTTCATGGCTCCGAATGCAATTGCACCGGAACTGCATTGGGATTGCTATTTTTCCTTTTACTTTATTACACTTGCCAAACAGCTTTTGAGCGGAAGAAAACTCCTTGAGCCAGCTCTGACTTTGGGGTAGTGGCCCAAATTTTATAACCTCAGTAAAATCCTTCCAATCCCCTCCTGTGCTGATCGCTCAGGCAGACACACTAGCAGTGAACTCAGTACAATCGTACAACACAACAGGAACGCAAAGTGGAAGAAGAGGCACCACACCCATGCATTCACCCATGAGGTGACCTTCCTGACAGCTAAAATGCATCTGAGCTGCTTCTGAGCACCTCATGTACCTATTCAAGCTACGAAAAAAGTCACAAAATTTCTGAAAACCTCCTGATGCTGCAGTGCTGAAAGTAATTTAAATTTTCTCTTAGAATGTTGAATACTTACTGGAACAATAAAGAATTAAAGCAGAAGATGAAATATCATCTTCAGCTGTTGAGAAAGGCATCTGACCTGGAAAAAAGTTTTTTACAGAGGCAAGCAAATAGGACATGAAATACAGAAAGGAGAACACAGAATACTAAGGGACCTTGAGACAAAAATAACTTTTCTAATGTTATGGTGTATCTGTATGACTCTTCAGGAGAAAATGTTTACTGTTGTCAGATTTGAATCTGAGTGTCATAAGGGTGCTAAGTGACTTTAGGTATCAGAGAAAGCAAATTGAGGCAGTAGGTAGCAGAGAGTAGAGAGATGCTTCAGGAAAAGAAAGGCTCACAGAAACAGGGAAGCAGAAGATTTGCAGAGATTCTCTCTCACTTCCAGCTCAGCAGTATTTCTGAGTAGACAAGATCCAAGACTTCTAAGAATAGGATAAAGCAATAGATAAAAGACACATATATTCCTTTCAAACGCATGTTCCATGTTCCCTACCTGCTATACATAAGGTAACTAAGCAATATGTTTGTTTTCAGACTAAACAGCCATAATTCCCAAAGAGAAGTTTACTTTTAAGTGCCAAGCACAGCTGGGACTGTATTAACACAGTCGGACAACAAGGGAAACTATGCTCCAGGGAGATCAAGTGCCAAGAAAGGTTGGACCATGAATTTCTATCCCAAGAAATTAAGAAAGCCAAGCAGTCACCGAATGGCAAATTCAGACTATCTTTGATGCAGCTTGCCCTTGTCTGTGACACTGCCCATACACACAGGTATTTCAGAAGTCATTGTTTTATTATTTGTATAAATCCATCAGGCATCTTCATTTTACCTTAGTGTTACTATTAGATCACCTGCTATTCACATCTCACAGAATCACAGAATCCTCTAGATTGGAAGGGACATTCAAGATCATCTTGTCCAACCATCAACCTAACTCTGAAAAAAAAAACCAACAAAAAAAAAACCACCCACATAAACAAAATACAACACCATCCCTAAACCATGTCTCCCAGCACCACATCAACCTGTTTTTGAACACTTCCAGGGATGGTGCCTCAACCACCTCCCTGGGCAGCCCATTCCA
>JAOXJM010000001.1:13678567-13690535 GCA_026413425.1 Tringa solitaria
GACTACAGTGCTACTTGCACTATTTCTTCTTTGATTTTCTGTCATGATAATTCTGTCTTTGAACTCGGGCTCTAAGTAACTTGCTTTCCACACTGCTTAACTGGTTTAGTTTTGGTATATACCAGCTGGCCTGAGCAGGTAAAACTGAGGCTTAAAGTCCAGTTTGTTCTAAAGTGTTGTGTCCGAAAGCAATATGGTTGCAAAAACAAAGGAGCTGGGCTCAAGCTAGACCATCCCCTGCCCACAAAACGTTGCCTTATGTGCCTGTACAGGCTTTTGGCAAACACCAAGGGCAAACCACTCCATGTATTTAATACTAAAAAACCTGTATGTGTGTGATGCAGAGTACCTATCTCTTAGGTGATTCCTGAGGTGTCTTTCTTGATGGCAGTAATTTGGCAGTAAGCCAGTGAAATAGTCCTTCTCATTAAAAATAGGAAATAGCACCAGAAGCCAGATTTTGCCACTGGGAAATATCACAGCAGCAATATGATGCTATATCTTGCAATTTTTCTTTAGAAAACCTTTTCTTCCCCTCTTTTGGTTACAGGTAAAGAGAACCAGGTTAAATACCGAAAAAAAATGTACTGTGATCTGGCTCTATAAATAGTTGCCTTTTGGGGCAACAAGTCAAATCTGCAACTTTCATGGGAACCTGCCAAGAAATGTGGTTGTGCAGACCTCATGAAATAAGAAACAAAATTACTACAGCACCAGGAAAATCCCAGAAGCCATACTTCAACCCTTCAGTTTGACAAGGCCTCCAGGGGAAGGCCTTTTTCTAAGCCGAACTAAGGTCCATTTAAGAGATTCATATGTGGGCTCATCTGTAGAGGCCCCTTTCTTGAATATCCAGAAGAAACCATGCAGAACCAGTCCTAAAAGAAGAAGAGCCCAAGTGAATATGCCAAAGGAAGTATATATTTTGTTGACAGCTCTTTGATTTATGCATTTTTTTTTAGGATCTGCTGCTAAATATTTAATGGTAGCAAACACAATCTTTGCTGTTTGCAGCCAGCCCTGAGAAAGGGAAAGCACATCTATCTTTTAATTATTTGCATGAGATTAAAGATAAGCAGCTCTCAAATATTTATTTTGGCATCCTCTGTGATCCAAAGATATTGTTCACTTAAGTTCACAATACTAACTAGGTCTTCTGGGTAGAAAGAAAATATTTCCCTATCTCAACCCATTTATTTCTTAGCCTCATATGTAGCTATAGATGTCCTCGCTACTATTCCAATAAGGCTGGTCTTATAGAATGTGAAGACACATAGCTTTGAGGACTACATAAGACAGACTGCATGGATAGCATAACAAGCATGTCAAAGCAGGTGAGATATCTTTGAAAAGTATCCTCACTGGGTAGTTTCCATTACTGCAACTTTATTTGGAGAGCCATCAGAGAGTCAGTGCTGGGCTGATCAATCATGATCCCAGGATTTGTTATTATAAAGCCCAGCACACTGTTTTCTCCAAGATCCTTGGAAAGGCAGAAGAGAAAGAAAGGAGAGAGGCAACAGCTTGAGGGGAAGAAATAGTCAGTTGTAGGAAAAGGGAACAAAAACATAAGCGTACCTTAGAAAAATTGCATTATTTGTAGTCATAAAAGCAGATGAGGGATGAGGCCCCTGATATACAAATATATAAGGCTTTCAAGGCTGCCGATCCCACATATGGGATAGCTGGTGATGTGTAAACGAAGTGAACCTCAAAAACTCTGTTAGCTGAATCAATGGATGCTCCCAGAAATTCACTGAACGTCTAGAAGAGGGCTAGCAATTGTTTTCCTTACATGTTTCTCTCATGTTGAGGAATTTCAGATTTCCAGTCCCTGAATATATCGCCTATTGACAACAAAAGTTAGGGACAGGACTGCAATGACAGTAGGTACCCACTTGGACCTGGAACAAAGGTTGTGCACAGTCAACAGAGGATAAGTAACGGCTTTTTGCAAAAGATGCTGAAAATGGGTAGGGATAACCTTCTTTTAGAGCCACAACTCAGTGGACAGTATAAAGGACAGAGTCTGTCTGGTTTGCCATCAGGTGGGCTGAGAGGTAAACAGTTTTCCAGCTGGGATGACTTGTTTCCTACTAATATCTAGAATGGAATTAGAGCCAATAAATGGATTGTCTTTCCATCTTCTGAAATGGCTATTCACAGTCCTGAGGCAAACTGCCTCTTGTGGCCATAGACATCCTTCAGTTCAATGGCAAATTACAGTAACTATTATAAGAATTTTTCTTGTACGGTTTCTCCTCAGAGTATTTTATGCTTTATTCCATTGCATGGGAAAAAAGCACATTTGGCCTTCTTGGCTTGTAATCACAGACCTTGCCTATCCCCTATCTTTGGAGACACTCTTCTGTCTCTGAAATTCCATTCCAGATTGTGTCCTCACATACTCTTTATATATTTAGTTTACAAGGACAAACATCTTTTGGTGTAGAACAATATTAGCTACTAAATTTCCCCTTAGCTATCAAAGTAGCATTTGGAAAACTGTAATCTAAGTGCAACAATCCAGAAAAAATCTTTACTTATGAGGATAATTTTTCACTTACATAAATTTATTTCAATAGGGATACTTGCAATAGTGAGTATTATTTCCTTAATTAATGGCTGAAACATTGACTCTTACCATACAACCTTCAAATCAAAACATAGAGTAATTCACCTTTTGCTTTTTTCATTTACCTCTACTTGGCTTTAGAAGAAGTGGTTGGAATCAGAAATGAAATCATGCCTCTGATTTTACATGTCTGTGTTTACAATGGATTTTGTCCTGAATGGTAGATACAATCTAATGGGCATTCTGGGTCTACCTACCCTTTTTAAAAAACATCTGGTATAGCTAATATAATTATTACACTAAGACTAATTTTGCTGAAATTTGAGCAGTCTCTGAACTGCTCTTAGCCAGTGTATGACTATACTAAATACATTGTAAGCAATGTCTTGAGTCCTTACATACTCTTACCTGACTGCTAATTTAGTGTAAATAGTCCTCCTTCCATAGACTCATAGACTTAATCTATTCTTAAACCAGGGAAATTGGTAATATTTGTAATATGACCTATAAAGCACTACAGTTTATTATAATAGTTATTACTAAGTAAGATGATTTACACTGGTGTAAATAGTAAAACATCAACCAGGAACATTAAACCCATATATCAAATTTCTGGATGCCAGTTGCCTCCCTAAATGACAGGTTTTGCATTTTGCAGTTGTCATAAAATAAAACATTCATACAGCTTTATTACTTAAGTTCAGTATTAGATTTCTTTTTTTTAAATATTACAAGCTAAATTGGAACTGGAATTCATAAATATTTCTTTTTACCTCTGTTTCTGAATGTTCACAATAGATGAGTCACATTTTCCTTTGACATTCTGTCTAATTTGAATTACGTTCACCTTTGTCTTTACTGTCATAAAAGGCATGTTTTAACACAGAATAAGTAACAAATTAAGCCTTTAAATTTCACTAGAAACAAAGGTTAATAATTATATTCCTCTATAGCAAGATAATGTTGGCTATGGGCATAGATACTGTTTTTTCCTAGCTGTGTCGTGGTAAAAATTACAGGCTACTAACATATGTTAAGTACACAAATACATATAAATCCTGAGTACATGCACTGTAGTTCATTAACTTGAACCTACAGACAGATTCATAGAATCATAGAATGGATAGAGTTGGAAGGGACCTTAAAGATCATCAAGTTCCAACCCCCCTGCCATGGGCAGGGACACCTTCCACTACAGCAGGTTGCTCAAAGCCCCATCCAGCCTGGCTTTAAACACTTTCAGGGATGGGGCGTCCACAACTTCCCTGGGCAACCTGTTCTAGTGCCTCACCACCCTCACAGTACAGAATTTCTTCCTAATATCTAATTTAAATCTCCCCTCTTCCAATTCAAAACCATTACCCCTTGTCCTGTCAATGCACTTCCTGACAGAGTCCCTCTCCAGCTCTCCTGTGGGCTCCCTTCAGATACTGGTAGGCTGCTATGAGGTATCCCTGGAGCCTTCTCTTCTCCAGTCTTCCTGAGCTGGAAGATTATGAGAGCAGAATGAAGCTTTCATAATCCAAGGGGAGATGGTGAATGACCTGCTACACCACTTACACACACACAAGTCTATGGGGTAGATGGGATCCACCCAAGTGTACTGAGGGACCTGGCAGAAGTGCTCACCAAGCGACTTTCCATCATTTATCAGCATTCCTGGCTAACCAGGGGAGGTCCTGGTTGACTGGAGGTTAGAAAACGTGATACCAGTCTACAAGAAGGGCCAGAACAAGGATCCAGGGAACTACAGGCCTGTCAGTCTGATGTCAGTTCCAGGAAACGTTGTGGAGCAGATCATCTTGAGTGCCATCAGGTGGCACAGACAGGACAACCAGGTGATCAGGCCCAGTCAGTATGGGTTCATGAAAGGCAAGTCCTGCTTGACTAACCTGATCTCCTTCTATGAGAAGATGACATGACTAAGAGATGAAGGAAAGGCTGTGGATGTTGTCTACCTAAACTTTAGTAAAGCTTTTGACACCATTTCCCACAGCATTCTCCTGGAGAAACTGGCTGTCCATGGCTTGGACAGGTGTGCTTATTGCTGGGTAAAAAACTGGCTGGAGACTGGGCCCAGAGAGTGATGGTGAATGAAGCTAAATCCAGCTGGCAGCCGGTCACCAGTGGTGTCCCCCAGGACCTGTTCTGTTTAATATCTTTATCAATGACCTGGACAAAGGGATCAAGTGCACCCTCAGTAAGTTTGCAGCTGACACCAATTTGGGTGAGAGTGTTGACCTGCTTGAGGGTAGAAAGGCTTAGCAGAGGGATCCAGACACACTGGATCGATGGGCTGAGGCCAATGGGATGAGGTTCAACAGGCTTGGGGAAGAGTGGCTGGAGAGCTGCCCGACAGAAAAGGACCTGGGGGTGTTGGTTGACTGTCAGCTGAACATGAGTCAACAATGTGCCCAGGTAGCCAAGAAGGCCAACAGCATCCTGGCCTGTATTAGAAATAGTGTGGCCAACAGGACTAGGGAAGCGATCGTCCCCCTGTACTGGGCACTGGTGAGGTCCCACCTCAAATACTGTGTCCAGTTTTGGGCCCTTCACTGCAAGAAAGACATCAAGGTGCTAATCATCAAGGTCTTCCAAAAAAAGACATCAAGGTCTTCCAAAGAAGACTAACAAAGCTGGTGAGGGGTCTGGATAAGAAGACTTATGAGGAGTGGATAAGGGAAGTGGGGTTGTTTAGCCTGGAGAAAAGGAGGCTGAAGGGAGACCTTACTGCTCTCTACAACTACCTCAAAGGAGGCTGAAGAGAGGTGGGGGTCAGTCTCTCCTCCCAGGTAACAGGCGATAGGACAAGAGGAAATGGCCTTAAGTTGCACCAGGGAAGGTTTAGGATGGATATGAGGAAAAGAGGGTTGTCAAGCATTGGAATGGGCTGCCCAGGGAACCGGTGAAATCACCATCCCTGGAAGTATATAAAAGATCTGCAGATGTAGCACTTAAGGATGTGGCTCAGTGGTGGTCTTGGCAGTGTTAGGTTTACAGTTGGACTCGATGATCTTAATGGTCTTTTCCATCCTAAATAATTCTATGATTTTGGTAAAAACACTGAAGTTTAAGCAACATGTTTGAATAAGCTGTGAGTTAATTCAAAAAACAGTATACTTAGGCAGCAGTGACTGTAATGACTATCAGAGCTTCCAGATTTCAACCTTAGGGAAGTAAGCTTGCAAGTTAGTTCAAAAAAAGTCATCATTCAAGAACACACAAATAAAACAACTTAGGATAAAATTGCCAACAGTATTTACATGTGCACATTCAACATACAAACATAACATTTCTAAATGAATGTTTTTCATATTTTTCTTCTAGCCTTTTGGCCATGTTTCTATTAAATAAAAAGCAAAAAGCTGTGTACAAGAGTTATATCCCAAGTTTTAAAAAAAGTTACATTTCAATCCCCCCTCTTCCTTCTAGGATGCACTCACAGTTCATTTTATTGCTTATAAGCTCACACATTCCTGGGGTAAGTAAAATTGGTGGTTGTCCTTAGTTTAACTAATTATGTTGCTACACTGAAAAGAATGAGTAAGACAATAGAGCAGTGAGGAAAAAAAAGACCTTGTGAATAGCAACTGAGGACATCTTTTTTCAGTCCTGTGTTAACCTTAATGCCCTGGAAATAATGGAGATAATTTTTTTATACTTGCGACCTCAAATCTGGTCTTTGGAATACAGTTGGATAAATAGAAAATATTATTAAGCTGTTGAGTCTTCCAGTCCCTTTTCATGTCAGTTTTACTTAACTGTATTTTGCTTTTCTCAACTTTTCTTTCTTGTTATACATCAAACTGGGACCCCATACATTTTTACACACACTCAAAATCCAAAGATCATCTAAATAAACTCAAATAAATTTTCCTTATCTAAATGGAGAATTACTGGAAAGTTGGATGAAGATTTGGCTGTTAACAGATGGTTGCTTGGCAACTTTTTGCTTTCTTTTTCCCTGTGCTTTCATAAATATAATTACATAAGAAGCATGGAGGTATGTATCTTGTTACTGGATTTACTTGTATCTTTCCCCTTTAATTTAAATTTTCTGTTATGTTTATTTTATCCTATTAAGTTACCCTTCTTTTACTTTACGCTCACCTTTAACTGATTAACATGAGTGCAATTTTCTAACTTTGTTACATTTTTTCATGTTACCTCACTATCTGAAACTTGGCTATTCTACCAGAAAAACAAAATATAACAAAACAAACCCCAAAACAAAATTTTTCCTTCAATCAGTGAATAGTCCCATAAAATAACAGTACTGGGTAATCCTGTCTTATGACAAGGACGGTGGAGGGAGATTTTGCTGAAAAGGGGAAAGGGAAGGGCATATCCTTCTTAGTTTTCTAGCAAGGAAAGGTGGATTTTTTGGCTTTGGACAGAAACCCTTTAAATGTAGAAATCTATGAGAAAAACAGAAGAATAGCTATGCTCAGATAGCTGTTCTATACACCTGCATAACTTCCCTATAGCCGTACCTGTAAGAGGTTCATTATTTGTTTGCTACTAACAGTTCACCATCAGAGCTGTCTCCAAAATGTCTTGAAGAAAATTCCAAGGAAAGGTGAGCCCAATTAAGTGCAGTAGGCTTTTGTATTCTGCATTTTAACAGATTATATTCAATCCTTTCTGATAGTCAGCTCAAAGCAATAGATCAAGGAACTCATCTGGAATTTCAAAACAAGTTTTCTGTAACTCAAATGTGATATAAGAAAGAACTCTAAGAACTTTGACGTTCCCCATTTTGAATTTCAAGGCTTTTTAGGCTTCTTTTGGGACTCTCCATAAATTAGTAAAACTAAGCCAAATTTTAAATAGATGATGCAACCTGAATGTTAGTCTAACTTCTTGTAATCATTTGACAAAAAGCACCAAGAAAATCATGAAGATAAATATAGCCACCACCAAGAAAATACTCACTTCAATTACTCATAAACTTTATGAAAGGGAAACACATGAAGGCTTCCTAGGACAGACTTAATTTCAACAGTCCTTAGCTAGAATCTCTGCATTTCAGAGAAATGATGAAGCTAACATGTGTTTCTAATTATGTTTGCAGATATTGCAAAATAACTAAAGTGTATTATAAG
Organism: Tringa solitaria; assembly: GCA_026413425.1. NCBI lineage: Eukaryota > Metazoa > Chordata > Aves > Charadriiformes > Scolopacidae > Tringa > Tringa solitaria. The sequence goes on from JAOXJM010000001.1 coordinate 13,686,248, forward strand.
CTTCAATGGAATAATAACATTTTCCATCTCTCCATTCTAAGCTGTAGGCTTTGTAATTTTAACAAGATACTGTGACCATACTTAGTGTTTTTTTAACATAGTATAATCCAACATCTTATGTTAATTTTGTTTATTTCAAACATCTGAAAGGTCTCATCAAACAACTCTTTTGCCTTATAATAGGAGAGAAAAATATCAAGGGATTAATATATTTTATAGTTTGCATATACTCAGGATTTCAGTATAGTATTAGCCGCTTGGCAAATTATCTTCTGGCCAGTCTGTACTATAAGATTTGGAATTTTCTCTGTGTTGTTTATTTGAAAAGCTTTTCTTACTTCTTTTGGATAATATTTAAATGTTTAAACATTCAGAGAAGAAAAAGGCAAAATGCTAACCTTTGAATAGAAAGCTCTCTAGTCTATATCAAAAAGTCTCATTGAGTCCACACTTCTTAGATACTTGCCACACAGCTCAAGTGTTTCTTAGCCTGGGGAGAAGGCAACACCATCTCCCATTGACTTTTCAGGAGTTACACCTACACTGCAGGGGTGCAACAGGCCCAAGCATGCTGAACAAGCATGCTCTTGCACTTCTATTCCTATCGCCTGCTATCAGTCTCCACAGGATCCATTTCATCCTTTAGAAGAGGTGAGCCAGGGTTATCTGCTGGCGTTTGGCTTACCAGTACCTGATAACTCCAATTAATCTAGACAAAAAACCTAAAATACTTTCATGAAATATGAACATTAAAATAAAAAGGAAATATTGAAATAGATACAACATATACAAAACCGTACCAAGTTCCCAGGGAAATATCACCAGCAGGCATTAGGAAAGTTCCAAGCTGGTCCCAGTGACTAGGAACTGGATTCCAGAACACATTGATGAGGATCAAAGGTAGATCAAAACTGACAGGGTCCTCCTCAAGCATCAGTTAGCCAACAAGCCCTCAAAGAGACAACCTGTCCCCTTTGCTCCCTCAACCTTTATACTGACATGGCAGATGGGACGGAACACCCTATTGGTCAGTTTGGGTCACCTGACCTGCCCAGGCCCCCCCCGCCAGGTCAGCTGACCCTGGTTGCCACGGCAACGGGTATAAGGGAGAGCCTCTCTCACTGAACAGGAGGTTGTCCCTGACCTGCCCCAAACCAGGACAGCTCTAAAGTGAGACCAGGTTCCCACAGGGCCCTGATACATAAAATTTTTTAAATGCAGTGACTAAATAAACGTTGCACCAGCTATATGAGAATCTGTGTTCTGCTGATGTACCAGCATCTCTCTCTACTTTTTACCCAAAAGAAGATACCAACTTGTCCTCAAGTACACTGAGTCTAAACACGGACTATCTTACTTTGTCTCATTTGCATATTTTTTCTAAACCATGCAGTTAAAGACTGGAATGTATTGCCTTGAGACTCTAGGAAGCATAAGGAAGGCAAAAAGAGATGCCGGAATAATGGATAATAATAGTATATTTAAGATTCTGATTCTTTTCAATAATCAAATTTAACTCATTAAATTATTTCAGACCACTTTCCAGCATTTACAAGAAACAAGAAACATCCTCAGTGAGGCTTGACTTTGACAACAGAGGGAGCCGAAGATGACTAACTAGGTCAGACTACGCACCAGAAGTTCAGATGACCTAAACTCTGGTTTTAATGCAGTGTTACATCACAATTTATATATACCCAGTAAATGTCATCATTACACTTTTTATTCAGTCATTTAACCCACTCACTTTCCAATACGCCCCAAATATTCATGCAGATTTATAGAAGACTAACACTTTTAAAATCATCTAGAATTTCTCTACTCAACAGTATTTCATGCTTCAGCACATATTTCAAAGTATTTTAAGACAAGAAGATAAAAATCGCTGAAGTAATACTGTAAATATTGAGTTACACCATAAATCACAGCTATCGGTATTTCAATGCAATTCTGCATTCCCTTTTGTAGATTGGGAAACATTTAAAGTACAGATAGGAATAGCTACACTGCAGATATTTAGGGAAGGATAATGCTTGTTTAAGTAATCAAACATTATTCCAGAGAAAGGTTATGATGGTACAAGGTAAAGTAAAATGTGGTATGATTAAATTAATGGTGTCATTAGAGTTAAAGATTAAGGTAGAATCCCCCTCCTCTGTAACTACACAAACACTGACAGGCAGTAGATTTTGTAGGATAAGTATAGGAAGGCCCCAGGAAAAGCCTATTTCCTAGCCTTTCAAGTAAAAAAAGGTATTTCACTGAGTTTTCTCAACATTTACTTTAAGTGACAAATAACCATACCTGAACCTATTAGGCTACTAGTTGCACAAATGCACTGAAACATTTTAAACTACCCTTCTATTCTCTTCTCATGTCTGTGATGAACAAAATTATAAAAAAAAAAAGTAACAAGTACGTTTGTATAATATCACATTTATATGCAAATCTTCTTTCCCTTAAAAGTGATATTTTTACAGGGAAAAAAATCACCTTTCTAAGCCATTTCTATTTGGAAACTGAAATGATTTAAATAATTTAACAAGATGATTTCTTATATTTCATTAAGTGCTTCACAAATTATTTTGCCCTCTTCCCTATTCCAAGAAAACCATAAATGTAATGAAAAAGAAGATACTGTGCACTTTTTAAATATAGCACATAATTATTTCACAAAGTGAGGGCATAAGGTTTATGGTTCCTTGAACTTTTTTGTCAGAAGGAGAGTGACTTGGCTGCATTGGTTCCACAGACAAGTTAGTAACTGAGAACACAAAGGTCAAACACTAAAAAAAATGAGTCTGAGAAATTATTAATATCTACTCACTTAATTTTGACATGGTCTTTTATAACGATATACCTTGAAAGGCTCATAGTCTACTACAAAATATTTCGCATAAAAAAGCTATATGTGGATGATGCTACATAAACACAACAAAACTGAGAGTGGGGGTAAAGACATACATGATAAACATTACTATACCTACTTACGGTAGATCTAGCACTGTATTGCTTTACACAGAATTTCTACAATTTTACTTTTTTTATTACAGCTGGGTCAGCCAGGCACCCTTTAATGAAAAATAAACTGCTGAAAATCTTTCTAAAACTAACAAATAATGACTAGGAAAAATAATATCATAAATTCTTTCCCAAGGCAACATTCCTAACAGTAGTTTTGTCCCCCAGTTCATGGGAAAAAGCAGTCCCTACATGGAAAATATCAAAACCAGCCACCATCAAGATGATACAAGGGGTGAGAAAATACCACGTCTGGTGGACAATTGTGTCTCATGTGGCTTCGTAAAAGCAGGGATAAGAGACTGGGAGCATAGGCATTTCAGGAAAGGAGATAGTTTACCTGCTATCACCTGTTTGGCCATGAATCTCAAAAGGAGGATACTGAGTATCCAGTACAGTCTTTCACCACTTGGTTTTATTGGAGCAGGTTTGCAGGAATCAAAAAGGAATTCTCCCAAAAAGACATATCAGGGAGAGGCTTTGTATTTGTTATGTCATCGTTCTTAAGAGTACATTCTGGTTTATTTTCTCCATATACATGCCCAAATACAGGGGCTTCTGTGGCTATATATATAAGGGAAATATTCAGTAGTAAATTCTAGATTTTGGGCAGGCAGATTTTCAGATGCCACGGGAGAAACAGAACGAATAGGAACTTAGTTTCACAGATCTCTTTCTTTACAAATATGGTCCTCAGAGTGATATTCTTTGGCCACGTGAATTTTGTAACATGTATTAAATTCACAATTGCTTATATAAATATGTGATGTACTACTTATATGCCTTTCAGCCTGTTGCCAGAATTTATCAATAAAGCAAAGACCAACTCAAACAGATAGGGAATCCATGCAGCTACTAGTTCTATGTAATCTGTGTCTCAGTAAGAACATTAACAATTAAAATCAAATGGACTAGGACCACGTTCCTTTTTTGTGCTCTGCTGTTCTCATAGCCAGATGAGGAAATTGAACAGGCAGTCCAATGATCCAGTGAACATGAGGACTGCTTGCGTGAAGAACGACTACTGAATTAAAAAAGAAAGCAATTGAATTAATCAAAAAGAATCCTAAATCAGATTTTGTTTCTTGTATGGACTTTTGGTATACATTCCAACCTGTGGGAAAAAATGAAGATGAATCTAATTACTTTTCAGCCTCTTTCTCATACTTTCAGATGTCACTGAAATCTACAAAAACATCAAAAATATTACTGGAGCAGATGAATCTTAACACAGCCTGCCTCTGCCACCAAAATGTTTTATACAAAT
>JAOXJM010000001.1:13690564-13705776 GCA_026413425.1 Tringa solitaria
AACAGTCATTTGAACTGCTTACACAAACCTGGATGTTTTGCAGCAACTCTGCTGCAGATGTTAACTCATAGCACAAAGCCAGAAATCAAGATGGCAAGCTGTTGTGTTTTAAATTGCCATAGTCACTAGTTAAATTAACATCTGCCTACATTCTTAACTTTGTTGTTTTCTATTTGACCTACATTCCATTATCTGCCAGGAAAAAAACAAAAACACTTGCTCTAAAAAATCATAGGAAATGGTTCATGCTGCTTTTGATAAACTTTGAATAAACAGTCCTAAGACAAGTCTCTTAAACCAAAATATATTACTTCTTTAACCTTGCAACCACTGGTAGTTCTGGGAACAGAATTAAAATCTTCAGCAGAATTTAAGAATATCATGAGCTCTCAGTCATTTTCTTTATCTTTAAGAAGATACATCTGTAAGATTAAGACATCTCTTCAGTCCACTGAAGGAAAAAAAAATTCCTAAAAAGAAGACTAAAAGAAATGAAAAGCTACAAAAAAGTGACCTTTAACCAAACAAAAGACTTTGGTAGGAAATTCTCAGTTATGGTCATAAGCTTTATTCAGTTAGATCCTTTCACAGTTTAAAAAGACTGGCTCTTGGGTTTTGTCATTGCTTAACTAACTACTTCAAAGTTTTAAGTATTATACAGAGCACTCTAGGGATCTAGAAAAGCCCCATCTGGGAAGAAACTTTGTTTATAAACAAACTGCAGTTCTCAATTTTTATCTAGTCCAATATTTCTGCTATTAGTTAAGCAGCATCAGCATCTTACAGCATAAATTTGCTTAGTGCCCCTTCTATAGGCAAAGACTTGTGAAAAACTCAGTTTCAAAAGTTTCCCTCATTTATCCCAGAGAAGAGGCATAAAACACAAAAAAGGTTGTGGCATACTATTCTGAGTTCCTGAAGAAAGAAGAGATACCTCACAAATCGTTGGGAATGGACATTCCCTGACATAAAAGGAAGAAAGACCAGTCCTCAATTACGAGACTTCTCCAGGTAGGAGAAGCATACAGATACCTGATGGAGAAATGGGTCTTTCAGGCTCCAAACAGCCTGCTAGGAGGCAGGCATCAACTAATAACAAAATCAGGATAGCAGAGCTTCTCAAGATTACAGAAATCTCATCCAAACGTCACAGTAAATATCCAAAAATGAAGATATATAAAGGGACCAAGGAATAGTCCCTTTGTCTCAGGACAAAGATGTTTGAAAAGCTCAGATACCTCACATTACTGTCTGAACGTTCTTTTCTTTGGCTAGAAATTTCTGCCCTTCCTGAAGTCACTCAGTCGTAGTAATATTTTATGCTTTCAATGCAGCACAACAGTCATAAAATAGAAAAATATTTTATATGCATTTAAACATTTCAAGGCAATTCATAAGATGTAGTCTACCAAGGATAGTTATTATTAATCTTACAGATACAGAATAATTTGTCCCATCCAAGGATAGTTATTATTAATTTTACAGATACAGAATAGTTTGTCCTATCCAAAGTCACACAGCAGATAGAAGAGTTCATTGTAAACTGAACACACAGTGTGGAGGGAATGTGGCTTCCCAAACAACAAGGATTTAGGAACTCTATTGTACTTCTAAAATTCCTCAAAAGAGGCAGGTATACCTTTCCTCGTTTTGACAGTTGCAGGAGAACAAGATTCTGTGAATACGTGATTTTGGACTGATAGAAAAAAAAATTAGGATCCTATTGAACAAATAAAATAATTTAAAATTTTACTCACAAATTAAATTTATACATTTCATCTGCTGTTAGAAACATTTCATGTTTGATGCATTCGTTAAAAAAACAAAGTGATATCAATATCTTACACCCAAGTTGCAGTTCACAGAGGGATCTTTCACCTCACTGCAGGGGAACTTTCATGATCTGAAAGGGAGAGAGATGCAGTTTTGCCATGTAACAAAAAGTAACATAGCAGGTTCTGGGATGTTCATTTAGAATACGGGAAAGATAGATTCAAAATGCATTTCCCAAGAGACTGCCCAGACAATTGTGCTATTCAGGAATCTGAAGGAATTGTTGTAGCAGGTTAGACAAGGAGGAATTTTTTACCAAACCTCCCTCCCTCCTGTACTATCAATATAAGCCTGTGGTCTCTATAAAAGCTGGTAATGTTCCAGAGATCGTGAACTTAAAGAGTATGTGTGTGACTAATGCCTGTTTAATGTTTAATCTGTATTATGAGTAATTTCAAATAGGGTTTAGGGAAATAAATTGTTCAGATTGGACAAGAACTGCTGTAAAAGTTCTTTACTCACGCGAGTTATTTGGCGCTTGACTGAGCTATGAATGCACCAAGACATGTCCATGTAAACTTGCTTTGAGGCACAAGGAAAATGACACAGATCATTAAAACTGCATAGGCACCACATGAGAATGGCAAAGGTGGCAGTAGAAGTAAAAGGAGGAAGTACATGGCAATTGTCACCTAGGGCTGGAGTATTCCATTTGGTGTGAGTAGTCATGCAAAGTACATGATTAACTCTTAAAGCTGATAGAAGGCACAATAAAAAGCAAAGCAGAAACTGAAGATCAGGAACACAGAAAAGAATACTGCAAACTGATGGGTCCATGGGAGCTCCTTCTCCATCTCCCTGCCTTGCTTTAGATTTAGACAGGACATACTCCAGGACACCAGGATTTGTTTTGAGTTTTCTGGACAGTTAATCCAACAGCTAGGATCCCACACATCAAAGTGGGGCATGTCTTCAGTTCTATTCCCTTCACTTAGAAAGGTTCAATAAGAAGTACTCAGAATCAGGTAACAGTGAATTTTAACTGTGATATCACATACAAATCATGAATATTCCAGATAACTATTCTAAGAAGTGCTAGTATAATAGGAAGAAGAAAGTGCTGCTCATCCTTCTTAGTTTGTGACTTTACCCTGAAAAATGTTTGGAACCAAAATTACATGTGTGTTTCAACATGCTTTGGGATTTAAGTCATTTTAATGAATACATCTATTCAGTTAAAAAAGTTTTAGGAAGAAGGGGTTTCAGTATCAGTGAAGCTATTGCTGTGATAAACCTCAAACTGGGAAAGGGACTGTTTTTCATCTTTTCCACCTGCTGTCATAAAATTATAGCCTAGTTTTAAAAAGCAATTTTAGAACACTCTGTTAAGAAACAGATGTTAGAAGATTATTATAACACAGAGCTAAGTGATTTTTTTTTCTCCAAAAAGAAAATCTGTGCACAGCAAGGAATGAAATCAAACTGCATAAGTGCACACATGCATTTCATCATTTTGCTTACATACACGAGTTCTGAGTCAGGACTACTCACTGAAACATGCTACTCTTGCAAGCACTACCTACTTTGCTCTGCTATTAATCACTCGTGATGCAAGCACTCCCACCCATTTCTAAGAACAGTGTAGGCAGTCTGATAACTCACAAGCTTCAAGCTGCCCTTATAAAGTTGTTCCACTTTTGCATACTTCCTCATACTGCTAGTTTCTCTGCGAAGATGAAGCTGCTCGTTTACTTAGTCTTGCTGAAGACAGCTCTCCTTGCTTTAACAAATGTCTTTGCAGTTGTTTTAGAAGATGAAGAGGAGGCTAAAGAAGGAAAAGCTACTGAGACTTGTCCTATAAAGCTGAAAACTAATCGGAAATGTGATGAAGGAGAGGACTGTCCATATCAGATAAATCTGCCCCCGATGACCATGCAGTTACCCAAAGAATTCAGACTGCTTGAGAAGACTCTCAAAGAAGTACAGACCCTTAAAGAAGCCGTAAACAAGCTGAAGAAATGCTGCCAAGATTGCAAGCTGCAGGCAGATGACAACCAAGAAAGAGACAGCAGTAACGAATTCCTGCTACCTAATGCAGAAACTCCAGCAGAAACCAGCAAAATCCAAGATAACAGAGTAAAGGAACTGCAAAGCAAAGTTAACAGGATGGCAACCAGCTTAAAAAATGCAAAGAGAGAGATTCAGACACTGAACGGTCGTTTAGAGAAGATGAGCCTCATAAATATGAACAACGTAGAACATTATGTTGACAGCAAAGTTGCTAATTTGACGTTTGTGGTGAACAGCCTTGATAACAAATGTTCTTCTAAATGTCCAGCAATGCAACCAAAACCTGGTATGTAACCTGTTAATTCTTACTGCCTGTGTAAGCTTTCTGTGCATTTTACAGATATTAACTAAACAATTTTAAATATATTTTAACTGTTAAATAGCTGTGCTATTAACTTAAAAAGTTAAGTATTTGCTCTTTTAGTGTTTACTTATACTCCTGCAAATCATTTCACCTGCCACTAGAGGGTTACTGAGAGCTGCAGGTGTTCAGTCAGTTTGTCCTAGAATCAGACTTTGTTATGGGATTTAAAACACTTTCAAAGGACTTTATTTTTGCAATTAAATTTGTAAACACCTTGAAAAATTACCTTATTATTTTACACCCTACTAGCCTTCATTATGGACATTAAATGTCAGTGAACTACATATATTTTCTCCTTGGATGACAAGGGGTAAATTTTCTGTAGGTCTGCTTTTTCCAATGTGAAACTGCAACTATTCTGAAATGGTCTGCAAGTCATTATTAAACATCAAGTGAATCTAGTAAAACTTTTAAACAGAGGGATAAAAAATGAATATTTCTACCATCCCAGCAAATATCTGAAAGGCTTGGCTAAAAAAGCTTATTAACAGTACTTCTCAATAAGGTAATGTATGTACCATCATTTTAATGCAAAACTCTTAGCATGAATCTAATATCTAAGTAATATAAAATAGAAAACAGGTGTTATCACTGACAAACATTTTTTTCTATTACTTTTTTACATGTCCTAATTAAAATTAAGAAATAGCACTAGTAATTTCTTTCTAATGTTGATGGTTATTAAAGGAAGATTTTTTTTAGGTCATAAAGTTTTTATATCACATATAAGAATCTTTGAAAATAAGAAATATTCACAGTATTGTCAGTGTATTCTATCACTCAGAGATCATACCTGTGAAGATCCGATACCATACCTATGAAGATATGGCTCTCTAGAGCTAAAGCAAAGAAAGATCAGACAGCTTTACAGTTTTTAAGCCTCTGTCACTTAGCATTCAGGCTTAAAACTGTTCTTTTGTCCACCCATATTGGATACTGAAGGATCTGCAGAGGGTACAGTGTATGTACAGCTGAAATTCTTGAAAGTGTGAAAAGAGCAAATGAATAACAATAAAGGCAATGGTTTTACTATATCAACAAACAGCTTAAATCAGATATATATCAGTATAATTTAATCACTAATTCAGATGTCAAACATTCACAAAAGCATGAGTAATATTTGGTATATTGATAATGGGTAATGAATCAAATTCAAGTACAGTACTTAATAACAGAATAAACTCATTTTAGATATTCCTCACGCTTACTGAATGGTTGGGTACTGTTCATAGCATATGATCATGTAGATATTCCTTATATTTTAGAGTAACTGATGCTAAAAGTGTTTGTAGCAGCAATACATACATTATGAAAACTAGCAAGGATGACAGCTACAACTGTTTCATGTACAAGAACTATTCCCGCTTCCACTGAAGCTAATAGCAAAATTTTATTTAAACAGGAGTTGGATTATAAAAGCATTTTAGCTGAAATGTATATTCTCTGTCAATATCTGCTCTGAAACAGTCCACCAAAGATCTTAACCAGATTTCAGTGAAATAAATGAGAATGTATTGTGGATTTAGATTTGGCTTTTAAGCCTTTGATTCCTATACTCCATGCTTTCATAGATGTCCAGTTTTCTCTACTGGCAAACAAGAAGTCCTGAGTCTTATCTCCTGCCTAAGAAAACTCCTCCCTTTCAAGAAGTAGTTATATTGTTTAAATTTTTCTAGGAAAATTATGCAATTCGTGCTTGCAAATGAACATCCCCATAAATTCAAATCTGCAATAAACATTATAGTTTTGACTCTTAATTCAGAACTTCTGAGAGCTCTGTATCACTTACTTACATACCTGGAATTACAATACCATGCTGTTGAATACAATGTCATTACTGGATGACATTATGGATCAAAAATGGATTTGCACTCTGCAGGAAAAACCTAGGGGTATTTTTCTTCTGAATAAAATACATCACCCATTGGTGGGAAAAAGCTGTGTTAATGATAGATGCTGAAACTTTTCCTTACTGTAAAGCCAGCAATGGCACATACACAGGAAAACTTCATTGCTTGCCTAGCTTCATCTTTCTAGGAATCACAGTATTACTACAATAGATGAGAAAAATTTATTACTTTTTTTCCTGCTTCCTAAAGTAAAGTCAACATTAACACATAAAACTTTCCTAATGATGTTATGTCCTCTATGAAATGATGTCAGCTGAACGATAGCCAGGTTAAAGTCATTCCCATATGGACAAAGCTTTTTCTCTGACATACTGCCAGATGAAGATATGAATTATAGACAGGGTATGATGGTATACATTTAAATACGAAAAGCAGCAAGCATGTAAACATGAAGTATTAGAAATATGGACTGAAGAAATCGGGCTGAATTTACAGGAGGTAATGAAAGGATAAAGGGTAGAGAAAAAGAGAAAAGGGAAAGCAGACAATCAAAATGTCCCTATATTAGCCAGGTTTGATACAAAAAGTCATTTAAATGGGTTTTTTTTGACAGCTATCTGATGCAGAGATCTGAGGTGGCATCTATTATAGAGTAAACCTGATAGAAAAAAACCTGTTCCTCCCTAGAACTGAAATTGCTGTAACACGATTTCCTATGTATTAGTCTCTCCAATCCAAGTTCTGTGTGTCACATCAGTCTGGATAAAAATTTTGTTTATTTTAAAACTGAAATTATGCTTATTCTAACACTATCCGTTCTTCTACCAGTTATACAAATAATGCAGAGAGACTGCGCTGATCATTACACGGCAGGCAGAAGGAGTAACGGAATCTACAGGATTAGTCCTGACCCCAGAAATGACAGCTTTGAAGTCTACTGTGAGATGCAAACACATGGAGGTGGCTGGACAGTGCTGCAACGGCGTCAGGATGGTAGCACTAATTTTAACAGAACCTGGAATGACTACAAAAATGGCTTTGGAAACCTCAGCAGGGAGTTTTGGCTGGGAAATGACAAGATTCATCTCCTGACAAAGAGCCAGGAAATGCAACTGAGAATTGAACTTGAAGATTTCAATGGTATCAGAGAGTACGCGAAATACGAACACTTCTATGTGGCCAACGAATACCTAAAGTACCGTCTAAGTGTTCACGGCTATAGTGGCACAGCAGGAGATGCCCTTCACTACAGCAAGCATTACAACCACGATCAAAAGTTCTTTACAACTCCAGACAAGGACAATGATAGGTACCCGTCAGGAAACTGTGGAGCATTCTACAGCTCCGGCTGGTGGTTTGATGCATGCTTGTCTGCCAACCTCAATGGCAAGTACTACCACAAGAAATACAAAGGTGTTCGCAATGGCATTTTCTGGGGTACATGGCATGGTATTTCTGATGATATTCCAGGTGGATATAGGCAACCCTTTAAATCAGTAAAAATCATGATCAGACCCAAAAGTTTTGTGCAGTAATTCTACACCTTTATCTTAGCTAGTTTGCATTGGATTGCACTCAAAATCGTACTTACTCAGTATTATACTCAGAATTCAAGTATTCAGTTATGTTTGGCATAAAATAGTTCTAGACAAAAGGGCATACTTCCACATAAACTTTTAGAAATTGTTTGACCCATACTAAAAACAGCATGAATGTTTCTGAACAGTTATTGCTAAAACTTAGCAAAGATTGAGTCTTGGTATCATTATGTAAATATTCTAAACATTGCTTTTGGTGCTTTCACTGACTGTGATATACCACATTTTATGATTTAAAATTTTAAATGGCCTTCCACAAGTTTTGTCTGAATGAACTCCTACATTTTAACTGGAAAATTACACAGAGTTGTCACTGATAACATATAAATTTGTCAACACTTAGAATGAAAATTAGTCTCTCTGAAAGAGTCTGACTTTGGGTATCATCCATCCTTCACCCCTTCAAGGGTATACCATGGCAATATTAATAGAAATTAGGGAAAGTACTACATAGTATTATTTTTAAAGGACTAGGAAACAGAGGGCCACTTTTACCCAAAGATGCAAAAAAAACTTGAAGAAAACTTAGAAACTGAAGATGATTCCTCAAATGTTATCCTCTTTATCAAAGATTATTCAAAGAACTTAGTGAAAGAATTGAATAAAAGTAAGTGGAAATAATGTAGTGAGTACGTGATGAAAGACAACAATTCTTGCTCATTTTGGTTTCTCCATTCAAGCTCAAGGTCCTGTTTGTCGTTTGTGGGAGAAAGGAGACATTCTGTAGCTTATTGCAGATTTATATAAGGAGACAGACAGGCAGGAAGAAGACACATCATGAAGAATCCATGCCTTTGCATTAATGCCTCTAAATACATACAGAAAGATTTTCCAGTGCCATTTTGCTTTCTCCTTAATCTTTTAGGTAAGCCAAACGTTAACAACATGACTCTTGTAGAGACTCAAGCTCTCATTTAAGTACTTCTCACTGTAGATACTATTAGACCTTAAAATTACAAGAAAGATTATAAATATTTTGTAAGATATGAAAAGATTGTGTTCTCCCTGTTTTCTGAGTACCCCATTTCTAGCCACATGAACAGAAACATGAACAACCCACTGGCAATTATAAACAGAAAAGACAATGTGTGAAAGACTTTTTTCTTCTAAAATTCCAAATGAAACAATCAAATTTTCAAATACATCAGGGAGTGCAAATTAAAGATACTATTTGTAAGGCTCACGTTTTAGATAACAAGCACAAGTTTGACTACACATATCTATTGCCTACCCTAGAAAACACGTTTCTATAATTACAGTGACTGAGTGGAGATACAATTTATTTCAGCAAGAGGCTATTTTGCTATATTGCTTAAACCAATCATGAGATGCAGATAAACCACACTAAGGCTGTATTTCTTTACTAGTTAAAGTGTGGTCTTTGCTGTCATAGGCTTTTTGATTAAAAGAGACAGAACAAAAAAAAAAAGTACACACTTCACCTACTACTTTACAAATATGACCTTTAATGTTTTGAGATGATAACAGAACTATTATGGTTTCAAGTTATTCAAATGAGCAACAGTGGCAATTGCTAAATTGTAAAATATTAATATATAGTTTTTAAGGAAGTAAATACTTTGAAGAATATTTCAGTGTGAAGTGCAATTTGGTTTTTTATGTTTCAGTTTTAAAGAGTAATGGAAAATTTTAATTGCAAGATGTATAATCTTTGCTTGAGAACATGTTTTGAAGCTACAGAATATTTATTTTGGGATAAAAAAGAATTGCCTAAACAAACAAAAAAAAAGCAACTTATGAAGTATTGGTTAGAAGAGCAAATATCTAATTGCATATGATTGTATTTAATCATTTTGCATGAAATACACAATTTGCTCCTATTAATTATATGGTAACTAGCTAAGTATGATGTACAGTATCTACAAGCTTCTACTTGAAAATGTCTTTTTCCTGCTAAGTTGTTAGAAGAAAAACTGTCTTTTTTTTATCCTGCTTAAAGGAAACTTTGTAAAACACAGAAATTTTAACAGAATAAGCAAATGTGACTAATATCACCCACAAAAGCCTTGTATGATGAAAAGAAAAGAAAAGAAAAGAAAAGAAAAGAAAAGAAAAGAAAAGAAAAGAAAAGAAACGAGTATTGTTTTAACAGATATCTGAACATTACCTGCCTGGAACTGTTGTAGCTGGACCTCCATCAATGTGTACTAGTTTTAAAGTGTAACTGCATCTACTTGTTGCAAGCTTTATTTTTGTTTTTCCTTGGTGCAATAAAATTAAGTCACACTGTTAAAGCTGTACCACTGTCAAAGATGTCTATGGGAACTATAAAAAAAAAATCCCATAAATTGTTTTATTGGTTTTCTGTAAAAATTGAAGCAATAAGAAAATACTCATAACTTCAGATGACCAACAAAGACGACGACGTTACATGCCAGGGGAATAACCGCTACTAACAACAGTTCTTAAGAGGTACATTTTATGACATTTCAGCTGCCAATAATACCAAAGGCTGAGACTTCAGATATCTTTTTGAAATTATTCATATTTTGGAAGAGAAAAAAGCAATTGCCTGATTAAGAGTTTACACAATCTGTATCTTTAACATGAAAGAGGAGAAGCAAACTCATCTGTTTTTTATATAACACACAATTTTTCAGATCACATGCAAGTTTTATTAAAGCACGTGAATAGAAAAAATACCCCAAATTAAAGCATACAAATTTTATACAAACAAAAGCACCTGATCTCTGCTTAAGGTTTAATAATTCAAAACATGCATTTCACTTTATGAAAAACATCTATCTAACATTGATTATCATATGAAAACACTTGTGGTTTTAGCTTGCTAATATTTAAATTGTGAATTTTAGTAAAGAAGATTACTAACAGCGGGTTTGCTAGCAAAATTCCTATAGGCTGTTTCCAAAAAATAAAGGCATAAACCCATCTGTTCAATGTGATCAGCCAAGCAGACTGTAATGTCTTGGCTTTCTATGCATTGCTTAAACAAAAACAAAAAAAAAGAAAAGGAAAAAAAAAACAGAGAAGAAATTAAAAGAAGGTCTAAAGCAGTGATCTTAAGTTTTTTTAATGCAAATAAGTGTTTCCTTAATGGTGCTTTTGGGAAACGCTGCAATCAAACTCAGAGAGTCAGTTGTGAACAACAGATAGTTTGACAATTTGGTGGAAAATAAACTTTCATTTATGTGATTATTTTCAAAGGAAATTAAGATGGTTCTCAATCCATACCTAGAATACTGTGTTTCTAAATTAAACCAAAATCAAACAAATAAAAGTGCCAAATTTACTTAGCTTCTATGACTTACATGTCGGAGAAAAATCAAAATACGAAGGATGTAACTTTAAGTTTTCATAGAGTAAAGAGATGAGATAAGAACTGAATACTGACCTACCAAGAAAGAGACTTGAAATGTATTTTTTTAATGTGGTTTGTGTTCTTTTTTTCAGGAGATTAAAAGAAAATTAAATGGTATATATATGGGCCTGAAGACGTTGACATAAGTTTAAAGAAAAATGGCTGAGCAATACCATCAATGTAGGCAGTGCTAATGCAAACATTCCACTTACTAAATTGATCTCTTCCATTCATAGCTTTAATGAAATTTTTAAGGAGTTATAATACTTTTGCCAGAAGTCAATTTGGCCATCACCCTCAATGGTAATCAGAAACAGAAAACAATGTTTTAAGACAATGTGTCAAATCCAACCCTAACAAAAGTCATGAGAACAGGGTATGAATCAGTATTATTTTTTCAGTCCTTGTTCATCAATTTTTCTGATCTCAGTAAAAAAAAGAATCTGTTTGGAAAATAATAACTGGAAAAAATATCCCCAATTACCTAATTATGTTCAAATAATCAAGACAAAATGTAAATCTAATTAATACTATACTTCTACTGAAACATTATGTCAATATTTGGAATTACACAGCAGAAAACAGTAAGTATGTTTTACACACTTATTTTTAAGCATTGCATGGAGTCAATTATTTTTATGGAAAAGTAGGATCCACTCTGAAATTCTCATTTCCTTCTTCAGCCAGAATATAAAAGCCCCTCTGCTTAGGTCTGCAGCTCAACTTCTATATGTTAAATGCAAAGATGACTCTCTCTCATACAAATCTTTAAGGCTCTGTTCATTAAGGAGTATTTGGACATGGGTTTTTTGAATAAGGAAACAAGAAATCACCTTTTAAACATTTAAAGTAACCTAACCTGTGTAACAGATGATTCTCCACTGCTGGATGTTTTTCTCAAATGTGTGTTTGGCTAACATTGCTCTGGCTTCCTCACCATGCAGTTCTACTGACATAAACATCATAAGCCAAGGACAGGTACTCTCAAATTTTAGTAGAAGATCGCCCTGTTTTGGAATATCAGATCTCAAATACATATTTTGGGTGAGAAAAAAGGAAGAGGGAAACAGCTTTGGAACATAAGACAGCAGTATGCTTGTCTTTTTAGGTCTGATGGGTCTCAGAAATTGTTAAGAAAAGGCAAAAATGCCAGAAGATGCTGCAGTTAAAAGTTACTCCTTCTCCTCGCCTCACAGCTTTAGGGAGCTGTGTGGCATGAAATCTGCACTTGATAACAGCATAGAGAAACAACACATCATAAATCCTTTCAATCATGCTTTTCAGAAATGAATAGAAATACCACCTGCTTTGTGATAATAGAAATGCATGCAACAGCTTCCTGGCCTTATTTCCTCACAATATCACCTGCAAACGGTAAAAAGAATCTCTGAATAGAAAGGCCATATTATGCTGGCTCTGTTCCCACTCCTGCTGTTTAAAGGCATCTATAAACTTACCCCACTCCTCCACAGCTTTTTATAGGAGTTACCACCAAGTGGAACAATCAAGTTACCTATTGCACCCACTGATGGATTTAATGTTCACTATGAAAACTATTGCTTGCTTGCTGAAAGCTGTTCCACAAAAATACAGACTCTAGCTTACAGACACATTATCATCCCTTGCTGTCTCCCCAAGTGACTGTATCAACAAAGTTTAAAAAAGGTTTATTTAATTAGCAGTCAGATTCCTGTGGGTGGAGGTGGAGGCAACATGTGTGTCTGCTGTCTGCGCCAACATATTTATACAGCTTTCTTGTTGTGCCAGGAGCCTTTGGAGCATGTAATGGGGAGTGTGTCAGGATCAGTTTAAGTTTGAAAATATTGTTTGCATTCAACAGCTGTGTTAAGATTTTTACATCTTTGATAGAGCACATACATGTTTGGAGAGTACTGAAACAAATTATCCACTGCTATGATTACCATGCAAAAAATAGTGATGATCATACTTTATAAGAGCAGAAAGCACACTACAGTATGTGTAGGTAAGCAGAAATTAAATTGGTGCTCATATAAAAAGAATAAATTTTATATCTTAGTCTACCAAGCTAGCATTTCTAAGAAATTTATCATTTAAAGTTGTATTGACTTTTTTTAAAAAAAGTAAAGTTGTTTACACCTACCATTTAACCCAAGTTAGAATAGGATTAAAAAACTGCTCGCTAGAAATTGCAAAAGGCTCTATTTTCTAGAGAGGTGGCATTAGATGTCGGAATGCCAGTGAAGAAATACATGAAGTACTGATCCTTAGTACTTAGATCCTATATTTGAAAGCTGTAGCCAGCCTTTAAGTGACTTTCTCTTCTTTCTTGCAGCACAGATAAGAAAAAAGAGAAAAATTAAAAGTGCCTTTGTCCCCTTCGTCACATTCAAACATAGAACATATGCATCGTTCTATGGCTTTAGAGCTCTTCCAGCTAAACAGACCCACATGAATCAGCATCAGATCAGCAGAAGTGAAGCTAGTCTAAGAAATCTCTGTCACTATACTTTTCATTTTTTGGTAAACATGGAGATTTTGCTCTGCATTTCCAGTAAAACCAGGACTTTGGTTAACATCTTTATTAGCAGTTCAACCACTTTTTGCTATCAGGGGTAAAAAGTTCATTAAATTTAAAAAGCCTCCAAGTTTCAAAGTAGTCATGAAAAATATTCAGGAAAAGCTTCTTCTGCTTCCTGATGGATGATGACAATAGAATACTTGTACACCAGCAAAAAGTTATGTAGCACAATAGTTGCAATTTCCATCAAAAAAAACCAGAGCAATTGAAAGTCTCAGTGCTTGTATCAGTTAAGGGGCACAGTCCATTTTATCTTTATAGGATACCAAGTGCAACAGTCTGCATTGGACCAATCAAAGAAATCTCCCAAAGGAGGTAATTCTTCTTCACATTTAGATTTAGCACATAAATGGATGATGTTTATTAGCAGAAAGGTATTATTGCAGTACCTTCCAAACAAGGTACCCGCTCATTGAATCTGGTAAGTAGTAAAGAACTTTTCACTCACAAGTACACTATGAATAGCTGCCTTGTAGCATCCACTACAAGGACATGCAAGATAAATGCTGCAGAATCCCTTTTCTGGTATTGTTTTAAAAATAGATGTATACATTTGAATGAGCTAACAACCATCTTTCTAACCCAGGAACACACCAACAAAAGGAAGGGAAAGAAAAAGCACAGCATAGAAAATCTCAGTCATCACTCTTGAGCAAAGCCTAACAAGAACTGCTAATATAATATTAACTGAGAAAAGACCTCCCACCATTTGATTTCTCCTTTTTGTTTCTTTGCTTTTTCCCAGAAAAAGAGGAACTTGTACCTAATTTATAAATAAACAGAATTAATGAAAGAGCATTAAAGATACTAGGCTCCATGACTGATTTCTCCTTCTAATGGAAAGAAGTTGAAGAATACTAGTTTTTGGATAGTCTCTTGAATCAAAAAGATGAACCAGTAGATTTTTGTGAGCAATTCATCAACTTTATTAAATCTTTGAAATTTTGCAAAGATAAAGTGGATGTAAAACTGTTCCCGAAGCGCAGCATTCAATAATTGACTAACAAATTGGAAAGAGTAGGGCTCTTTTTTGTGGCAGGGATTAACGATGATTTGGGTAACAAAATAAAAAATTAAGCAACAGAAAAGGATTTGAAGACTGAAACAGATTACAAACTAAACATCAACAGTATCATTATGACAACTGATTTTTATTTATTTGTGTTTCCATTAAAATGGAAAAGCCTGGGTTGGGTGGAGGAAAGGAAAGAAAAACTTAAGTGTCCAGAGGGGAAAAATGCTACTATACAGTGCAGGGAAGGGCAAAAATTACAAGGGTGCGCAGGAGGCAGTTCTTGATCAGTCTTTTTTACTTTCATTCAGCTTAATCTTGTCAATTTGAGCATTTAATCTAATTTCATGTGAAGTTCTGTTGCTTTTTCTATTCAAACGGCAAATTCAGTATGTCCTGTGCTGCCTTAGCAGTAATAGTATTGTTGTAACAAGGATGATACAAGGGTAAAGGAAGAGTAAAATGCATTATATTGCCATCTGTTGCAAAAAAATCATAAATTTGCATGCAAAGGATGAGTATAAATTCAGAACATTTTGCTGAAGTTAGTTCTTGAAATTTAGACAATGTACATGACAGTTTGGTATATTTTTTGCTGCCTTTTAAGAATCAAATAACATATACATGGTCTATAAAGTACTAAAT
>JAOXJM010000001.1:13718332-13728761 GCA_026413425.1 Tringa solitaria
TTCCAGGGATGGGGTATCCACAGCTTCCCTGGGCAACCTGTTCCAGTGTCTCACCACCCTCACAGTAAAGCATTTCTTGCTAATATCTAATCTAGACCTACCCTCTTCAGTCTGAAGCCATTACCCCTTGTCCTATCACTAGCTGTCCTGGTAAAAAGTCCCTCTCCAGCTTTACTGTAGGCCCCCCTCAGACACTAGAAGGGCACCATAAGGTCTCCCCAGAACCTTCTCCAGGCTGAACAACCCCAACTCTCTCAGCCTCTCTTCACAGGAGCAGTGCTCCAGCCCTCTGATCATCTTTGTGGCCCTCCTCTGACCCACTGGTGGGGAAGGTGGGCCCTGTCCCTCCCGGAATCCTCAAACTGGACTGGGGTGTCCCCCAGGCCCGGGGCCGCTGGACTCGCTTCCCGCCTCTACGTTGGAGCCGCAGTTTTGCATCCCCCGACCCCGGCAGCCTCAAGTGGCTCCGGGCAGCTCATCCCCCGGCACCGTCCCGCCGCAGGGCCTTACCTGTGCGGCCGCCGCCGCCGCCGCCCCTCCTCGCCCGGCGGCGTCCGCGTTACTATGGTGACGCCGGCTCGCTTCCTTTGGCCCTCTTCAACGGCCCCTGCCCCTCATCTACACTTCTGATTGGCTCTAGCAAACTGCCCCACCGCCCAATAGGACCAGAGCACGGAAATGCTCCGCCTTTCCGTTTCGCTGATAGGCCGGGCAATTGTAGTTCCTTCCGCGTGCCAGCGAACTACGACTCCCAGGAGCCTCCTTGGTGCCGGGGCGCGCGCCAGCGGCCGCCGCCTGTTTACCAGCCGCCCCGGTGCCGCTCCCCGTGTAGTGCCGCCTCACGTGACCCGGCGGGGCTAACGGCTGTCCGCCGTGAGGAGCGGCTCCCGTCCCGTCCCTCCTCGCCTCAGGGGGCCTTTCCCGCCGGTCCCGGGGCCGGGCGGTCCCGCCGGGCAGCATGAGGGCGCTGACCCCGCGCTGGGGGTCTCTGGCGGCGCGGGCGGCGGGCGGGTGGTGGGGGCCGCCCGCCCCCCGTCGCGGCTGCAGCGGGTCGGCCGAAGCCGGCGGCCGTAAGCCCCTTCAGGAGTGGGCGCTGGCGGTCAGCCCGCGGGGGCGGCTGCGGGTGCGGCTGCCCTGCCAGGTCAGCGTCCGCCCGCTGGACCCGGAGCGCTACCCGGGAGCCGACCGAGTGCTGGTGGCCGTCAGCGGCGCCGGCGGCAGCCCCCCGCCCCGCGGGCGGCAGCGGGACGGCGTCCGGGTGGAGTACGACGAGGCGCTGGAGCAGATGGCGATCGAGGCGGAGGGCGTGGACAGCAAGGCCGCCGTGGACGTCAGGACGCCCGTGAAGTTCGGTGGGTGAAGCGGGGGGCGGGGGTCCGGCGGGATCGCTCCCTCCGGTGTGACTCACCGGGGACGCCGCGGCTGGAAGCGCTGTTGGCAGCGGAGACCGGGAAATGGCATCGTGCCACCTCTAATGAAGGAGGTTCAAAGCCTCCCGTTTTTCCCTGTGTTTCCTGACTCCTTAGGTGTATAGATCCATCGCTTGCTGTTGAGGTTTTTGTCAGCCGTAGTTGAAACTTGTGCTATTAAGCGCTAGTTACAACCCACGCTTTTATTTTTGCTCTGACAGCTGGTGTTCCAGAAAAGACGTGACTACAGCTTAACTGGGAGACAGCAGCCCCCAGCGTGTGCTGTGCGCACCTGCAGTTCGAGGGTTGTCCCCAGTAGGGTTGTTGGACCTACCAGTAGTGGTTGTTACGCTGAGTGGCCGGCCACAGGGATCAAAAGTCTGGAAGGTAACAATACAGATGAAGTGCCAGGAAGGGCTCCCTCCTCTAGTACAAGTCTTGCATTATCTTTTTGTTCACAAGGCAAAAATCTGTGCAGGGTTTCTGGTATGGAACCTACAAACAACTTGAGAGAGCAGCTGTAGTGGCTGAAACCAATAAACATCTGTGCTGGACTGAAATACTGACAGCAGCTCTAAGTTTAGGGAAGGAAAAGGGCAAGCTCGCTAGGATAATTCCCTTCGGTGATCTGAGACCTCATGAACACTTGACCCAGAGAGATTTGTGTTTAGTCATTGATGTGGATTATTTCATATGGCTTTGAGCAATGGCCTATACAGTGCGGAAGAAGTTTCACCATGCTGGAAAAACTTTTCAGTGTACAAAAAAACCCCAGTCCTTTGGTTTGCTGCAAGTAGTTGTTCAAGACTGCTGCTTTTATCCCATTTGATGCTCTGCTGCAGTTGTTGTATGAGGTATTGTGAATAATCCCATTCTCTTTATGCTGCGTACATGTCATCTAGCACTTTTCCAAACCCTTGCAGCAAACACATTCTGCATGTTTTATCTTCTTTTACACCTTTTTATCCCCTGTATCTTGAATTCTGCCATGTTGTTTTTTGGTTTTGTTTTGGTTTTTTCTTTCTTTCATGTTTTCATTAAGGACCTGAACTGTATATCATTCAAAATGGAGAGGTGTTATGGATTTATCATAGCAGCATTCTCTCTCAGATTCTAGCCTTACTCATCCCTATACTTTACTACTTTGGTTTTTCTGAACACTGTTGAGATGTTTCTTGGGTATGTTTACCAAAACTTACAATCTGTTTGTGAGCTAATATGGAGACAAACATTCTGTAAATAAAATCAGGGGCTTCTCTGCCCTCACTGTGCTTTACTTCGCCTATGGTGGCATGGCTGTACTGACTTGAACTGTGAGTCCAGCTACCCCACTGTCCTCTTTCCAGCAGTAGTCATAAACAGAGGCTCTGAGAAGAGTAAGAACGGGACAAATACAAATGATATTTCATCTAAGCATTCTCTTATCTGTCAACTGTTTACAGTTGGGGGGATTTGCTGAGCCTGATACAGCTCATCCCCCCTGTGGACTTGCAAGAGTACACTTACACATGTAAACAGTTTCAGGGTGAGAGCTTCCTGGCAAACTTTGTGCCTCTTAGCAAAGAATCACAGAAGGCATACCATCTCTTCAGTTTCCTGCTATTTTATCTTTCAAGTAGGTGGTATTCCAAGATCTTTCTGCAATTTCTTAGGGAGTTTTTAACTAGTCTGAATAATTCAGTGTTGTTGAAACTTTTCAACCTTGGTATTTGTGCTGATTTCCGAATTCATGTAGTATCAAAGATGATGCATAGCCTATAGCTAAAAGACAATATAGGACTAAGAATATTGTCAAACACATATGACATAAATAGATCAGCTGTTATCTATATATTCATTGACTCTTCCGGTGAACCGTAGCAGGACTGTCTTATCCAAGAGTCTGTTGTCACTTAGGCCTTCTCTAAGAATTGTCATTTATATTCTTACCACTTTTTTTTTCCCTGCTTCACAAGTGCAAGGATTACCTTGGCTTGTGTGTAGTACAGAGTCCATTCTAGGATGACAGACAATCAAACTGAAACCCAGCATTCCTTTTGTTACCCTTCATTTCTCTGGTACCAAGTGTGTCTGGTTATTGTAGGTGTTAGTGATTTAATATTTAAATTTCTCCAGGATCTCAGAGTGACTATTTTGTGTTACTTCAGACTTGGTTGCTCTCAGGGGACAGAATTCATTGTATTAAGATCTGGACAATCTCAGCCTTCATAAAGAGTTTCAATGTGGGAAACCTTCCTAAAGTTCCTAATAATGAGTCCTGATTGATGGGGGGAGGAAATTATTTAGCTCTTGTCCTATGTTTTTCGTGTTTTTGAGATTCTGAATGTCAACCAACCCTGCAAACTGTCTTAGTCTTCCCTATTGAAATAGGTTTGTGGTAAGCTCATGTCATTCAGGTTCCCTGGACAGTGTGTGGATTATAGTCCCCTTCCACTAGTTGCTGTTTGTCACCCCATAGTTAGCATGATGTTAGTATTGTCTGTTCATATTCAGGCATATCCAGAGAGATTTCCTAAAACATAAATATTTTTTGTACTCTGAGAAGTAGAATTGCTACTTGCCAGTGAGGTACTACTCTAAGTGTCCTTTCAGCTCTGGTTTGATTTTTTTTGGGCTCTGAGTAGTAGTGCTTGTGTTGTTGCTTTTCCTTATTTAGGAAAGAATTACCCATTAAACATCATTGCATAAGCAAAAGATCTTATCCCCTGTAAAAACACATCTCAAACTACAAAGAAACTGTTGTTGCTCTGCAAGCACTTTGGCTTTTCTCTGGCCTTCCTTGAATGCATGAGAAGGATGTTAACTCTGTTCAGACCATTTTATCTGAGTTCTTTCTGTCACTTAGCTGTAAGAAGTTGAGAGGTTCATATGAATGTTGCTGCAGTATTCTAGCTTCTTTCTTGGTTTTGGAAGTTGCAGCATTTCATAATAGTCTTTTGCAATTTAGGTTGGAGCTTATCCAGGAAGTTAGCTAAAACTCCTCAGACCCTGAAGAGCATGTGCAGAAGATGCTAGATGATGAGCTTAAATATGTATTTTAAACCAAAGGCAAATAGTAAGCAGCCTATTGGGCAATTACTAAAGGATCCTCTATTTCTGTCTTAGTGTCTTATTTTATGCTGTGTATACAGTCTTTCATATCATACACAAGCTGATAATACTCTCTGATACGTTTAACCTTCATAGATGATTGATGACAATGAACTTCTCTTTAATCTAGTTTACATGTGACCTGAAAAAAAATAACTATATGTTAGCCATTTATTTCAGGGACAGTGTAGGCACATGGCTGTAGGTTTGGAGTCTGCTCAGCATATAGAGAACCCTGTGTCTTGGCATGTGGAACTGCCTATGCTACTTAAACCTGAAACCACCTCTTCGATTTGTGGTTACTCTACATTGACTGAGTGCTCAGAAGTAAACCCAACTGAGGTCTTGCATAGCCAGAATCTGAGAATCATCTGTCCTGTCTTACCATGTGGTTCTTATGTTTTGCTTTAGCAAGCACGCATTATATTTGGTCAAAAGTAGCACCGAGGGGACCTTGGGAGGTTTCTAGCTTGATCTCCTGCTCAAAGCAGAGTCAACACCGAGGTCCAGAGGAGGCTGCTCAGGGCTTTATCCAGTCCGGTTTTGAAAATGTCCAAGAATGAAGACTACACAACCACCTTTGGCAAACTGTTCCAATGCTTTTTGCATGTTATACCCTGGTGAAGAGAACAGAAGCTTCTATGCCAAAGTCAGGGAGGAGAACCATGAGTGTTGAAGTAGTGGTCAAGCTTCACAGAGTAGAATACTAAAGCTCTGTCACCTCTGGCACAGGATCAAGCACTCCTGGTCTAGGCCCACTTGTAAGCTAGTATGGGGTTTTAAATTTTTGTTTGTTTATTTTTATTAGTTCTCTCCTTGGGAAAACTTAACTCTTCCACATTAGTACTATTTAAGACCATGTGATTGCTTATGTTTTTGGCTAAATACTGTAGATTCTCGTGGAACTACCTAAGCAAATGGAATGAATGTATGGGTCTTGAATGTTTCTGTGAATTACCAAAATCATAATTTTATGGCATCACTTAAAGAAATTTTCTGCCCACTTCTATGACGGGAGAAGCTAAGCTCCTGGGACTGTTTGTTTCTGCTTTTTATTTTTTACAAAAGTTAGTGGAAAGCAAACATCAATGTTTACAACAGTGTATTTTTCTCAAGTCTTAACATACTAATAAGTTGGAAAAAAGATCATCAGTGTTTACTTTTAAGTATGGCAGACTTAAAGCCTCAGAGTAGCAAATACTGTAATCTGATGCCCTCAACAAATAGTTTTTCCTGGGCTGAATTACCTTGCATGCATGCTAACTTACTAGAAAGCTTCAGCTGTGAGCAGAGAACTGGATGATGATGAAGTACTTCTAGTAGTCCAGAGCTGCTGAGTCACTTGAAAATAAGTCATTTTCCAGTCTCTTTAAAATATAACTTAAGGTGGCTTTTCTGGGGTACCCCTACCTATATTCTGATACCAAAGGTTTTGTTGATGTTGGTTTTTTTTTTACTCTGTGTACCTTTATTTCCAATACAAGTCCTTTGCACCCCAAGGTCTTCATGCGCTCTTTGAGGTTTGTGTGGCTGAAGTTGGCTTCAGCCCTCATCTGTGCTAAGAAGGAATCAAACTCACTATTTTTGGAGCTTTGGCACTGAAACAGATTGTATCCTATTCCTCCTTGCTTGTTGAAATTCCGTTAGCAATAATTATTCAGCTTTTAGGCTGCCTCGTTGTGGAGAGGCTCCATTCTTGTCCACTCATTTTTGCTATATGAAGGCTAGCAAAGTGCTGTGAATCTGCAGAGGATCAAGGCACAAAGTATGTTTGTAGGAATCCCTGATGTTTCTTAACAGCATGCTGATAAATCCACAGGCTTCTGTGTCCTCCTTTGGCTCCCATCTTTGTTACAGCTGGGTTTACGCTACTGACCTGCCTTTCAGATGATGGCTATAGCATGCCCTGCAGGATCAAAAGTTTTTATTAACCTTATTCTTATAAAAGTCTTATTAAGTTGATACCATGGCTAAACTGACTGCTTTTAAGCCTTTTCCCCTTTTGTCATCTCTTTTGACAGAAGCAGTAAGGGCAGCAGGGTATCAAGCTGACTGAATTCAAAGATTTGCACAAACAAACTGGCTTTTTGACCTCTTTGTCCTCAGAAAGCAAAATAGCCAAAGCCTTGGATGTGTATCCTCCCAAGGACTGCGCAGTTTTCCAGTGAGTGAATTGAGCAGTTTTGAGCAAGACAGTTTGTATTTCAAAAACAATACTGCTCTCTTTTTAAACTCTCCAGGTTTGTGCTGCTCAGGGACATACTGTTTGAAACATAGATGTTTGGAGAGTGCCACTGTGTTTAAACAATCCAGCTGCTCCCTGAGAAGTAAAACTTCATGGAAAACTTTTTTGTCTCATCTTCAGAACCTGTAGATCAGCAGCAATCAAAATGAAATAGCTCTGATACTTTTTGATCTGGTGAAACTGTCCAAGCTTTATGAATGTAAAACCTTGTGATGCTGGCCTTCAAGCCTCTGATAGTAGGTTTTGTGCTTTTACATGCCTCAAAGCCTATCTTAAGAGTTTACTTAAACTTAAGAGATGTACAGTTTGATTAAAATCTTGGTCACAGAATTCTGTTCTTGGAAGTCTTCTGTGAAGAAGCTAAGAAAATAGTATCCGCAAGTAAAACAGCTTTCTGGAAAACCTGTTTATCCAGTCCACCTCTTCTAGCCCCTTTTCTTAGAGAATTGTTACCTGTGAACACAATCTGCATCGTTCACTAAATTTTACCTCTTAGCTTACTGTGGCAATACCGTAGCACTCTTGCAGCAAAGACCTAGCATGTTTTA
Organism: Tringa solitaria; assembly: GCA_026413425.1. Classification (NCBI taxonomy): domain Eukaryota; kingdom Metazoa; phylum Chordata; class Aves; order Charadriiformes; family Scolopacidae; genus Tringa; species Tringa solitaria. Next base: position 13,725,625 of record JAOXJM010000001.1, read on the forward strand.
GCTCTACCTTTTGAATTCTTCTGATTTGTCAGGTGGCAAAAGTTCCCATCATTGTTAATTGGAGCTCTCAGTCTCTTGACTTCATGGTCTGCAAGCTGCTGTTGTGGTTCCAGCCATCTGTCCCGAGCAGCAGCATGACAGTATTGAACTTCAGCCTCTGCTGTGTTGTGGGTCCAACTTGGGGAATCTCATTGGGGCAGAGCTAATTATATGTACTCTGATTCTTCTGCATGTATTCCTGGACACCTTAGCAGGTAGTGGAGGTGAAAGAAAGATTTTTTTTTTATTATTATTATTATTATTTTTCTCCCCACAGATGTTTAAATGAAGGCTTCTTTCCCAGATAATCTGCTTTTCTTTAGAGAGCAATAGGCTCACTATCTTTCTCTTAGCCTTTCAGTTATGTGTCTTGCAGCAAATGCTTCTGACTCCTGTTCAATTTTTTTTTTCTTCTTTCTGTCTTTAGGAACAAAAACGCTTTTTTCCTCTCCTGCATTTGCCTTTTGCCAGTCGTTATGGTGGTCATTAATGTAAGTGATTATTAATACAGTCAGAATCTTCAGACTGCACAAACTTCTTTCCGGTTCCTTAAACTCAAGGGTGAGCTCAAGCAGCAGAAAAATACTTCTGCTGGTCCTGTGTGAAGCACTGGGAGTCCAGAAATTACTCCCTTGATAAGAGTTGTCTACAAGACCTAGTGACTTTTCTTTGTGGGAGCCTTATGAACAGTAATAAGATGGGGTGATTCAGACTAGAACATGCTTCTTCATGCCAGGGGGGTAAGTCAAGGCTTCCAGAAGGCTAGGGAAGAATGACACATGCAAGCTCTTCTATAGCTGTTTTTGTGCTACGCTGCTTGCCAGTTGAAGCAGTGTAGGTCTAAGCAAGACCTGTGTGTTTGTGCTGTTGAATCTTATTACTCTACGCATGGCCTCAAACAACCTGCCAACCTTCCCACCCCACATATCTCATTAGAATTTCTAACAGAATTGGTGACTAGAGTAGCTATGAGATGGAGGTGGAGTTTGGAAGGGGGTTAAAAAAAGAGAACCACACAAAAAAAACCAATAAAAAACCCCCTTCACTAAATGACCACACCCTGCTGATTCCTTGCCAGAGGGTACAGTCACTCTGTGCCTCTTAATGTTCTCACAAAGCTGGATGGCCATGCACAGGCTTACAGAATTTTCGGTGTCAATTGTTGCTAGTGACTAGCCATGCAATTGAAAATGTGGCTAAACTTTGCCAGAAGGTTCTTCGGTAACAAAACAGCTGGTTTTTTTTCCCTACTATAGGTAGTTACTACATAAAGTGATTAAGCACTATGTTAAATAGATCTGACTCTTCTTATTCTGTTGCTAATAAAAGTCTTTCTCTTCTAGATTTGGATATCAAAACATCAGGGACTGGCTGCGTGAAGATTCAGAAAATAGAATGTGATAACTGCAAAATAGAAACGGAGAAGGGGACTAGTGTCTTGCAGTCAATAAAGGTACAAAGAACATTCCCCCAGTCCATCAGTGTTTTAAAAGGGATTGTGTGGTGGAGTACCATATAAATACCAGTTCTGGAGATAAGAAGCACTCTGATATTTTGAAGTGTTACTATGTGTAGCACCTCACCTTTACTTATTGCATACAATTGTGACACAAAGTAAGTAACACTAAAAAAAACATGGAGTCAGAAGTCCACATAGCTTTGATGATAGCTGAAGCCAACAGAAACAGTGATGGCAGAAACCCTGATATCTGCCCTCCCTGGCCCTGAAAAAAAAATAGACTGGGGTTTCCTGTATAGTGGATTAATAGTTATGCTTGCTCACTTGGGACTTTGCAGTATGCTGTGCTTTTTTTTTAAAAATAATTCTGATATATCAGTGCTACTGACAAACTCTTGAGGTTAATTTTCAATCAGAAGTTACACTTTACATGTCCAAAATGCCTGACTGAAATATATTTGATAAAGCTGTATCTATCATGGTCATGACCTTGTTTATTCAATCTTAAGACTTTCTGTTTGGCTGATATAGGCTTTTGTAGAAATAATTGAAGTATATCTGGATCAGGTGTTGTTTGGAGTCAAATTCACTTGAATAATTGGAATTGTACCTGCAGGAATGGATATAAATTCAAAAGAAGGGCTTTTAAAATAGTGATTCCAAAGTTCAAGTATTTTTCATGTCAAGAGAGATGAAAAATCTCTCAAAGTTTTTCTCTACCATGGTAAGAGATGATTTCATAGCACACATATGGGGAAACTGAACTTAAGGGCAAATTTAATATACAATACATCTAGGCTTACTCCATATTCAGTGAACTATAGACAACTTGTATCTTCCAGATTCTGTGTAATTGACCATATTACTCTTAAAAAGTTAACTAAAAGCCTTATAAATACTTAACAGTACTATATATGTTATATATATGTATATATGTTACTGCCATCTAAAGCTTTGGTTATACAATAGTAACAGCAAACAGAAGTATATGAGAAACTACATAATAAGAGAAAGCAAGGTATTTTCGGCCAGCAATAGTGACAGTAATCACAACATGCCATCACAATTGTAAAGAATTTTTTGTAATGTTATGGAAAAGGGATTTTGAGGATAGATAACTAATTTCATTGGCATGTTTTCTACAATCAAACATGTGAAGAGTGTTGAATTTTAAAAATGTCAGGTTTATTTTCCTTGAGACTTCAAGTAGCAATGAAACAATATTTTCTAATGAACTGAAAAGAATGCTGCAAAGTCACCAGTTTGGGGCTTCTGAGACCAAGTCCTGCATGGCCTCATTATAATTCAGAGGAGCTTGGTGCTGCTTTTTTGCCTTGGTCAACTGAGCCTTCCTTAATTCACAAAAATGTCAGGGAAACTACAAGTGTAAAAGATGATCTTTGCATGCACCTCTGTGTGCCCACTGTTGTGGTGGTCACAGAAAGCTTCTTTGCTACCTTAAGCCTCAAATGAAAGGAATGGCCTTGTCCCAAAAGGCTTTTAAAATTAAAAGTATTTAAAGTATCAAGAAAGAACTGCAGATTTTAACTGAAACTCTTGTTAAAACAAAGCTTTGGTAGATTTGTGTCCAGCGTAGGGCAACAAAGATGATTCGTGGACTGGAGCATCTCCCTTATGA
>JAOXJM010000001.1:13728861-13741477 GCA_026413425.1 Tringa solitaria
CATGCTCTGGGTAGTCCTGCTTTGGCGGGGGAGTTGGACTAGATGATCTCTATGGCCCCTTCTAACTCCAATAATTCAGTGAAATTCAGTGAAATTATATGGGTTTGTTTTTTTTAATCAAAATAGTTACCTGAAGTATTCTTGGGTTGTGAGTAGTGGTTGGTTGTCTTTGTTTTGGTCACTGTGGTGCCTTCAACATACAGTACTAGGGAAGATATGTTGCCGCTTTTGGTTTTGTTGACACTGAAGTAGTAAGATGAAGATTTTGAATTAAAATTTCTGACCAGGTAGGTGTTTGCAAGAGCAAACAAGGGATCAATTACAATGTCTCTTAGCTGTACGGTCAGTTTTTAGTCTAATGTTGTTGTTTTTAAGTACTGTAGTTCTAGTAATTACAACTGTAACTCTATTTTTCTAATATAGGTACAGGAATTATACTCTCAGGAATTAGCAGAGAAGCAGAATTATTAACATTTTGGGTTTTCTTCAAAGCTACTGAAGGATTCTGTAGTGCAGCATAGGAGCTGATTCCCCTTTAGCTAATGTGCTTTACTGAGCAAACTGAAGTGATACTGCCCTCCCCTGGATGGATTAAAGAGCTGTCATGCTCTCCATAAACCTCACTGACTAGTAAAGCAGGAGATTCTTTCTTTACAGTAGAGAGCACAAGATCGTTGATAAATGATTGTAAATAATTTTTTTTTTTTTAAATCTAGGCATGTGGACCAACACACTGGTGCTAGTCAAGAGCACCAACAAACAACTTCACAACTGCTAATTCTCTTTACTTGCCACACACTCCAAGAAGTTGTTTGTTTCACTTGTAATTCAAAAAAACTTGCTGATTTTTAGTATACTGTATGGTGCCTTTACAGAAGGCCTTGCAGTTTGACATCTACTTCCCTTAATCATGCATGCCAGTAATTCAACAGAAAAGATGAGCATTCTGTATGAGTTTTTAAATGGATTTTCACTAGTGCTTTTAGTGTGGTAGACATTATCCAGCCAGTGAGGCTTGTTGAGGTTTTTTTATTGAGATTGATTTCTGGTGTTGTTGTTTTGTAATTGGCTACAACTCTGTTCACCCTATCCCTTCCAAGTTGACTGATGGTAACAGTAATTCCAAAATACATTTATGACTTCTAGGTCTTCTTCAGAGTGTAAATTATTCCCAAATTCTTTATTGAGTAAACAGTGCTCCTCCTTTTAAATTTTTCCTTCTGCTTCTTATTACAGTCTGTCAGCTTAGCAGTGACAATGAGACCAAGGAAGGCCTTTAATTTTGTTTCTATGTTCAACGATTACTGCTGATTCTTTGGCTGTGCCAGTGATAACAAGAATGTCCAGGTGTCTCATGCACAATCAGTGGAGGACCTGCCATGCTTTCTGACCACACCGCGTCTGAGCCTAACTTGTTGTCCTGCACCACTGTCCTTACATTCTTTGAACTGAATAAACTTTTCTGGTTTTCTTTTATCATCTGCCATGGTCTTGACAGCCTCTTACCTCTTCCTTACTCAAACCTTTCTCCCTTGCTAGGAGAAGCCCTATAACAAAATAGTGCTTCTTGTTTTCAGCTGGTGGAATGTTCCCTCTTAATGAAAAAGCTACTTGGCAATTATAACTTGTGTCCTCTCAGCAAATCCTGCTGTCCGTTGGGTGTCTCTATTGATACCTAGCTTTGAAAGTTTGTTGATGCTTTTTTTTTTTTTTAAGAGTAAAAAGGTTGAGGAACCTGTGTCTTACTAGAGCTTCTTCTATCCCAAAAATTGTTGAGTTTAAAAAAAAATTAAAACACAAAATCAAAGAAATAAGTGTGTATGTCATAGTTTTATTTTACTTGACTTGCAGTATAGCCACTGAGAATTATTGCTATACACAAATTCTTCAAATCTTATGACTTCCCATATTTTCCCCAAGTTACATGCTTGGAGGATTTGTTCCTTAACCATTATTCTGATTATGTGCTTAATGTAACTGCCATAAAGGAACTGTGATGTCTGGCTGAAGCATCTAATTTAACTTTATACTGTTTACTGTATAGGGAGAGAATAGTTTATTGTATTTGTATAGAAGCTTAACTGAACAGCTGAGTTATTTACAACTTTTTAAAAGTCTGAAGCACTTACTGTAGTCACAAGTTAAGAGCATTGTGTTTTACTGTGGGGAAACCTCTTACATGAGGAAGAGAAAGCAAGACTTGGGAATACAGAGATTAAGAAATGCTGCTCTAGAGTTCTTCCTGTTTTATGAAACCCCATGAACATTCTGGTTCTTGGTGTTCCATCAGAAATGGGTCAGAGCAGTAGAAGTCCATGTCTTCCATATTGGAAACTTGATTTCTTTTTTTTTTTATTAAAAAAAAGTCCTTAATCCTGTTGCTGTCTGATTAGACCTAGTTAATGCAATTTATTATGGCTTATCCAGACAGGTGTTTAATAATCTCAGTATCTTGACTATTTTTGGTATATTTGATTGTCAAATGTAATGAATGTGTCCTAAATTAAATGATGTCTACAGGAACAATACCCTTTTCAACAGAAACAAATATATCTGAAAATGGAGGTGGTGCTGTGGGAAAATGAAGGGGGGTGGGTGTGTGTAAGCTTATCCAGCATGAATTATAAAAAGTGCTGATTTTTTTTTTTTAATTCTGTGTTATTCCAGCATTCCCACTAGTGAACTTAAGCAAGAGGGCTTTGATGTTGAGATCATAGACTTCATAAAGTCAGATTTGTTGGAATTGCAGCTTATGAGTTATATTATTTAAATCTGATTTTTAATTTCTTTTTTCTTCTTTTTTTCCTTTTCCCTTCTTACATATGGTTGTAAGATACTCTTGAGACCTGGGGCTTTTTTTTTTTGTCTTTCTGAGAGTAGTTTGTGTGTATTTCTGTGCATCTCTTTTCTCTTGTCAGTTGTATGCAGCAGCAACTGAGAGGTATAAGGGCTATAGCATTTTTACTTGAAACCTGGTTTCTTTGTGGAAAAAATTGAGATTGTAATGCAGATGTATGTGAAATACCAAATTTGAATTAGAATCTGGTTGGAATGAAGCACTGTAGGATCTGGTTCTACTTGCAGGCCAAAGGTTTGCACTGGTGTGCATCCATAGCAGGTTAAGGCTATACATACTACTCCAAACATGAGTAGCATTCTGGTGTGTTTGTGTATGTATATGATTATCTTGCAGACTACTGTGACACTGGTTTTCAGGTCACTGGAAGGCTTCAGTTCGCAAGTTCATTTTTCTCTGCCAGCTCATGTCTCTCATCTGCTGCAGCACTAGCTATATGCATACCTTGGTTTCTGGATGAAACGCAAAGTTCCCTCTTTCTTCCTGCACTGCTTATTTTAATATATTCTGAGTGAATGATTTTCTAGTTAAAAAAACAAAACCAAAACCCCCACATCTACTGAGAATAAAGACTTCTTGGCATCATTTTTTCTCGTGTTTGTCTGGTTACAAAGGAAGGTGACTTTGGAGCTTGACTCCACTGGAAAACAGCACGTTTGGCAATCGCTTGAGAGGAAGCCTTCACAGTAAAATGGAAGTTTGTGATCCAAGGTGGTTATTGTGGTACAGCTTGGAAAAACAAGATAACTTGTGTTGTAATTACAATTATCCTAACTATATTATTTTTAAATTGTTTTTTCAGAGTCATAAAATTGATATACGGACAAATGGCGGCAAAGTAATTGGTCTTGGAACACTTTATGGAAATACAGATATTCGTGCAACAGAGAAGGGTGTAAGTAAGAAGTAAAACTTTCTCTTCAATGTCTTATTCAGCTTATCTGTTGCAAAATGAATAAAGTTTGAAGAGTGTGCTGAAGAATATTTAATGACTCTCACTGGTTGATTGTCATTTCACTGTTAAATTTTTCTGTTCAATTATGCTATTTTATACTTGGTTTGGCTTAGTAAGCAGACTCCACAGAAAGAGCAGTAATAAGCATGTGATCATTCCATCAGCACAGAGGTTGTGCCAGTTGATACAATTCACCTTTAACAAGCTTTAGTTATGCAGACCCTCACATAACACTTTAAACTTTTTACTTGATACCTGGGCACCTGGATTCTGCAATAGGTCCATAAGTTTATTTTAGTGTGTCATGAATAGTGGCTTGATATTTGTACGTGCTGTACACTTCCAGCATTATGTGGTTGTAAGAATGGAAGAGTTGAAGATTTTGTATATTTCTTTGCAGCTGAGGAAATATAATCACATGTAATCTTGTTATGACCTGCAGTGAGTAAGAATCATGAACAGGAAAAGTTTCATAGAGAAGTAGCTTTCCTTTTTCAGCAGATGGCAGTATGAGACAAACCTAATGCTATTCTGATCTGGTTTTGTTTCTTGCCATAGGTAGTCAATTCTCCATGTTTTAAAATAATGTAGAGCTAGGCTCCCTATATAATACTACAGTTATCACACCAAGTCTGGGTTTTAGGCTCAGCTTGAATGCTTAGGCATCACTATGTAGGTGAAACTGGTTGCATTAGGATTCATTAGATCTGAAGCATTGCTGTATGAACATGTGGAGCCAAGCCAAGTAGCTTTGATGCATGTAGTACTCTGTCAGAATCAATAGGTACCCTTCAAACCAGCAGCACTGGGAAGAACCAGAAAGAGCACAGGTAGCTCTCCCTAGCCACGGATAGAATAGAGACCAAGCTATTAAGTTCTAGGAGTCCAAAATCATCTGTTGTACCCCTTGTAAGCTGGGTTCTGAGATCGTTATGTTCACTTACGTAGAGGCAGCTGTGAGCGGTTCTTAGTATTGTGCTGTAAACTAAGCAACTTACCATTGATTTTCCAAAAACTGTCAACATTAAATTGCCTGCATTTTTTGCAGTGTGTGCTAGCCTGCCTTTTATGTACAAAAGAGCCTAGAGGCTGCGGTAGCTGTACTTGTTGGGGGTTGTTTGGTTTGGACTTCCTTAGTCAGGAGATAAGGAGGTTGAGGGGAGACCTTTTCACTCTGCAATTACCTGAAAGGAGGTTGTAGTGAGGTGGATGTTGGTCTCTTCTCAAGTTACAAGTGGTAGGATGAGAGGATATGGCCTCAAGTTGCACCAGGGGAAGTTTAGATTGGGTATTAAGAGAAATTTCTTCAGTGAAAGGGTTGTTAAGCATGGAACAGGCTGCCAATAAATGATTTAGGAGTTTAGAAGGAACTAAACTTTTCTATCTCTCTCCCTCCTTGGAGTTTTTCACAATTCCATCCAGGGAAGGAGTTGAGTCACCGTCCCTGGAGGTACTTAAAAGACATGTAGGTGTGGCATCTAGGAAGATGGTTTAGTGGTAGTTTTGGTAGTGTTAGGTTTACAGTTGGACTCAATGATCTTAAAGGTCTTTTCCAACCTAAGTGATTCTGTGATTGATATTTCTTCATGAACATTATTTCATCCCGGCAAGACCTCCCAGCAAAAAAGCAGAGTGGGTAAGGTCTGACTGTGACATGCTCTGTTGATACCAAGTTGGACTGATCAGTGCTAATGGATAGGCGGTTCCCTTGGGACTTTTAATAGTGGAGTTAGGATCCATCCTAAGCCACTAGCAGCTATGTGGAGTGGAAGAGGGCAGAGGTAGTTCACAACTTGCTTGATGTGTCATCCATCTTCCTGCAAAGGGCTCCCATTGGAAGGATCTGAAAACTGGAATTCTTGCGTCCTACCAGTGAATAAAAATAGAGTTCTATCTAGGAAGTGCTTTGACTGCTGTGGGTTCATGCTGTTCACAACATACTACCATGGCTGTTGTCCTTAAATTAGAGTTGTGCTGCTTAGGCATTTGTCCCAAACTAGTTTGTTACACCAGTGCAGTCCATGGAGTTCATTTCAAATACCTTGCTGGTGTTGGAAAAAAAAAAGGGAATGGTAGAAAAATGAGACCTCTGTGAAAATATAGTTCACGAAAGTGAGAAATAGAATTGTTTTGCTTTGAGTCTTTAAGTGCTATTTGAAAATCTGACTTTTTTCAGACACCCTGTCCTTCTGAAACAACAAAATAAACTTCATGCAGATTAAGTGGAAGTGCTTCTTTGTCATCATAAATTTTTGTACAGTCTGTAATATTGCTGGAAGTAACTCTTACAGTTGTAATGTTGTAGTAACTTCCGTGAAGTGAGTCATTTTAACAGGAATTTATAGCTATGGAACAATAACAGTTTTGGCTTATGTTATTGAACTTGTGTCACAAATCCTGATTTAGAATCCTGTTGCCTGTGCCAGTTTGTCACGAGAGAGTAGAATGCACATCACTTGAAAGAAGCAATAGGTTTTATTGAGGTAAAAATAATAATTTGACAGTTCAATAAATTTGATGAAATTTAACAAAATTTAACAGTGGTTTACTGAGGTTCAATAACTTTTATGGTAAGATTCAGCTTATTAATTACTGCATGGAAGAAACATACAAAGCAAAATGGAGTTAGAATTGAGTTAGAATGATTCATACAGGGACCAGAGGCAGAGAAGGGTAAGGTTCAGAGTGGACCCCTTCACTTCCTAAACTCCTGATGGAGCTTAGGTGCGGCCAGGTGTAATCTTAGTCTCAGACCTGGACAACAGTTTATGTCTAACAGAATTATCTATACAGAATTTATAATAATTAATAGCTACATGGATTACTAATGTTTCAACAGCATGCTATCAATCACTGACTAAAGATCTACTGTTGCTAAAAGGTCTCTCTGCCTCAAAGAGCAACCTTGAGAGATGTCCCAGCTCAAGGGGAGATCATAGCTCTGCTGCATAGCAAGGAGAGTTTAAAGAAGGCTCACTTAAGTTGTCAAATTCATGGAATAAGGTGGTTGGCTCATAGTCAAATTACATGCAATGGGCAAGGTATGCATTAGACTCCTTGTATCTACAGCTTTTTTTGTTCCTTGATAAATGAGTCTTGGAAAAGCCACCTGCTATTGATGTGTTAATCGCATGATCAGTGTTCCAAGTTCATATGCGTTGATGCTCACTGTGTCACTACTCCTTTGTGGGTTTTCAGTAATCTGCTCTCGAGAGGCCTCACTTGTAGTACTGTGTCCAGCTTTGGAGTCCTCAGCACAAGAAGGATATGGACCTGTTGGAGCAGATCCAGAGGAGGACCACAAAGATGATTAGAGGGCTGGACACCTCTCCTATGAAGACAGGTTGAGGGAGTTGGGGTTGTTCAGACTGGAGAAGAGAAGGCTCTGGGGAGACCTTAGAGTGGCCTTTCAGTTTCTGAAGGGAGCTTACAAGAAAGCTGAAGACAGTTTTTACAAGGATGTGTAGTGACAGGAAAAGGGGTAGTAGCTTCAAACTGGAAGATGTTAGAAACTTTTCATTATGAGGATGGTGAGGCACTGGAACAGGTTGCCTAGGAAAGTTGTGGATGTCCCATCTGGGAAATGTTCAAGACCAGGCTGGATGGGGCTTTGAGCAACCTGGTCTAGTGGGAGGCGTCCCTGGCCATGGCAGCGGGGTTGGAACTAGATGATCTTTAAGGGTCCTTCCAACCCAAACATTTTACGAGTTCTTGGCCTCGCAGTGGCTCAGGCCTTCACCTCCTTTGGAGCCAGTACCAAACTACTGCTAGTTTAGTTAAGGAATCGAGTGCATCCGTCACAGCTTCTCATTAACAAACTGTGCTGTGTATTTAGGAAGGGCAGTGTGAGAGATCCTTTCTCAATTGCCACTTCAGTTCATAATCCATTAGCCTTATGTCTCCTGTGCGTGTTTGTATGAGATGTTTCTTCCATCAGTTGCAGTCACCATTATGTAATTATGGCTCTGTCAGCATTTCCAACTCCCTCCCAGAGGTGGGGAAGGAAAGGATGTGGTAAAGGACACCAAGCACTTGAGAAACAGGATATTTTTAAGGAGAAAAATGGAGAAGACACTAGTAAAATATTTGAGCAAGGATAGCACAAAAAGGAAGACCAAGAAGAATATGTGAGGAAGGAGTTCTTTATCAAAGAATCATGGAATTGTCAGAGTTGGAAGGGACCTCTAGAGATCATCTAGTCCTACTTGAATAGTCATATTTAAACACAGCAAGATGCTAGTTTCCATCTTGAAAATGTGCTCGGGTGCAAAAACATTCTCAGTCTGATTTACGAGGATACACTGACACTTTTTCTTTAAACAGTAAGAAACTGATGGAACTTGAGCACGTGGTCAGTCTCAGTAACTGCAATTCCCAAGGCTCTACTCTCAAGGGAAGGAATTTTTCCACAAAAACCTGGTGGTTCAATGGACAAAAATAATCAAATTTGTTTGACTGTAGAGTCATTAGCTAATCTGTGCCACAGGGACTTTTCTATAACACTTATTTAGTGAAGCCAAACATCTATGTTCTGCCAAAAACTCATAAAAGTTAAATAATTTGGGATCGAAAACATATTTAGTCTCAGTAAAAAGCAAACTTTTTTATGCTTTCCCTATCTAGAATACTTTTTTAGTCTTGTACTTGAGCAGTCTGACTTCTCTCCTGTGATTTGGATTATTCTGAAACAAATGTTCATTGTATTGGTAGTTTTTGGTTTTTTTTTTATAGTAACTAGCTGACATGGTACTTCTTTTTATCATGTTCTGAGACAACTCTTTTTATTGCTGTGCTTCCTTAAGAAAGATAGCTAAGGCTGGTAAATGAGTGGGTATGTGAACTTGTTTATTATAAAGCACTTCATAATATTTAAATAAGAAGAATGTCTAAATAGTGTCAAAACTTGCATACCATAGTAACAGATATAGCTTTTTGAGCTTTTCTTTTCCCATACAGGAGTGCCACAATGCCACAAGGCACCCAAACTATACAGGTATTTTTAATTTGTCCCGCTCACCACCTTACAGTGTGCTGTGGTTTATTTTCATGGTGCTGATAGCAATGACGGCCCTGCTAAAACTTGAAAGGTTCTTTGCAAGTCAGTTGACTCTCTTCAGAACAGATTTAGATTACAGAGCCTAAAATGACAGTGGCTTTTGTTTTCCTTGTTGCTTTGGCCATATGCCACAGCAGGTTTGCACTTGGCCATTGTGGGTGAGGGAGTAGTGGAGTATTCTGTCGGAAACATTCCTAGGGTGGATGCAATGAAAACTTATGTTTGTTAAGGTCAACTTAACAAGTTAAGGTTAACTGCTTGTAAGAGTTTTGTTAGAGGCATTGAAAGATTTAAAAGCTGAATTGCTGTCACTTTCAGTAGTGACAAATTATGCCTTAATATCTTTGGTTTTGTTTATTGTTGAAGCTTAGATTTTGTATCATAGTTCTAAGCAGCATCACCATCAGATTGTAGGTATTGAGCGTCACATATCTCTAATTCTAGCACAGCACTTTGATCCCCACATTTTCTTGAAGTGGCTTGTTACATCCTTGGAGAGATCTACTTTTTTTGGTAGCATCACGTAAAAAAGTACTAAGGCAAGTCATAAGATTACAGAATAGACTATTAAGCTGTAAAGATGGCATAAAGCTGAGTGTGTGCGTATTGGTAAGGTTACAGTTTCATTTGCCTGTCATAAAGTCCATACTAAACCAGCCTCTTTAGCTCACTTCTTGGGATACAGTAGAGCATGGAGTTTGCACAATACTAGCTGATGTTTGTCAGAATACCTCTTACTTTATCCACATCTTATTGTTTATGTAATATAACACTGGAAGGGTCAGTAGACTTCTTTTTTTTTTGTATTAACTTTTTTCCTCAAGATGGCAATGCTAAAATGACAAAGTGGATTTAAAGATAATTTGATGTAGGGCACAGTTTGATCTCGAAGGCCATATATCATTTCATGTAATGAATGAGGATTTTGTGTAATTCACTTAGTCTGCATAAGAAAAATAAAAACAAGTTGAGTGGGAGTTAAGTATGAACTATTGCATGATTACATCATAAATCAAGTTTACCTGAGGAAGAATGGAATTAAACTCATATGGTAGTTGCACAAGCCCATGATCTGTTTTGTTCAGATAGGTGTAGGTTATGGCACATGACTGGTTACTTGCACATAGATAATCTCATCTATCACCTTTTATTCCCCAAATGTATCCATAGGGTAACTTTTCAAATCTTACCCTTTCTCTCAATTTCTGTTGGCAAGTAGAAATGGTGATCTTACCCCTTATTTTTCAAGACTTCGTATAGCTTGAGGCTTAAGTCCGAGAACAGAGGCCTGAGTGACCAAGGTGGTGTGAACAATTACATTGAGAAAAAGAGCAGCTGTGGATTTTTTGCATACCTTCACCAAAGCTATGTCTATGAAGTGAGCCAGTTACATTCAGCTGTTTATGCAGATTTTTAACAAAGACAGTGGATGTTTCAGTATATGGTGGCATAAAACTGTTTACCAATGCTCTAAGTATAACAATGTTGTATGAACCTTAAGCCTTCATTATTAAAGCTAATCCTTTTTTAACTTTTCAAAATGAAATGTTTTGGTTTTTAAAAATAAGTCAGGGTGGTTTTCATCCACTTCTGACTATTTGGGTTCTTCACCTGTATGATGGATGTAATAATTCGTCAGAATGTTGTAAAGAATCATTAACTTGTTGGTGAGAGCTCTCGGATGAAAAGGGTTTTTGTTTTGTCTTGTGTAGCTTTTAACTAAGAACTTGATTCTGTTTGTTCTGCACCAACAACTGCTTTCCATTTGTTTTGCCTCTAACAGTGTTGCTTCCCTCTGCCTTTTCAAACTGTGATGACAAGTTTTCCATTATGTTTATTTCTCCTAGAGCGTGAATATAGAGAAGCTGCAGGGGACATGCATTAACATATCTACTGAAGATGGGCTGCTGAAAACTAAGTATCTCTATGCAGAATCATCATCTCTGTCTTCAGTAGGTGGTGATATTCTGCTGGGAAGTATTCATGGTAAGAAGGAAATACTGTCACATGGTTGGGGAAATGCTGTCACAAATTTAGGTGCTTTGAGGGTATTCATAATGTTCACAGTAACAAATGCTGTAGACTATCACTGAATCAACCGTGCAAAGTATATGAACAGAAGAGTTCTCTATTTGTTAGAGACTGAATTGATGAGAATTAATTTACCATATAGCATACTGTATTTATTTTTTTAACAATTTTATAAGCACACCTGTGAAATATCAAGAAGTGTGGATTATAGAAAGAAATATATTGCAAATACTAAGGATCTCAAAGTATTTTAAAATTCAGCAATGAAAATTATACTAAAAGTAGTAAAGAGGCTTTTCTTCCCCTCTCTCCACCCTTTTTTTTTTTTCATAGGAGAAGTAATTTTTACAGCATCTACTAAGAACTATGGTAGAACTCAGATGTATTGTGAAGTTTTTAGCATAAATGGTTTGTGTGTGTGCTACCACCTTAAAGTGTCATCACTCATTTAGTATATGTTCTTTGGGGTGAAAACCATCTCTAATCATCCACCCTTTACTGTCCTTTGTCTAGAACTAGAGCTAATTAACTTGAGTGTCTTTTATATAAACTGGTGTGGTTTTCTAATTTAACAAAATTCACACTGAATTCTGACTGTGCTGTAATGTGTTTGTGGTGATTTAACATTAAGTGAAACTGGAGGATGTACAAAGTGAGAATTCCTCAGGTCAGTAAGAGTTCCAGATATATACATTATAAGCAAAGTGCTGCAATTTCTTAGCAATTTTGTGTTGTCTTCTTGCTTCAAAAATGACTCTTGGCCCTTACTTAAAGGAGCAATTCCTTTGTTCGTTTTGAGTAAACTTAAGACTGGTTTTTAAACCTATTAAGTAAAGTTCACTTCAGCATGCGTAGCCAGAAATAAGACTATTTTTTTGTCTTCTTGTTATTACATTTTTCTAGCATTTAGACTGTATTGTTACTAGTATTTCTGTCTAAGCTGTGTTGTTTTGGGTTTTTTCTAACTCCAGACCCATATAATAATACCATGGAATGATGAGTTGTGGGCATGTTCATGCCTCTGTGCGCATCCAAAAGTTTATTTTTCTTGATACAAAAACGAAATTACAATTGCTGTACTTAGTGACTTGCTTCCTTAGTAATCCCTCCATGTCGTTTAGCTGAAAAATGGTGTGCAAACAAATAGAATTGTATCCAAGTTATACAGATATTTCTTAAGTTACTTCATGGTTATTTTCATGAGCTGTCTGCGAAATGGGTCTGGAACACCTAACGTTATTTTAGCTGTTTCTTTTAAAAACAATTGCACATTGACACTTGCTTGGTACTTATTTTTTTCACAAAAATATTTTCTGCAAAACATCATGCTACTCAATCATGTTTTAATAGTAAGAGCAAATACTTTTAAATTATTATATAGCATATATATACACACGTGCACACATATATTAGCAGAAAAATGAACTCCTATTCTCATTTCATGTTAGGAGAAAAATGATCACTTCTAGCCTTTGCTCATGAGGTAGCTCAATTTTAGTAGTAGTTTTGTTTGTAAACACTTGGACAGATTGTATCTCAGGCAATTAAACCCACTATTTCCCTATAGCTGTCAATATCCTGATATTGACAAGTGGGGTTCTAATTGACAAACAGATGAATATGAGCCAGCAGTGCGCCCAGGTGGCCAAGAAGGCCAACGGTATCCTGGCTTGTATTAGAAATAGCGTGACCAGCAGAAGTAGGGAGGTGATTGTGC
>JAOXJM010000001.1:13757416-13769333 GCA_026413425.1 Tringa solitaria
TTTTGCATCACACTGTTAGATTTTAATCACAACGTTTTGGATCGGAATCACAAATATAAAACTCAAAATAATCCCTTGGCTTTACATGGCACTAGTAATGCTTTGCTGGAAGATGTCCAGTTTTGAGTATTGTTCTTCAAAAAGGATGTGGACAACTGTAGAGATTTCTAAAGAGAACATATTATCTGAGGCCTAAGAACATGATTTATGAAGGAAGAATGGAAAAAGTGTCATTTTTGTCTAAAGAAAAATGTGGGAAGATGAGAGGCACTTTTCCAGTACACAAGAAATCGCTGTAGAGATGGAAGAAATAAATTGTTCTCTGTCCACTGGTAATAGGACGAGAAATTATGATTTGACCTGACGTACAAAAAACTTAGCTAAATAGTAGGATAAACCTTCTGGTATTAAGCACTCGTCTGGTGAGGCTGTAGGAGCATCAGTACTGCAGCTTGTGGAGAACAGGCTAAGCAAGCGTGTCAGGTTAAATACAGTGCATCCTCAGGAGGCTGCTTTCAGCCCTGTTTTCTCCTGTCCTAAGTTGATGTGACCATCTGTTCCCACCCACTCCAGGGTAACTGAGAGGAAGGTTGTGAAGCTTGTGGGTGGATGAATTTGTGGACTAGATGAATGCAGCAGTGGGCATGCTTCCGCCCACTTCCATTGCCAGCTTGTGTGTTGACAACTAGACTTGCTGGAAAAAGTCTTGCAATTGTTCAGAGACTTTCTTTGGATCCTTGAAGCTGATGGTGTCAATTTCCAAATTCAATTGTCTGGAATATAACCCTTTTCTTTACACCATGTAAATCTTATGTCTCTTAGTGGTGCCAGGGACTCATCTGATTCCAGATCTTTCTACATCTCTGGCCCCAGTTCTAGTGCCAAGTTCATATCCAGCAGCAACCTTTGACCTGATGCCATCCATCTGCTCGGTGCCGAGTGAGCTTTTAACTTTGGCAGTCACTTACTCCATCTGGGCTCTAGCACTTGCATGAGTTTCCTTGGTAAAAGTCCCACAGTGTCACAGGTGCTCCTCAGAGGCTGTGGATGTTTGTCTTTGTAGGTTATTGTGTCTCCCTATTCTTACTTTCTCAAGCTGGGAAACCAACCCCTTTGTATTTTTCTGTCCTTTTACAAAGAACATGCTCTTTGGGAATGATTGTCTCAGAATCATAGAATGGTTAGAGTTGGAAGGGACCTTAAAGATCATCTGATTCCCTGCCATGGGCAGGGGACATCTCCCACTAGGCCAGGTTGCTCAAAGCCCCATCCAGCTTGGCCTTGAACACGTTCAGGGATGGGGCATCCGCAGCTTCTCTGGGCAACCTGTTCCAGAGCCTCACCACCCTCACAGGAAAGAATTTCTTCCTAGTATCTAACCTAAGTCTCCCCTCTTTCAGTTTAAAAGCGTTGGCCCTTGTCCTGTCACTGCGCTTCCTGACAAAAAGTCCCTCCCCATCTCTCCTGTAGCCCCGTTTAGGTACTGGAAGGCCATTACAAGGTCTCCCTGGAGCTTTCTCTTCTCCAGGCTGAACAACCACAACTCTTTCAGCCTGTCTTCATAGGATGGGTGCTCCAGTCCTCTGAGCATCTTCATGGCCCTCCTCTAAACCCATTCCAACAGGTCCACGTCCTTCTTATGTTGGGGTCTCCAGAGCTGGATGTAGAACTCCAGGTGGGGTCTCACCAGAGTAGAGTAGAGTAGAGGGCCAAAGTCACCTCCCTCAACTCAGTCAAGATATTCTTGCTCCCTATTTCATCCAGGGTGACAATAGTTTCAGCAGTTCACAGGATTTTTAGCTTTTGGTACTAATCCCACCTCATCTACATCACTAGAGCTTTGCTGAGCCATATTTGAACAGTGGCTCCTCTGACCACACCGGTAGTATGGCTCCGTCTTTCATGTTAACTTACACCTTCCCTCAGATACCTCTCTTGGGGATGGAGAGGAATCTCTAACCCCTTTTCTCCTGTGAAAGTTTCCAGCTAGATGTTGCCTCTACCTTATGGGTTGATCCAGCATCCAAGTATTCTTTTAATCACCAGGAACTCTTTAGATGACCTTTCTCCTCGTGCGCCTCTGGAGAGAGTCAGCCTAATTATCAGATTCCCTTGAATAAGATGGACAGTGATACCACTGAGCTGTCTCTGACTGGTTGGGTTTCCTACCTCCAGGAATAACTTCCTTCTCACTGGTCAGTTAACAGCTCCTCCTCTAGTACTGGGAGAGTGGCCCATAAAGTGCTGTGGACTTGCCTGTAGGGTTGCTTCAAAGCCAGTGTGCAAGGAGGGCGCTGGCTGCATGAGCCTCCTGCGCTGTGTATGAGGCTGTTTGGGTGTGTTCAACCCCTGCTGTTATCAGAACTTCTGTATTGGTAACTCTAAAGGTAATGTCTGTGGTTTTAGCTGCCTGGAGTTCCGGGGTTAAATACAAACACGGCTGAAGGGGCAGTGAGTAACGTGAGGCGAGTAACTTGCCTTTAAAAGGGAAATAACTGAAAGAGCTTGTGTTATGTCAGTTGTCTGAAAGTTCAGTATTTTCTGAAACTGAGCAGCTGCCCAAGCGCAGGGCTCCTTCTCCCACGGGCACCTGACTCGGGGCTGCTGCATTCAGAGCTGCAGGTCTGGTCCCAGGAGTAACACTGTTCACTGCTGAGTCCCTCTCTGTTTTATCTGTTTTCAAGGCACTTCTTCAAAACCTTCCTTCTTTCCTAGAAGCAATTTTTATTGCCTCTTTGCCACTAGAATTGAGTGGGAAGAGCTTTGTTTTACACTGTCCCTCTAAACACTGTCCCTCTGTGAAGCCTTGATTCTTACGCAGTATCTTAAAAAAACAAACAAAGATCCAGGTTGTATCTGGAAAAGATTACATTCCTTCAAGTCAAATAGAAAGTTCATCCAACTATTATAAAACACATTAGAGGAGATGCTGTCCTACAGATTTTTATTGGTTTCGGCTTGCATTTAGCTCAAGCTGTTCACAGCCTTTTTGAGATGTACCACAGTCCTAACAATTCAGTAAGAAACTTTTAACGTACACTCCTCTTGGTGGGTTTTATGATAAGAAAACAGAGCTCTCTAACTTCTCCAGTCTCCAGAAAGAGAAGTGAATAAACAGTCAGTACTTGACTGTGTTAAGTTCTGCAACCATGTTCTCTGCCCTTAGACACCACATGTGGTAAAAAAGCCCGTTTTCCTTGGTGTTAAATTGAAAAGGTGGCCACGGAGCATCTTTTCCTGAGCTCGTGCTGTTGTCTTAATGACAACAAAAGCAAAGTCATCCTTAAAATCCACTTGCATTCCCTCAGTCTTCAGAGTACAGGCGGTGAGTACAGTTAAGACCAAATGGTCAGCAAAAGGTCTTCAACTAAACCTTGCTTGATTAGCGCCTAGTACACAAAGCTATTTAAGTATCGTAAGCTTGATTTGAACCTGCTACTGGCAATAGACTGAATAACCTTAAGATAGTTTGAAGATCTTCATCCCCAGGGAGTGGAACTTGACACTCACTTTCCTGTGGCAGTTTGATATTTTCTGCATTCCCTTCACAGGCAAACCTCCAAAAGAAGCATAAGGAACAAAACATTTTTCTAAGTTCACATAGCAAATGCAAAATGAGAAACAGAGCTCAGACAACAACTGAGCTTTAAAACAGCTCATGTTAATTTGTTTCTGGGTTCCTTCAAAACTCTTCTTTAACTTTTTAGAAAGATTTTTTTAGATAGATTTTGTTTTCATTTCTGATCTATATGATCTGATACAATACTACTGCAAATCGGTGATTCCTCAGAAAGCTTTCCTGACTCAGTTTCAGATTTTAACAGATGTCATGTACAATATGTTTGTCCAACTTTGTGATCTTCATCACAGATCTAAGTCCATAACTAGGTGGGGAGCTGAACTGTGCATTCTGCCTCGCAGATGAATTGTACTGAGACTGGGTGTGATGGAGTCTGCTGCTGCCTGGATCAGTCGGGAGTGGAGAAATTGTTCTAGGACATCCACATGTAGGTCCTCAAAGGCGTGCTGTAGACTGACAACGAAGGGCACTGAAACACCTCTTCATTCAGTGGGAGAGCTCCGTCAGTGTTGGACGGACAATCTGACAATCCCATACTTTAAACAGTACCTCAACCTGCTGCTGAATTGATGTGGCTTTGGCCCATAACCCTAAATTAATCTCCCTTCGAAGTACCAAAGTGCTGAAACGCTATTGAAAAGCTCTGGCACGTAGGCTTGAGTTGTGGAAAGCGACGCAGTGATGTCAGTTGGAGTTTCGCCACTGGTTTTGACGTGGCCAAAATTTAACTTCAGCTGTGCTTCAGGACAGAGCAGAGCATGTTTGCAAAGTTTCTTCAGAATCTGCTTCCCTGCCATCGCTCGTACTATTCCAGGCTCAAATTAGTTCTAAACTTAGAAGTCACTCAGTCACACAAACGCTAAAGTAATAATAAAAGATATTTTGTAAAGATAAACTGAAGCAGAGGCTGATCTTGTGATAAAGGCACTGATTTGGGACCTAAAAGATCCCAGTTTAATTCCCAATTTGGTCATAAATCGTCTGTACAAATTTGGAAGGTCACTTATTCTCTCCTGGCGTCAGTTTCTTAATCGTAAAAGGAGGGTAAGTTGAACTTTCTCCTTTGTTTGTTGTACAGGGAGCTTTTCAGAGCAGAACCACAATTGCTACATTTATGTGAAACATGTAAGACAGACATCTCTGGGTGGGGTTTTTTTAACCCATTATCATAAGAAAGCAGTAATAGCAGTAATGTGTCTGGTCATTTAGAAAATCAGGTCCTATTCATGTCTCTCTTTCATGTTTACAATAAGGATGAAAAAATTTCAAATTACTTTGCCAGATTAATGTCTAATATAGACTTACTTCCTAGCCCATAATAAAAACTCTGGTACTACATAATAAAAACCATAACTTTATTGTGATTTCATATTATGGGAAATCAGTTTAATGCAAAAAAACCTGTATCATGAATGAAATGGCAGAAGCCCTTGTCAAAAACATATAAATTCTACCATATAAAAGCCTTGCAATTATTTCCAGAGAGCCTGAAAAAAGAAGGCAATGTGAAGATGATGTATTTACTGTGTGTCAAATTAAACTAAAGACAACTCTCTTTTCCAGGTCACATGAATCAAAGGAATGAAACAGACAAATGGATTAAGGCTGACACACAAAATGGCAAAGTGTATCTTAAAAGCCAAAGCTGGATCCAGTCTGTCAAGCTGAAGAGTTCTTAAAGGTGAAATTGCCCGAAGAGATTAAATCAAGAAATTGTAAAGGAACATTCTGTAAAACTATGAAACTTTTTTGATGCATATTCTTAATATAAGAAAGAAACAATATTAAAAATGAGGGTGTTTTAACCCAAGATTTGCCTGTGACAGTGGCTGGTGCTTCACAGGTCTGGTTTACTTTTAGTGCCTTTTAGGAATAACAAGTTCTTACATATTCACAATTTGTGTAACTTGACCCACTTACCACATCAGTTTAAAAGCTGGTAACTTTCAAACAAAAGTTTGGAGCCATCATTGAAAAATAAAAAGTGTTTTCAACATCTGGTATTTGAGAATACGAACATTTACTTCTAAGATGACACGCTCTGCGAGCTGTTTTATAGTTTTTAATTGAATGTCTCAGTACTGTGGGAATTCTGCAAGTTTATGCAAAGTGTAGCCAATTTTCTTCAACCAATTTATTTGCACCACGGAAAGGATAAAACCACTTCCAGAACTGCAGTTCTTATTTGGTCTTCTCTTTTGGTGTGTGTCCCGTGACAGATGGGTCTGGTATGTTTTAAACTACTTAAATGAAATGACAGAACTTGCTCCATGTCATCCTGACGCTTCTTTGTGGATAGAAATAAGAGCTCTAGCTGTGTCTACCACTCTGTGTCATCAAAGAAAAGCTTCTAAAATAAATTCTCAAAAGTGCAACGGATTTGGCTGATTTCAAGGAGGAACGCTCCACCAACTGGACTCCAGGTAAGAGTCCACATGAGCGTTCCCCTAAAGTAAAAACTGCTAACGAATGGAAGTATTTGCCTAATAAATGAGACCTAGGATCTTTTTATTTGATATATTTCCCCTGTCAGTCATGAGGGGACTGCAAGCTCTTTGAGGCAGAAGGGCAGAGGAGAGAGGCGAGGGAAGCGTGTAGGCCCCGCACAAGGACGTACGTGATTTTTGTGGAGGATTTTGTGTTACCAGAACACAAACACACACAGTAAAGTAAATGGAGCTTTTAAAAGTCTTTCCGTACATACGTATGGCACCTTTATAAATGAAAAATTTGTGTTTTAAAACTAAAACATTGGAATTCCTGCCAACTGAGTGGATGGTGAGTAGCAATGAGGAATTCAGAGTGTCAGCTCAGGTTTTAAGTTGTGTATATATAAGTGTGTGTGTGAACTTTAGATCATAATGGTACATTATGAAATGAACCTCTCCTTTCCCACGGCCTTCCCCAAGAGGTATAATTGCCCCCGGCTAATGGACTTCAGTAGTCAAGGGCAATGTTTTTACTATAATTCAGGGTAGTTAAAATGCCATGTTCTGTTTCCTGTTGTGTGTACCGTTTGTTGGGATGAGGTGGGTGCTGATGTGTATGGCAAATTATATGTATTCTTAATATAAACACAATAGATAAAACATTGCTAATATTATTACTAAAAGAAATGTTATTACTAGTTATTAGTAATTTTTATTATGCTACTTTTAAAAGATACAAAATTAATAAATGTGCAATGGTTAGATTTCTTGAAAAATCTTTGAAATTAATGATTTGTGTGCAGTGCTGCAGACGAAGGGAAAGAAGCACCTCTAAATTCATCCTGCACTGAAAATAAGAGTAGACACTTAACAAAATTGAGTCTATTTAATGATTCCATTATTCACCTGGACTGCAAAGCCTCCCAGCTTCTGGGATTAAGGTTGTGCTTTTTGGGTCTGGAAGGGAGAGCACAGTAAGAAAACGTGTTATTTCTTCCATGTAAGCAAGCTAAGGCATTCATAGTCTGAACCTAGCTGGAATTAAACATTAGGATTGGTAGTTATTTGCTTAAAGAAGTTTAAATAAGCCATCAGAAAAACTGTGCTACCACTAAAGCTACTCAGACTATATTCTTTCCAAGCTAATAAATGTTGAGACCAGCTAGAACTTTAACATAAAGGTCAAGAATGAACTGAAGAAAAACAAATCTTTGGCAGTTTCCCTGAAGACATTTGAGTCATGTCTTGTTCCGCTATAGTGAGGTGAAACTTTATGTTTTCCTCTAGACAAGGAAAGATTAGTGGGTTATCAGTAATTACGATTTGAATGGCAAATCCCATATGTGCTCATTTTTTTGGTCCATTTGATGAGAAGACATGTTCTTGTAACTGGAGAAAATTTATCCTTTTAACACTTTTCTCATCTGTGCTCCTTTTCACTTGATTCTCCTGACGCTGCCAGCCAGCCCGCAGCTCAGCACACGGAAACATCAGCTCCCTGAGAGACCTGACCTCAGCCTGAGAGGTTTTTATGAGCATTAGGGCTCTGGATGCACAAGTGCCTGTTGAGAAGCAGAGAACTCTGTGCCTAAATGTGCATGTTCAGTTGTTTATTAGGGAATCAGTAGTCACTACCTATTCCCTGTTCTTCATTGCTCAAGAACACTGTACTTGATGAGAAGCAGCCGCGTCAAGCATGAAGTTCTGTGGGGAGTCAGAGTGTTTATGTCCTGGAGAGGACCTTCATGGCGAACAAGAACCCCAAACGCACGCAGATTCATTTATTGCTTACTCTGCATGGGACTACAAAAACTTCCCATTGCTGGAAGATGAAGACAGCTTGAATCAGCATCTGAGGGCTCGCAGTGTTGTTTCAGCGCGGCTGTCTTGCTTGAAGGCACACCCGCTCCTGCCAGAAGGATCTGCAATGATTCTGTACTAATCCAACAAACCACCTTTTATTAAAGCATGATTAGTTTTAAGAAAAAAAAATATAGTGTACTTTTCATGCTCTAGTGAAAAACCCTTCAACTGTGGAAGGTGTTGTGCAATTTCTTCATCTTTCATTTTGAAGAATTTATTTATTCAGGCTCTGATGTGTGTTTTTTGGTGAAGGTGATTGTGTTACCATCCTGGTCACATCCAAGCCAAGAAGGAGGGTCAGCATCATTATGTTCTTGTTGCTCCCATTTGGCTGCATATTTCAGGACAGCTTGTCTGCAACAAGAGTAAAAATAAAATAAAATTACAAGAGTAAAAAAAAAATAAATTTGCAGAGGCTGTTTCTAAAAAGAACATTAAAAGCTGAGTTTAATGAGCAAGAGCTCCTTGTTTCAACTGAAGCTTTCAATGTTATAAGCAATGTCGTGGAAACTAGAAAATAAGATAATGCATTAGGTTACAGACTCATAGAATAAATTAGGTTGGAAGGGGCCTCAGGAGATTATTTAGTCCTGATCCTGCTCTAAATGGATCCAACTGGACCAGGTGGGTCATGGCTTTGCCAGCCGAGTTCTGAATATCTCTAAGGGATGAAGCTTGCACAGCCTCTCAGAGATCCTGCTCACATGTTCAGCCTCCCAATTAAAAAACAGTTTTCTTGCATGTAATCAGAACTTTACATTTGCCCCTTGTCCTATCAGTGCACCTCAGAGAACAGTCTGCCCGTGTCTTCTCTTCTGCATGCTCTGATCAGTTGCAGACAGCTGTGAGGTCTCCTCCAGCCCGAGCCTCCTCTTCTTGTGACTGAGCAACCCAGTTCTCAGCCTCTTGTTGCACCTCACGTGCTCCAGCCCTTAGTGGCCTTCATGGGCGCTTGCTGGAGCGTGTCAGCACCTCTCTGGGCTGGGGAGCCTAAAACACAGCTCTTGGGGACAGAGTAGGTGATGCCATTGGAGTAACAGCATTGCGTTGTGAAGGAAACATAACACCAAACAAGATAAATAAACCAGTTACAGCAAAACATACCCCAGTATCTCTAGAGTGGGTTTATTTGGGGGTTTTTTTATAGCTATATAGGAGGCTGTAGCAACTGTGCAGGTCCCTGGCTCTAGTTTTTTTGTTTGAACAGTCTCTGGGGCAACTCCAAGTGTCTTTACCCTTTCCTGGTACAGCTTCTGCTTGCTTTGTGGCTGACCATCCCACTTGTAGTGATCTTCCCTCACCCGCCTCTTTACAAAAAGTGCCTTGTTTCTGAAACTGACTGGAAGAGGCACGGGGCAGCATTGCAGAGCCCCACTGGGACCAAGGCTGCATTTCGCAGCTTCTGTGATGGCTGAACCAGAAGAGAATGACATATGGTGTCCCAAAACACCCACGGCCCCTCTGAGCTCCCTTGGCATTTTGTGGCCAGCGCCCCTTCGCAGCGTTGAAACAATGAGCTAGAGCAAAACGATACAGAAACAGGAGAAAATCCAGCCTGCTGAGTGAGACACCCTATGAAGAAGTTGGAGAGCAACTCCCTCCTTTCCAGGCAGCATCAGCCCAGCAGCTTTCATTGCCGTCCCGAGCTGAAGAAACTCAACCCGCCACTTCCAGTCTTTTCTTTCCATCAGTTCTGTGCCTTGGCTGCCAGCCCGCTCCGGCTGCGCTGAGCCCCCGGCTCCCCCCACCCCTGGCTCTTCCACTCCAGAGAGCCCCCCAGGGCTGAGCCTGCTCATGTGCTCTTGGGGAAGAGCCAGCTCCACATTCCCCTGTCCCCTGCAGGAGATTCAACCTGAGCTGCTGCATCGTCGCGGCGAGGTAGCCTTTCTCCCTCAGCTCTGTAACAATATAAGATATGGCATCTAGACAACACTAAAAAAGAAAAT
Source organism: Tringa solitaria (assembly GCA_026413425.1). Taxonomy (NCBI): domain Eukaryota; kingdom Metazoa; phylum Chordata; class Aves; order Charadriiformes; family Scolopacidae; genus Tringa; species Tringa solitaria. The sequence goes on from JAOXJM010000001.1 coordinate 13,767,235, forward strand.
ATCCAAATTAAAGCAGACTGTTACCTGCCAGTAATGCTACTATGGGTTTGTTTTTTTTTTTTCCCCAAAGTGAAAATGCTGAAGATGGTTACAGAAGAGGCAGCGCTGTAACCCTTGCACTGCCACAGCAGAAAAGGGGACGCAGGAGGGGTGCAAAAGGGACAAAATTAGTGAAGCAGGGAGGGGTCCTCTGCAACCACTGCAGGGTGATTTTTTAAACCCTCTTAACACTGACACACTGTACGAACCACATGAACACAAGGCTGTATCTGTTTTTATATTAGGGAGGCCTGTGCCATTGAGGAATGTGTGCACAATTTATATGAGCTATAAGCTCTAAGCTATAAAACAAAAATCAACTCATCCAAGTCCAAATTCCTGTTTTTCATGGAAAGTGCAATGTATGGTGGCTGTCTGAAGCATGTATAAGGGGAGCTGTTACTATTTTTTTTTTTGAAACTCAGGCTGTCCCATGCCTGGAGCTACAGTTGATTAGTTTGCCAGAAACAGCCATTCATTAATCATCAACACATGGCAAAATAAGTCATTTATTTAAGTTATACTGTACTATGATAGAGCCTGCTTATTTATTTACATAGTGTCTTACACAAGCACATTGATGAATAAAAGCATTTCAGCAAATAATTACATCTTTGGCAAAGCAAATATCTCTTGGTATAAGTCAGACAAAAGTACTGGCCCAAACACATGGTTTGAGCAGCACTGGAATATCTAATTGAATCCTTACCCAAAGTTTCAATCCCTTCTTCTAAGAGGGGGTAGCTGGGAAATACAGTTCTGCATCACAGGCTGAATCCCGAGCCATTCCAAAAGTCAGAAATGTTTGACTGGGTGCATCATAATAAAAAGCAGAGCTTTTGGAAAAGACTTTTTGAGATGAGGTTACAAAAAATAAGAGTAAAAAGCAAGGTTACAAAAAACCAATTGAGTAAAAAGTAATGGAAAAGACAAATTTAAAGATGGGAGAACTGTTTATAGCGCAAATACAGGAGAAATTAAGCAGAAGAGGGAAGTGGAGGCAGGCAGCTAATGGGAAAAGCAGAGAGAATCCTGCAAGCGTGCTCCAGGTTAGAAAAAGTGGTGAGACTCCATAAAATCTGAAGTATTCTGAGGTCTATGTCAGTGGCAGTAGTTGTGTCTTTTTATGGCATCCAGTTCAAGAGCACAGGATGGCTGAAACATGGCACTGCAGAAGCCACCGTCCCTTCTGAAGAGCGATTTACAGTCAGTGAGAAGACAGAACTATGGTATTTTCGTTGCTTCTTCAAGAGGAAACTTAAGAGTAATTATTATTAGTCCTTTACCAAATCATGTGTAGGCTGTGTTCATTTCCCATTACATGTGTGTTGACTCCCAAATCCTTCCTGTCCTGACGTGACTATTTGGATAATACCTAAGAAATCCTGTTTTTTCAAGAAAACAGAGTTCTTGCAATCTCCTTTTTAACCAACAGCAGCCATCAGAAAACACAACAACAAAAAACCAAAACAAAAATCAGAACGTTCTCCAAATGTCAAATATATTGTAGCTATTAAGACCTAATGTCATTTCCATTTAAAACGCAAAAATTGTAATAGTATTTGTTGATGAGTCACTCGTTAACAGAGTAGTGATGAGTTTAGAAGAATTGTAACTGGTTTCGTATTAAGTGCAGAGAAAAAAGAAGGAAGTGTTTAATTTTGCTCTCAAAAAACAGCTTTTGGTGGAACCAAGCTGTTCCAGCCGAGCTGCAGTTTGGTGAGAGCAGGGGGCCAGCCGCCGAGGGCTTCTCAAGGCCACGGCAGATTCCCTCCCTCACTTTGCACCCAGAAGCTTCAACAGAGCTCTGCACCTTTCTCAGCCCTGCAGCTGACTTTAAAGAGTATTTGTGCTTTGAAGTTTAAGGAGAATGTTTCACAGGGAAGAGAAGTGCATCTCTGAAGGTGCCAGTGTGGTATTTCTTCTAGGATTAGTCCTAAGTGAATCACAAGTAATACAGCCTTTTCCTGCAGAAGCCACATTTTTAAAAGCGGATCATTAGCTTTCATTTCACAGAATCACAGAATCACCTAGGTTGGAAGGGACCTTTTAAGATCATC
>JAOXJM010000001.1:13786476-13805109 GCA_026413425.1 Tringa solitaria
CTAAACCATGTCACTAAGCTCTATGTCAACCTGTCTTTTAAATACCTCCAGGGATTCTTCCAGCGATTCTCCAGGGATTTCTTCCAAATGCAACACACTCCCTCAATGAAAGAGAGATCGCAACAGGAGCATTCACTTACTGGGCACCAATAACTACAGTAGAGGAAGAAGAAGGCACCAACAGTGGAAAAAACTTCCATTTTGATTGTCAGTCATACCTGAGACACAAATCTGTAAGAAAATGTGACTCGAATCTACCTTTACTCCTCTATCTTTGTGTATATGTCATTCATATTGCAATAAATTCTGCTCTGCTTTGATGAACCAAATGATTCTGCTGTCATTTGAAAAACCTGAAAGGAAAATTCTCCTGTATTGCAAATCCATGCTGCACATTCTACATTTTTCACACTACGTAGCAAGACAGCAAAAGCAACAGAGATCTACTGTTGGAAACCATGTGAGCCTGGCAATTTTTCTTTATAAGCACAACATAATGATGTCGGTTACAACACATAAAACATTGTGATTTCTGCTATATTTTTAACGCAATACTTAAAAAGTCTAAATTGAAGGAGATCTCAATACAACTCCATCTATAAGCTAATGAAATGCGTGATATAAAGTCAAAGCATACAAATAGTAGCTTGTTATAAAGCAGACTGCTAGATTTCCTTTTATCAAATAATGTTTTAAGATTACAAAATGTATTTATTATCCAAGTGTGAATGGTACATACTTAAACACAGCGAACAGCCAAAACCATAACAGTATTGTAGTTAGCACAAGCAATCAGATCAGAAATCAGAAAAATGATGAATGGTAAATTTCCGGGTTAATTTTTCTCTCTTGTGGGAGAGAGAAAGCCTTGGAAATGCAGTGTAAGCAAAAGAGCTTGGCTTATTGCCGAGGTCACGGGCTGTGCTGTGTGAAAACTAGAGTAAGAAGCAACACAGCATTTCCAGAGACTGGCTGCAGCAGGCAAGGAGAAAGAAAACATTTATGTTGAAACATTGTGGGACTGTAATTCAGGGCATTATAAATTTCATTCATATATAATTTTATGGTATTTTAAATTGTTACGTTAAATGAAGTCATCCTGGATTTCCCAACCCTCTTTATTTCGTTTAATTTTTTATTTTATTTTCAGGCCTCCATAAGAGATAAAGGTATTTTAATTACTTTTGCATATTTTAATTATTTTTGCACAAATTCTGTGGTAGAGCCAAATAATAAACTTCTTGGTCAGACAGTGCCTGAGTGAATAGTCTCTGTGGCAAGTTTTCTTCAGGAGGTTTCTCCTAGATTTCTGTGTCCAGTGAAAAGGGTTTGCCCCAAAAGAAACAGCAGAACTGGCTCTGAACCCTGAGCATGAGGCAGGGCCTGCCAAGAACATCTAATGTGGAGGCCTGCGATGTTTAACCTGGCTCCCACACTCACTGTTTTGCTTTCCAGAGTCTTAGCAACTTGACACATTGAAGACACCTTGTTAGTAATTCTTTCACTAGCAATTATTTTCTAGACCACAGTGTAGAGCAGTGCCTCTACTAGAGCTAACATTCAGGGTTTTTCACCAGAAAATCTAGTTCAAGAGTATTTATTAGTTTACAAAAATGTGACTTATACATGCTATTTTGATTCTAAAAGAGAAATGTAGGCAATATTTATAATATTTATTTTCCTACTCTATACAAGTCAATATGCAATTTGCATTCAGCAGCCCACATGGTAGATAAGCAGAAATTAATAATGGTATTTTTAATAGCCTTTTAAACCCAAAAAGGAGTCAGAATAATTAATGCCTCAATGAGAAAGATGCTGCTCTTTGGAACTGCTGAAAACCAGAGCTTTTTGAAAAAAAGTCTCTTGGAGATTATGAGAACTTCCGTTAGTTCTAACACTCAGATATGACAGGACCCAAGAGACAGAGCTTGGAAAACATATCTAGAGAGTATCAGAACCTGTTTAAACATATTAATATTTGGTTTAGTATCTTCATTAATTTAAGGAAGTGAAACAATTTAAAAGAAAAATGACCTTCTAGCACGGAAGAAAAAGTCATAGGTAGTATATGTATGTATGTATGTAGTAGCTGTTCTGTACACATCCATGAAGAATTAACCCAAGTTCTTCCTCTGAGTGTTTCACTTAATCGCTTGTATGTCTCACACATTAATCACTAACTCCTAATATACACAAAGGTTATAAAAATTAAGTAGATAGATGAAAAACCTTTCAGCCAAGTTGAGAGGGATGGATAACTGACTACAATTTGGGTGTTTCAATACAGTTCATATCTCTGCTATGTTTAACATTACTTGTACACTTAGCTTTTCAATGTATTCAATGTATTTCTTCTGTGCTCGATGAATGAAAAATGAATCCCAGAATTCTGTAGGACAGAATCGTATTTTGGCTTCTACAGTTTGTTGTAGCACTCACTACAGGAATCACTGCAAATCCCAAAGTCCTAGAAACGTATGGGTAAGAATAGCAGTGTTAAAAAAATGACAACCAGAACAGAGCTTCATTGTGTGACCACAAGCTACAGATGAAGCTGTAATTCATGAAGTGTTAAAGTAACCACTATGCAATAATTCAGCCACTGCGGTAGTTTTGGTGTTATTTCACAGTGCAGTTGGTTTTCATTCAAGATAGTTAAATTTAAGAAATATACCTTCAGAATAATTAACTTGCATAAAGTCTGTAAAGAATGCAGGGCCTGGCAAGACAGTAAACTGAATTAAAAAAATAAACAATAAAAAAAATTTTAAAAAAATGAAAAAAGGTATTCTGTAACCACATTGGGTTGAGGGCTGGAATAGAGACATTATAAGTTTTGAAATAATTGTGCTGTGAACACACACAGTTTCTCTAGTTGGCTGATTAACTGTGTAAGAACACAGGCCACACACTGCTGATAAAGATAAATACATGAAGATAACATAGTTAAACTGGGAAAAAGTGCCAAGGGTATGAGCCACCACATTACCTGTGTCCATTTTTAGTCACCTAGTTACTTGCATTCTATTATTTCTTAATTCTAATAGTCATGGTCAGTTAAATTTCTCCATTTTTCACATGCAGTGAAATACTTCCTGTAATTTAAGATTTCTGAATTGTTAGATTTGCTCTTTCTGCCCCTTTAATTTCTCAAAAAATTTCCATATTAATAAGTTAGAAAAACTTAGACTCTTAGTCTAAGATAAAAAGTCAATGAAAAAAAAAGGAAACTTATTAGGAGCACTAAGATGGCTAAGCATTTCAAAATCTGTTGTTGAGATTCTCCCACCAATAGGGTGCTTCCCTTGATTTCTGTGAGAAATTCCTGAATGTTTCTAACTCACAATGTGAACTTTTATAGCAACACACTGTCCAAGTAAGAGAAACACAAATACTTTCAATTCCCATTTTGTCTTTCCATACCTGTTGAGAGAAACTCTTCATTAAGTTTAGATGTGTTACAATCTGTAACTTCGTTAATGCTCAAGCTTTTATAAGTGTGGGCAAAAACAATTACAAAAACCTACAGAGTTTTACAATAGATTTACAATTGCTTAAAATGCTTTGTTAAGGTAATTCAGCAATTCTTTAGCCGTAGAGACAGTAGACACATGTGTAAACACACTCACAGCCTGAGATCTGGCTAACAGACTGGAAAATCCAGCCTTCTGAATATTAAACCAGAAAATGCAGGCAGCTGTCCCACCTGCCCAGCTGAACTACCAACATGACGTCGTGGTATTACTCCAGCACTTCTCAGCGCATCTACAGGCAATGTCATCACATTTTCATACAGCACCAGCAGGCACAAAAAGTACGTTCGTTGCACATCAAAGCAGAATCCCTAAAACTTCACATGACATCAGAAATTTTAAGATAAGCAGCAGTTCTAGCTGCTTTGTGTTATTTTACAGATGTGTTGATTTTGAAACATTTGGAGTTTTTGCCTTCCCTGTTCCCTCCCACCGTTGACTCCATCACCATGTCACAGACCAGGGAATGAGCATCCAGTTTTGGAAGCCCTTTCACTTGACTTTGTTTCTACTGATACATGACACACCTGAAGGGGAAAACAGCCTTCACACAAAATATATCCTTGGTCTACAACATAAATTACAACTGTAAAAAATAGAGTTTTGTTTACATCTTAGTGCTAGACAGTTATAAAGTATCATTTTAATATTCACAAAATCAAACAATATCCAAATTTTAATAGAGTTGTGGCACTGAGTTTGGCGATCATTTTCACCTTATTCATAGCCATATTCCAGCACCAAAATATGCCATGGCTATTAAGTAATATTACTTCTACAGTTGATTTATTTGCTTGAACTGGAATAATAATTAATGGAATTTTGAACACATGATACAGGAACAAAAATCTACCTCTATAAAATACTTTTAAAATATTAAGATAGATGTATTAACATTCTAAGAGTTTACTTTTAAAACTGAAAGATGTGCTAACAGGACTGATTACAAGTGTAATTAACTCTACTAAAATTCCTTTACAATGGTTTACAGAAATCTGGATGTGATATAGTACCTTATGCAGTCTGCTACATCCAGTACAAGAGTATGCTTCAATAGCAAAATCATCTTAAGAGCAGCATCTGTAGTCCTCTGGCAATCCGCCATATGAATGTGCTTGATATATGGGCAGCATTTACTCATCAACTTGAAATTTAAAGCAGTAATTTTGTTATTCCCTGCTGAAATATATAAAGATGTAAGTTACACATCTGACATACATTAAGGGCCTGATCCAAATACCTACTGAAATAAGTTGAAAACTCTTATTTATTTCAAATTTTATGAATGAATTTTAAAACGACATCATCCTAATAATTTTGTGAATTATTATACTTCAGTGCTGACCATGACAGTTTATATTTAGCAAGACCTTTAAAAGTTGTATCAGAAAGGTGTGGAGAGTCAAGAAACCAGAGACTTCAAAGGGGAAAAGGTGAAATAAAATATACATATACCTATGCTATCATGTAACAAAAGATCAGCAATGTTCTGCCTATCATACCAAATGTTACAATTTCAAACAAATAGTTATAATCTATTTTAACAGTAACTTCTAGATTATGAGTGGTATATAAACAACTGAAGTTCTCCATATTATGTCTGGGAACACAAGGAAAAGAAGTAAGTAACTGGAGACATGAAGTATGGCAGACACCCGAGACAGTGGTCTAGTTAACAATCACTTTTGCAGAAGCCTGAAAATTCTTTTCTGATGGGCAAAATCAGTAGCAGAATGCTGCTCTCATGTATTACATTTGCTTTAACACTGAAAAAAAAAAAGAGAAACTCTCAGATATAAACTGGAAGACATAATTCAGCCATACCCACGTAGCAAAAGAAGACAAGACAACTGACATTTTCTGAAAGTAACTGCAAGTCAGCAAGATTTATAAGGATAATTAGATAATAGTTTTTAAAAATATTTTAGGAGAAAGATTTTAATCTAAAATTGTATCTGCATAACTTCCTTTAAGGTCAGTTGAGAGAATAACCCAGTTCTAACATCAGAAAGTTTCTCAAAGTACAGATTTATTTTCAATTTCTTACTTGAATACATCTACCTGTAAGAGCTGGCATTTTGTTGACTAGCAAATCTTGAATCCTACTGCAGCCACTGGAAACATTTCTGAAGCCATCAACTGAAATCTAAGTAAGAAATAAAATATTTATGTCTTAACAAGCCTAACAAAAACAGTACAGGAAAGGCTTGAGATCTTTTCAATGCTTTAAATTCATAGGTATCCACATGGTCACTAAAACAAGAAATGCATTAATACCACTAAAAGAAAAACAGACGCATGAGGTATATATATTATTATGAAATTTTAACAGCATAATCCAAATTCAGGACCTGTTCCAAAAATGTGTCTGGTAAGCAAGCAAGAGTAAGGTACAACAATTTCTACAGTCAACACCATTTATGGGAGCAGTGGTGAACGTCATTGTCACATCCTTCTACCTTTGTTTTCCCAACCCTATGAGGTATTCACACATGGCAAATGCTCATATCTAGCTTGAAGCAAGGTTTGAATGAGGTAAAATATCTTCATTGTTTTTTCTAGATCCATAGTAAAATGTGTGCTAAATCCAGGTGGGATACAGAGAAAGATTCTATGCAATCACAATAACAATAATGGAGCTTGCTTACAGAATCCTTCATGTAGGACCCCATCACCAACTCTGCACACTCTCACAGCACTATTCAGGGATAGTATGAATGGACAGGTGGATCTGTCAATTCAGTTTATTCCCTTTATCGCTCCGGGGAGCGACTTTGGGGAGTGACTCCAAGGAGTCAGTTCTTCAACTGCCCAAATTCAATAGATGTCAGTTCACTCTTGGGAATACAAAGCAATTCCTTTGACATACAAATCCGGTGTAAAGTCAAGGACAGTTTTCTTTTAGCCCAATGTTCTACCAACAACATGGATGTAAACCATTCCTCCACGTGAAACAGTCCTTCCTCATATTTGCCTGTAGAGATCTCACTATTTCCCAGAGCTTTGAAGTTGTGTGATATGACAGTCCTGTGCTGCTCAGACTACAGCTGTGGTAGGAATTCATTTGCACCAGGAATTCATTTGCAAAACATCCACAAAAAAAAAAAAAAAGCAGTCTAGCCTGAGGAGACAAGAATCTAAAGGAGGAAACATCAAAAGATAAAGTATAGCAGGAGGGCTTCTTGCTGTGCCCCACCTCTCCAGCTGCAGCAGCAGCCTGATTTGCTTAGTGACAGTGCTTAAGGGGAGCAGCAGTGTAAACCTGTTCGGGGTATACCTGTTGTCTGGCAGTGGACACCGTTAGCAGACAGGAGGTAGTCACAGAAAAGCAAGCCAGAAGCTAAGCAGCAGGTAGTCAGCCACCACACGTCAGTATGGGAGCAGCGCATCAGAAGATGCTTCCAGTTCTTGCACTTGCAGCCTCCAGCCCTGGTAGCACATTTAACTGCTCCCCACAACTGCTTCCCTGTGGGACCAAGGGCCCAGCCTGCTTTCCTTCCACTCCAGCACTGAGTGAGGGGGTTTCTGGCTCTTCTCCTTTTGCAAACTTAACGTTTGGGTTCTTTTTTGTGTGTGAGATTTTTTTTTCATGGACTGAGTATCTGACTTAAAGTTAAATCAAGGCAGACTGTCTTTCCTTTTCTGGCGCAATGCCTCACCTTTTAACTTACGGCCAGGTTGGCCTGCTCTTTATTTTCAGGCTGGAGTGGCCTTTTAAACAGATTCTTTATAAATTGTTTTAAGTATTTGAGTGTTAAATGTCTCCCCTTCAGGAGGGATTGTGGCACCCCAGATTTTTTCCCTTGTGCAGGGGGGTGTGAGCACCAGAGGGGAACTGGCTACATGTCACTCAAATCTGCTCTTAAGCTTAAAGTGTTTGTGCAGATCTCACGTGCAGACAGGCAGAATATGGTGTGGCTCATGCCACGCACTGGCACCGGTGGCACTGTGGATGCAATTCCAATGTGTGTTAAGCTCAGGGCAAGTACAGCATGAATGTTTGCTCCTACAGTGGGTCTGTAGCAGCCTGCAAAATAACAAAATTAAAACCCTACCATCAAAATAGCTATAGAAAATATTTTACAGGTAATGCATGGTGATATAAATCCCATCAACTATGGTTTTGAACTGAAAGAGGGTAGATTTAGGTGAGACATTAGGAAGAAATTTTTCCCTATGAGGGTGGTTAGACGCTGGAACAGGTTGCTCAGAGAAGTTGTGGAGGCCCCATCCCTGGAAGAGTTCAAGGCCAGCTTGGAAATTCAGGAGGGAACATAAGCCAAAAAATTACTGAAAATACTGAGGCAATTTTGGACACAGTTGCAGGGTGCAGTCCTTGCCTTCCCCTAATAATAATTCCTAATAATGTTCAAGGTCAGGTTGGATGGGAGTTTGAGCAACCTGGTCTAGTGGGAGGTGTCCCTGCCCATGGCAGGGGGTTGGAACTAGATCATCTTTAGGGTTCCTTCCAACCCAAACCATTCTATGATTCTATGAACCACCCTCTGTTGGCTCCCAGTGTTCAAGGTCAGGTCTGATATGGTGCAGCTGTGTAACCCTGGATCAGGCTCCTTTGAAAACAGCTATCTTGTAAGAAAGACCTGAAGAAGGAAAAAAAGCAACATCTTGGAGGGTAGGAGGGAAGGCTGCAGAAAGGGATTATACAAAAAGATAACCATCTTTGTAATCACAAACTGGTCAGAGCACATAGAGCCTGCTGGTGCACTCCAGGCTCTCACAGACCCTTCAACCAAGACATGTCTGCTGGACAAAAGGACACCGTGACTTTGGGAATGTGGCTGATGTGGGTAACACATCAGTGAGGCTCTGCAGATAGAACTGCAGATCTCACCCATCGGCACAGAGATGTTGGATTTGCCTACCCCAAATGACTGCAAAATAACCAGTACTAGTGTAGAGCTACTATGGCAAAGGCAAACCTCTTTTCAACTGGTAGTGATCACCAGAAGGTAAAATGTCAGCATGGAAAGATGGGTGCTAGTTTTCAGGACAGAATATGAAATTCAGTTGTCCAAATTCTACAGTTTTGTACTCCGTATGTAATGTAGGACAATACAATCCTATTTCCCTTTTCCTCAGCCCCAAACCTCCAGTCTGTATGAAAGGAATTAGCTTAAATCGTGAACATCACGCGACCAGCTGCCTAAGGGAGCTATTGGGAAATCTCCGTGCTCTGCTGGTCAGGGAGCACTAATTGCTTTAACGTGGCATGACCAATTCATTCAAGTAAGAGTTTACCTCGCCCTGCAACAGACCTCCTCGCTGTGGGCTCCCAAGTGGCACCACAGAAGACAGCACATTTCTGCAACACGCACCAAGTAGTTTAGGATGTTAAAGTAGACGAAATCACCCCCCAGAAATTTCAGTTTGAGAGGTGAAATTCTGGTAATTGAGTCTTGTTCCTGGCCCACGTACTACAAAGAGCAAACCATTCCCAGTAGAAGAGAGGGTGTGTTACACCACGCAGTTTGTTGCAATACATGGTACTAACGCTGCCCATTACAATCTGAACATGATGCCTTTTCAAAAGCAGGCTGAGGTTTTCAGCTTTCTGAAAAATCAGCCACAGTTTGTTAAGCAATTTGAGTATGCTTTAGCTGTTATGACAGTAGGATTTCCCCTTGTAACTGCTGAGCAGATTTGCTATAATGAGAAGAACTATCTCTGCTCCTAAGGAAGAGTCGCTCAAAAGCTGAGCTAGTGCAGAACAAGGCACGTTGAGCTCTGCTTATTGTTCGAACTGAAGAGGTTTTTGTAAGACTCAGCTCAAATGCAGGCACCACTTGTAACCAACTACAATGCACTCCTGTGACTGCTAATCCAAGGAAGCTGTGGGGCTTAATGGGGCCTGATGCCAGTTCTTCTTGGGATGTTTTTTTTAATCATGAACTCATCGATAACTTTTAAAAGTACCTACCTAGCCTGGTGATCACAGCTACATACAGAGTAGGAATACAAGATTCCTCGTGTCTAGGCACCTAAAACATAGATGCAAATAGAATTAAATAATGGATCTTAGTTACATTACGTTACCTGTTGCGTTGGCCAAGACTTTAAAAATGTCACTGAAAAAACTAAGTGCAGACTCAGGAGCCTACTTTTAAGCTCCTGACTTTGCAAATGTTAGTTATTTAACTGAGCAGTAAGATAAATATTTGTGAGGCGTACAGGTTTTTCTGGTAATTGCAGAAGAGTAACCACGGTTGAGAGGACTTTAAAATCAGGGAAATAGGTAGGAAAAATGCTAAATCAAGAAAGTGCCAGTAATATTGATAATTATTTAAAAAATAGACTGCAAATGCTAAAGCCTTTGTTTACTCCACTGAAATTAGGAATATAACTGAGGTGTCTATGTTAGACAATTATGAAACCTGGGATCTCTGTATAGCAAGCAAAGAGCAAGAAAGATCCCAAGATAGGTCAGACCTGAAAAGGTCTGAATCACCTCTGGAGACCTTTCTCCCTCTCTAATTGTTACATAGATAAATCAAGGTAATTGTCTAGGCTCTACCTTAGGTTAGATGCCTAAAAATAAGATAAATTCCTGTTCTCAAAAGGATAGATAATAGGTAACAGGTAATTAGATCAAACTCAATCATGCTGAGGGGCAGAAGTAGCATATCTGTTGCTGGAATTCAGTAATGATTGCATAATGTTAACTGCAGTCTAAAGGACTTTTAATCTCTTTGTCTGGAAAAACACTGTTTGCTTAAGACAGCCATTTGATACCACAAATAGCAGCAATTCAGTGTTTTCCTCTATGCAAGCCAAAACCAATTATACTGAAGCAGCTAATAATACCCCTACACAGATTGTTTCAAATTTTTTTCACTTGAACTGTTTTTTAACTTAAAGCTGGATCTCAGGCATCAGGTTGAGAAAGTTCCAGTGTGAAATGTGTTCAGATAAGATTCAAATAAATTAGTAAACATTTAGATCCTGCTGCAATAGCATATGGATCTTTCTTATTTTTCTTTATTCCTAGAACAACAAAATCTTAATCCTGAATTTCTTTTCTAAATCCCCTATGAATTATCTATGAAACTTCAGGCACTCTAAAAGATAAGGTGTAGAAATATGAAATTTTGTGCACATTTTAGAAAAACAATTGCTTTCTCAACTCTCTTGGAATTTCAGTGTTTAATAGATTGCCTCAAGAGTGAACAGCTTGACCCAAGAATCAATGTTTGGATACACATGGAATTTAATACTGTGTTCTTTGCCCCAGATCAGTAAAATTCCACTTAAAATTCCTTCTTCAAAACAATTGTGAGGGAGGATGCTGTGAAGGTTATTATGAGTCTTAGATCCTATAAAATTCTGCAAAACTGACTTTTCCTGCATGACTCAGTAACATCATTGAATAAATGTATTCTTTTTTCTTGCATGTACAGGATCAGCAGTAAATGCAATAATCGTATATGAAATATAATTCCTTGTCTGTGAGGAGTCTTCAGTCTAATATTTAAATGACTGATTTGGGTTTTTTTCTTATCTGTATACTAGTAAACTTTGATCTGAAATGAAAGCACATCAAAACAAACATTCAGCAAACCACAGCTAAGGATTTGTCCCCATAGACTTAGAAAATAAATACAGTGAAATGATTAAATTCCTGTAAGAATGTCAAAATTCATTTTATTTCATCTTTTTTATAGTTTCTTAATTTCAAAGAATAGGAATACACAGAATTTTTATTCCGGTTTTGGCTTGTTTGTTACATATACAGTACTGCTTGAAAATTCCTTCTTTCTCCCCCTAAACTGATAGCATTTGTAGAATCCGCCCTGTAAGGCAGACCGCTGTCTGCAGCGCAGAAGGGATTTTGAGGAAACACTATTCTATGATTCTAGTATTGTCAATGCACTGTGAGTGGAGAAATTTGAAATTCAGGACTGAGGAAGTGCTCTTGTGGTGCACAAGAGGCAATCTTCTTTTTTATTCTGTGTTTGTCAAGAGTGATAAAATGAATTGTGACATCCTTTCAGATGTTTGGCACACTACATTGGTGGCTTGCCTCCACATGTTATTTTTCTTTTAATTTTCCACTGCCCCCAAAAAAATCTTCTATTAACGCCTGAATTAGCATATTTCTAAAAATATAGAATAGTGCATGTGTAACTTATAATAAAGTACTCTTTCGTTACACAAGTTTGTACTGAGGAAATGTAAACAATGAGTCCTCTTCTTCAATAAATAAAGAACACGGCGCCATTTTTTCTCCCCAAGTGATGGCCCCTTTTTGCTGCTTGATACGTCTGAAGAAGACAAAATTTGATAGCAGCTGCCAAAATAAGAATTCTCCCAATGAGGCCAGAGCACAAAGAACTCAGATGGTGAAAACTGGTAAAGTCTACACATTCGCCAATAGCTTCTCTGACATCCCTACAAACACTGCAGGACATTAAGAAATGAAAGATTCAAATTTATTTTTCCCAGTGCCTTGTGATCTCTTATCCAGCAGTTGTAAACTACAGCAACTGATAGACTGCTCAATCACATTTTGGGCCAGAATAATTCCAGTCTGAAAATCAGCCATAGTTGTTGGCAGCAAAAATAAAAGTCAAGTTCTTTGCAAATCTCCATGCTTCTAATTTAACTGAAAATATCTCTCCCCAAACTGCTCTAGTCTCAATGTCGGTAAATGACATGCAATTGCTTTATACTCTTCCATCTTTTCAGTTTTGTGTCTAATAGCAGAAAATTTTTCACCTATATTGTTCAGCATCAGCAACAGGACAGAGAAATGTTATGCTTTCTAGGTAATTCTCTGAGAATATCAATGGCGTAACAGGACACCGTTTGAGCAGGACACAAGAGAATCTCTATATTTTTATGAAAATACCTTGAAACTCATTAATGAAAATATTTAACATCCATGTGATAAAGACTCAACCCCAATTTCTGAGATTTTATGGAAAAAATATACCTACAATTCATCCAGTGTTATTACCATGTATTAATATAATAGTCAAAGGAAAGTCTGTCTTGTTCTATGAAAAAGGACTAGAAAATATGTGCTTAATTCACAGTTTTCTGCCTAGCTATGTTTTAAGAAGCTATTTAAATGTCCAGGTCCTTAAGCTGCCACTTGCAAAATCATTAGCAAAATCAGGCATTTTACAGATGCACTTTTTAAATAGACATTCAAATCTTACAGTAGTAACGGTAATATAAGAGCTCATATAAAAAGAATTGTAATGTTAAAATGAAGGAAAAACAGGAAACATGCAAAAAAAGGAAAAACAAATATATACTACAGAATATATATTCTGCTTTATAGAACAATTTTTAGCATAATTTAAACGATTATACTATAGATTCACGGTATTTTTCTAACTAATTCTGAAACATTAGCCTTACAGAAGTTCCTTTTGTTTTAGTTCATCCAATGAGGGAGAAAAAAAAAAGAATTCTATCTTACTAAAATGCTTTCTGCAGCAGTGATGTAATTTGATGCTCGTTTTGGTTTTAACTGTTTACTTAAGTACTCAGTCATAATCATTAAGCACCGTTCCAGAACCGTGGGGAAACCCAAAATGGAGGAAGCTGTGGAATCCCTCTCGGAGCTCTCAAACACGCTGGCGAGCAAACCCACTTTCCTCTGGAAAGGGGAGGATTGTGGTTTTCCCAGTTCGATGATGAGCACTTTTCTCTGACTACTATTCGACTGTGCTTTCTAGAGGCAGATCCTTGCAGCTCATGATCGCACTTCTGAACAAGCAGGAATGTTGCTTTTGGAAAAAATGAGCAATTACTGGCATTTTGAGAAAGTAACTCAGAGGTAGGTAGTTCTTAACTTTCCTCTAACCTTAGCCCTCATTTCAAGTTTCACACTCTCACCCCACAACAGTCTCAGCGTGATCCTCAGGAAGGAGAAACAGACACTCAAAGAGCAGTGAGAACAAGACTGTTGCCCCATCTGCCTTCATCCTTGGTTCTGAGAGGCTTCTGGTAGATGGGACGTTAAACCCCATTATATGCCTCAGACTCCATCTCTTTATCATTTCACATGCATTTTGTAATTTGGAGAATCTTCTCAGTGTATAAAGAAATATACGTGGGAGTCTTCATAGAAACATTGGCAGACTTTTATTGCCTTACAGTTTGGCATTTCATACTGCTTTTAAAGTATGTTTCCAGATACAGTATATATTTGAAAGTTTCTAAAATAGTACCAGATTCTAAAACCTTGGTTTTCTTTAGAAGTTTAGTAGGAGTCTAAGATAATCTAAACCATTAACTATTTTTAGAATGCAGTTATAAATACTACTTTGATTTATATATTAAACCATTATAAAGCAATAACAAAAGTTCACTTTTTAATTAATTTCCTTCTCAGGAAATAAAATGTAAATTCTTAGTTTTCCAGTGCAGAGTGGCTTTTATTTTTTTTATATCTTTGTAAAAACTGCATTTTCAAAGCTCCTGATTTAAAATCCTGTCTAATCATGACACAGAATTAGTCTATTTATGGCTACAAAAAGCAAACCTTGTTCTTATTATGCAGTAAGCACTAGCTGTTTATAGATCTGACAGTTTGTTGGAAGTGATCCAAACCTATAGTGCTATTATTCCTTAGCAAAATTTAAACAGCTGTAGTCATGTAATTCAAAACCCTGGAAGTCTGCTGCAGCGCTTGTTCAGCTTCAGTATACCATGAATGCAGGATGCAGCCAGTCATATAAAGGATTCTCTTCTTCACAGAATGAAAGAAAGACGTGAACTACAAACCTGGATGCAACCTGAAAGATCCACACAGATGAGCTTGTGACAGCCTTTTTCCAGAGCCCAGGTACCGTAAACCTTTGTCTCTGAATTTTTTGCAGTGAACTAAATTCAGATACTGTAAACTGGGGAAGCTGCTTTGCAAAAAAAAAAAAAAAAACAACAACCAAAAAAACCAACAACCAACCAACAGAGATTACAAGGGTATGTTACAGAATCAAAAGAACAATACCATAGTTAATTATTCAGAAAGTTACTGTAAAGAAAAGATATTCTATATGAAGTAGAATTATCTCCTTGCTGAGGTTTGAAAGTCCCTTTCTTCTGCTGTACTTTTTCCTCTGCCCTTTGTATTGCAAATTCCTGGGTAATAGCACTATCACGCAATATATTTCACCATAAGAAAACAGTATCATTTTAAAGTTATCTCAAATAACTGTAAGAGCATACTTTTTAAATTAACTGGGATTTTTGTGTGCATACTTTGAAAGCAAATAGACTTTTCAGTATAAGTTTGCTGGACTGTCTTTGCCATTGATTTTACAAGCAGTGCCTGCTGGAAATGAAAACCAGGACTCTAGCAAAGGATGTTAAAAGCATAAATATACAGTCAGAGCTTCTCAAGTCATATAATTACTTACAAGAGTACTATTAAAAGTATTTGAAAAATTGAAAGAGATACAAAATGGAATGATCCAAAAATGAATCATCCAATGTTAGATTTTGATCAATTCTTTTGGAAAACATTTCTTTATACTAAACATAAGTTACAAGAAAGCAAACTATATAAGTGGAAAATATTAATCAACAGCACTCTGTAAGAGCAAGAATCTATACCCTGAATAGACTTGAGTTTCCATCTGCAGCTTTGGTTTATAACATACTGAAAACTATTCATTTTACTGAACTACGTTTCTAACTGGAATAAATAACAATTGCCACAAGCACCACAAATGAAAGCACACAGAAAATCCAAACCTAGAATTAGGACCTACTGCTCTAGTAGACATTTAGTTGTAGGAATATAGTCATGCAGTTCTGCAAGTCAGCAAAAGTAGGCATTTTGGAGAAAGATGGGAACACCCACTGAGGAGCTGACTGCTTAAGGAGTGGCATACATTTTTGGAACTGACTTAATACTTTCAATATAGAGTAGGGAAACATGCTGACTTGAACTGAATGCCAAAAAGAGAGATAGGAAGCTGGAAAAGAATGTTATTCTATAAAAAAGGATCATAGAAAAATTTTAAGATATTAAAATTAAGATTGCATTTCATGAAAAAAAAATTATCTTAACAAGAACCAAGACACACAATGTGCAACAGAACCAGATATTAGAATATAAGGTCATGTGTTTGTAGTGTGTTGGTTTTTTTTTTAAATGGAAACACTTAATTCATATTAAATACAGAAATAAATGTATCCTTCTTTGTAGAAGCATAAGCCTTTTTGCATTTTAATGACATATTCCACAGAAATGAGGGCGGAAAATCAAACTCAGAGAGCAAAATTATCTGACAAAATAGATCACAAATTAAGAGTCTGAGGTTTATACTCTGGTAGTTCTGAGACTTTTTAAAGTATAAGTTGCTGCAATATTGCACAGATACAGGGAGGCCTTTCTTACTGCATTTTGAAGACTGTGATCAAAACCTTCCAATACTTCTGAAGAGGCACTGATTTTCTTTACAGGTCATGTGACCCATTTTTATGACCCAGGATTTTTAGCCCATGCCTTCTGCCAATTTTAAAGGGACAGCTTTCTTATGACTTAAGCTTGAGCAAACAGTCTACTAAAAATTCTTGTTTTCTGTTATAGCCAAATTTTGCAGGCATTCTGTCATATCGGTTTTTCAATTCATTTAAATTCATTAACCTCCTGACACTTATTCCTGATAGACAATATTCATGTACGCCATATGCAACAGAACTTTTGAGAGGGAAATTGTAGGTGATTATCTATGTTGTGTAAAATGGAGGTCAAAATGTTTGTATGGAACAGCAGGAGAGAATCAAAAATGACCCAACAGTTTTGAGCACGCTCAGCCTACACTTCACTTGTTCCTCGTTCCAGTAACGGACATCTGGTATACAACAGCCAAATTCACATGCGGCATTATGAGATGCAATACTGCCACCTCTGAGAACTCTCTATTAGTTCCCTCACACACAGGACCTGTGGTGAGCTAACGCTTTTGAGATGGCTTGTAAAACGTTTATGAAATTTGTCTGCTATCAAAATCTTCACAGGACAGCAACTTTTCACACATCCCCATAATCTCAGAAACAATCAGCTTTGCTTTTTGTTCAAAAACTGGCAATAAAAACAGTGGTATCTTACGGTTTTAAATCAGAATTATCATGTGTTACTGGGAAAATTTCTTATTAATGAGTTACAAGTTAACTGCAAAATATGTTTTGTCAGTGGAGAATTTTTCTTTTTATTTTTTAAAACGTGTTGATGCAATGAAAGCTTCACCTGCTGTGGAGAATTCTTTCTTGGGTACATGCTATTTACACATCAAAAGAAATGAACATTTGGTGGCAACAGCACGCTCAGGTAACTGGGATAACATATGCTGAGATTAGCTAAGGAACAGCTGTTCCAAACTTCAATATAAATATATGGAAATGTAAAAAGATAATATACCAGCCAACACTGAGAAAACACAGGTTATGATAAAAAATAATACTGATGAAGAGATGAGTGCTAAGATTGGAGACACTAAATGCAAAACTTTGTAAAAACAAATGTTAGTTTTATAAGGATATGGTGGTATAGATTAAGAGAATTCAGAGAAATTGTCCAAGCAGCCATGGACCAGGTTAGGCAACCTAAAGCCCAGGTAGAATTCAATCTGGCCAGGGACATCAAGGGAAACAAGACAAACTTCTATAGGTATGTCAGTGATAAAAGGAACGCTAGAGAAGATAAGAGCCCTCTCCAGATGCAAACAGGGGACCTGGTCAGCAGGATATGGAGAAGGCTGAAGTACTCAATGACTTTTTTACTTCAGTCTTCACTGGAAAGGGCTCTATCCACATTGCCCAACTTGCAGAAGGCAAAGGCAGGGGCTGTGAGAATGAGGAACAGCTCACAATATGTGAAGATCAACTATGAGACCATCTGAGGAACATGAAAGCACAGAATTCCATGGGACCTGATGAAATCCATCTGCAGATCCTGAGGGAGCTGGCGGATGAAGTTGCTAAGATGCTTTCCATTATATTTGAAAATTCATGGCAGTCTGGTGAAGTTCCCACTGACTGGAAAAGGGGAAACATAACCCCCACTTTCAAAAAGGGGAAAAAGGAAGACTAGGGGAACTACAGGCAAGTTGGTCTCAGCTCTGTGCCCAGCAAGATCATGAAGCAGGATCCTCCTGGAAAACACACTAAGACATATGGAAAATAAAGAGGTGATTGATGACAGCCAACATGGCTGTCAAGCCTGATAAATGTGGTGACTGTATATGACAGGGTTACAGTGTTGGCGGATAAGGGGAGAGCAACAGACATCATCTGCCTGGACCTGTGCAAAGCATTTGACACCATCCCACATGACATCTTGGTCTCTAAATTGGAGAGTCATAGATTTGATGGATGGACCACTTGGTGGATAAGGAACTGGCCAGATGATTGCACTCAAAGAGTTGAGGTCAACGGCTCGATGTCCAAGTGGAAACTAATGATGAGTGGCATTCCTCAGGGGTCAGTACTGGTATCAGTGCTGTTTAACATCTTTGTTGTTGACATAGACAGTGGAATTGGTGACTTGCACCCTCAGCAAGTTTGCTGATGACACCAAGCTGTGTGGCACGGTTGACACGCTGGATGGCATACCCAGAGGAACCTGGACAGGCTTTGAGAAGTGGGTCCATGTCAACCTCATGAAGTTCAACAAGGCCAAGTGCAAGGTCCTGCACCTGGGTTAGGGCAATCCCAAGCACAAATACAGGCTGGGTGGAGAATATCAGAGCAGTCCTGAACAGAAGGACTTGGGAGTGTTTGTTGATGAAAGGCTTGACATGAGCTGGCGATGTGCACTTGCAGCCCAGAAGGCCAACTGTATCCTGGGCTGCATCAGAAGCCTGGACGGCAGGTTGGGGGAGGTAACTCTGCCTCTCTACTCTGCTCTGGTGAGACCCCACTTGGAGTACTGTGTCCAACTTTGGAGTCCTCCACACAAGAAGGACATGAAGCTGTTGCAAAAGGGTCCAGAGGAAGGCCATGAAGATGATCAGAGGGCTGGAGCTCCTCACCTATGAGGACAAGCTGAGAGAGCTGGGATTTTTCAGCCTGGAGAAGGCTCTGGGGACACCTTATAGCAGCCTTCCAGTACCTGAAG
>JAOXJM010000001.1:13808101-13836903 GCA_026413425.1 Tringa solitaria
ACTCCCTGAAAGGAGGGTGTAGAAAGGCGGGGGTCGGTCTCTTCTCCCAAGTCACAGGACTAGAGGAAAAAGCCTCAAGTTGCACCAGGGGAGGTTTAGGGTGGATATTAAGAAAAATTTTTACACTGAAAGGGATGTTAAGCATTAGAATGGGCTGCCCAGGGAGGTGGTTGAGGCACCATCCCTGGCGGTGTTTAAAAGACGGGTTGACGTGGTGCTTAGAGACATGGTTTAGTGACGGTTTTTTATCAGGGTTAGGTTGATGATCTTAAAGGTCCCTTCCAACCCAGACAATTCTATGATTCTAATAAATAAATACTTATATGAAGGGCAGTTAAGTTCTGCCTAGTCTCCAGGAAAAAACCACGATGATTCTCAGTACTGACTCAGCACCTACTTAATAAGTTATTCACAGACTCTGATGTCATGGAACTTACACTTTATCCTGCTTAAGATTATAATTTTGTTGCTAATAGGAACTGTGGCAGGTGGAAATTCAGAATAGAACAGTCCTGGGACAATCATGAAGCCAAAAGTTATTTCTGATTTGCTGCTAATCATTCTGTGATGTAACTACATTTCATATACACAGAAAATCAAATCCATCATACAGCTAATGTAACTGTCAGATTTGGCTTATCAGGTTCCTCCTGTAATTAGGCAGTGGTGGGGCGTAATGCAGGCGGTGGTGGTGGGCACAACAGCTGCACACCATCTTTAGAAAAGCAAACGCACTGGAATTCCTTCTGTCTATGGTCACCATGTCTTGTGTTCTCATGTTGCAGCAGTTCGGGGATATGGCTTACGACTGCCCATTGCTATACCTATGGTCAGATGCTTATAGGACGAGGCGTAATGGCTTCAAACTGGAAGAGGGTAGATTTATATTAGATATCAGGAAGGAGGGGAATGAGTACTGGAACAGGTTGCCCAGGAAAGTTGTGGATACCCCATCCCTGGAAGTGTTCAAGGCCAGGCTGGATATGACTTCCAGCAACCCAGTCTAGTGGGAGGTGTCCCTGCCCATGCATGGCAGGGGGGTTGGAACTAGATGATCTTTAAGGTCCCTTCCAGCCTAAACCATTCTATGATTCTACGCTGCTGAAAGCAGCTACTCATGGTGGTATTATGGCTGACTATAATTTAATTATCAGACAGAATGTAGTACTAAAAATAAATGCCAGTTCAGATCCTGGAGGTGGAAAGGAAGAGGAAAGAATATTACCATAATTATTTATTGCCTTTCCTCCCCAAGTTCTTTTTTCTGTTTCCAAGCTCTCCTAGATAGAATAAGCTATCATGTTAGCAGAACAATGAACAGTTCAAAACAACATAGAAGATCCCAGTTATGATTCAAGTTATTAAAACACATGATCAATTTACACTGACTAGCATATAGCTCCCAAAAAGTAACAAATAAAGTTTTGTTTTTTCATGTAATGGACAAAGTTGTCAATGTAAACACTTACTCACGCTGTGAACTACCAGCATCTGAATGCAGATAGACAAATGGCAACCGCAGGAACAAAGTGGAGAAACCAGTCAATGGCTTTGCAAAGGTTAACATTAACATATGGATTAGGGGGACACAGTAGCACCCACAGACTGGACTGTTCCATCTGTCTAATGAGTAAGAACTGTACAAATACTGAGAATGCCCAACAGTCAATATGTGGTTTAAACTCATCTACCAATTTAAAAATTCTCCTAAGAACTTTACCTGATATTAGCTGATTTATTGTGCCACCTTTCCTCCAGATAAAACAAGTTTTTTGAGCCCAAAACAATGGTGGTTTAGAAACAGAACATCTTTGCGATGATCTGCACTCCAGATTGGGATTCAATACCTTCCCAGGTGCTAAGGTCAAAAAGGACTGAGCATAACGTAAAGTTTTCCACAGTCATACAGAAGAAGTAAGTAAGTAGTTAAGCCAAACAGTGAAGAAATCAAAAAAAAGTTTCAGAAGGAATGATACTGACTAGCAAAAGTAGGAAATTTATGAGATGGAAAAAGGTTAGAAAAAGTAAAAACCTAAAGGGTTAAAATGTTTCTAAGGAAACACAATTGTGGGGCCAAACTTCACTAAAAATGAAGGAAAAGGGCAGTGAACAGGAGTACTGTGGGAGATTCAGGAGGGAACATAAGCCAAAAAAGTACTAAAAATACTGAGGCAATTTTGGACACAGTTGCAGGGAGCAGTCCTTGTCTTTCCCTAATAATAATTCCTAATAGTGTTCGAGATCAGGTTAGATGAGGCTTTGAACAACCTGGTCTAGCGGAAGCTGTCCCTGCCCATGGCAGGAGGGTTGGAATTCGATGATCTTTAAGGTCGCTTCCAACCTAAATCATTCTATGATTGTATCATTCTCTAATGACTATATTTGACTTTCTTGGAAAGGCAAAAGCTGCCAGCTTACCTCTCTGTACTCTCCTTCCTCAGGTGGCCAGACATGGAAGTGGTTTGAAGCAGGCCACAGCCAGGACCTGCATGTTCCCTCTGCCCACACTCTGATGACATACAGCCTCATAGGCTCTTGCAAAATGTTATTTTTGTGTCCTTTTCAGAGCAGTCCAGCCAGCTTTGTCTACTTGATGCAGGCCATAACACTTGATTGTAGCAGGGCTAGTTATGATAAATTGGGGCTCCACCTGAACACAAGTCCAGTTTGATAGGGTTTGATCGACGCTGGATGACTTTCCCTGGTCTGGCTCTGTATGCGTTCCAGTGGGTCAACACCCAGAAAGCTGGAAAATAACAGCTTCAAGCTCCTCTTTCAAGCTCAGCTTCCAAGATGAACTTAAACAAAAAGAAGATTCAGCCTGATGCCATTTTCCTAAATACATGAAAACCTTCTAACAAAGATCAGTTAGAAATCGGTCCATATAGTTTCCCATGTTTAATCAAAATGAATAACAGTAGACCAGAGGCAGTAAAAGCAACCAAGAAAAAAAAGGTAGGATGTTAAATCTTCAAAGTATTTGTGAAGTCCTAAGTAGTGTGATGATTGAGTACTTGACTGAACGCTGCATATTATGTACAAGCCTCCATGAAAATGCCTTTTCCATCTGTTCTAATGTTTTACTTTTCTTCCAACGCAGGGATCCCACACACCCCATCTGTGCCTCCTCAGATCTGTACAACACTGAATAAGACTGTCCAAAATTTTCAACTGTTCCAGCTGTCACAGAAAATAACTGGGGCCAGCTGAATGTCAGGATGCAAGTAGTTACTATTATACTACTACTTCTTCTTTGTAAAGCATCTGATTCTAGGAAGACAAGGAATAGGAGTTTGAGAAACAATGAAAGACAAAACATTTTAAGGAAAGCATCTAGCACTGTTAAGCGCAATGCCCAAGGCCTCCCATGTGATATATACACTTATCTTCATGAGAAATACCTAGATTGTCAGGAAAGAAAATTGATTTTTGTGGCACCTGATTGGCCAGAGGATTTAAAACACATGCTGCTAGCAAGAAACAGGATTCGTAAATTGAAGAATAATATGTTTTCCAAGTATAAAGCACTGAAAAGTCTGGATTTACAACAGAATGATATATCAAAAATTGAGAGCGAGGCATTTTTTGGTTTGAATAAACTTACCACACTCTTACTTCAACATAATCAAATTAAGAGTTTATCTGAAGAGATTTTTATTTATACACCCAGTCTAAACTACCTGCGTCTTTATGATAATCCCTGGCATTGCAACTGTGAACTAGAAACTCTTATTACAATGCTTCAGGTTCCAACAAATAGGAATTTGGGAAATTATGCCAAGTGCGTGCACCCAATAGAACTGAAAAATCAAAAGTTAAAGCAGATAAAAGCTGAACAGCTATGTAGTGAAGAGGACAGGCAGGACCCCCAAAACATAAAACAGGATAAGCCTGAAGCTGTCAAACCAGAATTTGATTCCTCTTTGTGCCACATGTATGTGTTTCCTGTACCAACCCTGAACTGCAGAAGAAAAGGTTTGTATCCGTCCTTATAACTGAATTAATGATTTTAATATTCTTGCTCCCTTACTACATTTATTCACATATCACTTACAGCAAATTAATACAGTACAAGTACTTGCTTTAACTTAAACTAATACTGTGAATTGTTTTTCTCCCATTAACTACAAGCAACAAGTAGGAGTTCTTTCTGCATTTTACCCCTACTCTGCAGCCCCAGCTCCACAGATATTCTTTAGTGCTCTAGGATGAGATGATACCCAACAAAAATCAACAGGAATAAAGTTAAGCACATACTTAGGTTACTGAATGACCAGCACCTCACTAGTCCGATTTTACAGCTATACACATACTAATCAGTCAAATTACAGCTGTGTTGAAACTGTCGTATTGATAGAGAGAGAAGCACAGAGTGTCTTTTCTTCCTTGCAGTGTACAAACAACAAAGAAAGCAACAGCTTTGACAGAAGCGAGCTGTGAAGCAGGACTGGAGGAGCCAGCTGTGCTGGCAATGCCCAAAGGACGCTGATTGCAAAGGAGGGCCACTGCGTCCTCACATTTTCTGTGCAAGATTTCTTCCACTAAGGGAAGAAATTTCATTTTGTTCATAAAGAAATACCTCCTCTTTGTCCTTCCTCCGAGCACCCAGCAAACATTTCAAAGTTGAAGGGCCTTCAAGAAATGTTTTTCAGACACTTGGAACCATTCCATTCCTAAATCCTTCTCAGGCTCCAAAAAGCCACAGTTAAGCCTTAAGGGTAAACCAGCTGGGACATATATCAACACAAAAGTGCACATTTATTCATGCTTTATATTTCCCATATTTTATCCCATGATGAAACAAAGCAAACAACAAAACGATTCAGAGAAGAGTCATTCTTTAACATTACAAATCTGAGGGAAAAAAAGCATTACTAGAAGTAGCCAAAATTGGGAGGATTTTTTTTGCCAACTTTTGTGAAGTGTGGCCTGCAGTATCAGATCCCTGCAGGATGTTTTGCCCACTTCTATCTTATAATGTGTTTGCTAAACCTCTATTTGCTCTAACAGTGACTTAAATTTATGTAACAACTCTGTGTGCATTTATTCTTGAACCTTAATGCCAGAGATAAGCTCAGAAGTCAGTATAAGGAGCCAATACCTAAATATAAAGAATTAATGATTTCAATATTTGATTATATAGTTTATCTACTTTGTACGTTATAAAAAATGGTCTACATTTTGGTCTACATCCAAGGCCAGGCTGGATGGGGCTTTGAGCAACCTGGTCTAGTGGGAGGTGTCCCTGCCCATGGCAGGGGGGTTGGAATTCGATGATCTTTAAGGTCCCTTCTAAGTCTAACCATTCTGTGATTCTATAATTCTACATTTTTACTTTTTTCTGCCTATTAGTAATTTATTCTTTTTACTGGCTAACGTTTATTAATTTCTTAATATTGACCTACCTTACCTTTCCCTGTAAATACGATCTTAATTATTACATTGCAGACTACAATATTAATTATCCTTCATAGGATCTTAATTATATCATTATTACCTTATGTCTCCTGTAAACTAAAACAAATATATATATTATAATCTTAATATAAGGAAAGACAGCCTTTCTAGCTCTGCCCATTTAGTTCTATCAATGAGATGAACTGAATACATTAATATAATCAAAAACTTTTGGCAGGAAAAATGTTACTTTTTTCTCTAAGTTCATAGAAACACTCAATGTGGTCATCTTTTTATGGCAGTTTCACGGGCTTTTACAGTATTTTAAAAAAAAAATGGTTTATTATCTTCAGTACTAATAATGAAGGAATAAAGTTACTTCAATCTCTACATGAGTGCACTAGAGGGTACAGGGACTCCCTCCTTCAGGTCAAGAACTTAGCATATGACTCCAGAACTTCCTGAATGTCTAGGATGGACACATGAGTACGCTCAATATTTTTTAGGAAGTATCAGATCTACTATGCATATGCTTGACAGCTGGATGCAGATATCCCATGGACATTTGGGATTTCTGAACATATGGTAATCTTTGATGAAAGCATTGTACTTGCTGCCTTTGCATATGATTACTGTGAAGCAGATGCACAATTTCATTGGAATTTTCCTCAGAAATAGGAGTATAATGCACCCAAAAACCTGAGAAAACACAAAAATACCTCTAACCACATGAACAAGATTTTAAAGTAGGAAAAAAGGTGCATCAGTTCCCAAATCAGTAAGATGACATGAAAAGCTGCCATCCATTATTCCTTTACAATGGAGGGGATGAGTGATGAGCGGCATACCAGTACTATGTATCTCTGAGGAGATATGCCAACAGGTCAGCAGCTTTCAGTTAATGTCAGACAGCTCATGGAAGAAACATCTTAAAAATACATATAACCATGTGTATGTTCTCCTTTTTGAAGAACTTCTTATATATATCTCATCAGACTGGTGATACACCAGATCTTTCAGTACTTGAGAATGAAAGTATTCTATGCCCTTGATTCTGTTTTACCAGAAAGAGCAACAAAATTTGGATACAAAAGTAACTTCTGTTTGCTTTTCTGCAAAATAATTTGTATTTGCAAGAGCAGTTGAAAAAAATCTGCTTTCTAGTACTGCCAAACTCTCCAAGTCTCTAAATTAATGTATTATTTGCATTCATTAGATCATAAGTAGGCTCTGAAGCTTTGACATCTGCACAAGCAGGAAGCACTCCAACCAGAGTAGACTGGAGTACTTGAAATATTTATGTATTTATAATACCAAAGCTCTGCTCAAAATCAGATATAAGGCAGGAAGTCTCTGATATGTTGCTTTAGTCTCAAGAATACCTGATGCATGAGACATCCTCAGAACTTCAGAACTACCCTGACAAGACAAATTTCAGCACAGGTCCAGAGACTACTTGCTTTCATTCAAAGATGGTCAAATAAAAGATACTGCTCGTTTTCTTGTAATAACAGCCCAGGATGAGAATACTCATTGAATGAACATAATCCTGAAGATTAGTTTTATTAACATTATCCTGAGAGGATTCAAACCACAGTCTGTACTTCTCAAGAACGTGCCCTTACTACTGGACTAGAAGTTACTCTTTCTGTAACTCTTTTGCAAGGAAGGCTGCAAGGGCACGTATGGAACTGCCTGAGAGGAGCTTGGCTACTTTGGTTACGCCAATGGTACAGGTAGGATGGAGAAGTAGACAGACAGAATGCCACTGTGCTGCCTGGACATGTAACAGCTGTAGGTATTGTGACAAATATAAAGTCTTAAATGTTACTGAAACACGAGGTAACTGTAATTACAGAACTATAACTACGTATATTACTGTAAATACTATAACAACTAGCATTTTACTGTTGATAAAATTTAGAACATTTTACTTTTTGGCAACACAAAATAAATGATGTAAGACAACATACCATAGTTTCATTATGGAAGACGTTCACATACAAATTTTTTATATAGTTACTCTGGTTTCTTTTCTTTAAAGGATCAAGCCCTTCACACATACTTTTTATTAGTATAGTATCTTCACTACCTACCCTATTCCTATGCAACTGAATAGTACAGTTCTATTAAAAAGAAAATATAAAACAGAGAAAAAGGCTTTACTATAAGCACTAATGAAGAGAGCAACTTTCACCTGAAATGTAAAGATAAGACTTAAAAAAGCAATGAAATTCAGAGGTTGAAAAAACATGCCGACACTAGTAGTGGGGGAAAAAATGAGAAACAAGGCTAGACTGACAACACTGTGTGGTATGCAACTGTAATACCACAAGCAGCAAGAACAGTCTAAAGCTGACACAAGTTATGTCTTTTTCATTTTTTAAGATTTAAAGAAAGTTCCAGGTAACATACCTCCTGATATAGTTAAACTTGATTTGTCCAACAACAAAATTAGACAACTACGAACCAAAGAGTTTGAAGATGTCAGTGAATTGAAGATATTAAACCTGAACAGTAATGGAATAGCTTACATTGATCCTGGTAAGAATAATTTTAAATATTATTTAAAACGTGATTTGTTTTTTATTAATTATAAACTTTGATGATTCCTTTATCAGATATAAATGTGGGGGGAAAATAATTTAGAAATCTAGAAGTTAGTGCACATTTTACCTTTTGTACCACCCACTCACACAGTAAACGTTTGCACTGAACTGTATTCACCATGGAAGTCAATGAAGAGAGTCTGATTTCAGCTGCATTTTCTTAATATTAAACCAACCAAGTGCAAAAATTTAATTCTGCAGGCTGAAGACTAATCATTTCCCAAAATGCTAAATAGTTGAATGATTTTTTTTAAATATCTTTACCAAATCTAAGAAAATATGTCATATAATGGGGCTGTTTTTAAATTACACCAGACAATAAAGTAATAGATTAACTCTTTTGGGTTAAAAATCACTCCGTATAATTTCTCTTAAGTTGTATGTTATTAGAAATCCAGTGGCCTTCTTGAGAATGTGCTTATTGCCTATGTGTATTTGGTTTTGAAATGAAAGCAGACACAAGGAGAGAGAGACAGCAAGTATGAAGCAAAATGGGCCTTCTCTGGTAGCATTTTGGAAGTCAAACAGCAGTAGAAAGTGGTAATATCAGTAAAATGGTACTTATGGGGTTTAACGTTACACATAGTCAATTTATTTAAAGTGAGACTTCTGCCATTAAATGAAACAGTATATTTGCAGAAAGTCCAAACTGCTGTCTGAAAAGTGAATCAGAAGCATTATTTTGAAGGTCCATGTTTATTATCTTCCATATCTTAAAATATAAATTTAAAGGTTGTACACACACGCACAAATACATACATACGTACATACATACAAAAACTACCAGCCCTGCACATTATCTCATACATAATCAATTTCCATATTTCTACTTCTGTATCGTGGCAATAACAGTAGACTTCTACGAGCAAACCAGGCATTCATGCACCCTCACTGTCCCTATTCTACACTCATGCACGCTCATTAGGTGTTTTATAACTTCACCAGCAGTACAACCACCCTAATGTCAATATATTTATACCAATATGTCACTTTTCAAGGCACAATCCCTATTTTCAAGTTCAGTGTTTGAAATGTCTTTTTGTAGCCTTTTTAAAAAAATAAATTAATAGATGTATAATCATGAAAATGTTTTTCCTGTTGCAGATATGCATATTTTTTCCTAACTTATCTTTATAAGATACCAATAACTTTTTCTTATTGATTAGCTGCTTTCTCAGGCCTCAGTAACTTAGAGGAGCTGGATCTATCAAACAACAGCTTGCAGAATTTTGAATACGGAGTACTGGAAGATCTTTACTTTCTGAAAATACTGTGGCTGAGAGACAACCCTTGGAGATGTGATTACAACATTCATTATCTTTTCTACTGGTTGAAGCATCACTACAATGTTCACTACAATGGCCTAGAATGCAAAATGCCTGAGGAATACAAAGGGTGGTCTGTTGGAAAATATGTTCGAAGTTATTATGAGGAGTGCCCAAAAGACAAGCTTCCCATTTATCCAGAAACTTTTGATCTGGACAAAGAAGATGAGGAATGGGAACGACACAAAGAACAATCAGTTCAAACAGTACAGAAGCACGGTGTAATTGTCACTGTGATAGGCTAATAAGGGAATCCCTTTTTTTTTTTTTTTCGGTACATTCAAATATTTGATACTTTGACAAAGAAAAACATGCTGTTTACATTTTTTGTTTATTATACTATTGTTTGTATGACTATCTGACTACAAAGATTCCTGTTTATTGCAGATCATAATTACTGAATGGCATTAGTTATACAGCATTTTTCATCAAGTAATTGTTTCTGACAATTTGTTCTGGACATTCTTGTGAAATATTCTGGCAAATATTTGAAACTATGCAGTAGAAATTGATAGACACATATGTACATAATGTGGTGGGAAGGAGCTGCCTTATGTATGAACACAGCTTGTGTTGAGATGGAACTTGCTCCAGGATTGTGACCAAGACTCATTTTTCTTGAATGTATTGACAGTTCTTTGTATCTACCAGTTTCCTGAAATATTCCCAGAAAACTTTTCTAATATTTTTGTATCAGCTTCCTGTTGTTTTATTGTATACCAAAAATCAAACTGAAGACTAACCTTAAATACAGCTCTAGAAACACAGGAATGGCCGTTGTTACACTGATCAGGATTCAAACCCAGAAGTTGGGTCCTACTCACTGATTTACCAGTGTTCCTGTTCAGTCTTAATAACTCAGCCTCTGCCTCTTCCCTACCTGAGCTGCCCCAAACCATGGGTAGCCAAGACATGGCTGGTTCCCAACATCCAGCTCCACATGCTTATATTTGCTTTGTTTGGTTTATGCAGTAGGCAGAGCTGAAGTCTTTCTAGGAAGCATTTTAGGTTGTCGTGTCAGTTTGACAGAGATTACATGACAACACTTGTAGATCACGGAATCATGGAATCACATGAAGGCTGCTGTGGTCTGCATCCAACATGCCAGTGCCCATCCAAACCAAAGGTAAATATGCTTTTGAGTGCTCACTGAAAGTGTGGGACATCATCAAAGTCTGTACTTCCCCCAGTTCATCTGTAAAGTGCACATTATAGCATCTCCTTATCACACAACTGTCTTTATGAATATGTATTCATTAAAAACTGTGGTTATTCTAACACTAGGGCAACAAATACCCCAGCTAAGTAGACAACATCTCTAAAGATAAAATTCCTTGCTACATAATATACTGGCTGAAAGTTCCTTTACAGAAAAGCTGGTTTTACTGAATGATTATTCTTGGCTTTTACATAATACTTCTGTTTTTTTTAATTTCTGCATTGGTTCATAATGAACTAGCAGAACTAGTGACCCTTAAATACAGATATTATAAACTCTTTTTTACACATGGAAAGGAAAAGTAACTCCCCAAGCTCACATGGTGGACAAGTAGGAAATGCTGCGTTAAAACTTCAGTATTCCCAGTTCAAACCCTAGACCAATCTCCTGCTCTTAGATCAGTAAGAAATACTGGATAGAGATTCAGGGCCAAAACTTTAACTAGCTGTTGGCTATCATGGAAGAAGTTCTGGAACACTGCAGGGAGAAGATTTCTTCCTTTGACAGTCTGCACACAGTTACCGCATTTGTGGATTCCTCTGGTGCTTCAGCCACATGCCCAAAACATCACATATTTTGTTTTAGAAGTGCAATACAGAGCACTCAGCACTTTTGTGCTAACATGAAATAAAAGAACAACAAAAAGAAAAAATTTGGAAATTATTAAGGGTGGTTGGAATGCCAAAGCAAACACATCCTATTATTAACTGCTTTCCTTCATTTCCTCCATTATTCAGATTAAAGTTATATTTAATGATGCTTCACTGATAAAAAGAATAATTCAGCCGTTTCATCTGCAGTATCTTTTAAAAACTTTATAGCAAATACAACAGTATCTGACTCATCCCTGTTCCTGGGAATATCTTAACCATTATCTTAATTATTAAAGATTAATCCTGAAAAGATGGAACGCAGATGAAAATCCCATTTGGCCAGTAATATTCACTAAATGAGGCATTTTCTAGAAACCTAAAAGTGCTGAAAGAAAAAAAAATCTGTCATAAGTAGTAGCCAGCATTAAGTGAAGTACTCCTCCTCCTCTCAAATTCTAGAGGATTATTTCAAAACAGAACGGAACTACTGGGAATGATTGAAGAGGACAGACAATGGAACCACAGCAGAACAGCTGTTATTGGCAGCCCAGCCAGTGGAGAAAAGCTGAGTAGGAAAAAATGAATTCATAAACCATCTTAGGTTAATTTCTGCAAAGAGTCAGCGTCAAGAAAAACCCACTAGCTTCAAGGCTGGGTAGGAAAGGCAATCCGGGAAAGGAATATAGGATAAAAGCAGGGTGAAAGAGAGGTCTCTGATCTCTGTGGTCAGCAAAAGGTTACCAGTTGGAAAAGCTGTGGAATAAGACTGAGGACCACAAGCAGTGGCCCAATTGTTGTAAATAGTAAGTTCGAAAGCCCTGGGAATTCCCAAACAGATCACTCTTAGGACAAAGGCTAAAACCTGGGTGTTGCAGTAATAAATAGGACAATTGTTAGTACAAACCAGCATTAAGGGGGAGAGGGTATGTTCACTCAAGTCTCAAACAGTAGCACCAGAAAACGTTGCATGTGCTGAAGGTTCAAGGGGGGTGATAAGCTGAACGTGCTGCCTGTATCTAGACAAGATGTCTGGTGACACCTATTAAGTGTGAAATCTGTGAGGGACATGTCAACAAGGACGCTCTAAAGGAACGTGGTCCAACTATTGTGCAAATAAACGTTTCAGTGTGAACTTGCGAAATCAGCATCCTCTCAGTAACTCCATGAAAGAAACACTGTGCAATAACACTAAAATGAATTCAATACTGAAGAGTGGATCTGTCTAGACCTCTGAGATTCAACAAGAGAAAAGCCTTCTAGCAGTTAAGAGGAGAACGGATTGAAGTCTTGCTACTATTTTCCTTAGAGCTCTCAAGGAGTAGCTAGAAGTTCTATTCTTTTAACCACAATGCACTATAATTTTATTCCTTACCCTTTAAAGTTATTGCATATTTCAACTTTTGCAAGGATGCTAGAGAATTGTTATAAAATAGATATAGGAGTATTCAAGTGGTGGTTTAGTTTCCTATAATTAAAACCAAAGGGGTGGAGGGAAGCCCTCTTTGAAAAACTAGCTGGAACACATTAGTGTTTTCTGCCCGTTGGCGTTTTCAGACACCCATAGTGAGGATGTGGCAGAATACACAGCAATGGCAATTGCAAATAAAATAAGACTGTATGAATAGGAAAAGCATATAGGAACTATGAAAATAGTACAGAAGGAGACAGCCCAAGGAAAAAGATGAAAATATATCTGAAAAACATACATATGCGGGAAATGACTAACAGTTGACAAAAACTTAACCATTACAGGCTTAATTGCTATTTCTCTAAGTTTCTCCAAAATGTACTGTAAACTAAAGCACACCCTCCATGAAAAACCACAGCCACAAACCACAATTTAATGTTGACGTTTCTTTGTTTCCGTGCTATTTAATCACAAAAGTCCCAGAAGCACTTCCACGTCTAAAAGAAAATCATGTGCCTTTCTCTAGATGCTTTTTCAGTCCTTTCTTTCAGTAATCTCTCTCTTGATTCCCCTTCTTTCTCTGTCCATATCCAGGAAACAATGTCATGATAGTGCATTGTCTTCCTGATATGCAGTATCTGTATGAGGAGTGCTGTCATAAGGAATAAACTCCATGTTCTATAGAAGCAGCGCCCCTGTCTCTACACAGCACACATGAAACACAAAAAGGATTATTTTGTGCCATGTTTTGCCATGACAAGGTGCAGAAAAAATGGATAGGTCTGTCAATACCGTGACGTCTGCTGGGAATAAAACACTTCTGAGGAAATTTTAGCTCCTGCACTATGCACGTGAATGGCAGCTTTGAAATGCAGTTCCCAATCACACATGGGTGTTAAATGACTCTCAGAGATCCCCGAGTGGGTGGAGCAATACCACAGACAGCTGAGCTGTAATCCATGCATCTCATATGCTCATTTTTCTTTGGCACCGTAACACATTCATTTGCCAAAGACACTCTGAGCTGGAATCGTATAATGTTCATATGTAGATATTAAACAATGACAACTATTTCATGCATATACCACATACCAAAGTTGCAGTACGTAAAGTCAATTTTTAAAAATTGCAGCTAATAAATTTACAAAAAAATATTAACACAATTAACCAGCCAAACAGACCTAAACCCCAGTTAATATCTTTGCTGTTTTACCATTAACAATAAAAACACGTTGCCAAAATCTGTGTAATCTTGGATTTATTTGGAAAGATGAGGTCAGAAATGTAGCTTGGGGAAGTTCGAATGGAAAGGTTCATCACATCTGTAGGCTATAACTGAACAGACAGTTCAACACAGTTTCTTAGCCGAAGAAATGTCAAAGGAAGAGGATTTCAGTATGAGTTTCAATCACTAAAAAAAGATAGAGAAATAGTTTTGCAGCAATTTTAAACCATTCACAAGATCTTCAAAAGAGGCTGTATGATCAATATCAATTAATTTTAATAGAAGAAATATGTTAGTAATCTAAATAGCAATAGTACACTCATATAAATGTGTTTCATTCTTAAAAAGAACTACTAGATATCTTCAAAGTTGGAAGAATGAATCATAACACTTAAATGCAATTTGTAAATAGGCTACAGAAATAACAGTCATGCTACCACAGCATCTTGCCCCTTTCACCAGAGTAACAGTAACTCTGGCATAATCTGTTTATACATACATTTTGTAGTTGTATATAAAGACAGAAAAATCATTGCCACATTTATTTATGTTACTAATGACACGTTGGCAATAAATAATACAATTAAGTACACCAGTAAATCATCATCGGGATAAAACTGTTGATTTTTCCCTTGAATACTCTGTTCAGGTTATATGTGTGAAAAAGTTCAGTAGTTATTAATCCATTTCAATGCGTAGCTCTCCTGTACAGAAGAAAAATATCCCAACGTTAAGCTTGCTAGAAGCACCCTTGCTCTTCTCAGCTTTTTTTATTACAAATAGTCCACAAATCCCATGGTGTGTCAATACCACTCTGATTTCTAGACCTGTCAAAACTATGTTGTTAGCTTAATTATAACCATGGTTTTTCATGCCTCGTTAGTGTTCTGGGCTTTATGACCTTTGGCTTGTTTTTTATGTATATTCATTATACAAAGACTCTTTGTGTTGCTTTCCTTCTGTCACTTTGTATGTTAGTACCTTTTCCCTTTGTGATTCAAGCAACGGTGTCTTTGTTCATATCAATTCAAGGCAAGAATGTGATGTGCTGTTTGAAAGCGTAGGTGTTCCTGTCACCACTCTTGCTCCTACGTGGTGTATTTTGTCTTTAAACATTAGCACCCCAAGGCACATGTGGGACTGAGCCCTGGGAATGTGTATTTCCTTTTGAAGTTTGTTTGCATGGCTAATTCAGAACAGGGTGCAAAGTGAAGATTTCTGAGCAGAGAAATAAGAAACAATTACCCTTCTTTTCAGCATCTCATATACTTATACATTTCGATTCCATAATTATTGCAAACTGTAGACTTCATACATATTAACAGATTAATTTTGTACTAGACTATTACAGAAAACTAACTTAGAGACTGATTTGCATCTATTTTTCTAACCTATTATAGGGAAAATACCTCCTAAATAACAAAATTGGTAAAAAATCTTATCAACTGAAATAACATGTTTGTTGGTATATACAGTATAGGATAAATGAAAAAAATTGGATTAAAAGATGTGACATGAAAGACATTCATAGAAAAAAAACAGTCAGGGTTTACAGGAAATACTATATGCTCAGTCTTCTGTTGTCTTTATTAATGATTTTTACTAAACTCAGTTCCTGATTAATTTGTGCCATCTCTAGAGACGGAACTCTTCAGCTTCTCTTTCCACTAAATTGAACCAGTCAGAACTTTTTGTGGATATATGCAGAACAATCACATACTTGAATAGCAAAAATGAAAGCAAAAAAAGTATTAAAATACGCCCTTATGCAAGCCTTCTATATTTTTCATTAAAAGCTTGATTAGTAAAACTGATATTCATGTTCTTAGTTATTAAAGCAGACATTGTGCTCAGATATGGAAGCAATTATTCCCATTCAGTTGCTTATCTCTCCCCTGCAAAATATATGCAATGATAAAATAGAAAGTGACTGTTGATCAGGACACTATCACTTCCAGTTCTATGGCACGTGAGAGAAGAAGGATGTTTAGAAACATGGATTTAAGTCCTGATTTATGTGGAAAAGCTCACTAGACAATAAGCTAGAGCACCTAGGCCAGATTTTTTTTAATGTTTATGAATAATAAAGAAATTGTACTAGATGCTTGTTTTGTTTTTGAGAAAAAAAATCAGTATTTTGAGAATGACTGTGATTGTTATTTATCGTTTCCATTTTGCAATTATGTTACTCATGTGACACAAACACTTTGAATATTACAAGGCTTTAAATGGAGTTTGGACTCTCAAAATCAATGTGCTGGCCTTTGCACAGCCTGAATGTGAAGACTTCTAGATGAAAAAATGAGAATCAAGATTTCAGTAGTTATTATATACATGAAATATTCTCATTAGTCTGATTGACCATGATATAGCCTATACAGAAGTTTTTGGTATAAATATTAAACACTTATATGCTTTGGGAAAAATAATCTCCGGTTCAGTTCTACTTACTTCACTGACATAATAAAAGCATGGATTTTACCCGGCATGTCATCTCAGGGGTAAAAAAAAAAAGATAAAAGACCCAAAACCTCTCTAAATATTTTCCTGCTCCTTTGCTCCTTTTTCTATCTGTGTTTGCACAGCTGATGTATTGAGGCCACTCAACTGGAGATATAAGCACAAAAGGCAGCCACAGTAATAGTTGTGCCAGATGCTTAAAAGCTTCTCCCCAAAGTTCTGCTTAAGCTTTTTTCTTTTTTCTTTGAGGGATCCTAAGTCTTGCTGCCCTCTCAGTAGGGAGCAGTGTTTTTTTACTTACAGGGGAAACTGATGCCTTAACATTAGCTTGTATTGCCATTTGGCTGCTCTCTTTTACAGTATTTTGGAACTGAAAAATATAGTTTCAAGATCTCATGTGTAGATGATTGTCTCCTTAAATTGATACCAGAAGAAGCAGACAGCTCTGAAAAAACACTATATTTTTTAATAGCAAATCAGGCAGAATACGAGCCCCTTTTATGAACTTTTGTGGTCTTCAGCCAAATGGAAGATAAGAAAACTTTTAAATTAAATTTTAAATTAAAACAACTGAACTCAGTTTGAGTCAACTTTCAAATTATCATTGTCAGTTATGGGAGAATTAGACATGTCCTCATTGCCACTTTCTGTGGCATACTGTACTATAGCATCATCTTAAATGATGACACCAAACCGTGTGGGGAAATTGACGCTTCAGAAGGAAGAACAACTCTACAGGAAGACCTGGATAGGCTGGATGAGTGGGCTAACAAGAACCTTATGAAGTTCAACAAGGACAAGCGTAAGGTCTTGAATCTGGGAAAACATAATCCAGGACTGCAACACAGGCTGGCATCTACCTGTCTGGGGAGCAGCTCTGTGGAAAGAGGCCTGGGGGTCCTGGTATACGACAAGTTCAGTGTGAGTGGACAGTGTGCTGCTGCATCGAAGAAAGCCAACAGGATGCTGGGTTGCATCAACACAGGCATCACCAGCAGAGATAAAGAATTCATTATCGCACTCAACTCAGTGCTTGTCAGGCCACACCTGTGTTCAGTTTTGGTCCCCGCCACACAAAAAAGATGTGGACACATTGGAGAGGGTCCAGAGAAGGGTGACAAAGATGATCAAAGGACTGGGAAGGCTGCCATATGAGGACAGGCTGAGAGAAATGGGTTTGTGCAGCCTTGAGAAAAGAAGAGAAGGTTCAGGGAGACCTTATCACCACGTTCCAGTAGTTAAAGAATGGCTACAAAGAAGATGAAGACTGCCTTTTTGCAGGGAGTAACATGGAAAAGACATGGGGTAGTGGGTACAAGCTACTCCTGGGGACATTCCGATGGGACACAAGAGGAAAATGTTTCACAGTGAGAACAATCAGCCATTGGAACAACCTCCCCAGGGAAGTGGTGGATTCCCCAACACTGGATGCTTTTAAGATTCAGCTGGACAGGGTGCCGAGCCATCTTGTTTAGACTGTGCTTTTGCCAAAAAAGTTGGGACCAGATGATCCTGGAGGTTCCTTCCAACATGGGAGTCTGTGATTCTATTATTCTATGATACATCCAAGCAATTTTCCTGCTCCTCAAAATATGCTGCTGTCCCACAACCTGTCTATATTCACTTCATATAAACTGCTTAAAATAATTTAAAACATCAATTTTTCTGGCTTTATATTTTTATTCTGGAATCTTGGGACCTTGCTCTGAGTCATACTCATTTTAAAGATATTTAGGTAGTTCAGAATGCAATTGGGGACTCACAAAGATCTCTAAAGTACAGAAATGTGTAGGCTCTTTACAATAGCAAATTATGCATCATGTATTATTATTCATTAATAGGATTTTGTTCATATTAGAAAAATAAAAGCAAGGCTTTTAATTTGACACTCTTTTGCTAGTAACCTTTTGAATTTTCAGTTCTAAAAAGTTCTATTGAAACATTTATTTCATGTTAGGTCAAGACCACAGTAGCCAGCTTTAAAGCACAGCAATCATTTTCTGTCAATAATTCAACATTAGGGTACTGTGGTACCACTGACTTTTTTAGGAAACTGTAATTTACAAAGCAAATGGGTTCCAGCTGGCCTTCAGGACAGATCTTGTCCCAGAAGCAAACACAAAATGACAGATTCTTTTTTTGCATGGGAGCAGAACAGAAAGCTGCAATAAATGATAACATTTTTACTGAATTACTAATATTCACTAGATACCCTGTGATTTTGAAATGATCCAGCACCAAATATCATCTACCATGCCAGAGACAATAAAGTCTCCTTATCATAAGTTCCTAAACTTTGGAGAAGTCCAGGCATACTTTATTTTCCATAGTCTGTGAACGCTCAGAGCAAGCACAGATTTAGCCTGGAGAAGGCAGTACCCAGTAACAATCTCCTGTTGAAGGAGATCATATCTACATACTGGATCCACCAAAAAGACAACATGAGGAATCACAGAGGGAAAGGGGGAAAGGGAGAAAGGGGGAAAAAGAGAGGGAGAGAGGAAGGGGAAGGGAGCAAGCTCTACCTTTTTGCAGCAAATGGTCAGGCACTCAGCTAGTGGGAAGCTGTGGTCTGTGCCAATAAACAAAAGAGCTCCTTCTGCGCTTTCTGTACTCAATAAAATAGTGACAGCTCAAGAAAAAGAAACCAGGTGACAGCCACACAGATTTGGACTTCTCTCTTTATCAAGAGAGCTGCACTTTTTTTAAATACAAAATGGAAGCATTTCAGTAGGCTTCCTGCTTTTCTGTAATTTTTGTTCCCTCTGCACTTTACACATAAATAAAGCCATTATTTTCTGGCTTGCCCCAAAGATTCACAGTTCTAGTTTTCAGGCCACACATGTAATAACTCACACGACTTATCCCACATACACAAAAAATACTTGCAAAAATACTTTTAGCACAGCTGGCTCAGCCTGTTCTCTCTTGCATGCCCTCAAGGAGACCCTCCAGAAGGCGTTCCAAATCCCTGCTGTTCTCTTTTTGTTTAACCCAGTCCTTAACCCTCCCTACTCCAACATAACCCAAGAGAATCATCTCCCATTCCCTGTGGCCCAGCTTCTCTTGGGATAGTTCCCTCGGGAAAATAGGAAACTGCTGCCCTCCCACACACCACAGCAAGGACAGCAAACTCCACCACAGCTGTTTGTCTCACCACTGCACACAAAAAAAGGAGGTGGGAGGTGGCAAACCCTGCCTAGCACACCAGCCAGTTAACACAAAAAACTCTGTTCTTGCCTCAGCTACTGTCTTCA
Source organism: Tringa solitaria (assembly GCA_026413425.1). Lineage (NCBI taxonomy): Eukaryota > Metazoa > Chordata > Aves > Charadriiformes > Scolopacidae > Tringa > Tringa solitaria. The sequence goes on from JAOXJM010000001.1 coordinate 13,827,595, forward strand.
TCTATATCCCAAGCCTGTGCCCTCACTATCTCAAAGTAATGTTATTATCTTCATTCTGTTAAAGGCAGAAGTTGGTGGGCTTTGGGTTTCTTTTCCTGTGCTGAAAAGAGGGGGAAATAACAAACTCAACCACAAGAAAACAGGACTGAAAAAATTAATTATTAATAATAATAATTTTAAAATTCTTTACTACATACAAATAAGGATAGAAAAGTACATTTGGTTCATTTCAATGAAATGGCAGATATTACATATAGGAGTATATGAAAAGGTGTACAGAAACTGGCTTGTACATGTTGTCTTTAGGAATACAAAGCTATACAATATGTATACTGCTTAAGACACAGGTTTTTTACATTTCTTTATCTTTACCTGTGTGCTCAGTCACAAGAAAAGAAAAGAACCGTGACAAAAAAAGGCATATTCCTGAATGGACATACTGCTAGTTAAAGCTCTTTTTAATTAAAAGGAAATTTGATAATACTCAGAAAATGTAATTGTTATTTATTGTTTCCTGAAAATTCATCAGATATTGATCACTCTCTAGTGCAAAACTCAACATCGTCATTATTACAATGGAGTTTTGACTAACATCCCCTAATATATTCACCTTACCCTACTGTTGCTTTTCACTTTCTTACCTCTTGGGTTCTTTCACCGCAGTGACACAATTAGTTTTGATCTCTTTTATGACATACGGTTTCCTTAGCTCTACCTTTTGGATTTGGATATTAGATCTGCAAACACTATTTAAATAAAGACAAACAAAAATAATTCCTCTTTCTACAGGGACATACTTACACACGGATCACAGAAATACGGCTTGAAATTTGTGCGGATTATGCAAATATTTTTTTTCTCATTCCTGAAGTTATTATTTCCTATTCAAATCAGTAGAATTCTCACTTCCTACTTTATTCTCCTCATAAACATACATTAAAATACACACTATGATGGGACCAAAGTCTAAGCTGGTGAACTACCTTGCTTTTCAGCTCCAGAGCTCAGAGTTGGAATTGCTGCAGAAATGGAAGACAGCAATGCTTTCCGCTAAGCCACTAAAGTAGCACCAGTATATCTGATTTATATAGGCTATAAAATAAATTTTATATATACACAGAAAATTATGTAATGCAATTTCACAGCTGCTCTGTAGCTTTATTTAAAAGGTATGGCTACATACCTCAGAAGAGCTGTGAATCTTTTTGATATTTTAATATCTGGATTCTGGTTTTGATGTGCACAGTCTTTACGTATGTGAGATCTGATTCTTTGTGACAGCTGAGCATGTAACTGTGAGCATCCTGTGACCTTAAAAAAGAGCAGCCTAGGAGGACAGCTTAAAATGTCACTAAATTCTGAGCTCATGGTTTGAATCTCAAAAAAATCAAGGCTCATGGATTAATATAAAATAAACAGATTTCTCCCAAGCTACAAAAAAAAGGAATGACACTATCAATATTGATTGCTATAAATTACCAGAAAGATTAGACTACTTCAGGGTTTTTAATGAAGAAAGGATGCTAGTACAGACTGCAGAATTTCTGAAAATCTGAATAATTCTTTATTTATAGGTATGCAAAGTTTGATAGATATGGATGTGTGTAAGCTTTAATACTATCTTTAATATATATACACATATATAAATACACACACACACTTTCATATACTACCTTTTATATATTATATTATTGTAGTGTATTCTATTATTAGGAAAGAGAACATTAGGAGGTGGCACTGTAGATCAAATTTTGGTCATTCTGATACTCATACAGTATCTCATACAGAGATTCTGATACTCATACAGAGATCTCTCTCCCTGTTTTAGGGGTGTTTATGCTTATATGGGAAGAACATTCCCTTTTGAGTGCACTGCTTTGGAAGAAGAGGTTCTTAGTACAGATTCTTCCTTGACTTGTATCAATGTCTTTGTAATTAGAGGTTTGAGTATCACGACTCCCAAATTCTTTAGCAGATATACTGCCGCTGCTGCAAAGGGCCCATATCTGAATCATTTGATAGCAGAAGTTCTCTGGTTATTGAATGAGACAGCACTAAGAAAGTAGCACAGACTAAACCCACTGATGGACTTATGTCAAAATAAACCAGTCTTACGTCCATGAAGACTGCATGCACCACCAGTGGAATCCATAACACCAAGAACAACTAAAGCATGCTGTATTTTTGGTAAGGTCTGTAAACTACGTACATGGTTTAGCTTAAAGATTCGTTTCGTTACATCAGTGGCATTACGCACATGTTTAAAATTAAGTATCTGCATTTGGTTTTTAGACTGCATTGGATAAAAACTGATTTTTCAGTTCACTATGGTCCATACTATTTTAAGAAAATGAAATTAATACATTTTAGCAGTAGTTCCAATGTATCCCTCAATGGCAATTATTTTCAGTAACCAACCTATAATTTAGTTAAACTGGCCTCTACAACTGAAGGCCCCACAACCAGTAATTAACAATTTTGTTCTTTTTCTAAAATACTGCCACAAATCAATCTTCTTGTTTCTGGGTAGAATTACCTTCTCTTCTAGAAGTAGCATATTAACAAGCTTTCGCTCTCTAAAGTTACATTTTGTAAGGCTACAAAAATACCAAAAAAAGCACAACCATTTAAACAAACTGAATAAAAATCTCTGGAAAGAAATCTTTCTCTACCCACTGTGCCCTTGCAGTGGATTCCTCTCCTCTTGCTTTCTGGCCTAGCATATTTTTCTGTCTTAAGGAGCTGCATAATGTGCATGCAGTCTTCTCTGCATTTTTAGGAAAATCAAATTGCTTTTAAATTACATGAAGCACAGAATTTAATTCATACTGAATTAACACTTCCCATCTCCTTCCTGTACAAAGGTCTCACTTCTCCCCGCAGAGTTTTTGCCTCCAGGCATCCTTACTGTTATGAAATTTTGTTCATATTTTTTCTTATCTTCTTATTTGCTAACACTACAATCTCAGTAGAAGTTCTTCTCAATATTTAAAGTTTTCTTGCAGCTTAATCCTGATGATATCCTAAAACATCAGTCTTGATTATTGCACAGCTGTGACACATACAAATAAAACTGCATTCTTGGATGTAGTCCAGTGAGTAAAAACAGAGAACTGTTTTTCTTTGCCTCTGCCCACTTTTCACTACCACCACTCTCCGTGCTGCAGTTGGATAGTTCACATCTAAATCTTGCCATTCAGAATCTGCTCTGGCATCTATAAGCCAAAATCACCAAAATTCTGACTGTGCAATCTCACCATCCACTTAGATTTAATTTTCCCAAACCATGGGCTTTCACCTAGGCACTCTGTGGGTAAAAATACTTTCTTCATTATCTAATGTCTGTATTGATTCTGACTTGATATTACTGTAATACAACTGATCTATGTAAATATAAAACCAAATTTTAAAACTAGGAAATATCTGAAGCAACTGCCACATGTTTGATGCATTGAGAAAATACAAGAATATAATGGTTTACTCACTGTACAAGCTCAAATGATGTAGTACTACTTTCCTTTCAAGACATGGACTCTTGCTATTATTAAATTAATGTGGACCATGTGCTGGAATCCTTTTCAGGAAGCACGGTGGGAAGACAAGGGAAAAGAAGGTGGCCCTAAATCAAAACCATGCTGTGGTTATAGAGCAAAAGCCATGCACAACATACACGCCAAAAAAAAAGGCACCCTGTCAAGTGGGCCCTCACTCTGTAGAGGCAGAGAGCAGGGCAGGCAGAGGGAACAACCTGGGAACTTTTGCATGCAAGAGAGGCCTTCCCACATGCTAATTAGAATACTATGTAGAAACGGAATCAGGCTATAATGTAAATAGGAAGGGATCTCTGAAGGTTGTTGAAAAAAATGTTGTGGATGCCCCATCATTGAAGTGTTCAAAGTCAGGCCAGACAGGACCTTGAGCAACCTGAAAGCTGTCCCTGCCCAAGGCAAGGTGGTTGGACTAGATAATCTTTGAAGGTTCTTCCAAGCCAAATCATTCTGTTATTCCATGATTCTATGATTCTAAATTAAGACCAATATGAAAATGCAAAGAAAAATATTTCTGTACGCACAGACACAACAAAAGGCAACTGTCTTCCGTTTAGACACCTTGAATATTTATAACCACTAATCAATCAACACACTGATTCCAACCTTGGCATCTCTTCAATCTTCTTGACCAAAAAATGTAATTTTTTAAAAATATATTAATATATCTTAATGGTCGACTACATAGTTATTATAAATACATCACCAATCATTTTCATTCATGACAAATAATATTATTTTAAATAATATACAGGGAGGTAAATGGCTTTCATCACACATTTCTCTATGGACAAATTTCCCAAAGCCAGTCCCAACGTTGGTCGGCTACTCCCTCTGCTGGATTGTACCAGTAATTGTCTGCCATAGGAATGACATTTTTTATTATTTCAAGTTTTGTTTACTCCCCCCCTACTTTTCAAACTGACACAATCAAGTTTTTTCCTTTGGATGCTTTGAAGGGTCTCCAACATAGGAAATCCAAATTATTCAACCACATACTGAAATGCAAGGCCTCTGTTTAATATTTGAGAATTCCTTTATAAAACCTTCATAAGGAATTGTAACACCTGGTCTTGCAATCCTCATTCAACTACTCTTCAGTGATGCTTGGGCCAGCTGTAAAACCAGAAACAATTAAGCTGAATCTGTAAAAGTGGGTATTTCTATTAGACTTCTACAAGACTCTCAGCAAACTAAAAGAGTCCATCAACAATTTTTCTCAACCTACAAATTTTACTTATTCATAACATCAAACAGCTAAAAGTATACTCATGCATCAAATGATCATTAGTCACATATCATCACAACCTCCAGCTAACCAAATGCCAAACAAGTATTAAAAAAACCCAAATCAACAGAACTGCTACAATGCAACGAAATTCTCAGGCTAGAGTTAAATATTTAGGTCAGGTTTTTATACGAACTGCCTCTATTCATCAATCTGCAAAAGCTCATCTGTTGTTTAAAGGTTCACAAAAGTCCTAAAATCCTGCAGCATTCAGTTCAAAGCTCAGTAACAGAAGAACCCTTTTTATCCTCCCTTCCTTTAGCAACTGTTAAAAACCATACTTATCTACAGATATATATTCTCATTCCTTATTCATGTATGAAGGAGAGGTACTGAGAATCAGCATATTCATCATCTGAATAAAATACTTGATACTGATATTCATCAAGTTTTACAAACTTTTCAGCTGTAATTTTTTTTTTGTCATTGACTTGACCTCAGTACACAGGGCAATAGCTTTGTTGATGCTAACAGACATTTTCTAAATGGTAACTTTTTTATTTCCAATTTATTTCCAATACCAAAAGAACAGCATGACTGGGTGGTATGGATGATGACTATCAACTGTGCCTTATAAAATGTTCCCTAGGAGGACAAAAAACCATCCATGTCTTTTCTATAAAGTTTTTCAAAGCAAAAAGTTTCAAGATGTAAATTGTATGCCTCAAAAATCAGGTAACCTAAACATAACTTATTCATTTTTACCAAAAAATTCTTAACAGTGGCATATTTTCATCATTTTATCTTGCTCCTAGTCCTGGACAAATCAACACAGCATCTATCCAATAACAATTTATTAGAGATACAAGCAGCCTTAAACTTAATGATTCTCCCAAACCCCAGAGGCTATCCAGAATCTGTAGCTGCCTTTGGGTGTAGTTTTGTTAACAACTCCTGTTGTTTACTTGCAAAACCTCATAACATGCAATGCTTCTCCAGAAGCACTAATGAAAATCGAGAGACGGTATGTTTTCCTCTTGAATATCAAAAAAGCCAACTAAATAGGTTCTACCACAACTCTTTTCTGTGTATCTTAGATAAAAGCCCTTGACCTTGATTTGTTTTGACATGTTGTGACTACTGCCTTTCCCTGCTCACCAGTACTGATATCACTGTGTCTTTGTGTTATTCATGCCCACTTGTGTCTCTTATGTCCATTTGCTGAAATGGGACCCACCCAAGGCACTTGGGCAGGGAACATCTTTTGATAAAAAAGTACAGCACCTAGCACAACAAAATATCCTCAGTCATGACCTAGGTTTCTAAGCATTAGGATGATGATGACTATTACAAGAAGTAGTATCTGAGATCAACATTTAAAAAAAAAATTACCAAGAAAGGTATGAATTTTGTTATTTTGATTTTTTGCTACAAGTGTGTCATTTCCCTGCCTCATACTTCCAGTGCTGAAGATGTGCTGTTCACTGTATGTTCAAACTACATTACCATTTATACATTTTAGCTATCCTATAACACCTTGCTTAAATGTCAATGTAGTGTTATAAATACTACATGTTATTATTTCACATCTACCTGCAGTAAGAGACCACACCCTAAAACCAGATGCATGTTGCAAAGACAGTAAAAGCCCACCATCCCAGGAGGAGTCCTAGCTGGGTGGGCAGCAGCCCAAAGCAGCGAAGTAACAGCGGTAACAAAATGGATGCAAAACTGTGACAAAACAGCTGTCAGCTTTGTCTCCTCTGGATCCCCAGAAAGTCTGGTCTGCTGCTGCTATTCCTTTGAGGGGGAGAGGAGGAAAAGAGGAGGGTGTACAAATCACATAATGAGGCCAGGACCGGCCACAACCCTCAGCCTTCCACTAACCCAGAGCATAAAGCCTGGCTACTCTCAAAGGCTTCTCCCTTCCAGCCATAGCCCCATTCCTCTTCCTACCACTTCAGCCATTTATCCCTCACAGCAAAATTAATTCCGTTCATAAGGCAGAAAAACCTTAAGCCAGCTCTGCATCCATGTTTAATTTTAACACTGTAAGATTACAGCCACTGGCAACAGTGGAAGTCGTCACACGCACAGTGTTTGCAGGATTCTATGATTCTACAATTAACAGTTTGCCTGACTTTTTAAGCACGCTGTTTAAAAGTAAATCTGGATGAGAACTGAAAGAGAGAAATCAGACAGGAATGAAAGACTCAGAAACAGCAGGGAATCCCAAATTATTTGGACATGATTATTCAGACTCCAACTGTGTTTGGACCATGTCCAAATTACAACCTAATCCTAAAAAGACTTAAGCAAATAGCCATTTTAGAACTCTATATCCTTAACTTTGAGATGGCGTGTATAAATGTTCATAGGTCTTAGCTTAGCTTTGATGTCCCTTAATAGAGGGACCAGTATCATCTCATTTATCTTCACACCAAGCACAGTGTAACTTCATAAAGAAATCAAAATGCAATGAAATGAAATAAGAGATATGGCTAGGTATCGGCAAGCACCAACCTCTAGGAAACAAGAAAAAAAAATCACAAACAAACAAAAACCAAGGAAAAAAGGTCTTACACCAGCTAATTTTTAGCTGGTTCTTTCTTCTAAGAAACTCCCTTTAATCTTGACCTAAATTCTTTCATGTTTAGTTTATTAACTTAATGCCACTGTTGCTACAAAAGTATTTATAACTTTGGCTTGGAAATGTAAATATGAGCTATTTTTGAAGTGCTGAATCAAGAAATGCACCTCAAGCAGATACATCTTATCTTTTGTTTTTCTGTGCTTAAAGAAAAAACAGACTGATCAAGAGACAGCCTCTCAGGAGAGGCACTCAGTCTGCGTGACAGTGCTGCTCTATAATTATTCTAATTGGCTCAAGATTTCTTTATTAATGTTTCCATGGAAATCCTGGCTGTAATAGCTGCTTGCAAATGGAGTCTATTTTTGGTGGCTTAAAAGTATCGGGATGTCTCTTAAACTTTTATTTGTGCGTTGTGCCTTTCTTTGTTTTAAGGAAAGTGAAAAACAGCTGCTGCAGGTGCTGAAACAGGCAGGGGTGAAGGTGACAAACAGGGAGGAAACTGAAGAAATACAGACAATCAGGTGAAAAACCTAAACACAAACCCACCAACCCTGTTTTCCCCCACAGCCCTTCATGATGTGGTGGACTGTTTTATCCTCTAACATTTCGTGGAAGTTTATTTACTCCTGGGCCAACAAATAATCCCCCAACATCTAAAATGTGGTCCACCACCATCTTTACTCTTGACAGGCCATAAAAAAACCTACTGATTGTAGCCTCAACGCTCAAAAAGGAGGGAACTATCCAGTCACCGCACATCTCAGAGTCTCTACATGAAATATAATACTTCTGTAATTATAAACCTTAAGCAAATCTAGGGAAGATATCAAGGCTTCCCTGGATTCTAGGGAAGATATTCACTCCGTTTACTTTCATGTCAGTCACCGCTTGAGTTTAAACATGGATTGAGAAGCAGAATTACCTTGTTCCATCTTGTTCCTATTTTTGATGTTTTCACAGTAACTCGAAGCAAGCTATTAATAGAAGGTGTGGAGGGAGAACGGGGCCCACACCAGCAGCGGGCAGCGTCAGGGGAATGAAATACCCTGGCCATCGCTGAGGTACCAACCCGCAGGTACCGGGGCGCTGCTGAGGGGCAAATGTCCCTCACACGAACACCACGGGGGAGTTTGTAACCCCAGTGGGGACCAGGGCGGCGGAACTTTAAGGGCCGGGGGCGGCTGAGGTGGAGGCTGAGGGGGCTGCCTCCCCCGCCCCGCGATGCGTTCCCCTCAGGGATCCCGCCGCACCGGGGACGGCCCTTCCCGCCCTTCCCGGCGTCTGCGCAGAAAGCGGGGCGGCGGGCAGGGGGTGGCCGGGGGTCCTGGGCCGGGAAAGGAGGTAGTGTTGGCGGACTCTGCCGCCGATCCCTCGTAGGCGTCGAAGAGGTTGTGGCAGCCAAAGTAAGCGCGGGGGAAAGGGGGCTGAGGGATGCCATGGCGGGGGCAGTCGCGTAGCAGCGGGCTCAGCGGCCTGGAGCTGCCCGGGGCTGCCCGGGCCGAGGCCGGCGGCGGTCTCCGCCATCCTGACAGGCACCTGAGCGGGGCAAGGAGAGCTGGCGGGGCTTCCACGTACTGAGGAGCAATGAGGGGAGGATCTGCCTCTCCTGCTCCCGGAGAGCCCCGCCGGCCCCTCTCCCCATCAGCGCCGCGGCTGCCCGCCCCAGCACGCCGTTCCCCCGAGCCCAGCGGGGCCGGAGCTGGTGTGGCCGGGCAGGTTCGCAGGGGTCCGGGGTGCCGAAGGGCCGCCTCCCTGCCTTAGGCATTAAAGCCAGCGGGCACGGGTGACTCTGGCAGGGTGAGGGTTTGGTCGGTAGGTGTACGTGCCCCCCAGGAAAGTGTTCTCAGCATGGGGGTTTTTAATACATAGCTGTATCTCATAGAATCAGAATGGTTAGAGTTGGAAGGGACCTTAGAGATCATCGAGTTCCAACCCCCCTG
>JAOXJM010000001.1:13843270-13856969 GCA_026413425.1 Tringa solitaria
TCCTTTTCTCCAGGCTGAATAACCCTAGTTCCCTCAGCCTCTCCTCATAAGACTTTTGCTCCCGACCCCTCACCAGCTTCATGGCCCTTCTCACCTTCCCTTTCCACCAAAGTAGTACTATGAACTTTCAAATGTAATATATATTATGTACCCTGTTAAGTTTCAAAAACAAAGCCAAAGCCTCTTTTCCAGACATGTAGTCAGTATAGAGATTGAAGACCAGGTACAAACATCAAATACAACCAGCACTGTAAATGATCCTTCTCAGCAGCTGTTTCTATAGGTAACACACTGTACCTGAGACAACCCCATTCCACTGAAATCCCCACCCCTTTACTCAAACACAGCCATAAAACTGTTGTCCCTAAGCACTGTAAGTGAACTTTCCCTGCACGCTTACTTATGTCTTTGTAGAGGACTTATTTGACATTTGCTATTGCTGGCCCCAGTGCACAGGTTTATTTCAGTCATATCCTTTCCTCACATCAAAACAGAGTCAGTGGAATGGTGCTGCCTCCTCCTGCCCCTCCCAAAAGTAAGTTTCTTAAAACATGCAGTGGCTTTTATTTCTGCCACGAGCAAAGCTAGTCTAGATACTACTGGCTTTTTTATTAAAACAAGGGTAAGGTAACTAAATAATTCAATTCTCTGTTAAAAGTGTATCCTTTTCTCATTTATCAGCATAAAAACACTCAGATCACTGCAGAGGGCAAAAGCAACATTATTGAGAAGGAAAGCAGACCCTCTCTTCCAAATGGGAATTTTCTAGACAGCCGCATTTTGGACACTGAAAGTACAGAGCATTTATTAGCCTGTGAAGCACAACCCAGTCTTTTCTAAAGCAGAAATGTGTGTGCTGTGCAAGTTTCTGGCATGCTTTCACAGCATATAGAGCTCGGGTGTTTCATAGGGTTTCTGGTTTAGATGGCATAGGTGCAGGGTTTTTTTTTTTCCCGTTTTTTCAAAGTTAGATTTAGTTACATGTACTTACTGCTGTTGATTAAATATGGGTTACTTCTTGAATATCCTAGGTGCCATCGTTGCTGTTACTTTTTGACAACTGTATAAACAGAGATATTCTGCTTAGAGCCCTGACATTTGCAGCAAACTTGAAAAAGAACGTGAACAATGAAGACGGCACTGTTATTCAGGACCAATACAGCAAAGATTCAATTTTCTTTACACTCTGCAGAGACTCTGCCCCTTTCGCTCAGAAACTGGCATCTTTGTTACATCACCCTGATACAGAAGTGAAAGAGCAAGTTGTGAGAATATTAACACAATAGTGATTTTTTTTTTAAAGAAAAAGACTGACTTGATGAAAATATCTAATCTTAGGAATGCTGTGTTAAAAAAAAAAACATATAATAAAACAACGGAAAAAATACATAGTATTAGGCACAAATCAGAGAATGCAATGTATTTAATATAGAGAGAGCATAACAGATTTTTTTTTCTTTTTTACGAGCAAGATAAAAGCAATAGCTTAATTAGCACTAAGAAATCACTGTACAGCTGGTACACGTACGGGGAGGAATAGTTTAAAGAGTGAAAACATTCGTATGTATGGTGAACATTTTAAATGTATGAGTAAAGTGAATTGAAATATTCTTCCTAATGTCATAAAGATTTTTTGTTGCCTTAAATATTTACAGCTGTTGCATAAATAATTCTACAAAATGGTACATTAAACATTTAGCAGTTTGAGATTAGGCATTTTCATTTTATTAATCTGATATCTGCTAAATGGGTGCAGGCACATCTTTGAAAATATTAGATAAAAACAATACCAATTGGCTTTCTCCAAAATTAGTATTCTCAGTGAAAACTGCATATTAAAGTTATTCAGCCTATGTCTTTTCACCTTACCTGCATGGAATATATTCTAAACCTAGATTTTCATATGCTTAGTACATCCATTCCAATTAGCCAAACTGCAGTGCATTTAGCCACAAGCATGCAAGGTTCCTACACTTAAAAAAAAAAAAAACAAAAGGATTTTATCTTGTTTTAAAATTGTGGCTTTAAGAAAAGCATACATGTTTTTCAAAATATTTTGAGTCAGAGATACCTGCAGCTGCAATTCAATTCTCATCTTTATAGAAGAAGTCTACAAGAGCAGTGTCACATCCAGTTTTATAAAAGGTTCCTGTTCTGTAGCAGCCCTCGAGCCCGCTTTCCTCAGAGAGCTTTACTCCTTTTTCTCTGCAACTGGAGCATCATTGGAATAAATGCTTCTCTTGAGTTACCCCCCCATAAAATTTTAGTCATCAATCCAGCGTTAACACAAAATGCAGTGGAACACATATAAACAACATCACAAAAGAACCTGAAGGAACTGTCACTGATGAACATAAACCACTTCATGCTAAAACACAACTGCTAAATCTTCCTGAACACTGCATCATAGAGAAAGTTAAAAATGTCAGGTGTAAAGGCTAGAAACAAGTTTCCACCTTGTACCATTTTTTAAGAGACCTTTATTATCTAAACTGTTACCAGATGCTTCATCTTTGTAAGTTAATATACCCACTCTGCTCTTCTTAAAATACTACTCTCTTCTGTTTCTGTAATTCAATAGATGGTTTATTTCTTTTTGGTAGGTGACTTTGCAAATAGCTAAAACTGCAAGAAAAATGTGACCTTGAGAATCCAGGATATCTATGCCCTGATCGATACAGGGGTAAAGCTACATGTATCTAATTTATCTACATAGGTGGTTTTAAGTCACCAGGAGGGCACTTGAGGCAGAAATAGAAGTTGGCACGATTCCCAGTCAGAACCCTGCCAAGGGCTGCATTGACAGTGAACTTCCCTTTCTCCTTCCCACTGCCCCAAAAACATGGTTCATTTTGTAATAAGCGAGTTACGTTACAATCATTTAATGTTTTGCTACTCTTTGTAGATTTAATTTTTTTCCTGCTTCTGTATTTAACAAAGAAAACCAAAAACTAGGTCACACACTAAGAATTTACCAATTCCACCTTCCTCTCCTGACAAGAACTCGGACTAGTCTGTTCTAGGTATGTCTGATATATATATGGGTTTCCTTAAGCTCGGCAGCAGAGATGTCTAGATGTTCCTCTCCATGTTCTTCAACCTCAAAATAAGTTTTTCAAATAGCATCTTTTTTGTAATTAAAGTTGATCTCTTATCCTTTGATCTGATAGCTGACAGAAAAAAGTGACCATTGTCCCCTTTTCTAAAAAGACATGAAAACTTGCTACAGTGTTGTCCCAGTCTTATTTTTCTGGTCTAGAAAGGCCTATTTTTAAATGGTTTCTCCATAGACCAATGCTACTGAGATGTTTGAAATCATGCAAGATACTCCAAAGTGTCTTCACACAAGTGTATCTAATTTTTTTTATCCCACACCCCAGTTGCAATCTTACCAGCACCAAGCAAAGTGTAACTGTCACTGTTCTACATACAAATGCTGCAAATTAATAGATCCAAACATAAGCAATTACTGATCTTTAGTCTCTGACCCTTGTAAGTCAGTACTTCCCTGCTACGTGGCCACTTATCTCGGTATTTTAGTTTCAGTCTTTCTCTGAAGTACAGGATTTTACAGAATAGTCTGTTGATGATTTTGAAAACTCTAAAAAGCCAAAACTTCAATTTTAACCATATCCTTCAAAGTCCTCACAACATCCTGCAGCCTGGTGTCCTCCACGATGTTATGAACACACAATATGTGTTATTGTTATCTGAATCATTATTCAAGTTACTTTGTAAATATGAGGCCCAAGAGAGACTTCATCTGAAATACCTTCCCAAAAATCAACACTGAAAGACCGAGAGTAGTTTTAAACCAGTTTTGAACAAATTCTGGTGAATGCCTCTAGACCCTACTGGAATTACCTTTTCAAATAAAGAAATCTTGATATTTGTCAAATATGAGTCCCACCAAAGGAATATAAGCTACTTTTTCATACATGTAAGTGTCATCTGTTCCAGAACCCTTCCTCAGTGTGAACTTGGACTAACTGATCTTTGCCTCCTTGTGCTATTCCTTGGTGGTATTAAGATCTATAAGACTTCTAGGACTTTCTGATACAAAATTTTAAAAGATAACTGTCAACAGTTAAAAGATTGCTTGTTTGCTGCTAGCATGAAATCTCGTTAGCTGGTTTTAATTAGTTGCCAGAAGTTCATGTCTTTAAATTGCAGGGAAATAATAATTAAAAAAAAAGGACACATTATCTTCATGGAGTATGAACATAAAATGTAATGCACAGCAAGAGCAAAAAAATACACATATCCCATAGACCAAACCAAATCACAAACAAAAAAAATGATTTGCCAGTGAATTATGAAGGAGAATAACAACCCTTTTTATTGGCAACAGTAGGCTTTAATTAGGCTGTAAATTAGCATGGCAATTTGATACAGATACATTTAACCAAGTTTTACAATACTGAACAATGTTGTAATCTCTCATTCAACTTTAAAATTATAGGGAAGCTATAAGAAAAAAAATACCACAGCCCTTGTTTAAGACTTTTCACTTAAAAAACCAACAACCAACCAACCTCCTCCCCCCCCCCGCCTTAATAATAGGCTGAGTCAATGCCAAGGCAAGCGCCGTTAAGGGATTCTTCCATTCCATGTACTGCCTTTGACAAGAAAGTTGTAGACACATTCAGGCCTAACTTAAAAATATTGACAAAACAATGAAAGTGTACAGATACTCTGGCCAGCAGTAAGTTTTACACTTCAGTGATGCAATATTAAACTATCTCTCTCTTTAAAAGGCACGTTTCTTTAGATCGGTGTAAAATTCAGCTTTTGTGGTTCGACGTATGAAAATGTAGAAGCATTAACTATTTTACTGCGCTTGTGCTTGAACACCACAGCTGTATTGGAAGACTCCACCCCACCAAACATACAGTGAAGCTATCGAGGTACAGGGCATAACCTGAAGATTAATGACTAACAAGTGGGAGATGACATTCTAACAATGACTAATTCGAGTCAGCCATTAACTCTAAGAATATGTCCTGTGCTGAGGTTATTATTGCTGGTGTAGGTAAGATGAAGAGTTTTAAAAAAAAACAACAATAATTGATCAGTGGTGTACATCAAAGTTGAAACCGCAAGTTATTCCCAGACAATACTGTATATATTAGCCAATTTTTAGATCACCTCTCCAGATTCCTAAACAGCATAACTAGTAAAATTTATCATGAAATTGGTATGCAAGTTTCAGTTCTGGAATTGACAAATCTGGCATCTAAAAATCCAATTCACTCCAAAAAAATCTACTTTGTAGCTACATCATATTCAACTTTGTATCATTAGTTGCTAGTTCAAATCAACCCAGGCTTAAGAGGAACTGCTGCTTCATTATTCAAACCCATCATTTGTACTCAAGTCCCGCGATTCTCCATGGTGTAAGACAAAGAAGTCTTCTTTTTTCAAGCCGTATCTTTCAAGAGCTTCATTCAGTCTAACTGGAGGGTCCATGTAATACTGGAAAAACAAGAATAATATGAGGGGAAAATAGACCATTGCAGCATCTGGGGGAAAGAAAGAATATCCCTGCTCTAAACAAGCAATGGTCTGCATTTTAGGCATTACCCAAAAAAGGATGAGGGTGGGTGTATATTTGTCAAATGAAAATGTTTGGTTTCATTTTCAGTTTTTAAACAATAAGAATGCTGATATACAGTAACTAGCAAAACACAACCTATCATCCAAAATTCAGCGCTGCTTCAACAAATTGAACTAGACCCTTTGGAAGCAGAAATAGGGTGAGAAGGGTTAGCAGCTCAGCAGATGGCGCTTTCTCTTGTCTAGTAAAACAAAGTTGTCACTTTTACTGTTTAAAAACGAGTGCCATTTCAATGAGGTCCCCTTAAAGTTGCTTCAACACATTTGTTACACTTCAGAAAAGGCATCCTCGGGGAGAAATCAGCCATTTTTTGTGCTTCTAAAATGTTATATCCAAGTTAAAGAGAACATGGTCTATCAGGTGAACGTAGCTAACAGCATCAGGACTGAGTGGTGCAACTGATGCAAAGATAAAGTTGAAAACTGCCAGACAAAGTGTGTCAAAGTAAATGTGGCTACTTCCCTTTCACTGCATTTTTAGTCATTGCTGAGGTACCTGGGTAACCTCCTTATTAGAACTGGAGACTTGGCAGGTGGGATGGGAGGAGGAAGAATTAAAAATAAATAAATAAATAAATAAATCAGCAACTTAGAATAACTCAGTTTTTCATATTCTTGCTGGTATTTAACTATTAATCAACTATCAAAGATAATATTAAATTTATTTACTAGACAGATAATAAATACTATATTGACCTACAAGCACACAGTTCTTTCTGTCTATAAGTGATGCACTGCTGAGTTTACTTTTATTATTGCATACATGTCCCCACCTTTCATGTTCAGCAGCTTTTGGATATCAGAAATCCTCCATGTTTGTTTCAATAACTCTGTACTTTCAAATCAATCTTAACCATGGAAATATTTTAAGTAATTGATTATGGAAAGCTACGCATTGTTTTAAACTACAGTACATAACAACTTTTCACTCCTACAAAGTTTACATTTTAAGTGTACGTTCCCAGATACCTAGCAGAGCTTCATTAACAACAGTGTGCTCAGAGAACCTGAACTCATATATAGCGTTGACATTTACCTCATTTGCTAAAGCAAAGGTCCCCCAGTGAATTGCTACAGACTTCTTTGCTTGAACATCAATATGGATTCTTACTGCTTCTTCAGGATCCACATGCTGGTGTTTCATAAACCACCTACCAAAACACAAAGTAAATGGTTTCATGTCACCTAATTCAGTGCAAGATTTCTTCTTTACTTTCATTGGGTAAGGTGCAAAGAATCTTAATAAATAAGTAAATAAATGAAATACTCTCACCTAATAAAAAAAGAAATATGGAGCACCTATGTCTGAACAACATACAGAACACTCAAAATCAACAAGCTGGAATATACCAATTATACCCACAAAACAGCAGTTCCTGTATTTCACTCCTCTTTTCAAACTTTTTTCTTATCTAGATTTTTAATAGTATAAGGATGTATTACTGGTGCCTTGAGGCATTAAGGTCATAGATTTAAATCCATCCCTGAAAAAACGTGTGCAGCACACACTAAAAGGTGCATGCTTCAGAAGACAGCCTAAAGGAACATGTGGCAAAGCAGAAGAGAGAACCTGGCAATTCTTGAAAGATATTGGATTTTTACCACATTATGCTGATTCCTATCTTCCTTCCCCAGCATTCCCTGTCATAAGCAGGATACAGATGCTTAAACAAACGGATCTTTGACACTTTATAAAGGATTCATCTTTGTCTCCAGCTAAGTTGCAAAAAACAGCATAAGGACTGAAGCAAGAGAAGAATGCTGTAAATTGCATGCATCTAAACAGGCTGGATTAAGTGATGCTACTTAGAAGAAAAAGCCACAAAGTAATTCCACATTTTTACTCAACATTTTTCATGGAAGAAAGTCAGCTGATTCATCCTTCCTGTGCTTAAGACTGAAGAAAAAAAACCCTCCAAGAACACCACACATACACAGGCAACTATCCTAGACACTGCAGCTCCATCACCCAATTGCCTGCTTTTTTTTTGCCATTCAGCAACTTCTGTCTTTTGCCTCTATATTCTATTGTAAAATCTTGATAATGAGTGTGCCTCTTAATGTGCGTTTTCACTTCTGGGTGTATTTTGTTGTCATCAGTATATAATTTCATTTAGGTATTTTGATCAAACTTTGATTTTCATACCTTGGCTCATAAGCTCCAATGGGGATGGCTGCAAGATCAAAAGGTCCAAACCTTTTACCTATCTGTTCAAAAGCAACACAATATCCAGTATCTCCTGAAAAGAAAAACCTATTCCAAGGTCCCAAGACAGACCAGCTGCCCCAAAGAACCTTGTTATCATCTGTCGGAGTCCGTTTGCACCAATGTTGAGAAGGGGTGAAGACAAAAGTTACCGCATCGTGACCGGGGACACAGTTCTCTTCCCACCAATCCAATTCAATCACGTTCTCACAACCGCATCTCTGCATCCAGCCCAAGAGCCCCAGAGGCACAAACCAGCGCAGCTCGCTCCCAAAGCGTTGATTTAAACTCGTTACGGTGTTGTAGTCCAAATGATCATAATGGGTATGGCTGATCACGACTGCATCTATTTTGGGGAGCTGCTCTACTGTGCACGGAGGTCCTCGGAAGCGCTTGGGACCCATCAGCTGAGTAGGGGAAGCTCGCTGACTGAAGATGGGGTCAGTAAGAAATACAAGTTCATCCATTTCCACCATAACTGAGGCATGTCCCAACCATGTGACTCGCAGACCAGTTCCTGTCTTCCCAACAAGTTCCGGCTTTTTAACAAAGTAAGGTTTTAACACTGGAAGCTCATTATCCAGTTCCTAGCAAAAAAGAACACAATATGCATGAAAGATTTCACAGTGTACTTGACTACGGAACAAAAACTGCATACAAGGCACAAATCATTACAGTCGAGACTTGCATTTTGTTTATATTTTTAGGTAAACAGAGATCTGCAACACAAAACAGATGCCTTTTTAATCACCATTTTCCTAGTTAATTTCCCCTCCCAATTTAATTTTAAGTTTTTGTAACATTTTGACTTCTCTGTCGAGAGAGAGAAGGGACAACTCGAGAGTAACCCACCAGGCCAGGAGACCTGTTAATAGAAAAAGAGAGAATCTGAAAGCATTACAGTGAAAGCACTGCAAGGCACTAACAACATCCCGGGAAAGGCTTTGCAATTGGTTGGCCTTCCCAACCTGGAAAAGTATATATATTTACACACACACACAGTGTTACTGTAACAAATACTCAAATTTAGCTTGTGCAATTAAATGATGCATCCCCTAAGTCCTACCACAAATAAGTCATAAACCCAGGGATGAAAGAGAACGCAACGTTCCCAACAGCATTCTGCAAAAGCTCTGTTCTATTAGTGTCTAGCAGACGCTCTCTCTCTCCATTAGGTACAGAAGCAGCACATTAAGGTTAATCTCACTTGGCTAACATTAGCTTTTACCATTCTCTCTTTCCATCCTGCTAATAATTCAGCGAACATTCGTAAAACACAAACGAAAACTCAGATCTCATTTTTAAGACTGTCCTTTAGGCACTTAGCTATGATTCTCAGGATACTTTATTGAAGCCTTCTAGGTAATTAAATTTTAATTATTACTGAATAAGTCACTGTATGATCTCCCTGTATGTTCAGTATGCAGTCCTGTGAATAACTTAAATCAACCTAAAACCATACTCCTGTGTACAAAGTTATGGAAACCTTCTCCCGCGTGCCCTGTTCCAGCCTCAACGCTTATGCAGTCCCCTCACTCAAATATGACAGGTCAGACAACTGACCCAGTTGGATATTAATCCAGAGGAGGAAAACAGACAGCTTTCAGCTCAATTGGCTTCCAAATTTGACCCTATGTTCAGCCTCGAGAGGACAACTGGCACAAAAGAAGCCATGGCTGTACATTTTCTACCAAAACTTATCATCAAACCACTGCTCATTCTCTCATTTCGAATGGCAGTTACATTCTTCATTGCAGTTTGTTTTAGATGCTTATTCAGCTTTATTTCTAATAAATAAAGAGTTTTCCTATTAAAAAACCCAACCAAACAAAAAGTCATCTTGGGGGTCCTGACCACCATGGCCAAGGCTCTCCTCACAAACAGTTCTGGTCTGAACTCCTCCCGCTGCTCAAGAAGAATTTCCCTATGTTGGGCACCTTCTAGAGACTCCTGACCCTCTTCTCTCCCTGGTAATCACAGATGTCACAGCATGTCTGGTTCCTAGTCTGACTCTCCCCATGAAGGCTGCTGTTCTCATTCTCTAGGTCCAGGACAGCAGATTAATGCTACCGGGGAGCTTATTTAGAACCAACCTCCCGCTCCATTAAAAGCCCAGCTGATGCTGTGACAGTTTAGGAGCCCAGGATTTCCCTTGCTAAATCAGTCCTGACAGCTTCAGGGAAGTTACTTTCTCCACAATATTTTATTGATTTGGAGGGCATATGTTGGGAAAAAACAAACACAACACCCCTCATTTCCCTGCAATCCTACTGTAAGTAATGAAATATTAATGAAATTGCTTTCTCCGAGAGCTAATGGACAAAACATGTCTACTGAAAAAGTTTCATTACTGTCTCCAGGAATGAAAAGCAGATAGCCTTATATTCAGCTTTGTAGAAGGTTATTACAATACAATCACTTAATTCATACAAGGAAAAAAAAAAAAGTATGAGTATTAGACTGACATAAACTGCTGCTTCCATCTCCATTTCATTCTAAGTACAAGGGGACAATCGACAGGAGAAATCGGAACCACAAAGAGCGTAATATTGTTCCACTTCAATTAAAGGAGTGGAAGATCCACAAAACTAACATAATACTCAAAAATGGAAATTAGGACAACCACATGTAATTGGGTGGGCTAAGTCAACAAATCAAACTCAGATATGGAATTTAATAATGAATTGTCATAATGCAATTTAGGTCAGTAAGTACTTCTTTGTGGAAAACGTTCTTTTGAAGTAGTTGTTTTTAAAGGGAGACTACAAATCATCTCTAAATGAATCCACCTTTTTTTTTGCTGAAATTTGACACAAACTAGTTTTCAAAATTGGTGTCATGCAATATTAGCAGACTATACTAAATGGATTAAGAACCACCTAATTGGCAGATGTGAACAAAGAATTCCTAACTGGGACTTAAACATACTGTACTGGTTTTGACTGGGATAGAGTTAATTTTCTTCCTAGAAGCTCAATATGGTGCCATGTTTTGGATTTATGACTAAACCAGTGTTGATGACAGAGGATGTGTTAGCTGTTGCTGAGCAGTACCTACACAGCATCAACGCCAGTAGAGCTGGGCGTGCTGGGAAGCTGGAGGGGGACCCAGGTGGGTCAGCTGACCCCAACTCATCAGAGGGATATCCCATACCATGTGACATCACACTCAGTATATAAAGCTGGGGAAGGAGGAGAAAGGGGGAGTCGTTGAGAGTGATGGTGTTTGTCTTCCCAAGTAACCTTTCCGCATGATGGAGCCCTGCTTTCCTGGAAATGGCTCAACACCTGCCTGCCCATGGGAAGTAGTGAATGAATTCCTTGTTTTGCTTTGTTTGTTGTTTTACCTGTTAAACTGTCTTTGTCTCAACCCACAAGTTTTCACACTTTTGCCCTTCTGATCCTCTCCCCCATCCCGCTGCGGAGGGAGCGAGCGGCTGTGTGGGACTGAGCTGCCTGCTGGGGTTAAACCACAACACACCTGCACTATTAAAGGCTTTACAGGAATGTCACTGGGACTGACACTAGTAAATATTTTGAACAGCTGAACAGCTGATTTAAAGGTAAAACTAATGACTCTAAAAGGCACTTGTAAAGGACAAATAGGCAGGAAGATTAATAAATAAAGGGTAGCACAGTTCAAACAATTAGTATCCTAACCTATTTAAATGAAATTCTGTGAATAAAAATTCATGGCAAATCAAGATCAAAAAGGTAGTGTAACTTGGAAAGCACAGACTCTGTAGGAGATCTACAGGTCTGTCATACATGGCATCTGATCCAAATCAGTGATTCTTTGGGGGATGAGATCAGAAATCAGGTATTATTTTGAGCTATCATAGTAAATCACACAGGGGAACAGCAAAAAAAAAAACAAACATTTTTTTTCAATGCATGGGGTTTGTGTGTTTTGGGTTGTTTTTTTTTAATATTTTACAAAAGTATACTAAAATCCCCAAAATTACCTTTTAGAGCAATAAGGACTCATTACTCAATTCATAAAATTTCAAACTAAAACACAATTTCTGTTGGCAGTATATGTCATATGAAATTCTTAAAACTCATACAACAGGATAATGAACAAAATACATAATCTTATGGAGCCTTTATCCTGCTATAGTACGTTTTGTTCTCTGCCAGACTAAGCAGAAACACATTAATACTAAAGAATTATAACAGATCTTTGAAATATGGCATTAATGTCAAATCAGCTCCCAACAGAAGCAAAATGTGTCTAACACTGTCTTATCTTCATCACCGGAGTAATACAAAAATTCCTCCTGCTGTGCCCCTTCCCCCCTCCCACGTTCTTCTTTCCTTCCTAATGCAAAGCAAGAAGAAACACATGACGGGCTTTGGTAAGACTACCTAATTAGCTTAGGATTTTTGGCGCTTAGTGCGTACTGGAATACCACTGGATTTCACAGAAATGAGAACAAACTAAATCGTTGATCCAAAAACTAATAATTAAAGATACTCCCAACAGCAGTGAAAAAAAGTTATTAATAAAACCTGTAATGAAAATACAAGAAGTCTATGCATTCTGGAAAATTATATAGGCTTGTTTTGAAGGCCTGATTATAATACATATAGCTTTTACACAGTGAAGTACATATCCTGGGTAATATGCTGCCTTTTTTTTTTTTTAACATATGCAAAGCACTTGGTACAGATAAACTGAGCCTGCCCAGCATAGCAGGGTATCACTATGTACACTCAAATGTGGAAACTGAAGTAGGAGTCTGCTCGAAGGACATGCAATCTACCAGTGCTAAATAAAGTAGGGAGCCCTTAGTTTGAATTTTAAGCAAGCTCAGAAGTGCTTTACAGGTTCATTTAGGTGTGGAGCAAACATAGCTGGAAGAAGCATCGAAACGGCTGAGCACTCAAGAAGTGCATTTCATTGATCCCTATCTAGGTTTTTCTATTTCTGATTTACTTTACCGAGCTCCTAAATAATTGCAGGCACTTAATTAAAAAATTTCATATGCAAAGCAATAAAAGTAGTCCAATATTAATCCCAACTAGGTCAGAGACACAGCTTTACAACTGTCAATCTCCAGTGTAGATTTCTCTGTAATCATCCTTTATTGCAGGGGTAATTTGTAAATTAAAGGGGAGTGCTGCAGTTCTCCACTGCATCAGAGAGCTGTATATTCTGCAGTCTGTAGTACACCTTAGCACTGTCTTCTACTGCACTTCAGTCATTAACCAGGTTTGTGACTGGTGCTGGTAAGATACAAAGCCTATCGTACACATAGGGCACAGGGCAGAAGTCAAAGGCAATTGAAAATGCTGAGGAATGAATTTTACAGAAAGGTGGCCAAAGTAGCATACTGCAGCACACTGCCAAGGAAGCTGTACACACCCAGGCACAACCGCCGTTACTGTTATAAGGTGCAGATAATGCCTAGAAGCAGGACACCAAGTTTAAAACAGTAAACTGTCAGAAGGGATCCCAAGACCGAAATATGTTTGCTGTGCTGCTTTCTGAAGTCACATTATTATTATAGAACAATTACAGCCAAGATTATTTCTCCTTTAAACACGATCTTTGCCACATATCCTCAGAGAAATCCCCAAACCTCTGACCATCACGTGTTAATAAGTAACGTGGCATTCCTGTCCATAAAGCTGATCCATTTCCTTCGTTCACAGAAAAAAGATAAAAATGAAAAGTGAAAGCTCTTTGCTAAATACAGACTGTGAGATTTATAGCTTATGCATGCCTTTTTGGATGCTCAAAAGCGTCATTAAAACCTATTTGTTCAAAAACGTTTTTCCTGGTCACACACCCTTCAGCACAGCTTTTCCGAAGTGCAGGCAATGCACCAGAAAATACACAAAGTAATCCTAACTGTCAGAACTGCAGCCATGG
>JAOXJM010000001.1:13864645-13886897 GCA_026413425.1 Tringa solitaria
AGGACTCCAAAGCTGGACACAGTACTCCAGGTGGGGTCTCACAAGCGCAGAGTAGTGGGGTAGAATCACCACGCGTACTAACAGAGGTGACAGACCCAGTAACCAGTTTTTTTATCTATACAGGCCTATAAATTACTTCCCTCATCTTTTACTGCAGACTTGAATCAAAGTATCCAAAATTTGGCATGTAGCCATCACATTTAAAAGAGCAGCATAGCCTCTCATTATGATTAAGCACAAGAGCTGAAGCAATCACCAAAGGAAAGGAAAGTCAATTTTCCCTACACCAGAACAGAAAGTGCTTTACTTTGCTCTCCCTAAGCAACTAATTTCATATGACTACTTAATGTATAGGGAAGAATGTTGAAAACGCAAGAGCTGCAATTAAAGTTCTCTTACCTGCTCTGCAGGACTCAGGCGGACAACATGCAGAAGCGAGGCTTGTGCGTTACAGCTGTGTTACGTGTTATGGTACACAAGACAATACCCGGATCACAGATCAAATGCAAACAATTTTTAAAAGCAACAGAAAAATAAGAGAATACGAGAAGATGGCACAGGCACACTGCTGGGCAGATAAACCCTGCATTCCAACAGCAACAATAATCTCCACAGATGGCCCCCAAACACGAAACTTGTACCCACCCAGCTGCAGGATCTGGACCCCAACTTCAGTGTTCTGACACCAGCTCCACTGCTATAAATATCTATGCAAATGAGTAGTTCATTAGTTCTAATTGGTCTGCTGGTGACTAGAGTTAATAACAGAGGCAAAACTTTCCAGCATGGGGCTTACTGTTAAAAAAAAAAAACGAAACTTTAAAGTTTAGCATTTTTAAACACACTTTAGCCACTCCCATGAGTTAACAGCCTATGCATGGCTTTAGTATTTTAAGTTATTATACAATGCTGAAGTTCTTAGCACAGTTTTGGTTTGTTGGTTTGTTGTTGTTGTGTTTTGTTTTTTTTTTTAACTAAGATAAAGTTTTAAAACATTGCAAGCTTGCACTCTGTCACAAGAGTAAAGGCTTCCCATCAAACATCTTATGTCAATTAGACATGACTAAAAATAAACACTACTACTCATAATGAAACTAAAGTTCCACTTGAACATACTATGGTAGAAATCTGATTTCCTTTGCAGCACACATGGCCATAAAGGCAAAGTAAGAACTGTTTCCATAAAAGTGGATAGAAATCACATTAAAACCTTGATCCATAGGATCCACATGGCAAAGGATCTGAAGCAGTTCGTTTATAATCAACTCTGGCACTTTTATGTCTGCAACTGTGCAATTGCTATCTCCACCTCATTTACTAAGGCTTTTAATTTTCTTTTTCCTTTTCTCTCCATGCCAGAAAGGAACAAACTCTTATGCAAACTTTCTCTAGACTCACACTGAAAATAATCCTTTAAAACCCTATAAAACCTCAGTTGTCCAGGAAGTGTAGCAACGCTCAAGCACTAAAATAGATTTTATTTTTAAGTTAATACAAAGTCATACAATTCTGTTTATACACATGCTTAAATGCTTGTCTATTTGATTCCCTCTCTTCAGTTCAAATTCCAATCACATAGGACCCAATGTCATTTCTCTGCAATATAAAAATATTTCCCTAAATTCTTTCTAAATCTACTTAAATTTCCATGTAGGTTCAACTTTTGCTTGTCCCAATAACATTCTCTCTGTCTGTATATGTATAAACAGACACCCTATAGATATATGGATTTTATCGAACTATTTGTAACATTTGACTACAAATTTATCAAAATCCAAAGAAATCATTTCCAGGTCAGTTAAGAAAAGGAAATTAGAAATCTTTCTTTGTTGAAAAAAATATTTTTTTCTTGAATGCACCTGCTCAAAGACCATCTTTCACATGAGTTAAGCTAGAAGGTCGTCAGCCTTTCCAAATATAAAAGTTTTGAATCTCCAAAACCGCACACCAGAAAGCATATGCAATATAGCACCCTTATGGTTCTTTAACTGGCCACAGCTGAAACCGAAATACCATCATTAAAAGACATTTTAAGTAGCAGAACATCAGACAGAGCAAAACACAAATACCCAATGAAGCGGGAAACATTGCAACACGTTAACATTTTTCTTGACAGCCCTTTATCCTATATATAACCAGCCTTCTACTCTATCCCCACAACTCTGGATTATGATGTTTCTTCATGTACTCTAAATGAAATGCAAAGTGCTTTGGTTGTTACTCAACAACAAAAGCATTAAAAGTTGTTTGGTTTGGTTTTTTCCTTATGGAAGAGTCAAGGCACATTTCCAACACAAATGTGAACCATCTACTAATTTTTGAGGCACCATCCTAAATATGTAGGTGGCTTAAGGAGACAAAGCGTTTCATTTAAGCTTACCTAAATAAACACAGGTAAACAACTTGTTATCGCCACAGTCTCATTATCAGAACAGCTGAACCTCAATGAAACCCTCCCTCAAAAACCAGTCCACAGCATAGGAGATTTCAGCTTAAACAACTGAAACTATTTCCAAACATTATAAGCAATAAAAACTGAAATCTTATCACAAGCCTTACTCAGCAGACTAGCATTACCAGCTCCAACCATGGTAAGAGGTCTTATGCAAGAAAAATATATTGATATACAAGTTGATATACATTCTTACCACTTGACTTTTCACTCACGCAACATCTTATCAAACCTTGGTTTTCACAGTAGGGACACAATGGCAGCAAAGTGTTTTCACAGTGTCACTTTGTAATGCCCAGTTCTCCTTGCTGACCAGCTTCGTAAGGTTTAGGTGCTTGGGCACATCTGTATGCTACTCAAACCCACACCGTCCCTTCTTTACACAGCTGCTAAATACTAAGACATTACATGCAAACAGTAAATAATAAGTAACTTCTCTCACAAATTTTCTAAGGGTACTCAAACCAAATGCAACATCTGGTTTACAGAACAATCCTTTTTACTTAAAGCTGCGTTTAGACACAAAATGACCAAGTCATTTACCACGGTCCTGGCTCTGAGCGTATTAGAAGTAGGACCCTGATTACAGTGCTAGCCAGCATACTGCAAGCTACGTGCTTGAAGCAATTGAATGAAAAAAAAAAAATAATAAAGTGAGATCAGGAAGGGATTTATAGATGTGACCAAAGGAAAAAAAAAAACAATTTCACAGCAGGTATTACATATAAAGGCACTAATTAATATGGCAGCATTTCCATTTTTCTCATCACAGACAAAACGATTGCCTTCCCGTTTGCAGAAAAGAATTTAAAATTTATTTCTGAATGGAGAATTAGCAGGTTCAGTCTAGAGCTTATAAAGGCTGAGGAAACAGCTGATTTCTGCTGAGGTGATTCCTCAAATCTACTTAGTTAATACACGTGAATATAACGACAATAATGGATTGCTTCCTTTTAAAAGAGGCTGCAGATCTCTTCTGATTTGGGCCGCACTGAAGCCAAATTAACTGTTACTTGCATTTGAACAATTTCACTGTCATGTCTTACTTCCTCCTCTCCTGCACACATCCTCTCCAACAGAGCGAGTGAATCAGACAAGGATTTCCAGTCTCCGCGTATTCAAAGTTCCCATTATCTTCTTATAATAGGCATTCCAATTCCAGATAATTTTGGGCATTTCTAAAGCAACTGTTGCAATAATTGTTGCATTATTAAGGTAAATGTCTTACTTTTTCTTCTTGCATTCCTGAAAGTTTTACCCAGAAATGAATCAGGCTTCCTATTTTATTAAGGGGTAAAGCAGCTACTATGAATTAAAAAAAAGAAAATTAAATAAAATAAAAAATACAAGACTATTTTCAAGAAAACAGAACAGTTGTTCTGTAACTACATTTACTTTTTTACGTCACTTTAGTCCCTCTTGTTTGAAAAATAAAGAAAAAATATCTAAGTACAAATATATAGTACTTCCCTTTAAAACTAAAAACTTGCTTCATAATCGCCGTTTAGCAAATAGAGAAGCAAGAAATCTTAATCATCACTGGAGGAAAGTATTTCTGCTGAAGTTTATCATGGACTTAACTGCGTGCCGTCAAGACATTCAGCAAGTACTTTCCCTAAATCCTTCCTAGAGATAATTGCCGATCATTGAGATCGTTTGACTGAACTAATTACGTTAAGCGACTTCGTTAATATCTTCCACTTCTCACTGTAGGAAAAACGCAAGGAAAAAACCGCTGGCGATGCACATCGGTTGGCGTCTCCTCCTCGAAAGAAAACGCTCGCGAAACCGTCAAATTCCATGAAGGGCATTTTTTGGAGGCGGTTACATAACCCGCTTCTCCGGGGGCCACCGCAGCGCCTTTTCCCGTCCCTTCCCGGCAAACGGCGGCGCCGCCGCGGGGGAGGCAGGGCTCCTTCCTCCGGGATTTCCTTTCCCCCGCTGCCAAGGGGCGTCCCGGTCCCCAGCCTGTGCCTGGAGCGGGCGCTGGTGGCGGTTTGTCACCGACCCCCCTCCGCCGGCACCCGCCGCCCCACCTCAGGGGCCGGGGCAGCGCAGGGGACCGCCGGACCGAGCGGCTCCTCGCCGGCCCCTCGCCTCCTCGCCCACCCCTAACTTTTCCGAGCTCTCTCCCCGCTCACCGCCGCGGCCCCCGCCACACTCACCCGGCGGGACCCCGGCAGCCTGATTCGAGCCCCGGTCCGAGCAGGTGCGCGGCGCTGCCACCCCGCTCCCCTTCCCGCGGCCGCCTCCAGAGCCGGCGGGTCGGGCAGGTGCCTCTCCTCCGGGCGGGCACCAACCGCTCGGGCGGGCTCGGTCCCTCCCTGCCCACAGGAAGGCGCGGGGGTAGTGACCCCCGCCCCCGGAGGAGCCGCTCACCTCCCGGGCTGCTGCTGCCGCCCCTGAGGAGTCTCGTTCTCCTCCTCCTCCTCCTCCATGGTGCCGCCCCACCCCCTGCGCGGCGGCTCCGCGGCTCTCCAGCAGGAGCCGTTGAAGGGCTGCGGCCTCCCCCCCGACCAGCCGGCCGCCGAGGGCAGCGCGGCCAGCTGCAGGCAGCAGCTCCACAGCGCCCTGCTCCGCATCATGGCGCGGCGGGGCTCCCGCTGGCCGTGGGGCCGGGCCGGCGGGCGGCAAGGGAGCAAGATGGCGGCGGGGGGGGCCGGCGCTGAGGGAACCGCGGCGGCCGGACCTCCCCGGGCCCGCAGCCACGGCGGGAGAGCGCTAGGGCTGGCAGCGCGTCCCTGCCCCTGGGGGCCCGTCGGCCGGCCGGCCCCGGGGGAAGGGGAGGACTTAGTTCTGCACCTGTCCGGCTCCCATGGCTGGCAAGCGCTGGCCGCAGTCCCACTGGGGGGTAGGAGCCCTGACCGCCCGGTGCTGCGGTGGAAAGTTTCCTAGACTTGAGTTCTCTCAGGAACCTGAAGCGGTGCCGCCGTCACCGGCGGGCACCGCTCTCACAGGAGGCAGGACGCCCGGGTGAGGCCAGGCATGGCAGCCCACAGAGCGGCCCACCCCGCGGGGCCCCGTGCTGCCGTGGTCGTTCCCCCCCGTTAGGAAGCCAGAACTCACGCCCGAGTTCCTTCATGGTCTGGATTCCGGCCACCCCTGATCACCCCTGTGAGTAGTTCACATCCGACGGGCTGGGGCATGAGGGGTTTGGAGGCACCCAATCCAGAGAAATTAGGTTCTCAGAAATAAATACTTTTTTTTTTTTTCTTTTTAATCTTTCCTTACTTCCCTAAGTACATAGTACAGTGAAAGGTAAAGGACAAAGCTATGTGGCTGTGATATGAAAAAAAAAAAATCATATATAGCAGCAATATGAAATCAAATGTATTATCAATCTGATAATACGTTTATGTATGTTTTACCCTGAAGCTCAGGAATGGATGTCCAGTTTATTAGTGAAGAAATCTTACCTATGTTCAGTGGCCAAGTTCTCAAGGCAGGTCTTGGGAGGCTAGAAACATAAGCCTTGCTCTTCTTGTCATTAATCTAGCCTTCTCCTAGTCTCTGTAAGGTAGAGGAAGGATATTACCATCAAGTTATCTTGTTCTGTACGAGGAAGACAGGTGTGTTTTGGTTGCTTATGATCAGGCAGATTTGTTGACTTTTGCCAGTCGAAAATCCTAACTCATTTCTTACTTCTGGCTCTTCTCACCTAGCATTTCCTGATCCTTTAATCTCCTCCCAGTAAGTCTGGTGCTAAGCTGGCCTTGTAGTAGCATTGACTTTTACTCATACATTATTAAACAAAAATCTATATTGATTGAAGTTATTTCTACTGTTACTTTATGGAGTCTAAGACCTACTAAATGAGTCAGATGTGTTAGATTTAGACCTGCTAAATGAGCAGATAAAGCTGTTCTCCATAGCTCTGATCAATGCCCGTTAACAGTTAGTAATAATTAGTGCCTGCCTACAGAAATTTGTATAAGCCACCAGGTAAATGCCTCCAGGCTGGTAGTAACTGATTGTCAACAGTAGTGGATTTGGGATGTTCGCCCTACATGTCAGCTGAGTATCTCCCAGTAGGCAGA
The DNA here is from genome assembly GCA_026413425.1 of Tringa solitaria. Lineage (NCBI taxonomy): Eukaryota > Metazoa > Chordata > Aves > Charadriiformes > Scolopacidae > Tringa > Tringa solitaria. Next base: position 13,871,135 of record JAOXJM010000001.1, read on the forward strand.
CCTGCCTCCACATGTCATTCGGAAGTGGTTTGTATGTCACTAGTGCTGCAAAAACCACAGTTCAGGAGGCTCTGCTTTAGTAAATGCATTTTGTCTGTACTACGAATGTAGGTGTCAACATTTGGAGGCTGTAAGTGAAGACAGCTGATGTCTATGCAGCATGCAGTTTTCAATTTGAAAGGGATACATTTTTCTGTTGTAACAACTGGTGAAGCATTATATGGTTGTTCAAGTAATTTCTGGCACAAACAGAAGTGTGTATCAGCACCTATTACCTACTTTTGCATGCCAGCGTGCACAACATGAGAAAATTCAACTTCAGAGGTGCTCTTCAACAGAGCCAGAATTTTAAACTAGTTTCCTGCTTCAGTATTCCCATGAGGCAGCTAAGATCTCAGTCTAGTCCTGCTGCTTTGGTAGGTTTTGATCTTTTAATGTCTTATGCACACAAATGCTTTTAAACCGAGGAAAAGTCCCAGTGGGCCATCCGTGCTCAACTAGTTGTGTAAACCCAGAACAGAGATCTCTCTGACTCCTAATACACCCCAGACATGCTAATACGCTTAGAGGGCTGATGTTAGGATCCTGCAGGAGTTGGAGGCCAGAAGTTACTACCAGATGGGAAAGTTCCAGCCATGTGTGCATGAGGTAAGAGTTTTTTGCTTGGCACCTAGTCCTAAGAAAGGGAGTTTTAATAATTGTATTTTCTTCAGCGGCATGCACTCCTGGCATTTTTACTACTCAGACTGGCCCTATATATTGTCCACTATAGGTGGAAATGAAAAAGATTTGGGAGCTCCTTTGTACTGCAGAGAGGCACAGATACTGAGGAATAGCAAAAAGGGGTTATTTGGGGGGCAGTGCATTTTATTTTCTCACAGTGAAATTTAACAGCTGAAACAGAATCTTTTTTATTAAAGAAGTTTTTGGGGTATACCGTTTCATTAACCACTTGGAAGGGTAAGTTCCTTAATGTAGCTAAATCTGCTTAATGCAGCAACCTATATCTTAATTAGAATCACACAGTTAGTATTTCATGAATTGTATCTGCAGTGGTGTCTTTCCCTTGGAGATAGTGTATGCATTAATCATGGGCAGGACAGCTCAACTAATTTGATTATAAAACTTCTCCTGATGAAGGGTTTAACCGTCTATGCAATCAAAGTTTATTGCTATTTTGTTTAGGTCTCAAAAGTATAGAATTAATATCTTTTTCACAAAGTTTAATTTAGTCAGTTGATATAAGCTGTGTCAGAGCAAGATACTCATTGTCTTGGGCAGCAACTAAAGCACTATCTAAAGCAGGAAAAATTAAAAATTCTTACTTTTTTAATAGATTTATAACTGAGCTGTCTTGATTGAAAATCCTGCTAGATAAGAAAATAAAAAATGTTGTACCGTGTCTTGCTCCATCTTAGAGTATCAAGTCATAGTTCAAAATCCCTTCAGACTTAGGCTTGCCATATACTGGGCAATGTTTACTGTTATAGTGCAGCTGCAGTTTATGGCAGCAAGAAAGCACATTTGCTGGAACAGTCTGTGGTGGATCTCTGAGTGAAATAAACCATCCTAGCAAGGAAAATTTTCACCACTCTAATATTATCTATAATAAAAATATTACTAGCATGTAGCATCAAAAGAAATTCTGCTAGGCTAGTAAAAGTCTCTCTGCTAAAACTGGACCATATCAGGACATAATGAAAACGCCTAACCTAGCCCTTCTAATTACAGTGTGGAGAGGAAACCACCCTTACAGTACTTCTAATAGAGCTCGTATCTCTTTAGCTTCTACTGAGGGGGCATAACTGGGGAAAGGCAATAGCTGGAACCATAACGGAGACTTTCAGGCTGTGCTACACTAGTAACAGGCCAGGAGCCTTCTCCAGCCCTGACACCAAATTCTGCAATGCTTGTATTTTCATACAGATAAACCTTTTTAGCCTTGGCCGTACCGGAATTGCTGTTGAAAGTGTTCCCTGGCCCCCAGTAATCCCCGAAGCGTTCTTGGGCGCTCTCTGGGAGAACGCTGAGCTCAGGCAGCAACCTTTGCTAGCAATTTAATGGTTATCAGCGAAAGCGTGGCAGTGCCCAGGTCCGTGCCCTGGCTCACTGGAACAAATCCAGCCTCAGACAACACATGATTTTGAGATTTAACAGTGTATCTCAGGGGAAATTACAGTTGTTACATTTGTTTCCAAAAGCGGTGAAGCTTGGCAATGTCATCCTGAACAAGCGCTACCATGCGATGAGGCTGTTACAGACAGTACCCGGTAATGTACTGCAATATTGCACAGCAATTTGCAAAATTACTGTCATTAAATTTTAGGAAATTAAACTACAGTGTCTAAAAGGGCCTGTCCAGATGCAGATTCCTTTGTGCAGAAAGAACCATCTTTGCCCTTTTGCAATTGAATTTGTAATTGCATGTAAGATACAGTACCAGATTTAATAAACAGGAAAAAGACATTCTGGATGTACAAAGGAGGAAAAACCAATCAGAACATGTAGGGTAACTCCTAACAGGATTAGGTTGTTATAAATATCTTGACTTTTCATTGCAAATTAGAAATTGTAGAATACTGTGCTGCTTTTATTGCAGGCAAGATGATGAGAAACTGTTTCTTTGTGTTAAAATGCACTACTGAAACGTGTCCCTCTAAACAATAATTTTAGACTGATAATAAAATGGATTGATCTTGGAATTATCCTTTATTTCAGCGAGTATTTCTTACACATAGTAGCATAGTTTGAATGTGTATATTGGCAATTGTTAAGATCTTAACTATACCTTCTAGTTTCATTCCTGATATGACCAGATCACTGTCTGTATATATAATGAACCTTCTTCTTGTGCCATTTATATCTCTGTGGTTTCATTTTTTATTTTTTTTTGTGCCTATAAGAAGTATTTGGCCATATCTCAGTACTTTATTCACCACAGAGCAAGTGGGTTACTGTGGGGCAGATACACATCATCTGGCAACCCCGATGCTGGGTCTCAGTGGGTCATTAAGATGGTCTGGCTGCCTTCATGGCTGTGAGTGTGGCCCTTTGGCAGGGAATGCCAGTTTTGAGTCCTCTCTAATTGTGGGAGAAAAATTCACCCTGCCAAGACACTGCTTGCATGTTTGGCACACGGTCAGCCAGCAAAATGAGAGGGCTGCTCACTGGCAGCACTACAGAGTGCTCGGAGAGGGACAAGATGCAAGTGTGTAGGAAGGGAAGAAGGGGTGGTATGAGAATATGGAAGAATATATTCCTAGTACTTCATGGTGTAAATATTCTGGCTGGAGGTGGTCCAGGCTGCATGCATCTGCTGAAGGAGTACCTAGACTGCCTGAAGAGAATGCTGGAAGGGTGCACAGGCCTGAGTTTTCAGCAGCAGTGTCCCAAATAGGTTGCTCTCAGGAGGATTTTGGGGGTGCACCAATACAGTGATGAGCTGATTGTGGGAGTGTGACAGGTCAGTTCAACTATTTATTCTACATGCTTTATAGGAGCTTTCTATAAAGCTGCAGAGTGTTAAAACTGTCTCTTTTTCTCATGTTTGAATATAATATCTTTAAAGTCTTACAGACATACAGTGTTGGAGGTTCACAGATATTTATTTCCTGCTAAACGTGATATATCCATTTGGAGATCCTAGGATTGCAACAACTTCTTTGAATTCACAGTCTGTCTCATTTTTTAGTTTAGAGTTGGTGTAACAATTCTGACAGCAATGCAGAATAAAAACAGTAACGGTCATAGATGAACTGGGGCCACTGTTTACTCACATAGTTTGAGAGCATGTATGGAAAGACAATGTCACATAGCAACACACAATCATATATAAATTGGCTCTTTCAGAAAGAATAAAACCAAGCAAGCTTGGTTACCTGATCACTTCTGTTCACTGCTGTGTAGTTTCACCCTTTCAGTGCAACAATCTGAGTCCACTTCTCTCCATGCCTTCCATGACACCTGTTTGGGCAAGAGACAGTGCGTGCTGTGGTTAATCCAGTTAGTCATGTGTGCAAGCAGACTGGCCAGTAAGGGCATGTGGCCACTGCCACATGCTAAGATAATACATACTGCCATGTTCTACCTACTTTTCCCATACTCAGGGAACTAATTTGAGTCTCCTTGCTATATCCAGATACTGATGTTAAAGGAAATTGTAGGAACTTAATCACTTTGGGCTGTATTAGGCTTACTTCTGGGGTGTATTATTACATGCTCCAAGGCCTTGGTGCCTTGACTGACCAGAACAGATGCCTTTGGAGCACCATCCCATCAAATACAATTTTTAAATATTTACTTTCTATGAAAACCAGGCTGCAGGGAAAAGGACAGATGCATACCCAGGTTTCTTCACAGTGTGAACTGGGATGTAGCTGAGTTGTCCGCCTCTACTAAGAAACTGAGGAATGCTCTGAGATTTCCTAATCCACAGAAAGCCCTTGAGATTTCTTTCCTTCTTTCAAATATAATTGAAACCGGCCAATTAGTTTGACAGTTTCACAAGAAACCTGGTTAAAATCAGATAATGGTGGTGGTATTGTAACCGAGATTACAGTGAAAGATACATGGAAACCAAGAAAGAAATAATGACTTTTAAAATCATGTAAAGTTACTATAGGATAGGGAAATAGTCACGAATAAGAAAGAAGATGTGTAACAATGAGGTAAGTCACAGCTTCCTTGAGACTGCTTGTAAATATTCAGAATCATGGACTATCCTTTTCCTTGCCCGCACGAACTGTTTTTGTAGCTTTATTATACCAGCATCATAGAAATATGGGGACAGAAGGGGCTTCAAGAAATCCCATAGTCCAAACCACTACATTCAGTGAGGATCTTTCATGATTGAAGTATTATTATAACTGCTGGCATGCCAGGCAGGCGTGCTATGTGCTATGTGAAGCTTCTTTCAGCTGCTAAGCTGCTGCCCTGGCACTAATGGAAACTGCTGGGTACCCAGGCTTACCTCGGTACCCTGCTACCGCCCTCCTGAAACAGGTCTGAAACCTCTTCTTCACCCACAGCCTCGGTGAGGGAAAGGGAAAGGAAATCCGCTTTGGTTTTAACACCTGCCACTGAATAGAGGAGAGAGTTATAAATAAATGGAAATAAAGAACGAGGGCACATGACTAAAGTCATGAAGGTCACTTTTTTGGTATGCCAACAGATGAGCAATGCTCGGGGTGGCATTTGACAAAATGTCACTCTGAATGTGTAGACATGATGATGATATCAAAAGAGACTCATTTGAATTAGGATTCAGGAGAATCCTCTATTTAAATCCTATCTGAGCTACTGACAGGCTGCATGACCTTCTAGGTATACTGAACTGCATGGGTCAAATTGGTCCTTGCTGCAACTAAATTGACTACAGTGGAATTATTCTGGGAGTGAACCTCATTTCTCAGACATCAGTCAACACAGCTGGTTCACTGAATAAATGGAATAAAGTAAGCACAGATGTCACTGGAAAACAGATCCATCTGAACTGAGTCTTTTAGTTTTGGCAAAACTAGAGCAGAACTTCACAATTGTTACTTAAAATGCATGAATAATTGTTGGTGGTGGTTTATTGACAATGTAAACTCTATGAAGGTAACAAGGATTTTTTTGTTTTCAAGGTAATTATTAGCATCATTGTCTTTTTCAAAGGGGATGTAATTATGTATGTTATAACTTGGAAGATGACTGATATGTTTTTAAATATTCTGGTATAGATAGTTTTTTCTTCAAAAGCTTCTAAATGAATCAAGCATACAGCACAATGCTGCACAACAATAAACTTCTTCCACAGAAAATTCTTTTGGAGTCAGATAACAAAATAAGGGTGTTAATACAAGATAATTGTTATTTAAAGTATATAAACAACATTAACCAGAGAATAAAACTACCTCTAATTTTTTTTTTTTAAAAGAGATTGCTTCTAAGTTTCCTGCTTCCTTGGATGGAAGCTTTTAGAAACCACAACTTCCATGGATTTTGGGGTAGATAAAGAACAAGTGACTTGTTCCTTTGTAGCAAATGAAGTGAGGGACTGGTGTTCTCTTGCTGATGTTTAACTCCACTATTCATGTTTAATCTTAGAAGTACTGGAAATTTCAAGTGGGATTTCCCCTCATTTCACCAGGACCTCTACAAAGGCAGGAATAAGTTTCTTCAGAGTTGAAATGAAGAAGTTTGGTCATAAGCCTAGACAAAAGGACACCAAACCCTAGTGCCTGTATACCTCTGTCAGTGGGAGAACTTTGGGCAATTTAGAAAGACAGTGTAAAAAGACCTAGAATAAATGGTGGTTTACAGAGCAATTGCAAGAGATGTTCTCCAGCACAGATACAGCTAAACAAAGGGTGCTTCTCTTATCCCTGCCATTCCTGGCATTTAAACAAAATGATTAGTTACAAATCAAAGGGTTCTTTTATCCCAACTGCTTGCGTGATTTAAGTTTAAAAAAGTATTTTCAAAACACAAAATAGAACGTCAATAAAAATAATTTTCTAGTTTCACGTATGCTGTACTGTTTTTCTACTGGAGATACCCTAATTCTAGCTAAAACAAGAGTGAGGTTTAACAAGTAGGAATAAAACCCCAACTTGTCATAATTTAAGAAAACTTGGAGAGGTGACACTTTTTTCCCCTCTACTTTTTTCCCTCTTTTTTCATGCCAATTTAGTAATGAGGACAATGGAGTTGCTTCTCTAGACATGATTAAAAAAAAAAAGACCTGAAAGGGTTTTCCAGTTCACCATCTTGCTTCAGATTAGAATCCACTCTATCTAATCAGCTCCTGACAGATATTTGTTCAATCTAACCTTGAAAATTTGCAGTCAAGCTGATTCTTCAGACCTCTCCACAGTGAGCTACTGCATAACATTCTTTACAGTTCAAAAGCTTCTTGTAGAATATAACTTAAATCTTCAAGTTGCAATTTAAGGCCAGTAGACATAAAAACCAGTTTGTATCTCTGCAATACTTTTTAAGTGTTTGACAACTGATATCATATCTTCCCTCAATCCTATCATTGCTGGACTAAACAAACGAATTCTTTCAATCTTACCTCATGGGTCACATTTTCTACACCTTTGAAAATTACATGGCTCCATTGTGGTTTTGTTATTGGTCCGTCTTTAAGTGTGGTGCCCAAAAATGGATGTTGTACTCCAGCTGAGGTCTTATCAGTGCTGGTTTGAACAGAACCTTGCTTCATGTGTCTTTTATAGAGCTGTTTATACATCCCAGTGTGAGGTCTGATTATCTGACAGCAGTATGACGGCACTGGCTTGCTCAGTACACCATGCAATACTACTCTTAGATGCTTTTCTGAGGGGCGTACTGCTTACCAACAACACTATCACCCTCCCATGCAGCTGATTATTCTTAAAAATAATACCTTACATCCTTCCATCTTGAATAACATCCTATTTTTTCAGGCCATTTCTCCGCTTTGTTACCATTTTTTGTTCTGATGTTTATCCTGTGTCACGATGTACATGTGCACTCGTACCACTTAGACCACAGGACAGATTCGTTTTCCTGTTTTCTGGGAGAAGGCCACACACTCCTCATGAAGGAAGGAGTTATAGGACAGAACCAGCACAATTTATACAAGCCATGACCACTCCCTGCCCACTTCTCTGTGGCCCTCAGCAGAAGACAAAAGGAAATGGAGCAAGAGATGGGGGAGTTTTCAAGGAAAACTGAATCTGGTCCCTACCTAGATGTAGAGTATTTCCTTGACTAGCTGTGTGTGCTTCCTGCAAGATCAGGTTGAGTGTATTATTATAGTCAACATATGAAGCATCTAATGCTTCTCCTTAATCTGCATGGTTTATGTCCCAGTTCCGGAATGTTGCATTTAATAGGTTGCTTTCTGCTAAAACCATATTACCTGTTACTTATCACCATAGGATTACAGGATAATGTAGTTTGAAAGGGACCTCAGGAGGTCTCTAGTCCAACCCCCTGCTCAAAGCATGGTCAGCTATGAGTTTAGATCAGGGGTTATCCTGTTGGATTTTGAAAACCTGCAAAAGTGCAGACCATGGCTTGACTCCCTGATGATGAAAATGTTCTCTCTTAAATGCAGTTTGAACCTCTCTTATTTTGATTTACAACATCATTTGTCATCCTCCCACCATATAGCACTTTGAAGAGCCTGGCTACATCTTCTTGATAATCTCTTCTTTGCTGTTATATAGATGCTTGGAAATACTATTTTTTTTTTCTATTATTTGGCAAAAGGATTTGAAAGGCATAGAACTGCTTTTCCTGAATTCCTAAGTTTTGGATTCTGCCTGTTTTCTACTTATGTGCTTGAACTTTTCCCTTCTTGTTTAACTTACACATTCCTTATTTAGAGAGGGAATGAGCAGTTACTTCTGAGAACTAATAGAGAATGGCTAAGGGAGGTGTATCACTCTGACACAGTTTAGAACATTTAATTTATCTAAGTTGTCTCTATCTGTTCTTTCCCTTTTCTGTCTGGATATCTTATTTCCTTCTTTAACTTACAAATCAAAGCAAGGCATCATACACAAGCATTTGCAGAAGTCAAAACAAAGAGTTAAAAAAAGAGACATTAGGAAACGTTTTTTTACCCAAGAGGGTAGTCTGACATTGGAACAGGCTTCCTAGAGAGGTGGTCGATGCCCCAAGCCTGCCAGTGTTTAAGAGGCATTTGGACAATGCTCTAAACAACATGTTTTAACTTTTGGTCAGCCCTGAAGTGGTCAGGCAGTTGGACTGGATGATCATTCCAGGTCCCTACCAACTGAACTATTCCATTCCATTTTCTGTATGTGAGTGTCAGCCACCGTGTCATGCAGGTCAAGTCACCTGTTCAAAGGTAGGTACTTGGAATTAAATCAGAGTGTGTCATTGACTCTGCTGAACTTTGATTCAGACCTTTAGAGCCTGTAAAGATCAGATAGCAAATCTTAACTACACTCATAGTTCCTGGTGCTTTACTGCAAACTGTGTAGATGGGTTTTCCCTATTCAAATATACATGATTTGGGGTAGATTTTGTGTAGGCAAAGAGAGTCAATCCATACAGTTCTGAGAAATGCATGAAGACCTTAAATAGATGAAATAAAAATTGCATGTAAATGCCACACATTCTTTCTTTTACTTATCCAGAGGGTGCTGAAAACTTTGAAAAAGAGAAAAATAGAATGGTTTCGAGAAGCTTTGGGGAGTTTAGCGTTTCTCAATAAATCCCTTGTGATCAACTTTCATGTATAATTATACTAAAAATTGCACCAAGTGCTTAACTTTTAATTCAAAAAGAAAAGATGGGATGTAAACAAGTTCACTGGTAGAAAGCCAAGACTGGAAAATATGGGTTAACATAGGGGGGAAAAAAAAAGTGGGACAGTCAAAAGGAATAGCTGTGAGATTTGTGCACTGTGCAGCTGGCAGTAAGTTCTGAAGCTTTCTGGTTTTATTTTTTATACCTAACTTGGGAAAAATGTTTCAGGATAAAATAAATACATTACATAGTACAAAAAGTAGATCTGCCAGCATTAATAGAGTAGCAGGATGACTGACAGCTGTATTCAGAAACAAAAACGTGAGATTATGGCTAATGCTTATAGTGCCTTATAGTGCAACCACTATGCAATATCATAAGTGAAATAACTGCAGCCAGCTAGGGAGTAACTGCCCGTCTCCTAATTCTGTTGAACCTACTTAGTAGTTGTGACTTGGATTTCTATTCCAAACCTTCTTTCGTTTGACATACTACAGTTCATCTTCTATAAAGACCATGTCGTGTTTGAAAATGCCTCTTAGGCAGATCTCTTAAGCCTCTCATATTAACCCAGTTCTTCCTTATATACTTAGTTAAATGGGATTTTCAATGAAAGAAAAATATATTCCAGAGGTACACAGGTAGTCTCATGCCTCTGGTCAGTATCTGCAGTTCCAAATGCAAATCTGGAAGCAAATGTATTTAAGGCATACTGGATCTTTATGCATGTGCATCAGTTTGAATGTGTTCTGGACTTCTTTCTTGTCTACAGACCAACTCATTAATGTGCATGCACTGAAATTCTTGCATTGCAACCTTGATGATTTTCTGAGCATATGTGGCTTGAGTCGCTTGGCTTTTGTGAAGAAGAAGAATCACAGCGCGCATCAAATCCAGAGAAAACCTGTGCATGCACAATGCCCGGGATTAGTAGATACTTGGCAGCCTGCTTGGAGTTACTGCTCTGCACTAGCTGCCAAACATCTGGAACTTAGTAGAAAAATGCAGAAAAGTGGTAGGGAAGAAAATGACCAGCAAAAGCAGCTGTCTCCTACAAAAAATGCTAGGTCTGGCACTCTGGGCTATGATAAGATTTGAGAAAGGCATCAATCTAGGATGTAGAGCACAGTAGGTTTGAGAAGCTCCAGAAATTGTTTTTTTCATAGAACTACAAAAAAAAGGCAAGCGAAACTGAAATCAGTCTGAAAAAAGATCTTCAGTGATGTGCACCGCTAAACTCACTGCAATCAGGTTGTTAACTTGAAATTTAAGAGTTTAAATATCAACTTTAGCAAGCTAGCTGTTTATGTGAGCAGAAATCCAGCCAATATTTTGTTGCATTCCCAAAATCCTGCTGGCTTCTCAAGTTGTAAAATCCCCAACTTTCCCTTTGCCATCCATCTGTCAACACCCCCAGCTTTTCCCTTGATAACTTCTATAGTGTGGTTATTCATTTCACAAAAATCAGCACAAAATACAGTTGCTACAGTCTTGAACCCTGAATTCATGTAAGCATAAAAAAATAAATTTCTTGTAATATAAAGATAAATAACACAAGGAACACTCAAGTGTTTGCTTCATTTGTATTTAATTAATGACAAGAACTCAGTATTTAAATATAAGTAAAGATGCAGAATTTCCAGGTTGTTGCATTAAAAGGCTGAAGGCCCTTACAGAATGTAAGTTCAACTTGTTGTGCCCTTGAGTAAATACATTTATAATCCATATAATATCCTCCAATAATTTAATAAAGTGTATGAATCTGATCTTTACATAAGGGATAAGCTACTAGCCTGAAGCTCAAGATAAGATTTGGTTTGCCTGAAGGTAGCAGCCTAGAAGTTGGGCATCTTTAGTCTGCTGTACTAGTTATTTGTTCCTCTACATTCACCAGGAGAGATAAGTACAAGGAGACATTTCTTAGTAATTATCCTAAGAGAGGTGTCCAGAACAAGGGATAACCCACATTTTGGAGGTGCCTGTTTCCCTCCACTGACTACTCAGAGAGCGTAGAGAACTAGTTTTATACTGCTGAAGTTAAGTGTGATGAGTGATACCACCTTAGCACGTGAGCACAAGGCAGGCTGACGGCACATAGAGACGAGCCAGGACTGGAATTTGGCCATTCTGCAGTAGCATCATGGACCCCAGAGAGTCTACATCATCATGCCCATCAGTCCAGGCTTTCCAACTGGTTAAGCAGCTGGATAGAGCTGTAAAGCCGAATGTTTAAGTATGTTGCTTTCACAATTAAACTGCAACGGGGAACCGTGGTACCTAAACAAAAACTACCCTGCATCAATGCCTATTTTGGGTAAGTGTATACTCACACTGTATTAGTATCTGTGTAAAACTACATGGCCTGTAGTTTGTGTTTGCTAATGCTTATTGAAGCATTACTAAGATTATAGGGATTATAGAGAAAACAGGGTTTAAGGGAGGAGATAAAAGAGGAAATTCAGTTATCTGGATATTAGAATAGCATGTAACTGTATATTTACTGTATTAAAAGCTGTGACGAGGAGCATTAACAGCATTTTCATGTAACAGAAAATCTACTGTCCTTCCACAGATTATTAAGAAAAGCTGCTCACAGCATTGCTACCAGAATGGTGTCAGAACACGGGAAGAATGAATCACAGAATCAAAGAGTGGTGGCTACCTTGGCTGCTTGATGAGGTGCCGAATCCTGCTATTTTCAGTAATTGTATCAATTTAATTTTGCACTGTGAAATTAACAGTGTTAATCTCTACTGAATTACACTAGAGTCTTGTGTGGCCTTTTAATTATTTTCTGGAGAAAATATTTTGCTGGCATGACCTTTTCTTAAAACGAGCAAAAGGTTGAAATAAATATGGGAGTTTTGGGAACTCATTCACCAACAAATCAGAAGAAAGATATAAAACAATGCATCTGTATGTGGTTACAGTCAAAGGAAGATAAGGAAATGGCACATATAGAATGCCAACGAAAGCAATAAAAAAGGACTAGTATCTAAGATCCTTGCTCTGTAGTGAGCCTGCTAAAAGGCAAGGAGAAACCTACCTGTCTTGCTAAATCAGATTAATTTACCCACAGGAATATCCTATTGAGTTACTGCATCAGGCTGAATCTTTTGTTTGGCATGTTTTTCTTGAAAAAGTGTTGTTATGAACTATTCCAGCTCCTTCTGTTTATCTTTCTGATAAAAGCCTTCCAAAGTCAGGTAGTCAGTTGTTTGGAACTCAGCAACAGGTTCCTTTTTTCTTATTTCAGTGCATAAATACCTATTCAAAGAACTGCATGAAGACAGAATACTACAATATTCCCTGAAGAAAGTTTTTAATCAGCAGCTTCAAAAGACTGCTCTGTTAATGAGCAACTGAAATGTTATAAATTCAGCCACCAGCCTTTATATATTTAATTTACACAGTCTTTCTTGCAGCTTGAGAGTACAAAAGACCAGTGTCAGTGGCCTGTAGGCCTTTGCAGTTGCTGCCTGGTGATTAACCATGGGAAAGAAAAGCTATTTGCAATTTAATTAGCTGGAGGATGACCTATAGGTAATACTGATAAAAACAATCACCTAGAGGGGTCAGTGAGCAGCTGGCAAGAAAATCAGGCAACAGTTCCATAAAGTTTGATTTGTATTCTCAGAACAACTTTATTCACAAAAAAACCCCACTCATCTGCAAAAAAGTTTAATTTCTTGGACCACTGTTTTTAGGCTTGTTTGAATTCTGCTTGCTCGGCTAAGCTAAAGCAATTCCAGGCAGCAAGATTTGGGCATATTCATTAAGTGCAATACTGTATCATTGCTTTAAAAACATAGTGGATTGTAAATAAACAGTGAACACGATGACTCTACAAAAAGCCAACACAGCACTAAGCAGCAGTTTATATGAAGGCAATTTCAATTGCTAATGATTTTACTGTGTGCTAGTTTCAGCAGTTTTGAAGGTCTTTTTCCTGAGTAGTGCTGTTCTGATGCTCAGTTGCTGTGGCCTTTTGTCTGGGGTTGAATCAACCTGTAATTCAGGATAGCTCTTCCAGACTACTTCTCTAGTAACCTGATCATGATAGCGTGTGTCCTGACGATATTAACTTTTTCTTTATTTCAGAAAAAATATTTTTACCTCTACAATTGAAAGAAAAACCTTTCAATGTGATCATGCTTTCTTTGCTCATACCAAGATCCCCATTCTAGTTCAGAGATACAGCAGTGCTGATTTCAAGGTATTGTGTTCAGCCCCTATGTTGGCATATGGTTATATATTCATCAGGTATGTATATGCAGATTTCGGATTTATATGACTTTGCCACTACATGGAATTGTTTTATAAAGTAGAAGTATTGCTCTAGAAGCAACCAGATAGATCAATGAGTGCTGGAACCAGCTGAATCTCTTTTCATAGCGGGTATTTGTAGAGTTTGTCCCCATGTGTGTGAGCTGATACCACAGCCTTTTCCTCAGCTGGGGCTCCCGGCTGCTCATTTTCATGAGACACAGGAATGGCCTTATCTTTGTTTTAGGTTTGGTTGATATTGTATGCTAATGAGCATGGAAACCTCATTTCCTCAGAAAACCTGCTGGAATAGTATAATTCAGACTGTATATTACTATTGGTTTTGGTGGATCTCCTGATGAGGTTGAAGGATAAAGCCTGCTTAAAAATCAAAAGTGCCATTTGGTCATTTTCCAGAAACCAATTTACGAGGGCTGCTAATCTGAAATAGCTACTTAGTGCAAAATACAAAGCTCTTCATACTTAGGGTGAAATCTGGAGTCTGGATTTGGAGGAACCAGATTGTCATGTTGAGAACCTCACCTATATCACCTATCTATTTCATAAGGCTCTGTGGCATCCTGAACATGGCAGGCAACTATTTATATATCATGCTGAAGATTGCAGGACAAATGACAAGGACATAATTTATACAAGACTGCTCTGCTAATCCTGGCCCTTCTACTTCATTGTCGCTTGAGACTGGACACATAAGAACTATGAAGAACAGTCAATTTTTTCCATCTGGAAGCTGGAGATAATACTGTTTACCTAAACCAGATGGATATTGTGAGCATTCATTGTTATAATAGTCCATTTCTAAATAATCTCGTTGTAAAAGAGATTGTTAAAACCATTTAAAAAGTAGTGCTTTTAAAGAGTTTAGTGGTGAATGTTTATATATTCAGCTCGTACTGTTAGAACACCTGTATTTGTTTTATTTTATTGCATTTTTAGCTGAATAATAACATTTCTTGATTTAAAGTTGCATCTCTTTAATGACCTTTGCTGGATGCTAAATTTTAGATTGCATTTACATATGAGACACTGCTATTTTGTTAAGTAGGAGACATATTATGAGGATAATCAGTTTATCTTAAGCTGTAATTCTCTGTCTAGCAAGGATTCAAATTTCTAGGATGGAGAATGGCTAATGGCTTAGTGAAGTCTGGTAAAACATCTTTGAGATAAATCCCAGCATAATGAGATCAGTTAGATCTAACTGTAAAATGGAAGAGAAGCTTAATTTTAATTTTCAAATGCACAGTTTGGTGCTTTGCTTTTTTAGTTTACAACTTGACAGAGGTGCATCTGAAATTAAAAAAATGCTGGAACTGGATGGATCTTTTGAATATGCATAAAGTAAAAGGGAGAAATTAAAAAAAAAAACAAAAACAAAAGAGAGAAGTAGCTAGCTTCACTTAAGGTTAGATTTTCTGTTCCATGGAAACTAATTTGCCTCCAATGTAAATTCTCTGGTGAAAGGATGTGCCTATTTTGCAGCTACAAGATGCTTCTTACATAGGTTATATGGGTACTAAAATAGTACAGGCAGCAAAATAACAGTAACAATAATTTCATTCACAGAGATCTACAGTTACATATGTGATCAAGGGGTCCCTGTCAAATTAGGTAGCATCTGGTTTCTTGGAACTTAAGTTTGTATTTTAACTAACGTGTAAACAACACTTTCCATTTTTATTTTTAAATGTATGCAGTATATGGTGCTTTTGTGTTTTACTATTTTCGTGCAGTTACAGACTGTGTAAACTGGACAGGCCAGGCCCCGCTGCAGGATTAAAGCTGCTGTTTAAGCAAATAGCATATAAAGCGGCAGGGCAAAATTTTTAGGTCAGTCAGTACATTTTCATTCTGAACTCCAAAGGGAATAACAACTTGCCTACACACAAAAAATATTCCAGGAAAGTTATATATTTTAAATGTGATGGCTTTTTCTGACATTGCTCCATGTTTTTGAGTCTGAGAAGGTAAATCACGGTGAATAGCCTTCTCAAGCTTTACCCTCTGAGACAGCTCAGGAGCTTCTTACAACTGTCACTGTCATTTTTGAATCACAGTAGTTTTGTCACCTGAAATCTGCATGTGACAACACTTCAGGGGGAAAGGAGCACCACTTCTGATGGCTCTTGTGAATCAACTCTGAGTAATAGGAAGTTGGCAGCTGTAGGACAGCTGAACAGAAGGATCCTCAGTTCCCACCATTTTCAAGACCCAGAGTAGAAGCAGA
>JAOXJM010000001.1:13886997-13905236 GCA_026413425.1 Tringa solitaria
CTGAACAGAAGGATCCTCAGTTCCCACCATTTTCAAGACCCAGAGTAGAAGCAGAGCCCAGAGCATGAGACAGTGACTGAGGGCACTCACCAACTCAGCCTTGAGCTCCTTCAGAAACTGAATGTATCTATGAAAAACAAAAGCACACAGGGCACAGAAGGCAGGTGCTGGAGGACCTGGGGAAAAGCTGATACTACATCTGGGACTCAAGATCCTCTTCCTTCTGATCATCTGCTAAGAACCCAGCTTTCTGTCTCTTTTTGGAGCAGAGCAAAACAGCAGTAGGGAAGGTTTGTAGTATCTGTACTAAGGCAGAGGATGTCAGTCAATTTGAGGCAGAGGGCAGTTACTGGGTTAGAAAAATAGTATACCAAAAACCCAGTGCCTTCCCTGCAGCATATCTAGTACAGACTTATTTTTTTTTAACGAAGTATTTTGTTTCTTTGTATTGTGTCACACAACACGCTCTGGGATTCAGACAGATAACAGGATTTCACCTCAGATTTTCCCTCATTTTAGAGATAATACTTGATTAGCCAAGTGAAAAGCTCCTAACTCAAGGACAAAAGTAAAAGTTTTAAAAAGGAAGTAAAACCTGATAGCATTGCTTTCTGTATGTGGATACTGACTTATCTACAGCCATGCACTCCAAGCATGCCCAGGAATGATCTTTGATACTGAAATGAAGTTGCCTGTACTGGTACATTGCCAGAACTTTTCCCAGACCAAATTTGGCTCTTGTCAAATACCATTTCCACAATCCTTTCCCAGCCCCTGGCAGCTGGGAGGAACAGTTCCCAGCAGACAGTTTGCATGGGGCCATCCTGTGTTGGGAGCCGAGGGAGTTCATGAGTGTTGGCACAGGCCAGCTGGCCTCTGCAGAGCACTGAATTTACTGGTGTCGATGAAGCCTCCCTACCCCTAACAGTTCAGTGTCTTAGATATTTTGCATACGCTTCTTGAAACAAGACTTAAGATTATTACCTTGTTCCGGTCTTGGGATTTCCCCAGTTAGGGTGGATCTACCTCACAGGAAAAGCAGTGACCTCAGCTCACAGCGCCCAAAGGGCCTCTTTCAATGCTGCCTGGAAAACACGTGGCTGAAGGAACCTCAGCAGGCGATAAACTGCCCACAGCAGCTCACAAACTCATTGAAGAAACACAGGCCCTTGCCATTGAAACTGGCAATAATAGTTTATTAAGCGGAAAACCGGCTTTCCTGAATTGCACTGTTCTGTAGAATGGAGTTAGGAGAGCAGGGCATTCAAAACCTAGGCCCCTTTTGCAGTTTGTAGTTAGCCAGCTCCAGAATAGTTCATTTTGACTGTGGTTTGTTGGAGCATCCCACCAAAAAAATATGAATTAGAAGGGAAGCAGCGCTTTTGTAAGGAATACAAACTCTCGGTAGCTTGGAGTGGGTACTGGGCCTCACTCCCATTGCTGGGCCCGTGCCGCCGAGGCTCGGTGTTTCCTCACGAAGGGGTCACCCCCTCCCAGGCCACAGGCAGTGAGAGCCTCTGAAGAGAGGGCAGACTATCGCCGTGCCACGGAGGCCGGCTCGGAATGGGCAGCTAAAAGCCAGCCGGCAGATGTACGCGCTGCCTGGGTGGCGGGGGCGGACTCGCTTCGGCCCCGCCGCCTGAGAGGAAGCGGGGGGGAGGGGGAAGGGGCTGCCTCTGCGCACCACCCCGAGGAAGTCCGCCCCCGCCCCGCCCGCTCTCCAAGATGGCCGCGTCTACGGCTCGCTTAGCGGCTCGGCGGCTTTTCCTGCCGTGGTCCGCTCGCCTGGTGCGAGCCTCCGGCTCCGGGGACCGGGTAGGCGGCGCGGCGGGGAAGGGGAGGGTGTCGCGAAGGGTCCGAGTGCCGCAGTGTCTCCCTGCCCTGGTGCCCAAGGTGCCGCGGTAGGGGTGGGGGATTTGCGGCCTGGCGGCGCGGTGCACGCTGGGAGTTGTAGTCGCGGCGACGCCGGTGGGCTGGTCGCCGCGGTGCATGGCGGGAAGTGTAGTCCCCGTCCGGCTGTGTTGAAGGCGGCCGCCGCCCCTCGGCGGGGATGTGGGCGGCGAGCCTAGGTGTCGCAGGTTTCAGGGTTTGCTGCCGGCTCCCTGGGGTCGCTCCCCCCCCCATACCCCCTCCCGCGGTGTTGGGGCGGCGGGAGTGGCGCGGCGTCTGGGAGCCGGAGCGGCGCGGCGCGGGGACTGGGCCGCGATGCCTCAGAGGGGGGCGGCAGCAGCCTCCGCCCCGGCGTGGGGCCTGGCCTGGTCACCCCAGGGGAGTTTCGGCTCCTTTTCTCCCGTGGTTAGATGGAGGCTGCCCGGAGGCTTCCATCTCCGAGCTCTCCACTTCTGTCGGTTTGTTTCCCCATCCTCCCAGTTTGAAACCTCAGCTTCTCCTTCCAGAAACAGGAGAGGGAGATTTTGTTTTCAAACACGGTTTTTTCCTTCCCTGTAACGCAGATTGGCAGTGAAAGTGATCCCTCGCAACAGCCCAGGCTGACTGACTGGCTGGGGAACGGCTGTGTGGAAGGGACCCGGGAAGACCCCTCCTGGGGTACTGGAGGGCAGCGAGCTGCCTGTGGGCAGGCAGTGTGGCTGAACGGCAGCCCGGCCTGAACGGACAGGGACACAGCCAGTAGATCAAAGGAAGTGATTAGTTTGCGTTTGTCCGGCAGTTAGAATATGGCAGCTGGTTTGGGGTTCCTCACTGTAAGGTGGATGTTAGTGAACTGAATTGCCTTCGGCACAGGGCTGGAGTATGTGCCCTATGAGGAGAGGCTGAGGGTCTGGGACTTGTTCAGCCCAGAGAAGACACAGGTTGAATTGGATGTAACAGCAATCTGCCAGTACCTACGAGAAGGCTGTCAGGAAGCCAGGATTTTCACAGTGGGGCATGGTTGCAGAAGGAGGGGCAATGGGCATGGAGATTTCGATATCTGTCCCTGTTTTGAACAATAGGTGATTGCAATTTGCAGTCATGGACGTAGGCCCTTGGACTATATCTCACTTCACTTTAGAGAGCAGGTACCCAAAAGAATCCCAGATGTTAAGGGAGTTATTCATAGAATCAGAATGGTTTGGGTTGGAAGGGAACTTAAAGATCATCGAGTTCCAACCACCTTCCCATGGGCAGGGACACCTTTCACTAGAGCAGGTTACTCAAAGCCCCATCCACTCAAAGCCCCTTGAACACTTCTAGGGAAGGGGCATCCAAAACTTTTCTGGGCAACCTGTTGCAGTGTCTCACTGCCCTCACAGTAAAGAATTTCTTTCTGGTCTCCAATCTAAATCTACCCACTTTCAGTTTAAAACCATTACACCTTGCCCTACCGCCCCACTCCCTCATAAAGAGTCCCTTCTCATCTTTCCTGTACCCCTGCTTAGGTATTGGAGGGGGCTATAAGGTCTCCCTGGAGCCTTCTCTTTTCCAGGCTGAACAACTCCAACTCTCTCAGCCTCTTTGTAGGAAAGGTGCTCCAGCCCTCTGATCATTTTCGTGGCTCTCTTCCAGGAGGAGGTTCTGCAGTCTCTTGCTGGCAGAACTGGGAAACAAGTGTGGCTCTTGGGGTGGGTCATTGACGGTAGTAACATGCTTTTGTGTCAGATCATTTGATTTAGAGGGAAGCAGATGCAGTCTACTCCGTTTTAGTTATCTTCATGTTTTTCTTCTGAGTCAGGTTAATACATCCCTGATGTGTAGCAGTGGTGAATAAATTGGTGCTGAATTTTTTATTTTTAAATGCATGGTTTAAAAAAGATCCCCAAACTTAATGTTTAAGTTCAAAAATATGTTTTTCAGAAGAGCATACTAGGATATAACAATCTGTGTGTGACTGATGCTTTTTCCTTACAGTGTGTGCATGTTGGAACAGGCAAGCTCAGAGCTTCCAAAGCAGCAACAGAAGTAATCTTAAATGTACCTGAAACTAGAGTTAGTCCTCTGGAAAACGGCTTGCAAGTAGCTTCTGAGGACTCTGGACTCTCAACATGCACAGTAGGTAACTTGTAAAGGGAAGGTTTTTTGTAGCTGTTCATGTGTGTTCACTTCCTTGTGGAACTAAATTTCATACTTTCAATGTTTATTAACAATTCCTCTTAAAACTTAAGCTAAGAAACAGAAGTTTTAAGGGGTTTGTAAATGATTTGTGGTTAGATTTTTTTGTGAAGATCAAAATTTTCTTTTTCTTGAAAACTTGTTTTGTGTAAGGAAAGAGCCATTTAAAAGCCAGGTCTTGAAAATCTAAGTGTAGTACCTACACAAAACCAGCAAAGCTGTATTGTTAACTGGTAAAATGGTGACTTTTTTTCTTTTTTTTTTGTCCCCAATTAGGTTGGACTTTGGATTGATGCTGGAAGCAGGTATGAAAATGAGAAGAACAATGGAACTGCTCACTTCCTTGAGCATATGGCTTTCAAGGTGAGTATGAATATTGATGTAGAAGTTTACAATGGATTTCTAAGTTATTTTTCTTTAAAGATCATTGAAAAGAACATTGTCATAATTGTATAAATAAATTTTCCAAATTAAGAAGAGCAAAATAGTGGACAACTCAGACTTTGGTTGCCATTAGGAAATGAAGCTAAAGTCATAGTTCTGTGTGGCTGATACACAACTACAGATTAGTAACACAGGTCTAATTTTAACTCACTTTTCACTTCTTGTAATATTCTTAGAAGACACATAGTCCACTTTTTGCCAGCTTTTTATTTTTATATAGTAGGATTTATATCCGACTTTGAAGCTTGGAGAGATTAGTATGCCAGTTTTCTTTTCTGAAGACTTTTTCTGTCTCTTGTCCTTGACTTTTCCAGAGAAAAAGTGATAATGGTGAGTAGGTAAATTAAAAGGTCTAGTTTGATTTTCTTATTGTTTTATTTCAGGGAACAAAAAAGAGATCTCAGTTAGACCTTGAACTTGAGATTGAGAACATGGGAGCTCATCTGAATGCGTATACGTCCAGGGAACAAACCGTATATTATGCAAAGGCTTTTTCGAAAGACTTGCCAAGAGGTAACTGCTTTCATTCATCAGAAAAGCAGCAAAGGACAAAGTACTTATCCAGCTCCTGATGTGGCAACATAGAATGATGCTTTTGCAGCATAACAATCTCTTCTGTCCTGGCTGAAAAGTCCTTTCTTGAACTTCACAGGAATGTGAAAATGCAGGTTTGGAAAGGAGAGTGCCAGGAAGTTGATAGTTGAAACATTTTTGTCTTTAGATTCCCAAAAGAAAGTATCTTCTCCCTTCCTGCAGAGCAAGTCTTAAGTCCCCTTGCAAATCTTATTAGCAAATCTTGGGCCACTTGGTCTTTGGGATGGATTTTACTTTTGGAACCAGATTTTTCTGGTAGTCTGAAAATTTTCCATTCCCATCTCTATTTTCAATTAGCTGTGGAAATTCTCGCTGACATAATTCAGAACAGTACCCTGGGAGAAGCAGAGATTGAGCGTGAGCGAGGAGTTATACTTCGAGAGATGCAAGAGGTTGAAACCAATTTACAAGAAGTTGTCTTTGATTACCTTCATGCCACAGCCTATCAGAAGACAGCCCTAGGACGGACAATTTTAGGACCCACAGAAAACATCAAGTATGTCCAAATTTGTGGCTGTATTTAATTGTGTGGTATATTTTATATATTGAGAAGACTTAGCCAAAAACATAGGGAGCAGCGTCCATTTTCATTTTTACCTGGAAGGTACCTGAAATTACACTGGATATAACTGTAAGAAAAATTCTCCTGTTGCCTTAATTCCCCTGCATGCAGGCATCAAAGGGTGTGTGAACTTCAGATGTCCAGTGCATGTCTTCGTTATTTGCCATATTTTTCTCCTGTTTGTTAAAAGTGCATCTGACACAAAATTGGAAATGCTCCTTTTTCCCATCGGTCAGGTGTTGGGCATTACCATAAATACAACTGTGTTTGCACTACTTTCAGCACTTTTTTATACCAGTGTAAGCCAGGAGACTGTTAAATGTGCTTTTTTCAAACTGGCATGAGATCATTAGTGGCTCCTGTCTGCACCTGAGTGAGTTGTAATTCTCATTCCTTCTCAGGAAGCCAGAAGAGCTTTGAAAGGCAAAACGTATCAAGTTTTGTTTTTAGAAAGTCACCGTTATTTAGCTTTCTGCCTCTGCACAGCTCTGTCCATTGGCAGAATTTACAATTATTTTGATTTTGTATTGTTCCATATATTTAGCTCTGCTTACTCTAATAAACTTTACTGATGTGCTAGTGATGTTCCCTTGACTGCTTCTAGATCCATAAACCGTAACGACTTGGTGGAGTACATAACAACACATTACAAAGGACCCAGGATGGTGCTGGCTGCTGCTGGAGGTCAGTATGAGATATTCACTCTGGATCGTGTCAAATTTTGCTTAAAACCACAATTCTTTCATTTTCTGGGAACAGCATAATGAATTACCCATTGTTCAGTAGGTCCTGGAAATTCATTGTTAGCCCTGCATGTTTTGTGCCTTCGTACTCTTTGAACTTTTGTTCCCCTTTCTCCTCAGTAATATTCCAGAAACATTCTTAAACCAGTAACTAGAAGTGAATTAGAGGCCGAGGTCATTCTTCCATGTGAGCAGGGAAAGAGGGGCCTAGAAGAGGTTCAGTGTGAAATGGGGAGTAGCAAGGAGGGGGAACACTAAATTGCTGCTTGGTTTAAACTTTAAGCAGAGTCTTTAAATTGCACAGCAATTTAAATTAAGTATTTTCAGAGTGACATCACAAGGTATGTGAAATATCTTTGTTCAGGGGTCTGTCATGATGAGCTGCTTGACCTCGCAAAGTGCCACTTTGGTAACTTGCCATCTGCTCCGGAAGGAGGGCTGCCACCCCTGCCGCCTTGCAGCTTCACAGGCAGTGAGGTAAGCTGTCAGATGCTTTTTGAGCTGGCCCTTACATCCCCAGTGAGCACAACTGACATGTGCTCTCTGCTGAGGAGAGAGAGCTTCTCAGCCACAGACTCAGCAGATTCAAAGGTTTCTTGTCCCCAATGAGGGTAACGGAGTAGCTGCTTTCCAAAGCAGGACTTCTCAACCTTTCTTGGACAAGCCTCACCACCGCCACTTCCTCTGCTTCGTCAGTTCCCAGAGGAATACCTCCCTTACCCTCTGGCTACTTTCTTTTATCCCCTTGCCCGTGCTATTGGAGCATTTCCACTTGTTGAGAATCACAAATTTAAAGGATGTGGCAGAGAACCGAGGCATCTTTGTTCTATTCCCAGCTCTATTCGGATTTTGAAAAGTTATCAGCTTTCCTTGCTGCTATTTATCATAAAATAACTTGTAATGCCCTCTCTGTGTACGTAGCATCGGGCTTGCTGTTGGCAAAGTGCTCTGAAATCACCACAGGGAAGACTAGTTAAGGGTGATGTTAAATAAAGCTTCATATGCTTCAATTTTTCTTTCTTTTGTGCATATGATCCAGATGTAATGGAGATGTCCATCTCCTGACATTTAACCTCCTGTGTACGTTACCACGTACATGTTGTACTACAGCTACTTTCCTGTGTTCCTGCAGATTCGTGTAAGAGATGACAAGATGCCCCTGGCACACCTTGCCATAGCTGTTGAAGCAGCTGGCTGGTCGCACCCAGATACAATCCCACTTATGGTAGCCAATACTCTGATAGGTAACTGGGATCGCTCCTTCGGAGGAGGCGTGGTGAGTGGACCTGCGGGCACCTTCCTCATCTTCATGAAGCTGGTGGGATCTCTCTGACTTGGTTACTGACAGCACAGGCCCATTCAAACCTATCTGATGATGTTACTTCTACTTAAAGGCTATTTCTGGAGGTCCTTTTCTGGATTGGGAGAAGGGGATCCAGTCGTGATTCTGAGAGAATTTCTTGCCTGAGATCTAGCAAAGTCTTAGGAGGTGGTGCTAAACCACCAAAATAGAGGTGACTTGAGGTCTGCCCGCCTTCATGGGAAGCTGGATGTTTCATACCCCCAGGTTCTGATGACATACAGCTGTAACTATCCTTTTGCTTCTAACCAAAGCCGTTCTTTGATTTTGGCTTAAATTTGGGCTGTTATTTGGAAACATGAGATTACATGCAAGGGAAGGAACTGTTGAGATAAGAATTGATAATTAACCTCATAGCTTCTGCTGGAGCCTGTGATACTACTACATGTTCTGTCATTGTTGAAATGAAAACAGGAGATGCTGGAGGTGACTGGTAGGCTTTCAAAAAACTTCTTAAAGTAATATATTTCCCTTTTGCCTCAATAGAATTTGTCCAGTAAACTTGCTCAGATTGCCTGCCACGGAAACCTGTGTCACAGTTTCCAGTCCTTCAACACCTGCTACACTGACACAGGGCTGTGGGGACTCTACATGGTCTGTGAGCCATCCACTATACAGGACATGGTGCACTTTGTTCAGCGAGAGTGGTGAGCTAACGACTCTTTCTCTAAAAATTTTGTTTTCAGTGGAGGAATACAGTTTAAAAAATAGCAGGCATTTAAAGAGATTACTTCTGTTTCTTTGCTTAGGCTTGCCTGGAAAAAACAAATGCATCAAGTTTTAAACTTTGACACTCGATGCAGAGTCCCAACAGCCAGTTTCTGGCACCCGTACTTGGAGTAAATAGCTTAAGGCTTAGGTTTTCCTACCATGGAAGAATAAATAACTGTAGTTAATATAATAGTATTCCTTGTACAAGAAAACGTGGTCGCAGTGATGTCTTTTTTGACATGACAGGAGTCATGAAAATACATCAAACCTTTTAGAATAGTGCTAAGTCAGTGCACTGTGCCCATGAGCCGCATGTGTGACAACGGACAGAGTGAATCCTCGTGAATGAGAACAATGAATGTGCAAGTACCTAAAGACAGCGTTAGTGGTTACCCCTTCCATGGCTGCTATCCCATGGGATGTACAGGGTGCTGGTGTTACACAGAGCTCTAGTGAGTACACAGGGAAAGGAAATGATGTAAAGGAGGTGAGCTGTTACATGCGGAATTTTGAAAGCTGGGATTCTAGAAAATAATCATTCATCTAAGGCTTAAATTTAAATTGTAAAGTTGTCCATAGGTGCAGCTGTAATACTTGAACTGCAGATGTGATGGGAAGCAGATTAAGGGCACTGATTTAAAGTGGGTGATGTTGAAACAAAAGTTCAAAGAAAACTTGAAAATGAGGAGTTTCTTTAATCACATAAATCACTTCTCATATACCATTATTCTGTGAGATCTTTGTAAACAACTTGTAGGGAAAAATGGCATTGTCTTAGCTGTCTTGTTGGCTGCAGCTTAGCACTAGGGAAGATACAAACTATTCCTGTGACACAAATGTGTTAAGATACGTAACGCATCCCCCTGTCCTAGTGAAATGTTCCTCAGGCAGTGCAGTGAATCATCTCACCAAGAGCCAGGACGTAATGGATTGCCTTCTGGATTAATTATCTCTAATTGTTTGGCTCCTACTATCTTAGCAGCAGCTATTCTCAAGATAGCGAGTATGGACTACACTTGGCTCAAAATACTAATTTAATAAAATGAAATACAGCTCTTCTAGGTGGGGAAAACTTGCTCTTAGGTCTGTTGGTGTGCTTCCAAAAAACCCTACTCTTAAGCTTTTCATCCTATGGCTTGTTTCCGTACTAAATTCTCTTACCAACTCCGGCTATAGAAAAAAACGTGCCCGGTAGGCGTACTAATGTATATGCACCTCATTATCACAGGCAATCTTGTGTGCTACACTCTTCCATTATTTAATGCCTTTGGATTTAAACTGTTTTTCAGGATAAGGCTTTGCACAAGCGTTACAGAAAATGAAGTCGCTCGAGCGAAAAATCTTCTCAAGACAAATATGCTGCTACAACTTGATGGTGAGACTTGTGAGAGCTTTTATTCCTAGTGGAGGTGTGTGCTGGTAACTGAAGCATATTCTCCCCTATTTTAGGGTCCACGCCAATCTGTGAAGACATTGGAAGACAAATGTTGTGTTACAAGCGCCGAATCCCAATTCCAGAACTTGAAGCAAGAATTGAAGTAAGTGGCACTTACGTTCCAACTTTTAAATTAAGCCCTTAAGAAATTTAATTGCTACAGGAAGTACTAATACTGAAGCTAAACTGTTTCTGAGAAAATTTTCAGTTGTTTTGTTGCCTCTTCCCCTGGATTATACAAAATTAAGATCATTGGCTCTTAATACTTTTTGAGATGGGATTGATAACAAAGGTGTCTCTTTACCCCTTTTAGGCTATTGATGCCCAGACTATTAGAGAAGTTTGCACAAAGTATATCTACGATAAGCATCCTGCAGTTGCTGCCGTGGGTATGTTGTATCTGTTTTATCAGTTTCCTTACCCTCCCATAACCCACCCCTCCCCACCACCTGGTACCAGTTGAGCATGTGTCATGGCCAACTTTCTTTAACTTCCAGGTCCAATCGAACAACTTCCAGAGTATAACAAAATCTGCAGTGGCATGTATTGGCTTCGTGAGTAGTGAATAAAAAGAACTTTCAGTATGTGTGAGCTTTAACAACAACAACAAAAAAACCCAAACAAAAAAGAACTCCACCCCTGTTTGAATCTTTTGAGTTCTGAGTCGGAGAAATGCATTTGTGAAGATTAAAACTCAAGAAGCAGACAGGCCTGTGTATTTGTATAATTAAGGAAGGAATGAAAACATGTACAATATTTGCATTTTTATTATAAAACAAAGATTGTCAGTAAGAGTCATTTCTTGACTTTAGTAGCATTCATCACTTGCTCTTGAGCAGCTTTCTTTGCCTTGACCATTTCAACGAGTTCCTGGAGAGTTGAAGGGGGGAAAAAAAACGATACTTATTTAAAAGTGGAACCTGTTCAAACCCACAGCACTGTTAACACTACATCTATTCAGCCTGAAACACTCTAGCTCTCAACATAGCGAGGAACCTAGACGATTTAATACCTTAAAACAATCTTTCTTAGAAACAAATAAATTAATGGAAGGTCAATGCTCATCTACTTCCCCTGTAGTAGGAACTTTACCTACAAGAGGGCAGGGCTTTACCATCTACAAGAGCTTGCTGTCAAACTGTAAGACAGATTTGACAAGACAGACTTCCTTTCCCAGCTTTCTGAGCCACTACTTTTCACTGTGGAAAACTTAGTCCTTACTGCTTTTTTGGGATTGAGTTACCAAAACCCAAAGTTTCTCCTTAAGGCTCCATCTTGTGCTAGTTTGTTGTTGTCAAATACCGTCTCTGGTACAGAAAGCAATGCTGATAGCAAAGGATTCTAACAAGACCTGGGCTAATTGCAGTCCCAGAAGGAGGGGAGGTACCTTACCTTGTATCGCTTCATGCAGTCTTTTTTTGACCGGCCTGGAACAGCTGCTGCTATTTTCTCCCATCTTTCAGGAGTATTTACTGGGTAAGTCTTCAATGCTTGTTCTAAAAGCTTTTGTTCTTCTGTAGTCCAAGGGGATGAATCTAAAGGTGATCCTGTTTTTAAATGCAAAAATGGTAGTAAGAAAAAAATGTTCAACAAGGAGCCTATGAGATAAGCCTAAGAAAATATTGTAAAGTCTATTATAGTTGATTTAAAATCCTTGCTAGTCTGACTTAAGGGCTACCCAGTACTGAAAACCTTAAAGAAAAAACAAACCACAACTCAAAACCTGACTGGACAAGTGGTACTTGGGATCTTTAAATAAAGCACGGAGAAGTTAGAAGGTAACATCTTTTGTTGTCAGCTGGGTGTCAGATCACTGTAGCTGCCCTGTGAAGCCACATCATTAGGGCAGCAATGTACCTTTTCCTTTTGCATTTCAGTAACACTCAGTAAGGAAACACAGCCTTCTGCAGGTGTCTGGAAAATCCGATGGGAGGTGTTTGGGGTTTAAGGAGACTTAAGCTTGGCTGTAGGATGACCCTGTATTTCAAACGCATCCCCTCAGGCCTGCTCTTAGCTGAAAGTGTACCGCCCTCAGAGGAACAGATCATCTCAGCCTCAGACTTAAGCTGTTGCCTCATCAGGAAGCATTTCACACTGTCACTGGTTAGTGAACTGTGGCTTGTGCTCTGTGTGCCAGAAACCCTCGAATCCAGTAACAATCCAGATCATTTTCTTACTTGCTACTTCAGCTTGTTAATAAGTTTGTTTGTAAGCAAATCTGAAATAAATTCTGGATTACTTTCTTACTAAAATGTAAAGGGGAGACAACTCCACAAGAAGGGCACCCTTTACCTTCAAATCGTTCCGAGGGGGCAGCGCTGTCCATCTGAGGCACCACTCCATGTTCTTTTTTAAATTTGTCAAACGCTTTCTTGTTTATATCATCTTTTTGATGAGGGTCTACGAGCAGCAGACATTGAATAGAATAATTATTGCAACAAAATTAAGTCCAGACGTAATAACAAAAACATTGTGTAGCAGATTATTGTAAACTAATGATCACACAATCAAAAAAACAAATTTGTAATTACATTAAAATGATGATAAAGAGGTTGGTAGATAAAAAAAAAATAATCTTTCAGGGTCAAATCAACTTTTACTCAAAGTGTCAGGCTTCCCAGGCCCTATCCTGCTCAGATGAATACTTTCTCTGTATAAGCTTAAGCCTGAACTTGCAAGTTCAGTGAAATTGAGAGGGATCATTCTCTCAAGTAAGGGCTGTGGCACAAACCTCACATAATACCCAGAGTACAAGTGTATCCGAGGGGCAGGAACACTGGGAAAGTCTGGGTTCTCCTGGTGCAGGTATGTGGTCGGAATGGAGAGACTTCTTGAAAACTTTGGGGTTTTTGTTCTATGGTGGAATGTTTTGTTTTTCCTTGAGAACTTATTCCAGAGCTCTCTAGGCTCCATTTAGTACAAGAGATGAACCACATTAATTTATGCGTCTTAATCTTGTGTTGAATCCCATTCACCTTTTTAAAGTATCTCTATGGCCTCATCAATTCAGTTTATTCTAGATCCCTTTCCGTTTCTCAGAGGCTTGTGTGTCTCTCTGAGCATAGAGGAGCCCAGGCAATGCACTCAAGTGGCTCCTGAGGTGGTGACTTAAACGATAGGCTGAAAATACTGAATTGCATCAATGCTCTTCTAAGTTTTCCACCTGAACTACATTTCTTTTAGGGTTATACAGAAGATTTTCTCATGATAGAAACACAATGCTGTTCAAAGAAAATCATGTTTTATAGAAGCATGCGGACCATCTTACTACAAAAATAAGGTAATATAGATACCAAGCTTTTGGAGGCTCTTTGCTTTATTGATGACATCTTTTGCTGTTCGTTTTATTCCAGTAGTAGAGTGCAAGTTCATGTAATTGGCGATAACTTCCCACCTAAAGCAAGGAGAGAAAGGGTAAACCAGCATATCACATAACAGCTTATTTTCATACAAGCTACAGTCAAGCTCCTGTACACATTTTTATATCAACTCCTGAGTAAGTTTAATCATACTTAAATACATATAAACTGTCATGGTAACTACTCTGGAAAGCTTTCAGTCACTAAATGCCGAACTTAAGAGTTCAGTCAGCTGAAATTCCTGGCTTTGGACGCAGAAAAAGGATGGGGTAGAATATAGGTGTTTAAGTGCAAACCTGTAGTCCTCAAAACTCTACACACCTCAGAGGCTGAATTCTGCAGGCTGCGCTGGAAGGGCTGAGAAGCTACTAACTCTGTGTCCACTGCCCCCCCAGCAGAATACCTAAACATCAGATAAAAGGGGCTTCAACAGGAGAGAGCTAGAAAGCCCCAGTGCCAAAATTATTCCTAATGTGTTGTCAGAAAATGGAAGGGAATAATTGCACCTGCATCAGACAGGAGTATTGTACCTATGCCTGTGTTCTCAATGAGTACTCTTGACTGTATGATGGCTTGTGGGGCTGCTCTCCCCTAAAGAGAGTTGGGGCACTTAACTCGTATCTCTAGATGTCTTCCTCCTCCTGTGTAGAGGAGAAACCAGCCTCACATTCATTGTGGAGCTACTGGAAGTACTTTACACACTTGTATTCCCAGGCAGCTGCATCATGGTCACTGTTAAACAGAGTTTTGCTCTCTGCTTTAATGACTGGAGCCAATTCTGTAGTAAGCCCTGTGCAAATGTGCACCTTGGCACAATCTTGATGATGGACTGAGGCCCAAGTTTGGGGGGAAACAAGATAGGGGGCCAGAGCTGACTCCAGTGACACGTGGAGCTTGGTACTAAGAAGACAAACCACAGGCTGCTCAACAGTCAAGGAAAAGGAGAAAGTTCAGGGAGTCCTTATACTGACATCGTACTTAAGATGGTCTGAAAATAAGTTGTGTTATGGTCGTTTGAAACTAATTTTTAAACTGTTTAAATTAAAAATTGTTAGTAGGACTTTTAACACCAAACCCGAGAAGTACCTTGAGTTAGTCCCTGCTGGGAAGAGGTTCACAGCTTTAATTAACAACTGTAAATCATCTTCTGGCCAATTTTTGCTTCCCCCTCCACCACCAGTGCTTGACTTTTCTGAACTCTTCGTTGCTTGGCGCATACGAGCTTCTGCCTCTTCCTTCTCTCGCCTTATTTGTTCATTTACTTCTTCTATCTGAAGGATTGTAAACAAGCATTATTTACTTATTTTTACATTTTATAGTGACCCACACCCCTGTCTCTGGAATTGCTTTGAGCCCTGAATTTTGCTTAGTTTCTGTTCTGTACATTACGTGTAAGGAAACAGACGAGCTTATCTGCACCAGCGTTACTTCCCTCTATCCCATGCCTAAATTTGACCATCCCAGATTAGGAGGTACAGCAGAAATCCATCACAAATTCACTAGGAAATTAAATGAACGCTTCCAGGATTAGGCAAAACTTCTGAGCATAGCGTGAATGTCTAAGCTAACACTTGACTTACAGGGACAGATCCACAAAAGCATTAAGAACCTAAAGTGGCTAGTGAGGGCAGTTACACACCCATATTGAACACTGATCCCCAGATCGTCCAACCTAACTGCTACCTAAGCCTCGTTATGCCAGAAATCCTCAGTTAGTGTGGTTGTAATTAGTTAGCATTAACTGCAACAACCTAGATTTTACTTATTAGGTGCTTTTCACATGTAGTTAGCAAGCAGTTCAGCAGAACTCGTTATCCATTGCACATCTTTGTGAACATCACATCCTGAGACAGTGGTGTGACGTATCCTTAATGCATCCACTGCTCACTACACCCAGCCTCCCCTTGGTAATTAAAAAAGCTGTGCACTTACACCTGTTGGCAAGATGCCTAACATAGGTTTCTCTCTGTCTCATTATTAAATCTTCCTTGCAAAAGGAAAATTATCCTATAGATAATTTTTATTAATGAAAAAGGCAACTGTCCCATGTTTGGAATGCTCTCCTGGAGACTGGGAGATTGGATTCAGTCCCTTGTAGGACAAGAGGGATTCGAGTCTTAAGTTGTCCGATGAGTAAACCTGGCCCTAGGCTGGGGACAGATCATCTTCCCCACCAGGAAAGAAAGTTCACAGCTGTGAATCCAGAGCAGATGAGAAAAGCACCTTATTCTTTCTGCACGATGTTGGTTTGTCCTTATTAGGCTTTTCCCTACTGGCAACTTTAGGTAGATCCTTGCTGAGTTTTGTAAATCTTGATCACAATTGTCTTGCTTTTCCCATACTTTGGTATCCAACCCGCTGGCCCTTCCAGTGCCTGCAGCACACAAGTCCTTTTGTGGATCTAGCCCCAGGTCACAGATACTAGACTAGGATTTTTCTTGTGTAACAGAGTAGGTTAAGGCTGCCCTCTTTCCCCTCTGGGTAACTGCTACCCATTGTTGTGCAAAATTAAATTCTTCTACTGTTTCTGTATACTGTACAAATGGTAGGGTTTGTGTCCTCTACTAATTAAAAATGCGTATTTTTTTCTCAGCTTGCCCTGGTTATTTCAGCAGCCATGAACTGCACGATGTAAAATGGAGCAGAGATCAAGTCTACCCGGGGACTCTGAGACTCGGGTCCATGCGTTTAACAGGCAGGACTCCACAGCAGCTATGGTGTATTTTACTTCCATTCAGTCACGTAGATGTCACAAATCAAATTATTCTGTTATTTTGATTTGACACTCAGCATAATTACCTGTTTTACTACAGCCGCCTTTCCTCCTTCCCTTGTTGTGGATGTAAGTGCTTCATTCAAGCATTGCAGACTAAAAATAAATTATTAAGTTACAACGGATAGCTAGCAAAGAGACGGGTATCAAAATGAGCAGGAATCGTCAGCAGGAAAACTTACCTTGCTAACTCAAGACGATCACAAAGCTTTTCCACCTCCTCCATCATTTTAACACAATCTGCCTCATTATCAGAAAAGTAATTCCAGTTCTGGAAGCAGAAATACATGTTCTACAAAGTTCTTGAACTTTATTGTCCTGTTCCTTCAGACAAAGGCTTAACACACAGCATTCTTCAGCCACTGCTGTGGTTGGAACTATTTGGTTAGCTTCACTCATCACTCAAATCCGTACGATAAGTATATGTTTTAGTATTTTGCTTTTTAGTAAACCCGCTTTCCCTACCCATCTCCAGCCATAAGAACAAGCAAGCACATGACAGGGTCTGATCTAAGCAAACATAGTAATTTCACTGATGTAACCTGTATTTCACTATAATAATATTTAAATACCTTGCATGTCGTTCTCAGTTTTTGCCTTTCTTTCTTGATCGCTTTTTTCTGTATCTCTTTTTCCTTCTTTGCTACTAATGCTTGTTGCCTAACTTCTTCTTCCTCCTTTTCTTTTGCTAACCGTGCTGCTTCTAATTCTGCTTGTCTTTGCTGCAATCAAAAGCAAAAAACAAACAAAAAACCTCAACAAAGTCACACTGCTATAGGGTCAATCAGTATTAAAATACGCCGTTTCTGGTTTTTAATACATCAATACCTTCATGTTTGGTTTTCCAAGAATTTTGATGGAGGTGATGAAACATATACCAGCTGGCATTAGCTCAAATACTCACTACAAGGAACCCTAGTTTATAAATCTTCCTTCACAATGAAGATACAGAAGTGTATGAAGTTTCCTATGCCTGTGCCAAGAGCACGAGCTTGGAAAAAACACAGCGGTCCAACATTTCTTCTGCATGATTATGAACATAAAACCTTGTGGTTCTCCAGTACTGTATTTTAACTCACTTTTTAGCACCTTACAGTTCCCTTTGATTCCTGGTACTGTTTTCAGAAAGAGACATCTTTTCCAAACTGTTAATATTAATCAAATACATTATGTTACATCTCAAAGTGTTTTCATACCAATCGACCATTCACAGGCCACACGCACAAGACAAGCAGCTCTATCTGTTCTATGAAAAAGGAAAGTAGGGCACAGAACTTAACGACTGCCTCTAAACCAGAGGAAGTACATGCAACAACACAACTCAGTTTTAGAAGTTTTTTTGTTTCAGATCTGTGCTCTTGTTTTCATCTCCTTCTCAAAAGGCTGCCAGTCTTGCACTGCCTGTTGCACAGGGATGAAAGACAACACATCTTTAAACCCCAATATAATTCTAACAGTAGCTTTCTGACACGTCTAGGAGCTGAAGCAGTGGATCAGGTGTGAACGAACAAGGGGTTTTCAACCCAAAGTAGTTAACTTACTTTTTCTTTTGCTTCCTGTTCTTTTCGTTTTGCTTCTACCTTTGCTTTCTTCTCTGCTTCTTTCTTTGCTTTTTCTTCCTCCTTAAATTTCTTTATCCTGGGATCACAGCTGTATGCATTGTCTGGCAGAAGAAAGGACGCATTGCTCTTAGTTCCACTCTTAGCTAACAAATCTCTCTTTAAAAAAAACAAAAACAAAACAGTTTGTATGCTTACCAACAAGTGTCCTAATTCTGTTCATTTCTTCCTTTTTTCTCAATGCTCTGGCAGCTCTGTTTTGCTTTTCAATCCACCTCCTTTCATCTCGGCTAAAAAGGGAAAGTGTAGTTAGTTCAGTGGTAATACCCTACAGTGTCAGTCTTTTAGAAATTCAACAACAAACTTTTAAGAAAAACTTTCCCTACACAGATGCTCTTCTCTGAATCCTCCCAAAAAATGATGTGCCAGGCCCCAAGCTCATGTCAAAAATGCTAAGCATTTACACAATTACATGAACCTGACAAAATAAGCTGCTTATCTGTCCTTGCAGGGAATAAGATCATGAACCTGTTTTCAAAATACAATCCACTTGTTGGCCCAACACTAAACCCAAGCAAAAGAACTGAAAAGTTGGTATACAGTTTAATTATAGGGCAGCAATATAATCAATGTCAATTATCTCCATTTTACA
>JAOXJM010000001.1:13915367-13925546 GCA_026413425.1 Tringa solitaria
GATAAGCGGCCCGGTCCCCTCCTCCCCCGCCGACCGCCTCGCCCCGCTGCCCGTTCCACGCTGCCCCTCCGCAACGGAGCCCGGGCGCGGGGCGGCGCGGGTGTCACCGGCGCGGCTCACACCGTCCCACCGGCGGCTGTGGCGGGCGGAACTGTCCGGTCGTGGCGGCGGTGCCGGGGGGGAAGAAGATGGCGGTGGCGCGGGGCCCGCGGCGCGCAGGGGCCGGTGCACCCTCCTTTGGTGTCCCCCCGGCCCGGCGCGGCCCGGCCCGGCCGGAAGCCCCGGCGGTGCTGCGTAACGCATCCGGGGCAGGACTGGCGGACAGGACGCGGCCGCCAAGATGCCGGACTACCTGGGCGCCGACCAGAGGAAGACCAAGGAGGAGGAGAAGGAGGATAAACCCATCCGCGGTGAGAGGCGGGGGCCCGGCCCTGCTCTGCCGCTTTCCCCGGGCCCACCAGCCGTTACCGCGGCAACGGGCGGTGAAACTGGCTGGCGGCTCCCCCCTCCGCCTCTCCACCCCCGCCCCGGGTTGGGGTCCCCGTGTTCATGGCGGGGAAAGTGTCCGAGCGGCCCCTCGGCCGCGGCCTGTTACCGGGGCGGCGCTGCCGGTTCCCGGGGCGGCGCTGCCGGCCGCCATTTCGGTGCCGTGAGCGGCGGGGTTGAAGGAGCGCGGCTGGAGGAAAACAACCTAAAAAAATCTCTCGAATGCGGGTCGGTGGCCCCCGAGCCGCCCCCCATGGCCCGGAGCCCGGGCTGGGCCCTGGCTTCCTGACGGGGGCGCAGTCTGTGGGGCGGGGGTGTTGTAACAAGTAAACACCCGGCTGTTTTTTGAAGTTTCTGAGGGAAAACTGAGGCAAATCGGGCCCGCCAAGTCCACTGCCCGCTCGGGGTGATGCTGGGCAGCGCGGTGAGGGGTCGGGGGTTTGGGTGTTAACGAATACCGGGGGAGGGGTGTTTGCCGTCGCCCTCCCGGGGCTGGGGGGAGCCGCTGGCCCTCTGCCGCCCAGACCCACATCGCATAATTAAACAGGATAATTGATTTTTTTTCTCGTTGGTGGAGTCCCATGGAGGCAGCTGTCAAATCCTGTGTTTTGCCCCTTTCCGAAGTAATCCAGTGGAAGCAGGAGAGAGCAAGGTGGCAGATTTTTCTGGTGATAGTGTGAAAATCGCTGTTGCTTTGCGTGGTTGAATTTCATATGCCTTTTTATTCCGTGTTAGTAAATGATAAGTAACGCAGCAAAAAGCAAAAGCACTGCTGTGTGTAATCAGTGATGGACTTCGAACTCTCCCTGCTCAAAAAGTATTTTTGAATTGTAATAAAGCATACAAAAATCAATGGGTTAGTACAAAGAATCAGGAAAGAAATGAAGATCAGCACCAAAAAATCCTCTCAAAATACTGCATAATACACACTGTACCCAGATACTTCAATACTGTGTGGTTTGGGTCCCCTCTGTCATAAAAAAAAGATACAACGGAATTGGAAAAGAGAGGAAGAACAGAGGGCCAGGGATGCTTAAGGTGAAGACAGTCATTTGGTCAGGAAAAGTGGTAACTTTTAGGGGAAGGGAGGGGGAATGTTAAAGGTCTGGTAAATGACAAGTGGTAGGGAAGTAAATAGGGAACGACAGTAATATGTAATTGAGAGGGTTCACTGGAGCAATCCTGCAGGACTCGGTACAAAAGCTTGAGCGTTTAACAGCTGATGCTGCATGTTCTGGTGTGTGAGTTCTGAGGCCCAAGTACAATTTTTAGATGGCGAGTTTAAATCGACTAAATGCTGGTTTAAACCAGCTGGAGATTCCCTCTTGGCGTGTTCTGCTGAAAGTTTACAGGGATTCAAACAATTGTCAAAAAATATTCACGTTAAGGAAGACTTTTTAAGGGGCTGTTAATAACAGTATGAGACCCAGCAGTGGGAGCTCACTATATATCTGCCATATTCTTAGACCTTCCTGTTGGAGAAGGGATATTGGACCAGACTGTTTATCTTGTCTAGTACGACCATTCCCATGTTTTACAATATTAAAACTCAGCATTGTGTTAGTTCTTGATTCCAGGCTGCTTTAGTAGTTTATAGTACTTTTTTGTTATTGATACCAGCTTAGATTTGATTGCTGTTCCCTGCTCACACTGGGCAGTTTGGAAGAGAGACATCACTGGGGGAAAGTGGTGACGGTTTTTCATTGATGTTTTCTTAAACATTAGGAAACAAAAAGTTTAAAAGATAAAGTTTTGAAATCTTAAGTTTCTTCTCTGTACAGTCTTAGGTCGGTTATCTGCTCTTGAGTGAGGTGAGGTTTAAGTAGCTGCTTGTGAGCTCTGGGTGGTATAGATTCTGTGACTGAAAAGGGTAGCTGGAGACTGTTGTTTTTCTTGAACGTCTGATACTTTTTTGTTCCACTTTGGTTTAGTGAAAAAGCAGAAACTCAATCCCTTTAAAATATATGTTTTCATCTTTTAGAAGCAGAATTGATACTGCTGGTTTTGTTTTTAAAATTGGAAGCTAAGTTTTTCCTGTTTTGTTTCAGCTCTGGATGAAGGAGATATTGCCTTGCTGAAAACCTACGTAAGTAACATACATATACAAGATTGTTGAAGAGAAAAAGAAAGTTCTATTAGGAATTGAATGGAAGAGTGGAGGGATGTGTATTTAGTGAGTAGTTAGTAAATTTGCTTCTTTTACTGCTTGTCATTCCTGCCAAGATCTTTTCTCCCTTTCCCCTTCCAATGAGAATGCCTCAAACCCAACTCGCAACCCTAAAAAGAATCCAGTAGTTTTGTTGGCTTGGGACTAGTGAAGTTTTTTTCTATTTTTGCTTTGTGTCTTGTAGCTGACTGTCATAGGGGTCTAACATCTAGGGCTTTACTTGGGCTCTTTTGCAACCAATTTTCTTGCGTCATAAAGAGCAATGTCTTTAAGATTGCTTCTCCCATCAAATTTACCTGCTTTTATCTATCATGTTAAAAAACTATTAGTGAGGGATACATGGAAATGTCAAAGAGACTGTAATTTCAGGAGGTGTGTTCCATGAATGATATGGCTTAAAATGCAAATCTCCCCTCTCTATCAGAAAGTACAATGGGTCTGTGAAAGAACTCTTGAAAAATGAAACTTGCAGCTTAGTGTATGTCCGGATTTGGATACGTTTGCCAGAATTCTTAATTTTGTTGACACTGAGACTCATTTATGAAGCTCTGAAATATGGCTTGTGGCTACTGCGGCTTCTTTTTGGTTGCCAAGTTGGTACAAAGGAGGTCTTCTAAAGGAAATCCAGATCCAGATCTGCCTGCATTAGGAAGGGCAAGATGGTAAAACTTTTTGTCACTAGCAAGAATTTATTTTCTGTTTTGTCCCATCTTTCTGCTGTCTTCTGGGCATCACAGAAGGATTGGGTAAGGTAGTTAAAGAAGTTGTACAGATGATTTTCAGATAATGCATACACAATTCTGTCTAGATACAATTTTTTACTCAGTCTTTTTAAACATTATAAAAATAGTTTAAAAAACTAAGGCTGAACAGGTTTAAAAGGAAAAACAAATCCTTGAAGTTTACCGATGTGAAAGATTTCCACTTGCGCAATTGGTCAGTTGTGTGTGTGGCTGCACTCTATTTTTGCAAACGAAAATATTCTTACTGGAACGTAATACTGTCTTTTTTGGCTGTGATCAATAGCTGGCTGTTACACCAAGACAGTCAATTGAACATCTTGATGCTCAGCAGCTATTGGCATTTTCTCCTAAACATAAAATAATTTGAGTTACAAAATCTATATCATATTTCTTTTCCAGGGCCAGAGCACATACTCAAGGCAGATCAAGCAAGTAGAAGATGATATTCAGCAACTACTTAAGAAAATCAATGAGCTCACTGGTATCTTTCTTACGATAACTTTCAATAGAAGAGACATGTAGACCAAAACGAGTGTTTTAAGAAGCCGATTTTAAACAACTTCTGCATTGGTTTATTATTGTTATTTTTCTTAAAAGGATACATTTCTTTATTTGGTAATGAGATTTTTGCTTTGTAAGTGATGTTCTTTTTGACTGGGCAGGACTAACCTGTACATATGTCTATGTAAATTTGTATTTTAACACATTTTTATTCAAAATTGTATTTTTTTTGTATTATGATAGCATGAAACAAATGCTCCTTTCTTTCACTGGACAGTTTGTTGTGATTTGTGTCAAGCTGCATCCAAATAATGAGTGAAATTCCATAGACTGCAAAAACCCCAACATATTATTACTAAGTCCTGGTACCAGTCCTTGTATAGCCAAGAAATATGTATCAGAGCAGTTAGCGTTTAAAATCAGCTGGTTTAAAATCAGCAGATCAATTATGGCAGTTACAAGAAAAATTAATTTATTCCCTAATTTTTGTTTGTTTCACTCATGCATGTTTGTTGCCCCATTGCTAATCTCTAGTGGCCCTCAGTTCTGCCAGGAAGACTGCAATTTCTAGTTTACAGTAAAATCCTTGATTCTTTCAGATACATCATGGAGATGGTACTTTCCCTATCTGTGTTGTGGAAGATTTATTAGGTTTTTTATTTTAGAGTAGAATAGAATAGTATTAGATTTTTCATCTGTGTGAATTCCTTAGCTTCTGATATCTTAGCTTTCCCTCGATGAAAGCACTTGCAGAGTTTCACTCCTTTTCTGAAACTTTTAGAAATATGTTTATCTCTCTGTCAAGCTTGGTGATAATTGTCCCCACATTGCAAAATTGTATTAGAGGATGGCTGGACTGGTATTCGTGTGTTTAGCTGGCACAGTCACATAGGCCTCATTTCTTTAGGAATCTTACTATTTAAAAGTCTGTCAAAGACTTACGTGCATGTGGTCTGGGGATCTCAGAAAGCTTCCTGCAGGTTTATCTAAGGTTTTTGATGTGTGAAGGGTGGCTGATGTACCAGTTAGCTGCCTCCTCCTCAGCCTGTTTCTGTTGTTTGTAGGGATCAAGGAATCCGACACGGGGCTGGCTCCTCCTGCCCTTTGGGATCTGGCTGCAGATAAGCAAACTCTCCAAAGCGAGCAGCCACTGCAAGTTGCAAGGTGGGTGCACTCTTCCCCTTTGCAGTGGAGCTGCATAGTCCTAAAAATGTCATTTATAGCTTTTAAAAAAAGTAAGGTTCCTGTGTTGTGCATATTGAAAGTGCTTTTTACCATTGTGTCGAAAAAGAACAGTCTTACGTGTGATGATGTATTCTGTACCTCATACCAGTAATTATTCCTATAATTATTGTATGATGCTATAATGATAGATTCACAAGTACAACAGCTATTTTGGTGTATTTGGAAAATATGAGTCTTTCATCTTGATGCTTATACAAATAATGAGCTAGATAGTCTGTCTGCCTGCCTGCTGGTGTTAATTGTGTGTTCCATATTAGGTGTACAAAGATAATCAATGCAGACTCCGAGGATCCCAAGTACATTATTAATGTCAAGCAGTTTGCCAAATTTGTGGTGGATCTCAGTGACCAGGTGGCACCTACTGACATAGAAGAAGGGATGAGAGTTGGGTAAGCAAAATCTTTGTGTTCTTAACGAGTTTTACTGGAGACTGAAGCTGCTTCATCGGAGCATTAGTTTGACGGGTCAACATTTATCATTTCATACAGGTGAACAACCATCATTTCATATTTTTTCAGTGGTTGAAATTGTAGCAATGAAGTCTTTCTGTTGGAAGAGAGTAACTCGCCCACATGTTGTGCTGGAATCTTTTGATGTTATTCTAATGAGAACGGTGTGTCATGGACTGAAACCTCTCAGTTTTGGTCTCAATATCCCAGCTTTCCAGGAGGCTGCGTAGGCTGCCTCCCCTTTGGCAGTCTGCACAGTTACACACGGGGTGGCTACAGGAAATGTTCGCTGAGGAGAAGCCTGTTACTTTTAGAATCAATATTTTGTCAGTTTGCTCTGTGGGATATTTTGAAGTTTAGTTTTCAAAATACTTTGGAATTAATATTTTTGGAAACCTTAAACTCCTTTGCAGAAGGAATTCCAGTTTCTAGCCCATCTGACTATCAGCTTTAAGGGCTGGGCTGTCTTGATGCCAGGGAAAAGAACAGTTTAAAAATTCAGGTTCTAATTTACAGAGGTGTTTCTACATGACAGTTTAATTAACCGGTGCTAAAATAATAGTCTTTATGCTTTCTCACCAGGGTGGACAGAAACAAGTATCAAATCCATATCCCTTTGCCTCCAAAGATTGATCCCACAGTCACCATGATGCAAGTGAGAACTGCTTTTACTTATTTATGACATTGCTTTGTCTTGTAATTTTGCTTACTTTGGCTGGATTTTGTTGTGGGCTCTCAAAAGCCTAGAGAGATACGCAGCATCAGGCCGTTAACTGCTCGCTCGCCTTTTTGTTGTGCAGGTAGAAGAAAAACCAGATGTCACTTACAGCGATGTTGGTGGTTGTAAAGAGCAGATTGAGAAGCTGAGAGAGGTGGTTGAAACCCCTTTGCTTCATGTAAGTTACCTCCAGATTGACACTTTTATTATTTTGAAAGTATTCTGGTCATCTGTTAGCATTTGAAAAAGCAAGAAAAGATAATGTAGCTGAGTGTAAACACCTAAGTGAAAGGAGCTCTAGTTTTAAGAAGTGTTATCCAGCCTAGCCTGGTTTATATTGCTCCTCTCTGATGATTTTCTTAATTTGCATGTACTCTTTGATGCACATAGTCTTCAATTTACCCATAATCTTGCCTTTTGTTTCCTACCATTGCAGCCCGAAAGATTTGTTAACCTTGGAATTGAGCCTCCCAAAGGAGTACTGTTGTTTGGGCCACCTGGTACAGGCAAAACACTCTGTGCCCGTGCTGTTGCTAACAGGACTGATGCCTGCTTCATCAGAGTAATTGGGTCTGAGCTGGTGCAGAAGTATGTGGGAGAGGTAAGAGCAGATACTGGATGGAGTGTGGAGTGATCTCCCAGGCGTGGGGATCAGGGCATCATCGTGGGTGTGACGGATGAACGGACTCGCATGCTGGAAGGACGGGAAGGGAGGGGAACTGTCAAACAGGTCACTGCAGATCAGGCAATCAGTAGAAAACCCGAATTTTGCTGTCATCAGTGAGCTGGATTTTGCAGTGCAGAGTTTAATCTGCAGGTTGGGAGGACTCTAGGATCAGGATTCTGCTCCCGACTCTGCCACTTATTTTTCTTTTGGCCCTGAGGTAAATGACTTCGTCTGTACTTCTGAATTTGAGATTGGTAATTTCTCCTCTATAAAGTGCTGTAAGGTTAATGAATATTCTGTTATACATACGTGTGCAAATAACATTTTTATCTTTGGAAATGTGAAAAGTTTCATTTTCAGTTTTCCTTTAACGTGCCTTGAATCTGTAACAAAATCCTGATTTTTGCTTTCAGGGAGCTCGAATGGTTCGTGAACTCTTTGAAATGGCCAGAACTAAAAAAGCTTGTCTTATATTCTTTGATGAAATTGATGCTATTGGAGGTACGTTTGCAGTATGTGTAGCTCTAATCTTGTACGAGAACTAGCAGATGTTCTTTTCATGTTGTAATTCTTTATCTGCATTCCTGCATTTCAAGAAATGTGCTTGCAAGTACCTATTTAGTGAAATTACTACCAGCATGTCCCATGTCTGGGAAGCTATCAAGAAGTGGTTTATGTACTTTGAACATATTTAGTCCAGGTGAGAATTGATTTTTGGATGTTTGGAACACCCAGATTTTCTAAACTTTAGTGAAGAATCTCTGTGTTGTCTTTGCAAAATCTGCTGTTAATTTAAACCCCCTTCAGCTTCTGGACTACTACATACTAAATCTTTATTACTGCCTGAAAATTAGATATATTTTTTTTCTCCAAAAGAATTACTAAGGTCCTTTGAAAGTAGAACAATTTTTACACAGACAAGGCGGGGAAGGATTTTGGTTGAGAGGAGGCAAAACAAACTAACAAACAAAGGATATTTATAAATTTAATCAGCTTGGCCTGTTACTGGGCAGGGAGACAGGCCCTTTCATGCTAAGGATGAAGATACGGTGCCTGTTTTAGCTGACAGATAACACTGCTCTTCTTTTGAGAAGTGTGTTTTCAAATAACCCCTCACACCTTTTTTAAAATTGTCACAAATGTTTGGATGTAATTTAAAATTATTTTTCCAGGTGTCTTCTGTGTAGCAGCTGTGACACCTCCTCGTTGCTCTGAAGCTCCTTCTCTTATTTTGTGAAGCGTGTGTGTCTCCTCTCCCCAGGTGCTCGTTTCGATGATGGGGCTGGGGGTGACAATGAAGTGCAACGTACCATGCTGGAGCTGATCAACCAGTTGGATGGTTTTGACCCACGAGGCAACATCAAAGTGCTGATGGCCACGAACAGACCCGATACTCTGGATCCAGCCCTGATGAGGCCCGGCAGGTTGGATCGGAAGATAGAGTTCAGCTTGCCCGATCTTGAGGTGAGCGTGCTTAGTATATTCTGATTTCTGAGTGTTTCTTCAGTTAGGGCATTATTCTCTGGGAGCAGTTAACAACAGTTAACAAAAGCAGCGCTTTTAACTTACTTGAAACTACATGGAAATTCAGGGGGATTAAAGATGTGCCAAAAAGGTTTTCCCACGCTGCACAGGTTCCATGGTAAATATTCACTGTATATTCCTGACTCAACAGATAAAGAATCCTTTAACCGGCTCCGTGATTTACTTCTTAAATTGGAACGTGGTTTGTTTGGCTCTTTTGAGAGAGATTTCTTGAGGTGCTTCTACCATTAAAGCTCTTTTTAAATATTTTCTAAATTAGTTATCACGGACACTTAAAGATGTTTGTCCAGAGGCAGGAAACGAGCTGGGCAGCAAATAAAAGCTGTATTTTCCGTCAGCCCCCACCGTGGGTGCAGACAGCTGCGTGCTGAGAGGCATCACCTCTTCACAGCATGAACACTTCTGTCCTCCGCTCCCTTTCCAGGGCCGGACTCACATATTCAAGATCCACGCTCGTTCCATGAGCGTTGAAAGAGACATAAGATTTGAGCTGCTGGCCCGGCTGTGTCCCAATAGCACAGGTGAGCTGATTTTCTTTTTTCTTAACCAATTTTGTGCGTGCTTCATCCCCAACTGGTGGTGAGTGTTGAATTCGTTTATCCCTCTCTTTCCAAGGCGCTGAGATCCGCAGTGTCTGCACGGAGGCAGGCATGTTTGCTATCCGAGCACGTCGGAAAATTGCAACCGAGAAAGACTTCTTAGAAGCAGTGAACAAAGTCATTAAATCGTACGCGAAATTCAGTGCTACCCCCCGCTACATGACCTACAACTAATACTTTGGAATGGGTTTCCTGTTGTTAAACTTCCCGTGAAACAAAAATCCAAGTGTAGTAATTCCTGTCTTGTTCTTGGAAGGTAGAAATAAAGGGAATGTTCCAAAACAGTAGGTGTGAGTCCATTATGAGTGTGTTGTACAGGAGTGTGGAGTATTTTGCTGTAGAAGACATATCAGTGAGATTCTATTAACAGCCTAAACCAGTGAGGTGTTTGTAAATCAGACACCTGGCCCGTGTCAGAAACCCAAAGTTAAGATCCCTTGTCACCCTGTACACCCCAAAATGTTTGGGCTGCTGAGGTGCTGAAAGATCCCCAAGTGCTGGCAGTGTTTCTGGGTGTGCTTGGAAATGCCCAGCACCGCAGTGTAGGTGTGTCCCAGGAAAACCTGGGAACTGCCTGAGAAACTGGTCGCGGTGGTTAATGTGTTAGTTTGGTAAGACATTTTGGGGAGGGCTGTCAGTTTGTTGGTGGGACAGAACATTTTTCATTTCAAGCCTGAGAGGGCAGTGGTTCAGAAAGCAGCACTCAGAGTCTCTCTGTTTACCAAGAGCAGCACTTGAAATGAAGTGTACCTTTTGCTTAAGAAGGATGAACGAAGCATGTAAAAAGGGTTTGGATCTTACCAGGTATCCTGAATTATCATCAATACTTTTTGCAGAGAGGAGGGGGAGAGGAATATTCTGATAATTAAGAGGTATCAAACTGACCTGGGCTGACTGGTGGGGGCTGTTTAATGGAGCACTGACAAGCCTAAGGTAGGATTGACATTTTTAGGGAGCAGTGTGTTAATCAGTAGCGGGAAGAGGAGGTTAATTCACTCGTTGGTTGGTGTGTAGGAAGCGGCGCTGCAGCTGGTGGCAGCAAAGCACAGGAGGAGACCA
>JAOXJM010000001.1:13928221-13974386 GCA_026413425.1 Tringa solitaria
ACAATAATTTCAACATACAAAGTTTGATGTGGCATTTACAATTTGCCAGCTGGAACGAAAGGGAGCAGGATCCAGTCTCCACAGAACTCATTACATCAGCGCTCTACTTTCGCTAAAGCTAAGGCTCTAATACATATGGGCTTGCTTTTCCTCAAATCCAATTTTAAGTAAAGTAAGTGCTGGTACTACTGAGGCACCTGCAGCAGAAAATTCGGAGCCAGAGGTAAAGAGATAAAACA
This sequence comes from Tringa solitaria, assembly GCA_026413425.1. NCBI lineage: Eukaryota > Metazoa > Chordata > Aves > Charadriiformes > Scolopacidae > Tringa > Tringa solitaria. The sequence continues at coordinate 13,928,461 of JAOXJM010000001.1, forward strand.
GTCTCTCCCATAAAGCTCACCAAAAAAAAAAAAAAAGAAAAAAAAATCCCAACTCACCACTACAGCCGGCAATACAGACACGGACACCAACTTCTTTGTATTCTTTTATAATCTGCAACAGAGTTAAACTGAAGTTAAACACAGGTCTATCACATAGACATCCCAGTTCTGGGAGATGTAAGCCAGTTACAGTGCAAGCTGCACCCTCCACATTCTCCAGTATCCAGCTAAAACTTGCACAGCTCCACAATTAAAACCGCGAAGAGGTGAGATACTGGATTGTATTTGAGCTGGCATTTACAGCTCAGGCTGACAAGTTCCCTATTAGGTTCCTCCAAGTTCTCTATGGGGTTTTCTGGGAGAAGAAAAAAGCCCTACTTACTGATTTTAATGTTTTTGCCCCAACTGAATCCACAAAGTTCACCGGGGTGAAATCCAGAATTAAAGAGTGGATGTTTAGTTTGGGCTCCACAAAATGTTCTTGCTCATCAGGAGACATGTCTTTTAGACTCGCCTCTGCAAATCTTCCATTTACAGGTAACTCATCATTTGCTATCTCATGTTTTACACTTGCTTCCACGTCGTTACTCTGGGAGAGAAGAGAAATAAAGCTTAATGACAGCTGCTGCTTTTTCAGTGTAGATCCCCTTCCTCTGTTCTTTCAGCCTTTTAAAAGGAGCACAGCTCCTGGCCGTTACAGAAGCTGGTTTCACACACACACACACACACGCACACACACTTCTATCTCTTACGTACATCAAGGTTTATTCTCTTCTGCCCAGACTCTCGACAGTCACATGAGGCAACTTAAAGCTTCTATCATAGGAGTGAATTACCCATTTCCTTCAAACACTGACACCTGTTCATAGGTTTTGACTCCCATTTCCTTGCCTTATCCCTGTGGATCCTGTCAAGGCCTACATATTTAAAAGAAGCAACAACCACTGGGCTCTTAAGTCAGGCATTTGGTTGGCTTCCCGTGGTAAAAAGCACACACCAGCTTCCGCTACGAGGGTGAATTTAAACATCCACAAAAGCACAAACGACCCGTCTCAGTGTACCCACCTCACGTAACCAGGCCAGGATCAGCAGTGCAGACAGCACCTTTTTATTACAGGGGCTGCTAATCTGAGTTAATTTCATTATATTCTATTCCTGCATGATTAGTCCAAGGGTGTGAGGAGGGGCAGAGGTAGGGTCCCTCTGCTTTCTGCTGACAGCACTGCAGTGTGGAAAGGCTCCGCTCTGCCCTGTGCTGCCTGAATGTAATCACAACTCAACACAATTATCCAACCCAGCCACAAGCCTCCGATCCTTAACGGCGTTCCCTCAGTAGCCTCTCCACCCCGCGCAGTGCTTGCTCCCTACCCGAGTAGGACGCTGTGCCTTGTATAAACAGGAATGGTAACACCAGAAAGCAGTGTTAGCTGATAAAGCAGAGGTAAATATTTACCGAAGAATTCACTAGTTTCAATACAGCTTTCTTTCTGAGCGCGTTTGCCTTCTTTATTTCCCTGGCGTGTCTCTTCTGGGCTTTTCTCCTCGCTGCTAGTACGGCACAAGGGTCCACTCCAGTCTGTCATGAAAAGAAAGCACAGTCAGAGGAGATTCAGCTTGTTAGGCCGACATTGCGGTATCAATTAGCACTGAATTCATCACTGACATAAATTTAAAACACAAGCCTACGTTATTCAGCTTCCTTTGGTGGGGGTGAGGACAGTAATAAGCAAGAAGGCATAATCTTGGCAAGCACTGTGTTAACAAGAAGAGGAAGAGATGCATCACGTTCTTTTCTTGAAATCAGACAGTGCCATGTTCCAACCAAACGCTGATTCGAGTGCAGAGAGCAGAGGGGAGAGAAGTGCATTTGGCCATAAATTGCTGATACCTCTTGCTCGGTGAAGGTGAGCACCACCCACCTGTTTGGTACAAGAATCATCATGGGAGCTACAGAAAAATTGTTCACAAGTTAGTGAGGGTGCAATTGCCACCAGGTCAGGCCGTTCTGCCCTTAGAGCTAGTTCTGTTACTGCCATTCCCACCCAGTCAGACATGGGTTAGACAGGAGGCGAGGCGCACTCCTGTGTGCAGGCAATTTGTTTCTCATGAGAGACACCGAATGCCCACAGTATTCCACGGTCTTACACTCCAGTAAAGTCTGTCACCCAAGAAGGAAGCTTTTACTTCCACACATTTTGTTTTCAGTTCAGCAACTACTTATTTCCTTCTGAAAAAACAAAAAAAAGTGTTTGACCAGTTTGTGCCCTACAACCACCAGACTTTCCACTCACAAGCGTTGAGTATTAAGCTACACTTTGTCCATTTATTCCCTCCCACTATATTGTTGCTTCCCAAGATGATCTGCAGTTGGCTGGAGGGTCACCTTCTCATCGGTGCCACAGACTGAGAACCATTGTGCTAAGGGCTACACAAAAGGGGCTGAAAGATGAGTGTGTTTCAGAGACAGTTTGAATTTTCAAGACACAGTTGTTAAAGAATTTTCTTTACTCACCTTTTTCTTCAGTGCACTTGTGTATGACTCGCTATTGGCAAAATAAAGTGATGCATTAGCTTGAAATATTTTTATTCCAGGATATTCTTTAACCTAAGGAAAAGAATATTGGATGTGCACAGTTAAGTATTGCCTGCACTAGAAAAGAAGCTCCTGTGTGATCACAAGGCACATGAACATGCAGCCCACAGCCAGCCCTGACTGGCTATCAACATGTGTCAGACAAATAGGGTCAGCACTGTCGCGAGCAAAGACAACCAGAAGATCAGAACCTCCACCTTTCCTGGTGTAACACTGCACACAATCAATGCCATGTAACATTTCTCCTTTATAACAACAAAATGTACAGCCATAAAAAGGCATTAGATAATTGCAGTTCTCTGATGTTGCTTTCTGCAGCACCATGAGGAAATCGTGCAGATCTAGGAATGCTTCCTTTTAGCCTCCCTTTCTACAGGCATTTCTCTTATTTCTCTTTTTCTGTCTCTCATTTTTGTTTCCTGTCTCCTCAGGTACCGAAAAATAGCCTTTCAAATCTCTGTTTTTAAACAGGCCTTCAGATAGGTCTCAATGTCACTACTTCCCTCTACTTTAAATGAAGTGATCTCTAAAACAGGCTGCACTCTGACATTTTACACATAAATGACCTGGCCAGCAACAGAGCTCCAGCTGCCATATGCTGCCAACCCTGTCTTTATACAGGAGGAGGAAACGCTAACTGCCTTCAGTATAACAAAAACAGAGGCTCCTCTTTGCGTAGAACTATAAACATGCCCACAAATACTTTTGATTTGTATCATATTCAAAGCAGAACTGGTGGTGAATTTTCAGATTACAGCATCATCTTTTCCCATAGGTTTTTACAGACTGGTTCCTTAGTAAAAAAAACCCAACATGTACTGCTTTCACCAGCTTTTGGTTGAACAAAATGGCATTTAGAAGCAGCTAAGTGCATGGCAAGCAATTGTGCCATTGATCATGTATAATTAATGAGCAGGGGATAGGTGGAGGTAGGGAGATGCTGTTTAGAACAGTTTGTGCAATTCTGAAGAATAGATCAGTTTGGATCCTGGGTTCCATGGATTTCATGCAATACTGCCACAAAAGTAAAGAAGGAGGCCTTGTATGCACCTATGTACATCACAGGTTTAGCAGTGGTATTCCTATAAACCTTACCATTTTGTATGAGCTAGTACAATGGAACTAGTATAGAGGTTACTTTTGATCACCTGGAGAAATGTACACGCAGTACAAACATTTTGAACAAAACAACTTTTACTACTAAAATCAAATTTCTTTTCTTTCCTTTCAACACGGATGAATGCCAGGCACACAGCACAGTACATGCAGTATCATAGGGCTAAGCAGCAAATTGCCACAGGCGTCTTTGCTCCACTACTTAAAACTCTTCAGAAGAGAAGAACACATTCCTACCTCTTCGTACTCTTCCACGTCACAGTAGATGTCAGTGTCAGGGATCTGACCAAGGATTCTATATTGAGGGCTACAGAGGAAGGGAAGCAAGTGTTTCAGTATTATCACTTATAAGGTGGAAAAGCAAGTGTTCAATACAGATTGAAACTTATGTTAAATGGTCACTCTGCAATGCCTGTCTGGTACTGGTTTATCTAAACGTGGTCAAATGCAGTGGACAGTTTACGGCAGGAACATAATAAAGGGGCCATTTGGTGTCGAGGCAAGTTGGTTTCTCTCAGTGCAAAAACAAAAAAAAACCTTAGCAGTGTAACGTTGTTGCTTTCTGAAAAGCACAGGCCAAAGCATGCAAAGTTACAGAGCAAATTCTCTTCAGCATGAACTAGTACAACTCCATTGACTATCTTGCAAATATGGAAACTCATACTGGCAGAAAATACGCTGCCATTTCATAGAGCTACGCTGCTCCCAGGACTGTGCCCGAGCAGATGAACATTCCCAACTCTCAAGCAGCGTGACAGCAGAATACATTATTGTTTTATTTGGAAGAACAAAACCATATAGAGATTGCAGAAAAATACTATTATTCATGCAGAGTGTAAACCTCAGAATTTGGTTTCATCCCAATGTAGAACGAAGCCAAATACATTTTCTATATGAAATACAACTATATATATACCAAATACAATTTTTTCTATACATTTTCCACCGAAATATCCCAGACCCTGAGCCTGGAAACCTCACATGATAGTCCTATCCACATATGCAAGAAATCATTTCACCATAGACCTAGAAAGCTCTACAGTAAAAGCTTTGTCACTTTGAAAGGGGAGAGAGGAGAAGTGATTTGAAGAACTAGAAGGGCAGGCACAATTTTTTGATGAATTAGAACTTTCTTATAAAACAGCTAGTGATAACCTGACAATTCCTGCTCAATTTTGACTAGTGCACAAAAAAAGTAATAATTTACTTGAACTAGCATCAAGCAGATTTGAAATTCTAGACATCTGAAACTCTAGACATTAAAAAAAAAGTAAACACGAAGATTAATCACTGTAAGAAATCAAAATTCTTCTGTTTATTATTGAAATTACAAGTTTGTGCCCTCTAGAAATTCTGTTCTCAGAAAAATAAAATGTGAACCCTGGATCAGAGCCACGAGGCACGACCTACATTATGAAGCAGGTTCTATACTGTACACAGCTGAAGAGGGTGGAAAGGTCTTCTGCTTATTTGCACCCCTTAAGCAAACAAAAGCACACAGAAGATCAGCAAACACTAATTTTGATAAAGAAGAAATCTGACCTTTGTGTTCTGTAAATAACGGTTATCATTGCAAACGCTACTGCAGTAAGCAAACCATAGTCTAGTCCCAGGAAAAGAGAAGCCACAAAAGCTACCACCCAGATGGCCTAAAACAAAGAAAAGCTCTGAATTATTATGCATCCGTTCCTGTTAACAACAAAAACAATAGCATATTTCAACCTCAAAGCTTCTGTTCAGGAATAGGCTGCAATGTAAAACATCATGAGAGCAAACTGTAATCACCTTAACCTTTCAGAAAGGCATAAAAGCTCAAGGCACACTAACATAACATCTGACAAATTGTCACATATTAATTAATGCCTTAAGTCCTGTTCTCCAAGGAATCCTCTGTTACCAGCAGACCCCAAACTCCTTAGAATAAAAAAATATTCAAGGCCTGTAAGTAGCTCTCACTTACTTCCATCAGACAGTTAATCCAGGAGAAAAATGCCACCAAAATGCTCCCTCCAATACACTCTTAGTTCTGGCCCACTCCGGCCAGGTTTTTGATATGTCTTAAAAGATGGCAAATATCTTCAAGTAGTTTCTTTTGTCACTCTGTTTTTCAAATTATTCTCAGACATTCTCACAGCTTTCAGAGCTGTTCCTATAGCAACACTGCAAAAGCTTTGCTTTTACGGCAACCAAACTACTTCTGACCCAAGTTAAAGGTTGTTGAACAACAACAAAAACACTGTTGTCTGCAGCAGGTTGCTCTCCCAGGGTACTTACAGCTCCATGCCTTGCATTCATCAGCAATGCAACACCAATTTATAACTCTTGGGTAAGTTTCTGCCCTGTTTTGGGGGTTAGGAAGACGAGGAGCAACAGATTTAATACAGTAAAATATATGCGCTGAGCTGTGCATTACTCACCAGCTCAATCTTACTGGTTCTCCAGAAGTGCGCGATATCTCCAAACTGTTTAAACATTCCTTTCAGGTTCACCATGACAATTGCAGCTAGCACCGTCTAAGAAGATTACACAAATGCAATTTTCAGATGCAAAATAAACCTAATGCCAAGTAAGAACTTCAAAGCATCACAAACAACTGTATTTCTCTGCTCTATACTGATATAAGTCTACTGAACAGTTGTTCCATTTAAAAAAACCCTAACTTTTCAAGTAGTTCAGTGGAGACGTGCTTTTACTGCAGCTGCAGACACAGCAAGCCAGAGTCACTACAGTTTGATTTACTCTTTCCTGGCAAGAGAAATCACGTATTTCTGAGCTCATGCTGCTGCAATTATAGTGCCCGTAGTGCCTGAAGCAGCTAGGCTATAATCTCAAATTCAAGTTTCTCTACAATATATTGCAACAATTACTGCAACAGTCCTATAGGTGTAACCCAAGGTACAGGAAATGCATATCATCCTATGCGTGTCACCAGAACTGAAGTCAGATTATATTTATTCACGTAAATATATTTTTATAAAAATAAGTAAAACTGCAGCAAAACCAACTCATTATGCTGAGCCATCACCCAGCCCAAACCCTCTCCTAGCTGAGCTATTATTTCTTTTAACTTTTTGACCTCTTCCCAGAACTCGTACGCTGCAATCAAATGGGGTCAGCAGGACTAGGGAAGTGATTGTACCCCTGTACTTGGCACCGGGGAGGCCACACCTTGAGTGCTGTGTTGAGTTTTGGGCCCCTCACTACAAGAAGGACATTGAGTTGCTGGAGCGTGTCCAGAGAAGGGCAACAAATCTGGTGAGGGGTCTAGAGAACAAGTCTTACAAGGAGCAGCTGAAGGAGCTGAGGTTGTTTTGTCTAGAGAAAAGGAGGCTGAGAGGAGACCTTATTGCTCTCTACAACTACCTGAAGGAAGGTTGTAGCCAGGTCAGGGATTGGTCTCTTCTCCCAAGTAACAGGCAATAGGACAGATGAAATGGCCTCAAGTTGCACCAGGGGAGGTTCAGATTGGGTATTAGGAAAAATTTCTCCACTGAAAAGAGTTTTCAAAGATTGGAACAGGCTGCCCAGGGAAGTCGTTGAGTCACTATCCCTGGAGGTGATTAAAAGATGTGTAGATGTGGTGCTGAGGGACACGGTTTAGTGGTGGACTTGACAGTGTTAGATTTGCAGTTGGACTCAATGATCTTAAAGGTCTTTTCCAACCTTAATGATTCTAAAGGGGAATTGTTTGAATGTATCTTTATGTTCTAAAGACAGAGTCCTCCAGAACATCCAATATTAAAAACAACAACAAAAAGCATGCTGGATCCTTCAAAACGTTATTCATTTCTAGTCTAACTCTGAGCATAACTGCGTACAAAATGTAAAGGTTTCTGGATCAAGGCCTAACTGTGTTGCCTACTAATCATCCCACAATCTCTATTTTAAGCAATACTCACTAGCCTCTGTTCAGTGACAATGACAGTGTCAGAGACTTGACAACACCTAAGAGGCAAACCCCCCTTACCTGTGGAAGCGGTTCAAAGAGGTAACCAATAGCCACAATTACCAACAGAACCATAATTGAAGAAAGAGCACCTGCAATCTGAACAAAAGAAGCCAGAAATTAATTTATAAGTGTCCCCAAAGTGCAGTATTACTGATCAGCTAACCCCTCCCTTGCTTTCCACAAGGCTGGTTGTTCTTTTCATCCCTCCCACTCATTCATCCATTTTGGCTGTTGTGCAGCTTTCTATCCTGGCCCAATCCGGATTTGGAAGATGGGAAACTACAGTTATTCCTTCTGGCCCAGGCAGAGAAATCTGGCAATCTAGTGAAGCTTCAGACTTTAGCTTTGGAGCTCCAAAAAGCAAACTTCTGTGAGTCAAAATTTGGGTTTACATACCTGAGTTTTCCCACCAGTGCTTTCTTGAACAAGACTCCGAGACATTGAGCAAGTGATTGAAAAGCTTTGGAAAAATGACCCCACAGAATTGCATATTCCCAAGGCAATAAGTTCCTGTGTTAAACAACAGAACAAAACAAATGGCAGTTATACCTAGCAACTGTACAAAGCTGGAGTTATCCATCCTTATTAATAACCACATCCTATTTACAGTGCCTCGTAGCTACCTTATTGTAGAGAATAAGCAACCTTGTTGTAGCTTATACTTGTGGTTCTTACACATGCGCAAGTTGATGCATGTTAAATCATCAGTTAAATAAAGTATCTGATGAAGTGCCAAAGACATTTCTCATCCTTAAATGTTGCAGTAATGAGTCAGACTGAAAACTAAAATGAATGACAACATTGCTTGTTTTAAGGACTTCTTCAACTTTGGGATAACTTGCTTTTTAACCCTGAATATACAAAGAAAATGGTTTGTCATACAAACTCTTTGCTTTCCCCCCTAAACTGTCTGTTTAGTACCATTAGAACCAAGAGCAGCCTCGGCTGTGTTTCCAGACACCAGTGGGTGGTAATCCATTGCTGTATATGAAAATAACAATATGTCTCCACTGCTACAACAGGAAGATCCCACAAGAGAACCGTTACTATGAGTGAGATCAGAGCTCCATCTACCTTTGTGTTGTGTTTCTGATGCCCAAGATAGTATTTGTTTGTAATGAGGACTCCCCAGACTACTCTGCATCCTGCTATTTGTAACTGAAGTGATTTGAGTTACACATTTTCAATAGTTCTCAATGAGTTTTTCCTCTTCGCAAATGTACAATCATTTTTGATTCATTTAAACACTCAGCATGCACTGCATCCTGTTTGATAGTTTAACATCGAGGTGAAGTAGCATCTGGCACCTCCTGAGGAAAAGATCTAGATGCTTAACTTGGGTGAATGATGATTATTTTAACTAATGTAAATAGAGCTGATTCCACTCATGCGGCCATGGATTTGCCCTCTTCTCTTTTTGGGTAACACAGAAGAGTGACATGAAGGATGAGATTCCTCTGACCAGATGTAAAATTCTGTAGATAAAAGTCAATTTAACTCCATTTACTCTCAGAGGAAGACAGCTGTTTTGAGAAGGGGGAACAGCTGATCTGTGCTGCATCTGGTGCTTGCTGTAGGAAATGAATTACAGTTTACGAACTCTCTGTCTCCCTTGACACCAAAATGGTATCAACCAATAATCCAATTGCAATATTGATTCTAAATTGCACAGGAAGGGGGCAGGTAGGTGAGGTTGACATATCATTTTAGTTTTAGAGAGTCCTTTAACTACAGCCTTTATCACTGAAATCATCATGAGAATGCTAACTACAGACAGGGCTGATTACTGCCCCAGGAAATGATGAGATGCTTATTTGCAAGGGGTGGGAACAAAAAGAAACTATAAAACATAATTGACATTTCTAAACCTTTGATAATAGTTCTTTGACATGTAAGGGCATTGAATTTATCACATGGGAACACCATGTTTTGCTCTATTACAGAAGGCAGAGATAAAATAGCTGCCCATCAGGACAGTAGGCTCAGTAGCGTCTGTGCCAACAATTAATATTCATGCATACATCCAAGTCAAACAGAAGCAAGATTCCCAAAATTAAGATAAAAGTGAAACTGGTTATTAAAATACAGCCAGAACTTAAAATAATTCCTGGTATTTAAACGTGTAGGCTCTCAAAAACCAGATCTGATTTGACTATGAAAGAAAAACTCATTTTTATCCAGTATCCCATTCCACTTTAACGATGTAACAAAGGTGCTACTGAGAATTTTCAACAAAGCAATCCCAATACTTTTACCTGATTCCCATCAATGGCGTAACCATGTTTCAGGGCAAAGATCTTGGCCATTGATACAGCCATCGAAAATCCAACTATCGCTATAGCTATTGCATCCACAAATATTGCTGGGATGAGCTGAATATCAGGAACTGCTGGTGCACGTAACCTTGGAGATAAAATAAATATTTAAAAATTACTACAATAAAAGCTACATGCTATCGGAAAAGGTATAGTTTGAATAAGAATATATCATCCCTACCCTTGAGGAATATTCCCAACAACGTCCACTCTGTATGACTCAGTCAGGTTCATTCCAGCTGAAACTCCTGTGCCAATAATTACCTAAAAATCCACAAATACATTTGTAAACATGAGCTAGAAAGACATAAAGCATCCTGAAGAACTAACAGCAGTTAGCTGATTGTGAATAATACACACAAGGGATTACATTTATTTGTCAATCAGTTTTCTAAGAGTTAGGGGGGTAAAGAAGCAGATAAAAAGGAGGAAGTTATCACGATTTTATCTCCATCATGTTTAGCCTCCACTGATCTTATAAAGTTTTCTTGGAAACAGTTAAATGGAACATGCTATGGTATGATCTGAATCACTTGAATTCCCTTAGCCTGAGCCAAGCTCTGGCAGAATAGTGTACTGAGAAATTAAATGCAAGGACAAGCCAAGGACGTCTGCACTGCCATGTTTTCATGTGCATAACCTGCATTCTATCTGTAATGAGAACTGGTGCAGCAGCAGTGAAAGAACAGGTGTAAGATTACTTTGCTGCTGCCTTACTATCAAACAATACCCTATTACACCACCTCCATCATCTCTCAACAGCATCCCTTTACTTTGTTCCTTCTAACTAGACTGTCCTCGTACCTCCAGTTATTGCCTTTCTCAGCTCTGACTTTGTGCAGGTTGTTTGAGAGCTCTAATTATCCAGAAACTCATTTTTAAATCCAACCACTTTTAAAGGTGAAAGGTTATCTGAGATGTGGGCTGTGTGGGTAGTAAGATAGTCTGCTTTATCTATGGATTTTAGAGTAGTCATTTGAAACAGAATCACCACTGTGGTCAGTTATCAGTCTCAGAAAGAGAGAAAGGAAGGTTAAGGAGTAAGTCCCACCAGTTCCTGCTCTTCTCTCTACCACTGCATTCTAAAAAGCAAGCAAGCCCTGAACAACCTGTGAAACAGGCATCTATAAGCACCTTCCTTCAGGAAGGGGGTCTAAACTCTTGGACTCCAAGTGGGAAATTGCCACTCAGAGACATTGTCTTGAAGAGAATCATTCAGGGTGCCAAAACTCCAGGATAGGGCAGGTTTTACAACAAATCTCTACCTATCCATTGCCATAGAGAACAATGGGTTTTCACAGAGAACTGGGTTTTCAATTCTTCTTTGGGACTTTATGCCTAAAACTTGTGTACGTCAGTCCTTAACTTTATTCAACAGAAGTTACTCTAAAGCTCAACTAGACTCAATATAAAATTAGATGGTTTCTACAGCTTTAGAATAGTTACATAATTTAGCTAAATAATTACACAACTGGCTTACCACAATGATCTCCATAGGAATAGGAACTGGGAGCTTCTTCTTAAACCGGAGATTGATTTCCTTGCCGATCAACAATAGAACAATGCATGTTAATCCAACAATCAATGCAGCAATATTGGTCGTTGTTATTTTTGAAAGCACAGCAGCTATGCTCTGTAACACAACAGAAGTACCATAATTACTCCATGAAGATCATATTCGTTCAAATGAATTTATTTTCTTAAGAAATCTGCCACAAAAGAGCAAATTATACACTACTGTTCAGCTGTGTTTTCATTCTGCATTTTATAACCACAGTGAATCAGTGCCTCACCAAAATCCCCATTGTTCCCACAAAACACAGTAGTTCAGAGTATCTCGTTTACAACACCAGCCTTCCTCAAATGGGGCAAAAATTTAGAGGAACAAACTCTCATGCAGGAAAAAGTCTAAACTAAACCACATCTTTTACCCTCAACATTTTCACCCATTTTTCATACTGGCAGCCACTTGAAAGCAGTAAGTGCTAACCCCTTCTAATACCTTCAAATATTCTTTGGCAACTCACGTCTACTTAGAGCTGCATAAACCATTCTAAAACGATAAAGCTGCTGATACAACCATTGAGGTTACCATAGCAATACGATTAAATAACAGTGAACTTGCAACACTGCTGAACTGGCCATTATTCCAAATATCTTTTAGTTGAAAATGCTATTAAAATGGTGTTAGGAAAGAAAGCTTGCTGGAGCACACAAGTTGCTAGAGGGTAAATGATTCCCCTACCAATTACTACTCCTTCTTCTACTGCATTTAAAAAAAATAAAAATAAAAATAAATGACCACTGGAGAGGTTGTTAAAAGAAGATGTACATACCTTCTTTAAAAAGAAAGAAAATTAAAGTAACTATCACGATATTATACAGTCAGGATGTCTTGGCAGTACATCTTGAATGTATACCTTCCCTATTTGTTTGGCAGTTAGTATTTCTGGCTTCCGGATTAGTGAACTAAACAGTAAATTTAGGAATTAATCATTAGTGCAGCCTTGTTTCCAAAAGGTTTGATCTATCTGCACAACTAGACAAAAAAGATTCCCACAAAAATATTTTCTATAGCCTCCATGTAGTTGAGATCCTGAAGCTTCCTTATTGCTGAGCCATCAACCTGCTCAACAGATTTTTAACAGATATCTAAGATCTTCTCAGGATCCACTCAGGATTTCTTGTCTGCAAAAATCAGAGCATTGATTTTGTGATAACCACTTGGGGCTTCCTAGACTGGCAGGCAAATCAGATTCAGCTGCATTTTAACTTTGCCTGTTCATAACAGCAAGTTAAAAGCTTTGGTTGTGATTTCAATTAGAAATGTCCCTTTGAACAAAGGGAACATGAATTTGCTGCACAGGATCCATAATACGTTTTTCAGAGTGCAACTGTCAATTTTAAATTCAAGTGAACAAGAGCTTTTGGTTTTATTTAAATCCTACTAGTCAAACCATAGCTTTATACTGCGTGGTTTGTCTTCCGTCCTCTTGCATTATGTGTTAGACAGAAGGTGGAAGACCAGGCTATGAGCTACATCAAATGCTGGATCTCTACGCACTCCGAACAATCAGTTTTAATGCTTAGGGTCTTTAACAAATACCAATATTTGACTCTGAGTGTCCTTATTTCAAAATAGTTTTTCCCACTGCTCTAAAGAACAGGTACATTTATGATGACACAGCCCTTTGTGTCCAACCACACTACAAAAGAGCTTACAAACAGGAAATGAAGAATACTCCCATCAGAAATTGTGTGTGAAATTAAAGAAACAGAGACTGGGCAAGGTTCTGAGAACATTTCCTAGCTTTGCCAAACAAGTCTGGTCTACAGCAAACCCTTTTAGTAGCACATTTTCCCATGATGTACAATAAACTTGCTTCAATGAACATGATGGGCAACATTATCTGTTAATTAATGCCATTAATGAGGGCAACATTATCTGCTCATATTACAAAATTGCATTTAGCGGAATCCTAAAATCTGCCCATCTCAGACCATGCTGATCAATCAGGTTGCACCCAAGCTGCACTTTAAGATGCTCTTATATTGCTATGGCACTTAAGACCTCACCTCCAGTTTCGAATATTGAAGCATTATTCTACTTAGCCAAAATAATTAAAAAAAAAAAAGAAAGGAAAAAGCATAATTACTAGATCCAGACAATGCAGAATGTGCATGTTTAGCAAATGTAGTTACTCACATATACAACTGAGAGGGGTCCACTGTATCGGCTAGTCTTAATGCCAAGGAGATACTTTAATTGAGAAGTAAAGACATGAACCGCAGCAGCAGTAGTAAATCCTCGCACCAGAGGCTCCGTTAGATAGATGGCTACAAATCCAAATCGAAGGAGACCTAAACACAACTAATGAAGAAGAGAAATATTAACCATGTGATTCCTGCTGTAGCCTGAACATCAGCACTGTATAGCAGACAGGCCACAGTACACCTCTGACCTCGATACTCAAGCCAGATCAGGCAAACTGGAACTTGGCCTTGCCGTGCCACTGGCAGGTACGATGTGGTACATGGGTAAACATAGGTGTCCATGCATTTATGGACAGATTAGAGACCATCAGGTTGAGTTTTTCTGATGGAACAGGAGAAAAAGGGAAGGGGGGAGGTCCCATTTTTCCCCATCAGGCCAAGATGCCAGACAAAGACTTGCTTCCAAAGTATCCCTCCCCACTTCTGTTACGTGGCTGGCATGAAGCAGCCTGTGATCTGCACTATGCAGTGCTGAAGCACAAGTCTAGTGACAGGGATCCACCAGGACCCAGCGCCCCTTGCAACTGCCAGTCTGGCAGCAGCATCTGAACTTGCCCTTACAGCAAACTGCAAGCACCTACCTGGATAATTCCTGAAAGAAAGGCGAGAGTCACGGCTACCTGTACCCTCTTGGTATCCCTGGCATCAAAATCAAGGGACTCTGTAACATTAGTAGAGTTATAGCCTACAGGCATCATTTCATCAGGCACTTGTCTCACAGCAACGCCACCAACCATCATACTAATCACAGCAAAGGTACCTGAAATAAGAGGGAGAGGAAAATAATTGGTCAAAATTCTTGTGCCTCTTTATTTTTTGTTTAGGACTGGTTCTTATTAAGAGACATGTGGAATTAAACTATAATAGTTTTCTACCTAGATATTGTATTTTTTAGTCCCAAAATCTGCTCCAGTGCTCAGCACCATTAAAGCTAGTTAGATGGTAAACATATGCCTCTACAGTTAGTAAGCACCATAATTTTCTCCTATCTCAGTTCTGTTATGCAAATTAAAGATTCACCCTGGCCACACAGACAGCTGACTGCAGCAATGAAATTACAGTTCAGGAGTTCTCAGCACACATTTCCAGATCTAGTCTGGTAAAAGATGCTCTTCTATTCCCTCCTAAGTAGGATGGATAAATCAACAATAAAAAAATTCTGCTAATGTTTAACATATTCGAGTTTCTCCTATTCATTTAAATTTGAATTTAAGGAAAACAACTACACTTTCTAATTCTCCAATTTTATTTATTACAACTTTATTAAACACACGTGCACACACACAGACTTTCAGTTATCCATACAGATATACCTATTGATATGTGCTTGGAGGTTCCAAAAAAAGTATATAGAAAGACAGGATAAAATGAAGAATATAGGCCAAATACTGGGGGAACAGCTGCCAGCAAAGCATAGGCTAAACCTAGAAAACAGACACAAATACATATGTTAGGCAAACAACAAAAATAAACCACCTGAAGCAAAAAGATTTAAGCCGACTAAAATTGACAACACCTAGGAAATCTAGTGACATATCACAGGTTTAAAAAGAAGTATTGTAGGGAATACTCTTTAATGTGTATAATACTGTAGGGCAGCGCCTAGAAACTTGATGGTTTGAGTCAGGAAACCAGAAGTCTATAATTACAGGCATTGCAGGTGCGTGTGTGTTTGTGCATACATTTGTGCACCCCTACACTCATTGTTTTGCCTTTGTGGCTGGAAGTACTTCTTGACAGTCAACACTTTTTGTTGCTTCTGTCTTCATCTGTCAAAGAACGTAATAAAAGACACCCAAAACCCTACCACCAGTGGGACACGTTTGATTTTTCTCCTCTTTTTCTAACCAGACATGATCTTCATGGTAATCTATGACTGATTAAACACTTCCCTCCTCACCCCAGAACGAGTGGGATGAAAACAACAGTTTATGTTTCCACAAAATATGCTCCAAAATGTAAAATAAGCAGAGAAGCATTGCTTACAATCTGTAAGGACATAGAGCTTATACAGTCTGGTATTCTTCCCAAAAATGAAGTCCTTTTTGTTACTGAGCCCTGTCTGGTTCCATGCAGTGGAAGTATGATCCACACCGTTCCTATTCATGGGTGGGGCTGGTAACATGGCAATGGAGCAAATTACAAAAGGAAGCAAAGGTTCACCCACCAAGGAGAAATCGTGATACTCAAAAACACCTCTTCCTATTATTTTATTTTTAAATTGAGACACAAAGCATCAGGCTATCATGAAAGAACAAAACCAAAAAGGGATCTTCTGTGTCACCCAAGCACTCTTGTGCAGTTTAATAGCTCAGCCTTGCTCATGCACTAAGCAATGTCTGAGTCCAGACCAAGAATTCCTATTCCTATCAAAACTGGACTGATGCTGTCGTTATATTTGCTTGCAGCAAAGAGCTCTTTATTAAGTACTTCTGAAACTCACCCTACATATCACCTCTGGCCCCAGGGCCACCTCTTATTCCCAGAGTATCAAAAGAACACTCTGTACTATAACAGCCTGGCCTGTAATACGGTGATGAACTTAAAAGTACAAGGGACCAAAACTGAAATCAGTAGTTTCAAAAGGAGGAGGGTGGGTCTATGTGAAACTCCTGATCTGAATACCCTTTTATTCCTTTTCGTTTTCATTTGTACTGGCATTTTTAAAGGCTGTCAGTGCCAAGGAAATAAAGAGATATTGACATGACAGGAGTTCACGGCTCAAACATCCTGGTCATCATAGTTCTGCCTGGAATGATTCCAAGGCTACTCTGAACTCATGCTTGCTATAATTACATCCATTCCAGAAAAATAAAAGTTCAACTTTTGTCTTTTTACAAACGGAAAGATTAGGGGAAGTTCAAGGGCATGTCTGCAATCACCAAAGAAAAGAATAATGTTTAGTTTAAAACAAAGTCACAAAATTAAGTATAAAGTTCACTGCTGACCACTTAAATTTTAATGTCCTTATCTGGTCATCGCATAAACTGTGTTTCAGTATAAAACTGGAAATGTTTGTGTCTAGTACATGACAGATTTGCCTGACATGACTTATCAGTTTAAGATAAGCTGATGTCTATATTTGTGTAAGAAAAAAATATCCTTAAGTATAAAAAATTGCACAAAGCCAGGAAGATGCAGAAATAAAGAAGTCAATTGCACAGACTAATTTAGGCTATTCCATTGTTTTAATGGGTTATTGCCTATTAAAATCTAGGCTTCTCAGATTTACAGATTTGTTCTTCAGACCTGCCTCAGCCTTAAGGGGAACGAGAGAGGTGGAAATATGAAATAAGCCAAAATGCAAGTGAACTTGTATATGCTTAATTACATTACCCTTATCATGAGGACTCCACTGGACTGGGTTCCGCTCAAATTCAAGAATTCTCTCTACTCCAAGACCTCCTGGGGAAATCTACTGGGACTGTGGCAGCTGTTGTGAAGCTGCCATTCCCAGAGCAATAATGACACCCTATAATGATATTGCTTTAAAAATGCTGTCACTTTCTAACCTCGTAGCAGTTCTGAAACTGCTGATAGTAAGGTGTGAGGATGAACAAAAGATTCTGTTGGTCCAGTCACCAAGAGGTAAACAGAAGAATGAACACTGGCTTTCTCTTCATCTTCCACAGAGCCTGCTCCTGCTTCAGGGTTAGGCTCTACTTGGGGTGAATCTTCCAAGTAATTTAATAGAAATTCCACAGATTTGCAGTCTTGTTATAAAAGACACTTTTGACTTATTTCCACCATGTAAATTATTTCCCACTAGTTTGGTTCCAGCTTAAACTGGTGACTTTTAGCCTTAAAAGGGATCAATCTCTGGTTTCTCGCATGTTCCTCTTCAGTTAAATTTACTTTGGTTACTTTGCAACAGTTGCTCTCCTGAAACATTATGGCTACTAGATACTGCTACCCACTGTAGCAAATTTGCTAAAACTTCCCAGGGTGAGGAGATCAGAAAATAACTTCAGGGAAGGTTTAGACATGCACTGAAACTTTGAAAAGTTGTTTTGTCATCATGAGCTGTTAGTATTGACCAGAAAGGCAAGTTTCTTTTGGGGTTTGCTGCATATCACTGACTTGCAGTTTTAAGGGAATCATCAGTAGGGGCTGGTCTGCAGAATGCTGTGCTGGTCTCTACACACCCCACTGAAATACACATCCTATTCTCATGTGCACCTCTTCAGGAATCCAAGCACTACTGTGAGAGCACACACAGGAAAAGCACAGAAGAGGATAAATAAATCCAGAGAGACACTCACCTTGAGGAAGCTGCATAACCCCAGTGCTTATACCTGAGATAATGTCTCCTAATAAGTATTCCTTCACGGGATAACGGGGAAGCCATTTTAAAATTGGTATGCAACTGTAAAGATGAGACTTGGCTTTTTTAGAAGAACAACTGAAAAAACAAAGCAGAAAGAAAAAGTTAGACACAAGCAGGGGACAAACGGGTCAAAAAAATAGTCTTTCATCCCTATACAGGGAAACAGCTCCATTAATGGCAGGCTCAGACCCCTGTTGACAGTAATTTCTGGACAAAGTTTAAGCACAAACAGCTATGACTCCAGTTAATTTAGCCCTTTATCACATGCTGGTTGCTGTTCACATACTTTATGGAACTGGAGAAGAGAATCCCTGTCTTGTGAGGCTGGAGGTTAGTGGGAAGTGAAACTGTTCAAGTCCATGCACTACTGAGCAGTCACACAACACTTTTTGCTGAGATCGTTCCTAGTAACAATCCCCTGAGGACAACTTTCTTTCTGACAATGGCTTTCATTCATCAAAGTACTTTGCGATGCTTTTTTCCTATTTTTATTTACTATTTCTGTGCTTTATACCATTTTGATTATAACATTTTACATTACTGTGGGTTTTTGAAAAAATATTATTTTACTAATGCTTGTTACTATCACTGGTACTGACAGGCTAACTTTAAGGTTATTTGAGAACATAACCTTTCTTTGCCCTGAGAAAAAGAGCACTGAAGCCAGTGACACCAATCCTTGTGTCTCTTAGCAGAGTTATTAACCTTTTGAAACCCTGACTCATGACAAAGGAATAGAGCCAGGAAATATATCTCTCTATCCAGTACTGCCATGAATCATACTTTGATTGTACTGTGGTAAGAAAGTATAACCTTGGGCAAAAATATAACACAGGGATCATATAAATGCTTTTCTGTGTAGGGGAACTGCAAGAGAACTCCAGAGATTTGTTAATATTTCTGAATTCTCATGGGACTAAATTGCGTAGTGAAGAAGCTTATTGCTACAAGTGAGGAACTAGAGTCATCCACACTTCTCTATGTTTAGAGAATCACAAGAAGTCATATTTCAGGAGGATTTTGATCCACATATTTTTTTTATTCAGGATAGATCAGTTTTTTGTGGAATTAGGTTCCATTACCATTAGAATGGTCATTTCATTAACCAAAACAAATCTCCAAATGTCAAATCAGGTGAACAGGAATATTTTACAGACGAGCACTTAGAAATCACTTGTTGTCCTGCAGAACAAAGTTCTACCAAGAAATTGAATCAGCTCTGCAACTGAGGCAGGCAGGCATTGAGAGCTTAGCTAGAATAAGTTTTTCTTCACTATTCTCTGGTACCACAGAGCACAAGTTGCACAGTTACAAACATTTCCTGTCTAACCAGGTACTTAGATTGCAAAGTATTTTTTTAAAAGCTACAAAATGCCTCTATTAAATCCTTATTAAATTAATGATTTAGATTTCTACACAGCTTGTCACACACTTCCATTCTTCTTCCCTGAAAGGATCATGTGAAGCATAAATTTGGCTGTATTTCCATGTAAAAAGGACAGATATTTTTCTGGGTCTCATGTCAGATGATTTGAATAATACTTCACATTCCTATGCTGCATATTCTTCCTTTGCACATTGATGAAGGCAATTCAACTAATTTAGCCAACATTTCGTAATCTTGTTATATAGTAACATATAAAATCACATACACAGCTTCATCAGTCTTGCTGAACAATCAAAGTAGAACAAGTGCTTTCATTTTTTAGGTTTCTTTGAAGAGATTACCAGCTATGTGCATGAATCAATTAAGAATTAGAATATTTCTAATCAATAGAAGAAAGATAAGAAACAAAACCATACCGACAAGAATGTGCAATCTTCTGCCTTAAAGTCCGAGGTGTTCTTTCTCGCCTGTGCAGCTGTCCTTGCAAGAGCTCCTCGTTATAGATTGGTCTCTGCACACAGTACCTCTGGGTTTGCTCATGAGATGCCTCATGTTCTTGAGAATGTTCCATAATTGATCTCACGGAGCAGGAGCCAAGGAAGAACAGTCCCACAGCCTCCACTGAAAAACCTAGTTGCAGACAAAGTAAGTTTGGTTACTTTTTTAACCTCAGATTTGGCATTTCCTTTCAAAGAATGTATTTTGACAAGCTAGAGGCAATACCTGTGAATGCAGTTTAAAAGCACTAATTAGTCTGCAACAGGAGTAAGTAAATAAACCACATTCACAATCTTTACTCTATGGAAGACATTAATCTATGCATCTCTTAGGTAAAGAAAGCTTTTGCATTCATTACTCTGTAAATACCTGAAGAAACAAAATTGGAAGGTTATATTCATGCTTATCTGGATTTTGCCTCCTTGGTTTTTAAAGGAAACATCAGTGTTGAAGGGAGATTACTTTATTGCTGAGTTACTTCCTGCTTACTCATAAACTGTCACGTCTATCTCCAAAGACAGAACTCCAATTTCAACACTGAGAAAGTCACTTCTTTCTTCCAGAGAGCCAGTTGCTTCCTGCATCTATCCACCTGCTTTCTCCTCCCTCTGTTTCACACACTTCTTTTCCCAGAAAGCATCTCAAGGATGCACAATTCACTACTTTCAAAAAGTTATTCTTTCAATGGATGTGCCATTTACCGCTATTTTCAGTTCCTCACCCACTAAAACAGGAGTCAGGAGATTTACCCAATTTTAAAACTAGCCAGAAGGTTTGTAAACATCTATTTGTGTGTCTGATTCAGTGCCATAAATATCTTAATATGTTTAGGAGATATTCTGTTAATTTCTTTGCCCTGTGTTGGCTGCTTCCAGAAACATGGGGCAAGACAATGCAACTCCAAATTCTGAGCCAAATGACAGGACTGCTGTATCGTTAAGCAGAGACGTTGGCTGGCGCTACATTTGATGACAGAACGTGAGTGCAATGGGAAACGGAGCTGTAATTGCGAACAAGGGCCTTGGGCTCCAGTCCAGCAAGTCACTTAAGCATGTGTTTGCCTTCAACTGAGGCAGCTAAGCCAGAGGTGTTTAGTTTTTAGCTCTACATCAATATTTTCTGAGAAAAGGGTCACCATGCAGAAATTAAACAAATTGCTACCTAAACACTCAAGACAAACCTAACCACAACTGGCCCCATATCCTGATTCAGCAAATACAGTCTGCCTGGCAGCAAAATACCAACATTGCTTCCTAAGCCTTCAGTTTGATAAAGGTGCTGGAATTTTCCACCCAAGGCTTGCTATCCTCTGCCTTCCAGGACAGACATGACCTAGCATCTCTTCAGTTCTCCTTCTTTCATAATACATGGTCAGTCACAAAAGGCTATTTTTACCAAAATTATAATTTTCTCTTTATAGCACATTCAAGATGAACTTCAGCTTTATCATGTGAAATAAGGTACCTAAAATTTGATATGATACTGCTCTTACAAACAAAGGTGTTATCAGAGCTTGTTGCCTTTGTACTCCTGAAACACCTTTTAAGATTCTTTTACTTCTTTCCATGGTTTCAATTCACTGAGAAGCCTGAACGACATTTTGTGAACTATTTTCTCATGTTATCATTTAGCATATCGTAACTCTCAGCACTATGATTTTCCCCCCACCTGTAGATTTTGAGCCAGTCAACATTAGAATAGGATTGTTCTACCAGCAGTTCCCATCTGAGCAGCCCTCTGTTTGGTTTGTTGGGTTTTTTTTCCTCTCACCTCCACATTATCACATGTATCTTATTTCATATTTACAGCAATGCTGTCCATAGTAAGATGTATGTTTGGCCACTAACATCTGCAGCACTTTTTTTCCATGCCAATGTCTACCTACCCACAAATCCCAGTTCCTACTTCACATCTTGCCCTTTTACAGAGAGTGAGCTACCCGTGAATCCTAGTGTGTTAACTTCTGGCCAGCAAAACTGAAATTTTAACTACCCTCATGTCTGCTGGAAGGGCAATGCAGCAGGGCACAAGCAATCCAGGAGCCTTCTGAGGTTCACTGATGATAGCTTCCTGCCACAGGTGATGGAGGAGCTGACGAGAAGACATGCTCTGCTGGACCTGCTACTTAGAAACAAGGAAGGACTGCTCAGGAATATGAAGCCTGGGGACAGCCTTAGCTGCAAGGACCATGAGATGGTGGAGTTCAGGATCCTGAGAGAAACAAGACATACAGCAGGCTTACAACCCCAGACTTCAGGACAGCAGACTTTGGCCTGTTCAGGGACCTGCTTAGAAGAATCTCACAGGATGTGGTCCTGAAGAGAAGAAGGGTCTAGGCTGCTTTTAAAGGATTAGCTCCTCCAGACTCAAGAATGGTGTACCCCAAGTAACAGGAATTCAAGCAAGAGTGGTAGGAGGCCTGTATAGACGAACAAGGAGCTCCTGATAAAACTCATAGGTGAAAAAGAAGCATGTAAGAGGTGCCAGCAAGGACAGATGACACAGGAAAAATACAGAGGCACAGTGAGCCTGCAGGGGCTGGGTTAGAAAAGTCAAAGTCCACCTGCAGCTGAAGGACATCATGGAGAAGGACATCAATGGCAATGAGGGGGCTTCTACAGGTATATCAGCAGCAAGAGGAAGAACACAGAAAATGTGGGCCCTCTACCAAGAAGGTGACAAAGGACATGACTTTTGCCTCAGTCTTTATTGGTAAGATCAGGCTTCAGCAATCCCAGCCGCTGAGACCAGTGGGAAAGTCTGGAGCAAGGAAAACGTAAATCAGTGGAAAAGGTAAGCAAACATTTAAACAGAGTGAATGTACACAAGTCCATGGGACCTGATAGGACATGCCCACAAGGGCTGACAGAGCTGGCCAGTGTCATTGCAAGGCCACTCTCAATTATCTTTGAAGGTCATGACAACTGGGGAGTCTCTTGACAACTGGAAGAAAGTCTATGTCACTCCCACTTTCAGGATGGGTAAGAGGAAGGACTTAAGAAACTGCAGGCTGGTCAGCCTCACCGTGATATTTGGGAAGGTGATGGGGAACAAGTAACCCTGGAAATAATTTTCAAACACGTTAAAGACAAGAAGGTGATTGAGAGTAGTCAGCATGCATTTATGAAGGAAAAAATCACTGACTTGATAGTGTTTGATGATAAGATGGCTGGTTTTGTGGAAAAGGGAACGTCAGTCATATTCTTTATTTGTATTTTTCAAGGCTTTGTAAGGCTTTGTCTCCCATAGCATCCTCAAAGACAAGTTGATGTATGTGTTAGCTAAGCAGTGAGGTGGACAGAAAACGGGCTCAACTACCACACTCAAAGTGTTGTGATTAGCAGCATGAAGTCCAGCTGGAGGTCAGTCACTACTGCAGTACCCCAAATGTTGATACATTGGGCCAATATCATTTAATATATGCATTAATGACCCTGATGATAGGACAGATCGTACCTTTAACAAGCTTAGAGATGACACAAAACTGAAGAGTGGTTAATGCACCAGATGGTTATGCTGTCATTCAGAAGTACCTTGACAGGCTGGAAATATGAGCAGACAGGAACCTCATGAAGTTCAACATAGGAAAGCACCAAGTCCTGCACTCTTCCTGGAAGAAATAGCCCCATGCAACAGTAAACACTGGGGATTCAGTCATTGGAAAGGAGATGTGCAGAACAAGACCTGTGGGTCCTGATGGACAAAAAATTTGAACATAACCCAGCAATGTGTCTTCCTGGCAAAGAAGGCCAGCAGCATCCTAGGCTGGAAACACAGCCAGCAGGTTGGGGGAGGTGACCCTTCCCCTCTCCTCAGCAGTGGCGAGGCACCTGTAGAGTGCTGTGTCCAGTTGTGGGTTCCCCAGTGCAAGAAAGGCATGGGCATCCTGAGAGGATCTAGCAAAGGGCCACAAAGATGATTAAGAAAGTGGAACACTTGACAGATGAGGAGTGGCTGAGAAAGTTGGGGTTGTTCAGCTTGGAGTGGGGAGTGCTGCAGGGAAATCGTATCAATGAATATAAAGACCTGATACAGCAGAGAGGCACAAACTGAAATACAATTCTGTGAATTCATAATAATCCCTTATGACATTATTCACATAGGATGTATCTTTCCTGGTAATTAATTGGTGTGTTCTGGCAACATCAGCCTCATTTACAAATTAAGAAGCAATTTTAATCAAACAGAAAACCCACTCAAACAAATCAGAACAAACCAAACCTACAGCTGACTGCAAAAGGCACAAACCAAATTAGTTCAGAGGCTTGGTTTTGGTCAAACTGTTCCAATAAAATGAGAATATAATATCAAAACATCTCAAAGGTTTTAAAAACATGCACCCCTTATTCCTCTTCCAAAAGACACAGGACCCTGCCAACCCCAAACAATTCAGGTCCTGATTGGGATACATACTTTCCATATTCAATTTTGTTAAGCTTCAAGTAGATTGATTAATATTTGGAAGAGGCACACAAGTTTGTAATGTAAATCTACACATGGAGAGGTCTTAAGATCTCCAGTTCCTTTCTCATTTCTGCACACTTGCTCAGGCTCTTCCAAGTACAATGCAGCAGAGCATGTACAGAACAACAGAAATTCAGTCCTGCCTCTGTTTGTCATGGTGAAATAAATTATATAGATGCATTTGACTAACTGAATAGGGCTCAACTGTAAATTAGTAATCCAGATGATGAGAAGTGTTAGTCTGAAATACTACCAGAGGTCACAACCCAAGTTTCACCATCACTCAGTCTGAGGTTTTTAAACTGTAAATGGAGCAATTCTGAACCTGTTTGAACAAGGAAGTAATACCGTACTGAATCATGAGAACCAGCTAATACAGAAGTAAACCTGATGGAGGATACGATAGGATCTTGTGTTTAGCTATTCACAGTGCATACTAAAATGTAGAGAACAAATCACATACTGTTAAAAGAGGTCCTAAATCTACACCAAAACTATAGCCAGATGCATCATTTTCTGTATTCCATGTCATGTCATCAACTTCAGCTTAACAGCTCTACATAAACATGTTCTCTGATGACCATTTTGAATACTAAATTGTAGATAATACAATAAAGATGAGTGTCTTTAGTATCATCTACCTCTTTTGCAAAAGCACAGATGGAGCAAAGAGTGAGATGGAAGTGTTCAAGGCCAGGGCTTTGAGCAACCTGCTCTAGTAAGAGGTGTCCCTGCCCACGGCAGGGGGGTTGGAACTAGATGATCTTTAAGGTCCCTTCCAACTCCAACCATTCTATGATTCTATGCTTGTGTTTACAACAAACGATAAGCATTGTCAACAAAGTAGCAAAATAGCAGCATTTTGTGACTGGTTGAAGTGTCTCCCCAAGGATTTGCCAAGAGACATACACAAGGCTTGGAAATTCAGCCTTGCAAAATTAGGTACTATCATTTTCATAAAGACAAAACTTACTTGTCTTTACCCAAAGGAAGAGAAAGGCAATCTCTGGGCATCTGAGCGTCAATTAATAGGGGAACAGTGCTCTCAAATAACCTTTGCAAGAATAACAGCAAGAATAAAATTAAGAAGCTATTAAGAAACACTGCCATTAATCTTATCAGCCAGATAAGGGTTGAGCTGAAGTAGCTAAAAGACTTAAGAGCTGGTGATTCGTTATGTGACTGATAAAGGCCTGTTCTTATGTCTTTACTGCTATTACCAAATTGAAGGTGTTAAAAAAAAAAAAGTGTGAAGCAAACATCAATTTATAACATTATCACTAATAATTAAGTACTTTTTCCTCCCAGTCTTAAACAATAAAGCAGGGCTGTCAAGCCATCTACACTGATTCTTGTAGAGGGCAATTTTTTATCCAGTCCACATGGATTAGAATGCAGCCATAAAATTTATAAGGACAGTGACTTGGCTGCTGTTCCTTAGCAGCCCTGTAGGGACATGTAGGGCCTTTGTTCCCCTATAGGGACAAAAAAAGAAAAAGCTGGAGACATAAAGAATAGTGTACTAACTACTGCAGCTTTAATAGGCTTATAATTACAAAATGAGGCACTTTTGCTCCTAACGTTGTGTATCTAACCTGAATGTATCTGAACTACCTAATGCAACGGGGGGAGTCAGTGGCAGATCTATTGACTTGCCTGTTTTAAAAGAGCAGAAAACCTTTCTTCTGGCTGCTAAGCACAGAGTTGCTTTAATAGTGGAAAAGCATGAGTATACAGTACTACTATAGCATTATAGTAGAAAAACACATCTGTGCTGGAGAATCCCAGGTTTGATCGTGAACTGCAAAGTCTATGAAGTATTTTCTATCATCAAGCTTAGAAATACAGATGATTACTATCAGCCAAAAGGCTGGTGGAAATACTGCCACTCTATGTAAAATATGTTCTCTCAAATGTACACTGAAAACCAGAGTTATTGCAAGGTCTGTTCCCACTGTCTAAAGAGGCTAGGCACAAAACCAGAGGCATTTTTAGGAACCACACCTTCTCTCATTTATTTCTTTCCTCCCTGGCCTCATTCCTCAGTGCCCTATCCCCTTTTACTTATCACCTTGAGTGATTATAGAATTATACCAAGTCAGAATAAAATTTTTTTTAAACAAGTACAAAGGTGTAGAATGACTGGGTGGGGTCATAAGGAATGTGTTCTCCTAGTTTTCTTGGACTGTGCTTATTCTCTTTCCCTCTTTCCTTCTCCATTACTCCCACTAAATCCACTAATGAATGGAGTGGATAACTGAATCCACTAATAGTTTAGAAATTCATGTAAAGCTTCACAAGTTAGAAATAACTTGTAAAGCAAACAGAATTTTCCTTCTGTGGGTCCTAAGCCAAGCACTCAATGAGGTATTCTGGTGAAACTTTTGGAAAAAAAAATATTAAAAAATCAGAACCTTCAATTTCTATACAGCTTTTAGATAGGCAAAATTTCGACTCTGCTCCACACAGAAAGGCAAGATGGCTACATAAACTGTGTTGGATTGTGTGACAAAAGCTTCTCTGCCCACCCACTGAGTTGCTCTGAGAGACAATGGCAGGACAGAGAACCCGGATAATACCCTGCTGGGTTACTTTCAAGTCCATCACAGGAGCCATCAGACCATCAAAGACTCATCTCCACCAGTCCAGAGATACGGGAGGGTCATCTATTGGGCCTGGGAAGTCCTGACTAGCCATGTGTGTGCACGTGTGATGGCCTGTATTAGCAACTGGAGTGGGGCTACAGTCTTGAGGGCTCACACGCCCAGCTGCCAGTAACTGGGGATACTGGGATGCAGGAGCTAACTACTGGGCAGACTTAGTGTCTAAGCCCAGTTGCTGGTGGGATCCACCTTGTCCATACATACGTATGTGTGTCTGTGTGTATCTCTTATTTATGTAGATATATGTATATATATTCTCACTAGTGGACTTCCATCCTGCTTGGCCAGAGGAGTGGAAGAGGATAAGGCTGTCAGTGCTGTCTGTTGGCAGTCTGTGCAGCTTGCCAGGTATATACGTAACTGTGTGCGTGTGCCTGCTGGGAATACCTTTTCAGCCTTCATATTGCTTGGATATGGAGGTGCAGCAGCAGCCTTGCCTTCCTCAAGCTGCTGGATGCAGTATGATATATTTTCCTCTAATACACTGATATTATCCACTGAAAACAGCATAATCGTAACCTGAAGCACAGAGATCCTAGTCTCAGAAAACGGTAACAAATTAGACATATATATATAAAAGGATTATGTAACTAATAAGGGGTATTTTATATTTCACGCTCCTTGCCAAAAAATACTTTAGGCTCTAAAGATTTACTCTGTGGACTAATGACTTCATTAGTATCTTAATGGTATCTCTTATCAAGCAGCAATCTTACGTTTGTTTTTAACAAGAGCATGTTTTGGGAACCTGTTATGATGATTGTGCTGTTTAATCAATTCCATGTAAGATAAACACGTGGAGCACTTTGAGCAGCAGAACACTGGTGTCCTTCCCTGTCAGATATAGATAAGAGATGGCTTCTGTTTCCAGTGTAAACACATCGATGACCATGAGAACCCATGGAAATATGATCATTCTTATTCCTGCTTTTTGTGGCTTTAGTGACCTTGGGTCTGAATCTGCCGTCCTCACTCCTTTTGAAATCCAAAAGCAGTAGCGAGTGACAGTGGAATTAGATAAGTTAATCAGAACGGTACCGTGGCTGATGACCCCTTTATCACGCTTAAGACAACTGATAAAGATGTACAACCCCTCAGGGACAGGTAATCATTAGCTAGCTTCATTTTTCCAGCAGCCATCCACTGCCAAAAATTTTGTTGGAGCAGTCTTCATTGTAAAGCTCCAGTTGATGATCAGAAGGGAGAACAAAGATCAAGATCATTCATACACACCAAGCTAATTCAGAATAATTTCTATAGTTCATGTGACCTCAATGCACCAAGGATCTCCAGCAGCTGGTCCATCTTTTCTAGCAAGTGGAACAAACAGACATCAAACAAGTGTCTGTGTGGAAGGGAGAAGTTACACTATACGCTTCCTTCAGCAGAGAAGCCACCTAAAGAGTCATCCTCCGCCTCTGTATCTGCTTCATCAACCCTGTTTACACACACCACTAGCCTCTCAAGTGCTGCATCAAGCTAAAAACTAACAAAACAAAGCAGATTCAGTCAACATGTTTACAGTGCAAACCTCTCAAGCCACAGGGGAAGCTGAAGGATAGTAAAACACAGTGGTCACAGGAAGAAATGAGTAGGACGGAGGGAAGGAAGAAGTGGGTGTTTAGGATGGGATTATAAATTTATATTCCAGTTTCAGTGCTGAAAATAGGGTATGAAGTAACTACCTTACTTAACTAATACGAGGTTTTGAAACACCTCTAAGGATCCTCTATGAGGTTGTCTTCTTAACACTTTCTGAAAGGATTTGCCCCTCTGCATAACAGGCTACAGCCATTCCTGTGCCTGAAGAAATTCCTGAAGAACTGTTGCTTCTGACAAAGCCAACAAAGAACTTCAGCACAGGGCAGACACTGTCTGGGAAAGTATTAATGATAACTATTTATCCAAGCTGCAAAACTCTTCCTGCTAGTTTTGAGAGAGAAGTTCAACCTCCCTATCCATGCATTTGGAAGAAACATTTCATTCTTAGCATCTACTTTATAACACAAGTTTTCTACGTATATCTTTTGTGCACCAGGTACCATACAAAATTCTACAAAAGCGGTAAGACGTGACTTGTGTCAGATCCTGCCCTCATTTATTCAATTGTTTTTTGGTTAAGATTCTGGTATCCAAGCAATAGCATTTTCCTGTCTCCTATGTACTTAAGGGTGTTGCTTCATGTTCTGAAGGTGATTGCCAGCCAGTGGGAATGACCTTCCTCAATATCTTGATGTTGAGGTTACACATAAAAGCCATGAGTGCATAGCAAACACAGGCCAACAGTGCTTTTCCTTGAAATATTTAAAATTCATACTAAGCAAAATTAACATGTACAGAAGTTTCCCTGATATGCATTTCACAGCAACCCCCTGCTTTATTTTCAGAATCACCCTCTGGCTTTGCATTTCTTCTGTGGCTGATGACAGTGTGTTGTGGTTTGGGCTCACATTTTAATGCGACAAAGCCCTGTGTCTGTTATTAACTACACAAGTAAAAAGACTAACATTCATACAGCTAAAGAAATGACTCCCAATCCCAAAGAGAACAATCAAATAAGACAGACCATATATAGAAATTGCTTTAGACTGATGCTAATTGCTGGTTGGTGCTGAACATGTTCATATGTTGAAGATTCTATGCTACAGAGTACAGAAATAATAAAACAACCTACCAGTCTCATGTCCTTGCAGTGATACTTTAATTTTACTAGGCTATTGAAGCACAGGACTTTCAGATGTATTGGTCAGGTCTTCATAAATCAGTAGTATGTACTGGGTAGAACTGAAGATATGTATATTCTGTTCAAAGCTCTAAGAAAGTCGTGGTGTTCATCATCCAAGCATGTAGTAAAGCTAAGAATCCACCTACCAAAGCATCATCTGTACCAGATTTGTAAAGATCTCAGTCACAGACTTCAGTTCAAACAGGTCTGTAAGGGCAAAGAGTTCTTCAATTGACTCTTCAAGTGTGTTTGGCAGAACAACCCGGCATGAATGAATTCCTGCAACAGCTAACACTAAAACAGTGTGCTGTAATGAAGGAACTGGGAGAACAACAAGGGTGCCTGGGCCGAGGATAATGAAATGAAGGAAGGTTCATTGAGTTATTTTCTGGGGACTTCCTCTTGCAAGAACCTTAATTCTTCAGAAACACATATGCAAATGTGTCACCAGAAAGTAGGGAAAAAGAAAATCAAACTCATTACATCTTTAGTAAGTTAAAGACTCAGGTCACCTGTACAGCTTTATGGACACAAATACAGCACCATCTATAGCATTGCAACGCCACAGGGAAAAAAGATCATAAGCATCAATTTTAAACATGAAACTGGCAAAGAAATAAAAATAGAAACACATACTACAGAACTGAAAACAAGCAAACAAGAAGTATAATGCAAAATTCCAAACTGAACAACAAAATGGACCAGAAACAGAAGAAAAAGAAACACTAAACCTGAAAGAAACATGGAGGGCTTAGAAAATATGTCAAAGCTATGTAGCTATGGCACTATCCTAATGAAGCGGGAGATGCAGGGTTAAATCCCAACATGCTGAAGTGGTAATCAAACTCAGATCTACCTTTCTCTGGGAAAGGACTTTAACCACATTGTACCATAAAGTTATGATAGCAGCAGTAAAACAGCAGTATTTAGAGAAGAAATTACAGATGCCTGTATCTACAAAAGATCTGTGGTCTTCTTCCTGACATTACTCATCAGACATGCCTGAGCTTAGCAGAGCTCCATGAGAACAGGAATAGGTGGTGTTCCTGTGGCCACCTCAGAATAGCAACCCAAGTTTTCTCCTGGATGATACAGGGAGTTTTGAAATCTGCTCCATGAAAACCAGGTGCCCAAATGGAAATTTTATAATGCCTACCCATCAATCCTTAATTTGATCTGGTCCCATCAGACTGAACTCCAACAAGGATATTTCAAATGACAGACACTGCAACCTTTGCTTTGGATTGGAAAGTTCTGTCCATGCTTTATTACGAGAGGTTTTCTGAGGAGTTCTCAAAAGTTCTAGACCTGCCCCAGAACCTGATTTCCATAAAATAAATGAAAATGAACAATTTGACCTTAGCTGTAGCCCAGTCTAGGTGTCAAAATCTCAGGTTTTAAATTAATAGACTAAAATCTATTCATTAGCTAAAAACTCCTACTGCCTAACAACCCAAGAATCCAAAAAAAATTGGACATACAAAATAGTTTGTAAGTCAAAGTGGAGTAGCAAAATTTGATCTGCCATATCTGCAAAACTAGGAAAAATTCTTCAGTGAAGGCTGGAGGAAGAAAGACTCCACACAGGCAGTGAAAATACAGATTAATTCTCAAAGAACTTCCAAGAAGGCAATCACACTATCTGTCACTTTGAAGGTCTCCCAAACTTGCTACTGCATAAAAAAAAAAAATACAATTCATGTAAATCTTTGAGAATAGTAGTCCAAGTTCCCACATAGGCCAGTTACTCATATGTGTACTCCTATAATCTTTAATAAAATCTAAATCTTATCAATGCAACTGGCTTGCAAAACCCATTCAACTGCCTTCACAAACTTACAGCTGTATCTCCATATCAAAGATCCCAAGGGAGTATTTGACACAGCTATAAACAAACAGACATTCTCATTATCTGGACACATGGAAAATAAGACCTGGAATTTGCTGCTGCTAGACTTCTGAATAACAAAAAGCTACAGATAACCAACTATAAAACAGTACTAATGGCTGGTCTTGAAGCCATATTAAAAAATACTATCAAGAATGACTATCAAGAAATACTATCTATCAGGACAACATTATGGTGGCTAACAGATCTAGAGAAGGAAACACATCAGGATAAGTAAGGTGTTTAATTCATTAAACTTCACTGCTAAATCAATAGGCTGATTTGAGCTTGAGAATTTTAGCTTCAGCATAGTCTTCTTGTGCTAAAAGTTATAGATCTACCAAAAAATCAGATTTTAATTATAAGCATGTCAGCCTTTAAGCAAATAGTTATCCTACACAGAGTTTGTACAATACAATCAAAAACCCACACCATCTCTGTACAGGATACTTCCAGGCAGACGAAACAATTCAGTGACTAGACTCCACCCTGGAAGTAGCAGCAGGTTTTTTTCTGATTGGACTTAGAGCTTTCCTTGACTGAAATGTGATTCTGGTTAGAACCCAACATTGTCACAGCTTCCGCCATAAATATACCTTTAAGTGTGAGAACCTTTTAGCAGGAGACTGCTTAAGGCCCTCAAGTCTACAAGTCTATGCAAGGGGGTAAATGCCACCTCAAATGAATATGCTTCATCAGCAACCAGCAGTGGCTTTGCATGGGTGAAACTCTATTCTCTCCTTATACTTTTCCCCCGTTCCATTTCAGAGATGTTTCACAGTACATTGCAAGACAATAAAACACTTCAGTTCAGGAATACTGCTAAATGCAGAACTGGAACACATATGATGTGTCCTGAGAAGGCTTGGAATTGCCACACACCAAGTATTTAAAAGTGTGATTGTTACCACTTGAGGAAGACCAATGTGAGAGTTGATCCAGTGCAAGTCACCTACGTGTGCTTGCTTCTGAAACTGTACAGTTAATTACCTTCATTTGTCCATTTTTACAGCAGCTAGTAAAGAAGCATCTTATTTATGAAAATTCTGTAGTATAAATCAAGACACTTGTTAACCCAGAACACGTTTGATTGCACATTCAGTAGAATACATTTTAAAAGTCTGAAAATTTTAGGCTTCCTTTGAGAAAATTTTGGCCAAAAAAATTTCAGTGGCCAGACCTTT
Source organism: Tringa solitaria (assembly GCA_026413425.1). Taxonomy (NCBI): domain Eukaryota; kingdom Metazoa; phylum Chordata; class Aves; order Charadriiformes; family Scolopacidae; genus Tringa; species Tringa solitaria. Next base: position 13,961,344 of record JAOXJM010000001.1, read on the forward strand.
GTTAAGCCTATCAGTTATCTCCATCCAAAGCAATGCTGTGCAACTGTGTTACTGTGATAGATATGAAGAATGACCATTCTGCTGAGTCATCAGTAAAATAATAGCCGTAATTTATTCATTTTTTTCTTACTACTGGACTATCTCTAAAAGCCTGCTGCAACAGCTGGAGTTATCTGAAATTTGAAGCATCCTGAAAACACCTGTCAACTGTATTTCAATGTTCAGACAATTAGAAGTTTTTCAGTAGCAGTATGGGCACCAGCACCTCAAATTTAAGCCTACTTACTTTTCTGGCTGGCGTTTCCTAGTTGCTTTCACTGATCCTTTCTAAGGAGTTCAAAATGTTCTCACAGTTCGCAGACCAGAAGTCAAAAAATACTGACATAGGGAAAATCACAATCTTATTCTTTGCCAGAAAAATGGGGGGAAGGAGGAGGAGAGGGGAGAAATAGTTCAATTAAGGTTTTGGAAAGGTTGTGAAGATCTCTGGGTTGAAGTTAGTAACAAAGCACAAGGCAGTTATTTCTTGTTATAACAAGACTTCTCAGAAAGTCGCTCTGACCTAAACCGACAGCCCGTACCTTAAAGCCAGAGAGTTGCAGTCGCTGGACGAGGAAATGACTGAGCCCTCAACCTTCCCCTGGTTTCCCCTTTCATTTTTCTTTTGCAAGTTAGCCCGGGTGTTCTGCGGGTATCTTACAGTTATTGGCGGCGTGGGTGCCGTTGGCTGGCCGGGCAGCCCCTGAGCTCTAAGGAGCACGTCGAGAAGAAGGCGCAGACCAGCCCGGCTGTCTCGGCAAGGCGCCGAGGCCGGCACCGCCTTCACAAGTGCCTTTTAAACCGCTCCTGTCGCCCAGGAAGCTCCGGCAGCTTCGCCGGGGGCCGGCAGGGAGGGCGCGGGATGAGGAGGCAGGGGCCGGCGGGGAGCGGGGGGCGAAGGGAGCAGGGAAGGGACAGCGAGAGGCGGCAGCACCCTGCAAGAGACCCTCCCCAGGCCAGCTCCCGGCCCGGGATGACCGAGCGGGAGCCGCAGGCACCGGGAAAGCCCGACTCCAACCCGGCGTTCATCACGGCAAGGAGAGATCCCCTCAGGAGGGACCGCTTCAGGAGACTGCCCCTCTGGAGAAGGCCCCCTTCAGGAGAGATCCCCTCAGGAGAGGGCCTCCTCAAGAGAGGACCCCCCTTCAGGAGAGATCCCCTCAAGAGAGGACCCCCCTTCAGGAGAGGACCCCCCTTCAGGAGAGATGCCCTCAAGAGAGGACTCCCTTCAGGAGAGATCCCCTCAAGAGAGAACCCCTCAGGATCTCCTCAGGAGAGGGCCCCCCTCAGGAAAGATCCCCTCAAGAGAGGACCCCTCAGGAGAGGGCCCCCTTCGCCACCGGCCCCGCACGCCGCGCTTACCTAGGCGAGCCCAGCCGTGCTCCGCTCACCCCCAGGCGCTGCCTCCTTCCAGCCCGGCGGGAGAGTCACCCACGACTCCGGCCACGCACCGCCTCCCCTCCACGCCCAAGGTGAGCGCAAGGGGTGCGGGCCGGGCGAGCGGTGGCGGCAGCCCGCCAGCCCCCGCCTCCTCTCCCTGCCGGCCGCCGGCGAGCGCGGGCGCGGCTGGGACTCGTAGTCCCCCCCTCAGCCCTGGTCGGGCGCACACCCGCTGCGGCCTACAAGTCCCAGAATGCCGCGGGGCACGGCCGGTGCGGTGCACGTGTGCGCAGGGCTGGTGCGCGCCACCTCCCGGCGGCGCCGTTGTGACCGTTACGGCCGTTACCTCCGACCTGGCCGGGCCTTGGGCTGGGTGTAGCCGAGGCGTCACCCCCAGCCCTGCTGCTCGGGTAGATAGACACACACACGCGAAATGTATAAGTATAATATAAATGTAATTGGTTTCTATTTTAAATATAGAACTATGTCTGGGGGGTGTGGGGTGGGCACGGGCTGGCAGTGGGACAATATACAGGACGGGGCCTGGTGGTTGGCTTTCTTGTGTCCATGTGCTGGGGTAGGCCCTGGCCTTTAAATAAACCCCAGCCAGGTTGTCCCGAAATTCCGGTGAAGGAGCCTCAGGATTTATTGTCTAAAGTTGGTTTGAAAAAGCAGACATCAATGATCCACCCTTTAAGAAACATGGTATATAGAGCAGGTGTCAGGTATGGACGTGTGCCAGTCATGTAAATGAATGTAGAAATACAAATTTCCGAGGGACTTCATGTTGATGGAACACTTCAGGAGAGTTCCTCACATTTATTTTTTTTCACTTTTTTTAATGAGGAGCATATTTTTGCTGCTTGAAAAACACGGTTGTCGGCCTGGATCTCAGAGTGGTTAGTCTCACAAGTGATTTGATGTAGTTTTTTATTTATTTAGGGATGCAAAGGATACATAGGTATCAATTTCCTTGTGAATACTCAGGAATTCATGAAATACTTTCACAGATCTCATCTTTCAGTTCTTGATTTATGACTGTTTTCCATCATAGGCATAGCTCTCTGACTTGCCTCTCAGAATCTTAGGGATTTGGTTTTGTATATAGAACTGGTAGGAAGAAGCCATTTTGAAATTCTTACTCACTGAAACCATGAAAAAAATTGTAAAATTGGTGTCTACAAGAATGTATTATTTTCAAACCCTTAAAATGATTACTTGAAATGTTTGCCTTTGTTAGAGTTAACTCAAGCTGAAATACAGTACTTTAAATTTCAGTGTTGACAAACTGAAATTTCAAGGTCAAAACATTTCAAAAGTTGGATTTTAAATAAGAGATTTGTTATAATCAATATAGGCTATAACAAAAAGGCATTTTGGTGAACACTTTCAGAGTGATATATATTGATACATCACATACATCAGACTTCATGTGGAATAGTGCTGGATGCCATTGTTACATGGAACTGGGTAAATGAAGATACTTTGGGAAAGACATCTTTTTTGATTCATATTTATTGAAAGAGCTTTTTTTTTTCCCTGAACTTCTGTAGCTTGTGTTAGAGTGCAGGTGAAATCACCTTACGATGGTGGTGTTTCACCACTGAGGTACTGAAATTCTGAAATGCTTTATTACCAGTAAAGCATACATTACAGAAACATACTACAGACAGGCCTGTGTTTATACACCCTCTACAAAGAGAAGGGAGAGGAGAAAGCCTGAAACAAACACAGGAATAGCAGATTTCCTGCTAGAAAAATCCACAAAGGTATAAATCATTTTGAATGTTACAGTAATCCACACTACGGATTACATTACACTAATTGTGTCAGTGGTTGAATTTAATTACATGAACTGAAGCTGGTTTTAATTTCTTGTGCGCGTTTTAGCGTGACCCACTGGGAAGGTTAGTAGTTCTTTTTATTGCTTCTTTCCAGCATTGTCTAAAATGGTAAAAGATACTTCAGATCTTCAGCACTGAGAGAAGGGCAGGGATTAATATAGTGCTGAACTCAGTAGGAACAAGCTGAAAAGAGTGCTTTTGATCAAAACAAAAGAAGGGAGGGGAAGTTAATACAGAATAAACAATATGGACAATTCGAGAGACTAAAAAAAACCTCCTGTGGAGGATAATTGGGGGAATTAGTTAAAGGCACACACACCACTGGAGCTGTGTGATGACAGAAGGCCCAATATGAGCTTTGAGGGCTTGTCTGGCTCACAGGGTATGGAGCAGCGGGAGCTATTGCTCTCCAGCAGCATAAGGAAAGCTGTGAGGCACCATCAAAGGCCAGATCCAGTGCTTACCAGCTGGTTAGAGCTCCAGTCATTGGGCTGGTTTAGTTCTCAACTACCTCAAACAACCGCTGATAGTGAGTAAGGGCACAGGAACTAGCTGAGGGGCTGGGGAGTGCAGAGACTTCTAATGCTTCTGGTTGATTCATTGGGGTGGACATCCCAAATGAACAAGGTGGGTCAGATGGGCTTTATTCACTGGGTCACTCCCAGTCGCTCCTTAACTACACTCAGAGTTCTTGAGACAACTTTTTTAAGACAGAAAAAACCCTGTATGTATTTGACCATGGAGTCCTACACAAGTCCTAGGACGCGTCAAACCAGCTGAGTTAGTAAAGTTGAGGTGAACATTTCCATATTGAAGTGAAATGCATTTAGGTTTACAGGGATTTTCCAACTGATTTCAATGGCAGTTGGCTTGGTTCTCATATTGCTCCTGTTAATTAGTTACTACCCACATCCTATACAGATACATTAGTCATGTCAAGCTTTATTGCTTCCTTAATAGCACAGCTTATTCTATCATAGTCTCAAACATTAGGATAGCTCCCTTTTTACCGTGAGAAGTTCCTTCAAAGTGATTGAACTCAAATCCTTTAAAATGTTCCCTGAGAAGGGTCTGATTTTAAATGAGCTAAGTTAAGTGTCCACTGGATTATGTGCAGTTGTGAATGATTTGAATGGCTTTGCACGTGCTGTTCCTAGCACACCTGGAACAACATGGTACCAGCAGAAGGCTGGCATGTATGTGCACAATCGGTGTGCTGGGAAAGAGGAATCTGGGGCTATCAGCCAACTCTGGTGGTATCAGCAGTAGCATCCTAATGCAAAAGTGGCTCTGAAACCTGTGGCTGCCCGGTACCTCCAAGAGTCCAGCCTTTGGCTCAGAGGCAATGAGGGAAGCAGCTGAGCCCTCTGAAATAACTTCTTTGCCACTAAATCTTTCATAGCTCTCCCCTGAGCAGCACGGCTCAAAGGCACAACCAAATCCTCTTTTTTTTTCTCTTCTTTTTCTAAAGAAGCTTAACAAAGGTACTTTCTTTCAAAAGAAATACAGAATCAAACTATAAACCCAGCATTTATCAGCATCCTCCAGTACAGTACTCTCCTGTGCCTGGAATACCAGTTTTACTGGGGTCCTTCTTATTGCATGCTGGCTCAAACCTTCCCCATCTGTGGTAATTAGCCATGCACAGACCTAAGTCATTAAGCTTGCTGCCAGGTCAGTCCCTTCAGCTGAACCAAGAAGAACATGGAGAAGAAAAAGCAACAGTCATGAAACATCAGGAACACAGAATACTAAGCAGTTTGTTCACGTGTCACCTATATGACTTTTACAACCTACCTCATATCTCGCTGTTGTTTCTTCCAGGAACAGATCCACCACCTGTGGATGGTAGGTGCTCCATCTACTCCTTCACAGGAAATGTGCTGCAAGTGGTCACGTGGTCTCAGGTGCTCCAGATTGCTAATGCCCTTGAAGAGGCCATCCATGCTTAAGGTAGGCAAGGCCTTTTGCTGATCTCGTTTGGTTTTGAGGCTCCCTCACCAGCTCAGGGTTAAGGTAGCTCCCCTCTACAGGTAGCTTGTTCCTGTTACTCCAGTGTTGAGTCACATTTAGTTAGCCTTTACAGAGCTAAACTGGGTGTGGTTTATCTGCTGTACTTTGCTGCTTGTGCATGTTCCTTCATGTGTCCAGCAGTGGGTCTTAGAGAGCTATGCATCAGCTTCCTGCCTGGATAATTGATGAAATGATGCTGTGGCAGCATTTCCACCCAGTGACATTTGCTCTGAAGGGTTAGCAAGTAAATGAAACATAGATCCATGTTTATAGGTGTTGTCATGTCTCTTTCCAAATGTTTTCCTTTCTAGTCTAAACAAACCAACTCTCAACTTGGAAGCTTGGGATTTCAAGAATCTTGGTTTTGCTGTTGTACTCTACAGTCTCTCCAATTTTTTTACATCTGTATTTAAGTGAAGGGCTCAACACCTGGCAACTGCTGTCCACTTTACTAGCACTGACAGCCGTATATATATTTACTGTGTTTTACTATAATCGCTTCTATTGATACAATGCAAAATGGTATTTTTTTAAACTGCTTTATGTTGTTAATTCTCTTCCTGTAGTTTTGCTGCCTATTCAGATATTTACTCACTTTGTGTGCTGGTACCTTGCTCTTTGACAGTGTTTTGTCCTTGAGCATATTTGCTGTGTTATTTCCTTTCTACCCGTTTCTCTAAATTGTCAAGTTCATGCAAAGCCTAATTCAGTCCTTCAAAATACTTGTGCTACACTTATTTTCCCTCACTAAGGTAATGGTTATGACCTGTGGATGAAGCAAGCTCAAGAGAAGAACCTTCAATCAAAATTATGAGAACTGCAGGTTTTGGTTGTTCCAGGAACTCCAGCAGGTCAGAGCATCATCTTCCTCTATTTTATTTTGTTTCTCTTGTGTTTTTTTTATTCTGCTGGAATGTGAACTGGTAGGAGATATGAGGAAGTCTATAAAGCGTACTAAAAGCATCAGTTTTCATAGTTATGCCTGCCAAAGTTTTATATCAGTAGATAAGCTTATTAATACATTTTATGGGACCGTCACTGATTTATTGCCATTGGTTATGTGCTGTGTCACCCTTCCTATTTTAACAACTATTTAATATCAGATGACTCATTGTTTTCAGTCATATGGGAGGAAAAATAAAACAGTACATACACAGAGTATGCTGCATGTGCACACTACTTTGTGTGCTGTAGGAATGGAAAAAATGTAGGGAAGAACTTCCTGGAATCTGGAAAGGGCAAATTACAACATTACTTGTGAATCTGCCAGCGGGGATGAATTTCTTGAGAAAAGCCTTTGTAGAGTTGTAGTGAGTTCTGGTGGAATGCCTTGAGGGATTCCTTAGTAGTCATGATTATATACGTTAGTCAGAGGAAATAATACAATCGTATTTACAATTGCAGCTTCTCTGTTATGCTGGCCTCTTGCCTGGAAAGAGAAGTCAGATTAAGTGCTTCATTGTATCCAAGTTAATTCCCTAGCAACACACTAGCTGCACACACATTTTAGATTGAAATATCACCCATCTATTGACATATTAGGGCAAAAGAAAAAAATTATCTTTAAAAATAGGACTGTTTTTATCTTGCATTTTTGTTTGTTCAATGGGCAAAACTTTTATTACAATATTTTAAAATCTCTTGCCCAAACACTAAGCTATTTTATTCTTTAATAACCTTATTTTTTTTTCTTCTTTCTGCTCTTTTTCTGAATAGATCCTTTGTCTTGTTTCAAGAACTGAAAGCACACACACAGTTGTCCAGAACAGTACAGCCAGGTTGCAGCTGCAGGAGGCTGGGCTGTTGCAGTAAATTTCCAGGTCTGTCAAAGGTACATCGCATAATTTTGACAAAGCAAAAGTTTTGTCTAGTTGGTCACTGAATGATCCCCTTTTCTCCTTCACTGCTTGGGTACCTTTGATCAAAAACCTCTTTAAAATTAAACACATTTTAGGTGGCTGAGCATGGATGTGTAACAAACACCATTCTGTTTCAGACCAGTATGGTGCCAGAAGCAGGTGTGCATGCTGGAAGAGCATATGATACTTCTCTCTGATGACTGGTTGAGGGAACTGGGGTTGTTCAGCCTGGAGAAAAGGAGGCTGAAGGGAGACCTTGTCGCTCTCTACAGCTACCTGAAAGGAGGCTGTAGAAAGGTAGGGGTTGTTTTCTTTTCCCAAGTAACGGATAGGACGACAAGAAATGGCCTCAGATTGCACCAGGGGAGGTTTAGGATGGATATTAGGAAAAATGCCTTCACCAAAAGGGTTGTCCAGCATTGGAACAGGCTGCCCAGGGAAGTGGTTGAGGAACCGTCTCTGGAGGTATTTAAAAGATGTGTAGATATAGTGCTGAGGGACATGGTTTAGTGGTGGAGTTGGCAGTTTACGGTTGGACTTGATGATCTTAATGGTCTTTTCCAACCTTAATGATTCTATGATTCTAAGAATTAGCAACTTTGTCTGTTTTGAACCAGGCTCCTTTTGTGCTGTAGTCCTGTAGTCCTCAGAGCTTGGAAACACTGGTTTGCACATTGCATATTGGGTTTGCAGGTAAAGACAAGTGAGAGTGTGTATTGTCTCTGGTCCTGTGTCATTCCTTGCACCAGGACCTGTTCCAACAACCATGTTATGCCCTCATGTGGGACTGGAAAGATCACTTGGTTTGGATTGTTTGCAAGGTGCTGTTAAGTGTGATGTACTAAATGTTAAAAAATACCATCAATGTTTGCATTAGAATCTAGATACTTAGTAAAAGAATTTGGTTTGTGATTTCATGTAAAGCCCGCAGGGCTTGAAGAGCTAACATCAGAATATTTGTTGACATTATTTTTATTGAAGCATGGATCTTTAGCTTGATTCACCATAAAGTGAAGCATTTTATTTATGATAATAGACAGTTTAGGGCTATAGGGGCATTTAACGTTGCTGGTGTAGATACAACTTTATCAGAAGATACAAACATGACCCGCAATAGAAACAAACACCAAAGAGAACACCATGAAACGTTCACTGTTTACAAATCACTTCATTACTACAGACACCAAATGGCAGTTACTGTAAGTAAATCAGTTGCAGAGAACTGACTACATTTAGACAGGGAATTGGGAACTTCTGTTTGGGGCTTCATCCACAACTCCTTAGTAGAAAAAAGTTTTATGTCAAGCATTCTTTTTTATCCACAAAACAATGCTAACCAACAGACATATCAAAGAATAAGACCGAAGGATATCAATGCTTTTACAACTACTTTTGCAATTATCTTCTTGATTAGGTACTTTGATTTTTTTTTTTTTAATACATTTTGTCAGAAGGTAAATAGCCCAAAAATCAGCAGCAAAAATATTACAACAACAAAACAAGTAAATACAGTGCCAATGTCATGTTGTAGAAGAGAATACAAAGAAGACAAACAATGATAACTTAATCATTTAAAATGACACAGAGCTGAAATACAGTGCACTTAAATACCTATGTGACAAAGAATGTTAAATTCTGTACTTAGTATGTGGATTTTTTTTAAACATAAAATCTGAAAAGTCTTTGTGCTTAAACTTTTTTCCTGTTAAACAGAATTAGTTGCTTACTTCCAATACTGCCACTGTAACTGATATTACAACAGATCACAATTTTCACAGACACATCAACATTAAAACATTTACCTATGAGAAAATAAGTCACTTCTCATTAGTTCACAGTGCGAAAAAGTGGTGTACACTCTGTCTTGAGAAAGGCTTTCAGTTATTCATCAAGCCAGTTGCAGAAAAGTCCTGATACCAGACGCAGTGCTAGATTTAAAGAATGGAAAGCAACACATCACATGTTGGGAGGAAAAAAGATAAATTTCTCATTTCTTCATGGATATCGTCTAAGTGACCTTCGTCTTCTGTTGTAGAAATGCCTGAGCCCATGTTGCCGTGAAAAATTCATCATGTAATTTTGTTTGCGAGTGCTGTTAAAATCAAAGGGGGGAGGAAGAGAAGAGTGTCAGTTTTTTATATGTAGTTTAAACTTTTTGGGAGCAGTGAGCTAGTGGGACAGATTCTTCTTTTTCCTTGATTGACCTTTCAACCCTGTGTTGGTATTGCACCCCTTGTATAACAAGGTGTATATTGCGGTGTGTATTGCACCCCTTGTACAACAGCAAGGTACAAGGCAATTGAGAATCTGTCCCACTTTGCTTTTATTTACAGTTCATTATCTTAGGGAAAGGCTATAAGCTTTCAGCTAATTACAACTTGTGCTGCCTAGGGCCAGATTCACTAAAGCTACATGCACGTCATACCCTCTCAATATAGGGCATTTCTCCACAGTGGTTTTTATACTCCAGTTACTCTTCTGTCTTAGATCATTAACTGCTTTACCTGGAAAGCAGAAGAAGAGCCTTACTCCATTATATAGGAAGTGAAGTAAAAGACTTTTATGCAAACTTCACATTTCCCTTTCTTATACCCCTCATCCAAAAGTAAAGGAAGATTTAGGAAATAAGCATCATCACATGTGGGAGGAGACCAGTCAAGAGACAGCCTGACTGCAGCCTAATTGAAGGAGGAACACTTGTTCCGAAGACCTACCTGGAGGACAAGACCCATCCCACCTAACATAGGTTTCTACTTCTTCCACTGTGGGAAGAAAGAACATGAGAGGGCAGCAGTGGACAAGACAGCTGCCTGGGATTTTACCTGAACTAAGGGCCAGATCCCACCTTCACTCTCCAAATTTCAGCAGCTTTGGAAATGGAGCTGTAACATTTGTGGTACTTCCTTGTGAGTCTACTCGTGGGACAACTGCATGTGCAGCACCACGAGCCTCTGCAGAACAGCCAGAAAGCTTCATCTGGCTGTGCCTTTTCTTGGTCTCTTTACATGCATATCCATACCCCTGGTGCATACACACAAATACAGGTCTACATAAGCCTACAGCCAGACTGCATTCAGAATTACAAGAGAATGAAAAGGTTTGTGTATTTTGATGTTCTGATACAGGATATCTCCTCTCAGACCTACAGCTTGGCAGAGTAGTTGGCCAGCCATATAGAGTACCCGATATGTGGCTGTAAAAGAGAGTGTCTCTTGCACACTGCACTTTAGGGTCCTAGGGCACAGGAGAGACCTTTTGATCAGAAAACTACTTTTAAAAAGAAAAATAGTATCACATGCTGCAGTAAGACTAGTTTTTAGAGCCACCTGAGAGCCTCTTTCTCTGCATGGAAAAGTGGCATACAAGAGATTTCCATAGATGCAGTCAGAGGATGCAGTTTCTTTCAGAGATCAGAGCACAGTTAACCATGCAGACGCCAAGGACAACTCCAACTGGCATAAAGAGCTTGTCTCGGGCTAATTTCTGACTCCTCCTAATCCTCCCTGCCCACTTAGGACCTCGTGCTTTCTAGCTTCGTCTTGAAGTGGGGGAAGGATGCCTGGCCTAAGCGTCTGTGTTCCAATGGACTGAATGTTATCAGAAGCCTCCAAACCAAGAAGTTCATTGGATTTTAAAGGTGATCTGTGAAGTAAAGGCCTGCAGTAGACATTACAGTCAACAAATCTCCCATTTGTGGGTACAAGGCATGTTTCCACTTGTGAGCTTTCTCTGTAAGTGAAATGTAAATACTCAGGCTGTACTCAGTCATACTTTACTCTCTAGTGCATAAGCTTATTTTTAGTGAATGTGACCCTTAGGCAAAAGAAATAATTGCATGCTTTGCAAAATAAGTATGATCATCCAGAGGCAAAGATAGCTTTTCAGGACTCATTTTGGACACTGCTGGGTGCTCCTGGCGTCTATTTCACTTCAAATGCCTAACCATTTTGTATCTGGCCTTAAAGTTATGATGAAGATGTTTAAAACAATGAACAAATTAAAAAACCCAACAAAAATAAGGAAAATAAAGAACTGAGAAAAGGGACAAAGAAAGGGTCCCTTAATAACTTTAAAAATATTTACTTTTTTTTTCCTAATGTATATTCAGTTGTTTTGTTATTTTGTAAGATGATCAAGATGTTACATACAAAGCAAATACATATATTCCCCATCATACACCAAACACCACAGCAGTGCAGGTTGGGGGGGGGAGGGAACTGTAATTTCCTAAGAACTGAATGCTGATTTTTTTTTTCATTGCACTGACATGGTTCAGACTTGTTCTCCACCAAAGTCTGAGATGGGCTGTCCAACTACTGGTTGGATGCCACAAAAAATCTTCATGCCTGCTACAGAAAATGGCATGATTTTAACTCTTACTATAGGTATACCCTATATATTACAGTATCGTATCATATTGTGTAGTATGTGTAGTCTGGTATCCACAAGATGAAAATAGGCCTATATATATTTTTCTGAATTAATTTTATATATTATTAGGAGGTAAGCACTGTTTAAGAGAGATCAATAGTGCTTTATAAGATCATAAGAAAAATTGTATAATAAAGTTTGCAGGAGTATTTATACAGTTCTTGCATTTGGTAGATTTAAGAATGTTTTCAGTACTATTAATAACAAATCTAATATGTGTTTTTATAGACTGATAAAAGGCTTTACCATACTTTTGCTATTGTTCTTTTGTTTGGAGCAGCCAAAATGTGCCGGGGAGCATCAAGCTATATTAGAAATAGATGCCTTCCTTCCATAACAGAGAGTATGGAGGGAGCTTTTGTTTGAATATTGGTGGCAACTTGGAGACTACTTTGCAAATGTGTAATGGACTGGTCAGCATATGCTGAGCATTCAACCTTTTCTGTGCATTCACTGAACCATCAGATGAAAAGCACAGGTCCAAAATAGTTATCTGGGTATTGCTGATGGAGCAAACAGCAAAAAAGCAGTTAATAGAAGCAACTACTGCATAATCTGTTTGACAGTTTTGAGTGCATTAATATTAAAAACTAAATAGAAAATAATAGTGCTCCAATTTCATAGGAAACTTTCAGGAATTTTCCAGTGGAGTCACTGGAGCTATATTAGTTAGATGAAATAATATACAGCCAATACAGAAGAACAAAATTCTGTCTAGGGCATGTCAAGTACATACCTACAATAAAGCAATTTATGAGAAGGAGTTGCTCTGCATCTTTAGTCTTTAATAGAGCATTCTGGCTATTGCATGTTTTGTAAAGCACAGTTTGAACTTCAAGTCTGCAATTTAAAATTTATGAAAACAGAACATAGCCAAATAGAACAAAAAATGTGGTAACCCCCCCCCCAGTGTATAATAACGTCATTCTTTTCATGCTTTTATTATTAATTGACTGGGCATAATAGGAACCAAATAGAAACAAAAATATTTGGTTAACAAACCAAAACATGAACAATGTATTAGAAAATAGCATAGGCACACGTCTCAGGACTAGGCTTGGGGTAAATTTTGTAGCTGAATTACAAACGCTTTGTTAGGAGGGTACTATAATGAGGAAAGTGATGTGCTCTGACTGAAGTCCTGATGGCTTATATCAATGACAAATGTTCTTTGGTGAGGTTAAGATTTGAACCCAGAGCTCAGTAACTGTGTTGGTTTGTGGTATCAACTGAGCACAAAGCAGCAGAGTTACAAGAAACAAAAGAACTATGTGGCAGACACTTGCTATATGTCTAAGAGACACGTGTGACTGTGTCACCATGCAGACTGACTGACATACTGTAATGGATTGTGCCTTCAGCTCTGTAGTCACTACTTGAAAGGAGGTTGTAGTGAGGTGGGCATTGGTCTCTTCTCCCAAATAACAGGTGATAGGACAAGAGGAAATGGCCTCAAGTTGTGCCAGGGGAGGTTTAG
>JAOXJM010000001.1:13975185-14012522 GCA_026413425.1 Tringa solitaria
AACATAATCAAAATGTCATAAAAGCACAGACTGCATCATATTAAATTTGGCATAAATGTTGTGAATATTCAGATAATTACCTAATGTTTTAACTATTTCTGTTCTTTATTATAAATATGTTAATACTTGAATATAAGTGCTTTTTTCAAATCATTGCTTTTTACTAAAAAAATGAAGCAGATGAAAATGCTTTTCCACATGAGCACTCTTTGTTAGAGCTACAATATTTAATTTGTATTTTAATCTTGCAAAATAAGGATAAACATTCTATGATTCTATAAGTTCTCACTAAATCATTTGTGCCAAAAATGTGAGAATATCTTGACAATGAAGAGCATGGAGTGATGGCTATGGAGGGATTCGTTCTGTATCTAACAGTTAACCATAAAATAGTAGGTGGGGATAATGTTTCTTGCATTCCTTGCACAACTCAAATTCCCTTGGATCTCATCACAAGTTTTGGGGTGCAAAGAAAGCAACATAAGACCCTTAGTGTTCAGCTTCTCAATACCTTTGACCAGAATTGAGGTCAATAAGGGCCCGCCCTATGCAGAGAAATGGCTGTTCCAAATGCACATGCAAAAAAGTGCATGGTGTCTGTGCAGCGGACAGGCTGAGAGCTGTGCTTCGAGAAAAACAATGTGCAAATGAAATGCTGGGTTGGAACATGGGCTCTTCTTAGGGCAGAAGTACAGGGGCACTGAAAAGCTGTCTTTCTTAAATCTAGGGTAAAATACTTTTTCATCCTAAGAAGAGCCACATGGAACATGTGAGAGTTGTGCACAAAGCTTTCTTTACGAATGGAGAGGAAAAATGCTGCACTACTGAGAAATAATAGGTACTAGATTTAAAAGGAACTGGACAACTTGATAGCTAATATCCTCTCCTCACCACAGGATAGATGTCAACAGTTATTAAAATAAGTTGACAAGTGGTTAGTTGGCAAGAGCTATTTAATGTGTAACAAATTCAAAGCAGGTATTGCATTTCACCTGTTCAAAAGAGGTGCTCAATTTGAGCACCCTTTGCAGTTGCATCACAGCCTTAACAATACTGCTTTTTAATGAGTGATTCAAATAATTCATTCAGAAGTGGAATGATTCTAGGTTACATACAAAAGCACCTTTATTTAGTCTTTCTTATCGCAGTCAGGTATTTTGCATGCACGTATAATGAGCAGAATTTTTTTCCTCAGCAAACTGTCTTGGGAACAAAAAGGAAGCAAAAAAATCTTATCCTGGAAAAATGTTTGGTGGTCAGAGGATGATGGCCCTTGACTCAGGAATCAATTAGACTGAACAGAGTGTCGGGACCCTGGCTGTGCATCAGCTTTAAGTGGTATCTGCGCTATGACTTAGCAGCTGGGCCTGTGACAAAATTAATTTCAAACCTTTGGATTGCTTTGCATTGAGAAGAGTTGAACTATGAAAGCAGGTATTCAGAGATTTGTCCCTGGGGTGAGCGCTGTAAGGAGGAGCAGGGAAATCCCCCATGTTGGATGGGAATTAAAATCAAGAAAGTCCTTGGTTGTGCTACCTCCCTATAGAGCAGCTCCCTGCTGCTTGCCCTCTTGCTCCAGCCCTTATTCTGCTCAAGGAGAGCATGGCTCTGTTGCCTGTGAGCTGAAGAAAGGCTGGCACAGCACCTAGTTGTGCACCTGGGTGTGCAGGCAGCCAACCAAGAGTTAGTGCCTAGGGCAGTTGGGAAAATTAGACCTCTTTGTCAGCCCACTGGGAGGAAACAAGATGTGTAGAAAGCCAGGAACTTCTCTACATCCCAAACCACACCTCCTCGTATAGGTTGGCTTCTTGCTGTAACTCCACATGGGCTACAGGCTTGCTTGCTGCGGCAGCATTGGTACACAGGTCACAATCAAGCACGAAAATCTAAGGCTTAAACTAGGGCCAGTAAGGATTATTTTGATGGTGCCTAGGGAGGTGTCTGGAGTCTCATTCTGGGTGATGGAGGGCAGGGTTATAAAAGGATTGAGCACAGACTGCATTGGCCATGGACCTTCAACAGGTCCTGCAGCCAGGGACGTTCATGGCTTTCTGAGAGAAGGTCAGAGTGCTGCCAGGAATTACTTCCAGTTTGGGAGGCACAGATGTTTCCTAAGGTATCTCAGCTTTGAGAAGAACAAGCAGAAGCCTACTGACTCTCCAATGACTCCCTGTAGAATTAATGGGAAGAGGTAATGACAGCACCTGGTGAATGGTTTTAGTTCAGGCCGTGCCTTGCTGCAGCCATGCCAGAGAGCCCTGGGGTGGCTGTTGCTCACAGAGCTTTCCTCTGGCAATCTTGATGGAGGGACACTGCCTCCTCACCTCTCGCTGGAGAGCTGCCCGGCAAGGTGGCTTGCTCTCCCCAGGGGCAGGCAGGGTTTCTGTGCTCTTGGAAAATAAAGGAATATTAAGAATTAAAGCTAAGTCCTATCCCTAATATTCATGGTATGAGTTCTGGTAGGCCTGGTGTTATGCAGGATCGTCCAGGGTCAGTTATCCCTTCTGCATGCCTGGAAGCACTCCGTGGAGGTGTCTTCACCTTATGTCTCCAGCATTTTACAGGTGAAAAAAATGAAGTGCTGGGGGGCAAAGGGACCAGTGTGAGGTGGCAGAGTAAAACAACAGAGCCGAAATCCAGGTGGGAGTATCTATTGACAAGGAAAAGTGTGCTTCCCTGCAGAAAGCCTTCCAAAGGTTTCATCGAAGCATTTGTGGGTTACTTGCAAAAAAAATTTTAGAGGCTTATAGAATATTTTGCTGAATTAGAAGGTGCAGATAGAACTTAATCAAAACAGAGGGGTTAAAGCCACTTGTCAGGTCTGAGCACAGGCTGGCATATGAACCAGATGCACCACAGCCTTTCTGCCTTTCCTGAGAGCAGCATATCTCACATGTTGTAGTTAGCAAGGGCTGGAACTCCACATCTGGCCTTGGGAAATATGCTGCCGTGGCACTGCATTTCACAGTACTTGGTAATGGAGAAATCTGTCTGGTTTGGTCTGTCTTCCTCTGGGGGCTCTACCAGGTGTCATTTGAACAGGATGGAAACTCTTTGTCTCTAGCCTGATATTTTGGCAAATATTCAGAAGAACCTTAAAGCTCTTTAACAGGAGAAAAAGAAGAAACGGGAGAAGGCACTGTCTAACCATCTGGTTCCTTCTCTAGGCAAGGTGGGATTACTTGGTATAGCATTTCTATTGCTATCTCCATTCTAATCTATCTCATATGACTGACTTGTCACCACTCATTTTCTGTGTCTAGTCTACAGCCTGGCAGATCTCATTGTCAGGGAAGTTCTCCAGAATTCAGCCTATGAATCACTTTTTAAAGATTTTCCCTATTCCTACTTACACTCCCTAATTCAATGCTCAGATTGACAAATAATATTACGCTCAATTTTTTGCCCCACCTGATTTTTTTCTTTTTTTTTTTCATTGAATGACAGAAAGACATAGGAATATTTCAGAGCTACCAGTTCCCTTTTCCATGGTTTCCTAAAGACTGTGAATATCCTGCAGGCTCATACTCTTTCTTATCTTTCCTGATACAGCATCGTACAGCCATTGATTAACTAAGCCAGGAATCGCATCCGTCCCTTTGTTCCTTCAAGCTTTAAGCTTAATGTTATGGAAGCAGAGCCCAGCAAGGTGTGTAAAAGCAGCAGAGCATATACAGTACTCAGTGTTAAGAACAATTTGGTTTGGGGTTGATATGAGTGCCATGCAAGCTGGTGCTTCTCAGTGGAAAGAACAGGGCTAACTAGCAATCAGTTCTCTTTGCTCCTCTTACAAAACATTGCTTGCAGTGTCTCTGCTAATTCAGAAACCTCATGGTTATAATTACACAGTCTGGAGGTTATTCAAGCCTAATTTCTTCATTGCTGGTTTTTAAATTGTTCAATAAAAGAATGTTTGAACCTATCTATGGAGCAGGCACGCCTTTCTCTGCCAACCACTGTCAGCGATGAGTTCCCGCCCGTGAAGCCACTAGCATTTCACTTCTACTGGAACTAAATTGTTAGAGAAAAAGCAGGTCATCTCTTCGTGATGTAACACAGGAAAAACGGGTTAGCTGCCGGGGAAACCCGTCTCAAGAATGGGAGAATCAGGAGGGTGCAGACACTTTACTTGGTAAAATCTTGACAAGGGGATGAATATAGAGCTCGGACCATAGGAACCTGATATAGTGAACCCTGTTTCTGAACAGTATCCTTCTTACTAAAAAAAGGAAATGAATAAGGCATTAGTTGCTAACGCAAATTTTTCAGAGGCACAACAACATTACTTTGTGCAAAGAGCAACACAGCAAACTTTTTTGTATCTTCAAAAGCATATAAATCAGCCTTACGTTGCAGCACAGTTTTGAACAGGAATATCCTTTCAGGAATATCCATGGTAATGTCCCAGTGCAATATTTTTTTCACAGTCATTGCTGCGTTACAGGATCACACCAATACTTGGTGGTGATAAAACCCCACTTTCCCTCCTGCATTTTTCCACGATGCACACCACATACCCCTGCTGTGCCCCTTATTTCATGGCTGTCTTAACCGCTGACGGTTGCAGTCAGGGCAGAGCACTAGCAACGACTGGTTCTATAAGGTTTCCCTGGGCCACAGTGGTTCTTACTGAGCTTAACACTTGTGCCATGCTGGAGGAATTTCAGTGCTTTCTGAGATGGGGTGGGATGAGGTGAAGCTGATACTCACAGGACGACTTCTACGTGGTCCAAAGCCCACTGATCATGACCTGTTCCGTTGTGACGGGGCTGCCACCAGCGCAGTAAGACTCCTTTCATTCGTGCCTCCCTGTTGTCACAAATGCAAAAGCCTGTGAGGGCTCCAGACCATCGGTGGTTTGCACATCCCTATCTACCCCCCCAACAGGAACTGAGAGCAAAGTCCAAGTGTTATTTCTGCCTTCCTGAACATCATCAGATGGTACATTTTCACCATTTAATGGTGAAAAATGCACATTGATAAGGAGGAGTATTTTCCCCCTCATAACTTTAAAATAAGTATTTTGCTTTTCTTTCAAATATATTGACAAACACCAGGCTGGAATTTCTTAATCAGCCTTCCCCTTAGGTTTTCTTCTTTGTTTATCCTCTCATCAACCTTTTTTCTTGTACAGTGATGCAAAGATAGATTCTTTCTTAGCAGAAATATAACTTGTGCACTTAGAGGTAATGAAACATGTCTGCATACTCACAGGGGAACATTATAAGACACTCTTTGGGCTTGTATAAAGTCCTTTGGCTGATGCTGTGCAATTACTTGCCATGTAATTCCATTATTTACACTGTATTGGAGGAGCACTGCCTTGTCTACAGTGTTAGGATCACTCAGATTGGTGTTGCAACTGTCAGTTTGTGAAATGCTTCCAATTTGCAAAACAAACATAATTTTGCTGTAAAACACAGACAGAAAAGGTATTTTCAATATGCAAATAGTATTCAAACAGGAACAATAGCATTCCCAGGTTTATTGCAGTTACCTTATTAAAAGTTTGATCATCCTCAAGAATCATTACTTTTAACATGCAAAATAAACTGTTCTTACATCTCTAAAACACAGCTCCCATTTCAAAGTAGTAGTTTACTGTGTATAACACATTGCCATATAGTTGGAGAAAATAGATCCAATTTTACAATGTATCTGCACAAAACCAAGATACATAAACAGTATAAACATGCAAATGAGTGTATGAAAAACTAAAAAAAGGGCAAATAAAGGTTGAATATAATAAAGTTCCTAAAAGATTTCTCATATTCTACCTGGGTGTTCAAATGAGAAAGGAAAAGCCTAATTTATCTGTCCCATTCACCAATTCATCTTGTTTCTAATCTTGCTCTAGACAACTAAATACAAACCAGTCCAGAAAACTGTCACTCTGTTAAGAGCCAGCACAGGCTGAATATAATTCTATTTGACAACTGAAATGGGAAAATGAGCCCGTAATTACTAATAGCATCTTTAGTCATGACCATCATGGAGGCAGATACAAACATGGGATTTGTCTTATCAGATCAGGCACCGGTCCAGACAGTCTGGTGTCCGGTCTTTGCCAACGGCTTCATTGTCAGTCCTGGCTTACTAGGCAGTGCTCTGTTGGGCATGACGAAAACATCTGACCTTTTCATCTGACATCGCTTCCTCCTCACTCTCCATCTCCCAAATGGAAGTCACAAAGTGTTTTGCCAACCCTTATGTTTATCTGCCAGCCACATCTGACTGTGTGGCAGAGCCAGGTCAGTCCATGCTCATCAACGCTGGCCCACATGACTGCATGTACATATAAAGAGTTTCCTTTCTCATGAGCTGCTGCTGAAAGAGTGTTTTAGGCTCAAAGCATTACCTTGCTCGGGTGAGATCCAGAGGCTTAGTCACAGCTTGTCGTATTTGACATCCATTAAAATAGAGTGAATCTCCGTGGGCATAGGGTGCCAGCTGTCCGCATCCATTCCCTATCACGCCCCCCTGAATGGTTTCCCAGTTTATTTCAGTGACTCTTTCAGATTCAAAATTATCTTTAATATAACTGGGGAGGTCATGACTAAAAACAGAGCAGTCATCACCTAAAAATGACACAGTGAAGTTATAAAACACACAAAAATCAAAAGAATTGAGAAAATTGAGTTACAGTTCATTGTAATTCCATTCAAGGTTGTGGCCCAATATACAGTGTGACTAGAGGCTGGATATATTTCATCAGCTCCATTAATAATGTGCACATTGCTGTACTGCATCCACTTCTAGAAAATTGTGGCTGTGAGTCTTATTTTTTTGCAGCAGTATAACTTCAGGAACTGCAAGAGGGTTTCTTCTATTTTTGCATTGATGCCAGTTTAACAAACCTCAAATTGCGGGTTGAAGGAAAATGTGTCTAAACCAGGGAAGGGATCTGATCTTATGAAGTTACGAGACTCTGTCCCAGAAGACATTAAACACTGGCTCCACTCCCACAAAGCATTTATAATTTAACGAGGGCAGTCGGTTACCATTAGGCATGCGCTTAGTTGCGTTGCTGGATTAGAGCAGAGCACTCTGTCCTGGAGGGGCACAGAAGTGAGTACCTTACAGGGGCCAATCACCAACATCTGGATCCCATGTACACATCCCCTGGGAGTAAGCGTACCCTTGGAAGGAGTACAGGGGTGGAAACTATTTCTGGGTGAGCAAGTAGCCACATTCTGCTTTCAATGAAGGCTGAATGGGCTTTACATAAAATGCCAGACAGGAGAGACTACTGACTCAATCCAGAAAGAGTAAAGGGAGGGAAGAGCTGTTATTTGCAGCTCTGTCAAATTAGTAATAAATATATACGCATTCCAGTGATGAATTTAGAGATATTACATCCCTCTGTCTTTATCTTTTTGTTTAATTTTGAGCTACATTAGCTAATTAAGCTGCAGCAGATGTATAAGAAAGAAATTAAAGAAGTGAAACCTTGGTATCCTTCGTCACAAATGCAAATGGCTCCCGTCGTACAATATCCGTGGCCACTGCAGAGCTTGGGGCATGCTTCCCCGATGTACACGTGGTCGATCGCCCAGCTTTGCTTCTCTAGTTCTTCTCCCTTCTGAATCCACCTGAACTGGGTTGCACTGCAAATATCAAAATCCAAACACCATATTATAACATCTAGCAATTAAACACATCTGTACAGCGACGGTCAAATATACCAGTAGTGGATGTAATGAAAAATGTGGTATGAAGCGGTTGTGACTTCAATAACTGGAAAGACCCACCCTGAATGGGTGGCTGCCACATCACTGGCAGTAGACACTAAATCCAGCAATAAAGAAGCATTTTTAATTCACCAGTTGTTCCAAGTGAATAGTGCCAGCAAGACAGCTGACATTTTATAGGCCCACAGTGAGGTGACCTTTCAGTAACCTACCTGGATGAGACATGATCAGGCAGCTGGATAGTTATTCTTCTCCACATGGAGCTGTTGACAGAGTTATAGATGGTAGCTTCATGGAACTGAAATGGGGAGCAGCCAATGCTATTAGATGAAGAAGGAAGACAGTGTGTCTGGACGAGCTGCCACGAGTCTGTCCTGTAGGTAACAAACAAAAAAAAATGTTTTAGAACAACTGAAAGAATAATGTAAGGGAAGCAGGTAATTTCTAAGGGTCATGGCATTGCCTGTGCTACTAAACAAACCCAAGAGATTGTCAGCAATAGTTTCCATGCTCTGTAGCTGCAGATAGAGAAGAGGTAAGAGGCCTGGTGCAGCCAGGGAGGACTCTCCAGCCCAAGGTCTGAGTGCTGCGAAACCCTTGGTGGTGGTACACGCAGAAGAGTCCAACCCAGAGCTCCTCTGGGCTGGCATGCCAGAAGGATTTATTTAGGAGTCTGCTCCTTAGTCTCTTACTGCTTTCAGAAGAAAAAGTCTGACAGAATTTGCTTCATGTTCACACACAGTCATTTGAGTATAGAATATACCTTCACTTTTACAAATTATAATGCACTACTGTACTGCAGCACAGGAGACAGTGTTATTAATTGTTTGCTAGTTAAAGACCAAATTGGAATTAAGCAACCTCCACTTCATTGCAGCTTTGTCCTAAATATATAGTCCTGTATCATACTAAGACAACAGTTTCCTGTGAATGTGGTTTTCTGCAAGCACATTTTAACAGGAGCATGTTCATGACTGTAACTACAAGCTCAACGCCATGAATCTGTCAACATCTGGGATAAATTATAAAGAGAATTCATGGGAGTCATGTAGACAAATCCCAGTGCTTGCTCATGGGCTTTGTTCGGATCCTGTTACAAGATGAATAGCAAAGTAATTGCTTAATAAATAAAAGACCTCTAGGTTTTTAATATCATACTATTTTTTTTTTAGGTCTGTGCATTCTGCTCTCATTTACCTGGCATCCTTCGTATACTCCAGCATCACAGAGTGGAGGTCCCCACAAGAAGTTGCCTCACAGCCAACCACAATCTATAGCACAAATAAAATTGGCTGCTATAACAAGTCAGGTAGACATTTAATGTGATATATAATGAAGTCTTGCTCTCCTTCTTTTTCTTTATGGGGTGTATAACAGAGATTCACAACTTAGGTCTTAGACAAAATCCATCAAAAGTAGATGGAAAACAAAAGACGCAGTACTTCAGGTACTCCTTTTACTTAATGAATTTTACTTCTTTGCTACTGTTATTTTCAAACAGAATCCTAACGCTGCAATCCTAAAGCTCAAATTAAATATCTAAACAAACATTGTTTCTGAAACACAAAAATGTGGTAACTCCTTGGCATTTCAGGTGAAGTACCTTACTGTGTATTAATTATCTACAAAATTTACAATTCGTCATGATAAATGTGGATATAAACTTCAAGTCAATCCAATTTAAGAACAGAATCTTCTGAATATTTAAAACAATAAACATATTTGTGTCATATTAGACTGGAAAGATTACAGTACCCAATGTACAGTACTGAACAGATAACAAAAAGCTAAATTTTAAGAGCTTCAAAACCAAATGGCAGCCATGCACTAGAGCCGAGTTCTTAGTTTGGAAATAAAATCTTTACTGTGACAGGTGAAGAAGAAGGAGGAGAGAATCAGGAGAGAAAAGCTGCAATGAGAGTTTAGTAATAACTATTAAATGCTGATGGATTATCATAACTTTGGCCTTAAAACAGAGGAAAAAGATGATAGGCTGGATAAAATAAACAGCTTGGGAAGTCTCGGCATTCAGTAGTAAAAAGCATGTCAGACTCCTCTTTTATATAATTTCTTTGAGAGTGGTACACTGTGTGAGTGGGGAAAGCAGTGCTTTAGGGATTATATTAGTCAATATAAAATACACAACGATATGGAGAAAAGGTGAAAATATTGCTTAGTGGAAGATGGAAAATTCTGGAAGTGTCTTGTGAAACAGAAGAGCAAGAAAAAAACCGTAACAAGAAAAAGGATGACTATTTTGATAACCCTACTTTCATGTTAGTTCCTGGCTTATTTAAGACATGGGGAAGGGCCTAGAACATTTCTGGACAACTATATGTTGCCTTTGGCCCTGTGCAGAATTCTACCTTAAAACAAAGTAAAATACTCAGAAATGTTCTCTGACTGTTTAGTGTCATTTGCCATGACACCAGTACCAGAAGGGGTACTTCTACTTGAGGACTTTGGTGTTTTCCATATGCCACTCTTCTCCAGCCTGCCTCTGCCTTGTCTTTTCTGCTTATTCACCAGGTAGGGGAAAATGGCATATTTTACATACTGTCTATTCTCACCTTAGAAAATAATTCCTACTGTATCTAATGATCCAGTAATTTCAGGAGAAAGGGATCAGACTTCCAATCCCTCTCAGTAACCCCCAAAGCATACAGACAGTCAGGATAATTTGACATTTAACATTTATGCAACCTTCGTGATTCCCATTACCTACACTTCAGAATTTCCTTTAAATTCTAGTAAAAATGCATTATTAATTATTCATCCAATTGGGCATCCTAGTTGGAAGAAAAAGAATTTCTGGAGACACATTAGATGATTTTTCATTGCATGCTGTACTTTGGAGAAAGAGAATATTTCTTACTTTAAACTGCATCATGTATCCTGGCTGTATAATTAGCTCCCTGGAGGACAGGACGTTGTGTGTTTTGTCCTTTTTCTTATTTGGCCAGTAGAGATGGAATGATGGATTTCCACAGAACCCTGCAGTCCTGACTGCATTAGGGTAAAAACTCCAGTTTTCTTCATGAGAAGTGCCTTCTATTAACATGAGTTAAAGACAATTACTGCATTGCCCCAGTAAACATCAAGGCTTTGTTAATGAACCAACCGAATGACTAGATACAGTATTTTCCCAGTATAAACACTAAATATATCTGTCATGACATACAATAAGTAAGCTACTAACAGACATAATAGAAACATCAGCCCCAGAGAGGTAACTCAAATGTTTAAATAACAGTATTTTTAAAAAATATGATTAAATAAAACTTTCCTATGCAGGAATTTAAATGAAATGTGTTGAACTGAAATAATTATATTTTTTTTCTTATAGCGATACACATATATATATATACATGTACATGCATATCTGTGTATATATATTTACATACTTGTATTAGTAGCATAAAGAATAGTATATAAACAGCATGAGTCTACGAAATGAAAAAGTTGCAGAGTTAAAGAAAAGAAAAAGTGTGCCTGCAAGCTCACAGGGCTTATCTTAGATAAGATAACGGCAGACAGCAGATTAGCTGTCACAGCCTGTCTTACCGTCATCAAACGTATCTACCAGCTGGCTGGGGTTGATCTCTGCCCCCCCGATCAGGATGTTATCCAGCGCCCACTGCGCCCGGTCAGGGCCTGGAACCACGATCCCGTTGCTGATGGTAAAAGGCTGCCACCAGCGCAAGCGGGTTGTGTTGGTCAGAGCATGTTCGGGGAGGAGGATGTAGTCATGCCTGACTGAGATGTATTTTTGGTAATCCATCTCATGAAGCAAAGTCCAGGATATCCCTAAAATAAAAAGGTGCAGGTTTAGCAAAAAAAAAACCCCAACCAACAAGTTTATGGTAGAATATTCTAAAAGATTAAAGGAAGATAATAGGAAATAAAAATAATAGCTATGGTCTTCTCATAGACAAATCACAACTTCTAAGGGTAGTTGGCAACTGTTTCTCATTGTAAGGGTAATCTTGTAATTGTATAAAGGAATCAAATTGGCTGGAAGCCACTCATTACTGAAATCAGGCAGGAGGGTTATGGAAAATTCCTGAGCAACAGATGGAAATCTTAGATAGGGAAAAAGCTTTACAAGGACAAAAATAACTTTACAATTAAAGTAAATCTTATTTTGCACCTTTCTGACAGCTTCTCAGATACTCACAGTGGTTGAATACAGAACAAGGCTGTAGCTTAGCTGAAACTACAAGATGTACTTGCCTCCATCAATGGAATAGTCTAGCAGTACTCCCTCCTTTCTGCAAGTTGGTCTGTGGCATGTTGTCATGTTGTTTTCACTCCCAATTCTTCCCCAGTACTGTAGAAATCTAAGAGTAAATGTGTAAGTTTTCATCTGTTAAAGAGCTGCACAAATTGAGACGTTTGCTTTCTCTTAGGCGATATGCTGAAAATGTTCAAAATGCCAGCATTTTTAAGCAAGTAACATCAATGTACAAATAGAACAAAGGTTTCCAAAAGCATGGTCTAGTAATTCCCATGAGAACCTCATGAAATTCAGTGAAGTCCAGCCTCTAGGAGGGACAAACCCCTTGCAATGGTACCAGCTGGGGACTGACTGGATGGCAACTGCTTTGCTAACAGTTCCTGGGAGTCGTGGTGGCAGGGAGGCTAAATGTGAGTTATCAGGGTACCCTCAGCAGCAATGAAGGACATAAAAGAAATAGAAGCAAGGTCAGTGGAGGCCACTGAAATGGTTGGGCCGGAGCATGTGCCCTGTGAGGAGAGGCTCAGAGACCAGGGCCGATTCAGCCTGCAGAATATGGCTGGGACCGAGAGACAGTGGTCATACATCAAAACAAAGGAGGTTCTGACTGGATATGACCAGGGAAAAAAATAAATCACTGTGAGGGCAACTCAATGCTGGAATAAGCTGTCCAGAGAGACTGTGTCTTGGAGATTTTCAAGACCCAATGGGTGAAAGCCTTGAGCAACCAAATTTGAATTCAGTGTTGACTTGGCTTTGAGCATGAAGTTGGACTAGAGACTCTGTAGGCCCTTTCCTTCCTGAAAGGTTGTGTGATTCAGTGGATTCTTGCTGAATTACAGAAGCAAGAGTGTGTGGCTTCATTAAAGCATTCATACAGCCAAGGGAAATGATGCTGAAGCTGTCTTCTGTTCTTAGTGTGTCTAAACTGACACAATTCCATTGCTCTCCAGTTAAATCATCCTTTTCTACAGCATGTGAGTGGAGTGGGTTTAGGATGGGCACCCAGTAAAGTACAACCAGCAGAGGTTATATTCTGAACTCAGTGAGTGACACAGCTGGTGTCAGCTGGTGCCTCCAGGGTGAAGACAGGGATCTCCAGGAGACTGTGGTATCTCGCTTCTTTGCAGAACAGGCATTGCTGACTCTGGGACATTTGTGGGGAAGGGGAGCTGCTGCTTCACCAGGCATGGCAGACCCCTTCCACTGGGCTAGGATGAGCCTTGCTCACCGTGACTCATCTGAAAGCATCAGTGCCTTGAGAATCATAATCTGATTAGTGTCTACCTGAGATAACACTATGCACACACTATGGTGGCATAGGAATTCCCTGAGCTACAAGCTGTCACCTGCTGCTTTGTCAGCATTTAGAAGAGTTCCCTATTAAAATGACATGGAAACATGACCTACTTTGCTCCCCGCAGGTCCAGATCTTGAGTGACAGCCTGCCTCACAGTTGCACCTCCAAAATAGAGAGTTGTGTCTTCTGCGAGAATCCCACACTCGGTACAGGTATTTCCACCTTCTAAGGACATCCATAAATCTGGTTTAATTTCTTCATTGTCAAAGCGCTCTTTCAGGAAAGTCTGTAAGGTGTTTAACATAAAGCACAGGTAATTATGATCTTAAGCCTTTCTAATGATTACAGCTGGAACTGATCTAAACAGGTCTGAAGGGCTCATGAACACTGTAAAAAAATTTTTCAGGGTGACTGAACATAATCACTTTTGGCTGAATGTTGAGCCACTTGAACTAATTTGGCTAAATGTGAAAATATGTTAGGGCTAGATTTTAACATACTTAAGAGGTAATCCAACACGCTGAAATTTGCATGTGCAAATGAATGGGTCTAATTCATAACTGTGGTTATTTAAGACTATGTAACACCACTCCAGTACATATCTAGTATGTATGGGATAAATTGCTATTCTATATTTTTTCCTCAGCAAAACCAGTACTGCAATGAAATTTTAGGTTTATTGGAGTGAGTATGCATTTATAAAACTGTCTGCACAAAGATTTGCAATGAAAACCATCTAGAATATATCTCTGATTTCCACTTACCTCCACGTGTGCAGTAAAAGCATCGCCGTGGGTGAAATCCTGGCCTTAAGGAGATAGTAGTAAAACTCCCCTAAAATTGCTAAGATTTTATCGCAAATGCCCTTCATGTGAAGAATACATTACTAATTAAAAATTGCAAACAGATAACGATATTTGTTCATGTAATTAGTATCTCAGATGAAAACCAGAAAGTTATAATAATTCAAATGACATGATAACTGTAAAGTTAAATAGTTATATTCCCTTTAGACAGAATTCTCCTTAACCTGTTGTTTCTGTGGAGCATGTACCTGTTCTGTTCTTATCTGATGTAGAAAAAATGAGATGGTAAACACTGCCTTTTAAAGTAATTCGGGGTTCCTTAAGTATTATTTTCTAAATACGTTCAGTTTTAAAAATATTTTAACCTTTAAATTAGCAACATCCAACTAGATTTCACTTGCTTGTTATAGGGTAACATCAGTAACGGCTAGATGAATTAATTTTATGTAATTTTATGTAATTTTCTTCTATTCCCTACTTCAGTAAGCTCCTTCATGATAAAGACAATCTTTCTACGGGTCTTAATTGAACATAATCATATCTGCAAGGGTGATTATCGTCTGATGATACCTGGAGATGAACAGTGAACTTTATCACGGGTTTATCAAGTAGTGTTATTTGCAAATGAACAAACCAGTTCTCTGATACTGCAGTAATAGTTTCGTTAAAAGTATTATAAAAGGCCTGAAAAGGGATTTGAGTATCTTCAGGCTGACAGAAATCAAAGTTAAGTTTCCAGTGGGATCCATCTCCTCCTTTTTCTCTTTTTCTCAGCCAAACACATGGCAAAATTCACTCTTCTTAACATGCAGGAAAATTACCTTCAGGGTTTGGGTCAGATAGCAGTTTGGTCCCGAATACCCAGGATCACAGATGCATTGCTCGTTCAGGCAGTCTCCATGACCTCTACAGTTTTCCAAACAGCCAGGACCCAGATAGAAATTATCGATAGCCCACTGCATATCTGAATATTTCTGGTAGAACCGAAACCTCACAGGACTAGATACAAAGGAATGAAGGGAAACAGACATATGTATTAAACAACTTTGCTCAATTGAAAAAAGGTGGGTTAAAGACAATGTATTTATGACTGTAGTATCCTCTAAGCTTCAACAAGTAATATCTGGCAGTGTCTCTTGAAATAAATTTCATACATATCCATAGCTTATTCTTCACACATGTACTACCTGCAACATATGGACAGATTCCAGACGCTGCTAAAGCCGGAAGAAGCTCTTCTGGCTTCTTGCAAGAGAATTTCAATTTTGGTAATACTTCCAGAGCGGATTATTCAAAGAAGAGAAGAGATTTTAATTTTGCAGAAAAAGACAAATGGTTTGCATATGAGCAGACATATGACTGCAGACAATAAGGATAACTCTTCCACTCAGTAAGGTCATAAATCTACTCTCTAATTGACCGCAGCTGTCTGAACTGAGCAGAACATGCTGTCTGGAGCAGACTGCAGAGAGGGATAACTTTGCCAGTTGTTCAAACCAAGAGTCACGGTCAATCTTGATTGATAGGAAATAAAATTATTCAGCATATGTAATGAACATGAATGCTGCTAGTCTGCATTTTCCTTGAAAGAAAACAAATAGGCAGATGTATCCGTCGTGGTTTTTGGAAGGTACTGAATCCAAGACAAAATGAGTAGCAAATTCATACTTACTTGCCCACGAGGTTTTCAGGCAGTGAGTAAGTTACTCTTTTCCATCCTTTTGTGGGAAAGAAGACAGATGGCTGTGAAACAGTCCCAGAACATTTTGGATCAGCTGGTAAACACTGAGGTACTAAGTAGCTCCAGCTAACACCAAAGTCAGTGGAATACTGCACGTGGACCTGATTTTGTGCAAGTTTTTCTGAAGTTTTACATCCAACAGAAACCTAATAAGGTAGAGGACATAATTAGATTAGAATTAATTGTGGTGGTGGTTAGAGTTTAAAAGAACGTTTGAACCTGAAAACTGACTGCTGACTGCAGAATTTTACTTTGAATAGTGGCAGTACCAGGGTTTATATGGTATGGTTATCTGCAGATCTCATTAATATTCCCAAGATTGAGAACAGGCACCATATGCAGAGTTTCATTTTCTTCTACTTAGCTCACATTTCTCGATTTCCAGGTTTTGACACTCGTGCCTTATAGCCCAGTAGCCCATAACTAATAAAGTTAATCTACCCTGCCACACAATCTACTATTTGAATATTTCAGAGGAGGCCACCCAGCTCAATTATGTCAGGCAGACCTTCATTATGGGAGAGACGTGCAAAGGGCTCTTACAACTTCCATATGTTTCTGGGTTATTCCTTCAATTTAGGAACAGGGTTGTATGAAGGGTGGTTTGGGTGCAGGTTTGATGTGAATGCATGACAACATAGGAGTGGTGTGCACACTTTTGAAGTGTCCCTCACCAAGCATCTGTAACAAAATAGGCACTTTGTAATATCCTTATTACATTATGTCCCTACAACTGCCATGCTGGAAGAGAAGCGTGCGTCATCACGCTTCTGAGAACAGCTCACTGTATTAAAGCTGACCAACATGGAGTAGGTGAGAAAAATGAGGATGGCCTAATAATACTTTTCCCTTAGGGAAAGGCTCATGCGTAGGCCTTTACATCATCCTACCTCCTGAAAAATCTACTTAGACTTGGAGCAAAATGTGTTTTTGAATAATTATGTTGCAGAGATTTTACCTTGAACTGCATAATCCAGCCTTCTGTAGGAGTCAGGTCGTGGGTGACTGCATAGACCTCTCTGCCATCATGGCTCCCACAGATCATGACACCATCAGGAGAATCACAAAACCTCTCAATCGAGCAATCGTCATGGAATAACCAGTGTTCATTCACTTGAAAATAAATGGGAATGTCAGAAATATACAATGACAACATAAATGAAAGAGGGAGTAGTGTTAACCACCAAAGGTGGTTCATAGCGTTATTTTTCAGCCTATATGAGAATTATTAGTATTGCTCCTGAGAATATCAGTACCCTGTCTTTCCCATGTACATATTTATTACATTTATTACATTCAGTGCTCAAAGCACCTCTTACTACTCTCTTACAGAAGCATTATAGTATTATTTTTTAATGTTCAAGAAGACTCACTTACTTAAGACATAAACTTCTGTTGCACTGGATATTACAGGAGAACTTTTTAGTGGGTGTTGCCTACATGTCTGGACAAAGGTTACGTCAGTGCTGTTAGCTGTTGAGCCTTGTAAACATCCAGAAGTACTTCCTCTACAAAATTTAGTGGTAAAATGTAACTTCACTACACTAAAGAACATTTTAAAAAGTTCAGAAATGGGAAACAGATAGTCAGGTTAAGAAAGCCGCTTGGAATAACCTGGCATTTTTTCATCCTTTTTTCTTTGTTTGAAGAGAAATTAGTCTTCTAAGTAAATTCATGCAGTGAAAAAAAAAGTTGCATTACATCTTTCCATTTTGCATTTTGTGAACTAAACCCAAAAGAACCCTGTAGTGATGGGATTATTTGTGACATCCACTACAGTGAGACAAGATTCAGAGGCTCAGCAAGATTTGGAAACCACTGCACTGACTTCTTGCTCTTTAGTTCAAATCCACCTAAAACCTTTACCTGTAGTTTTATCTTCCATGAACATGTCAAAGGCGATCCTCCCGGTGGGCCCTGCGTCAGCCGGGGAGCGCTCATGCTGTGGCAGGGGAGCACTGCTGAAGGTGTCGAGCATCACCGTCCTCTGGTCGGCTGAACCAGAGATCAACACGTTGTCGATAGCCCAGTCGTTCTGATCCAGGCCATCGTGTTTAGGCTGCCACCAGCGGAAGCGCGTCCCAATGGTCTTGGCATCATAAGGAAGGAGGATGTTCACGAAGCTGAAATACAAAGTGGAAATTAGTTATAGGAAAGCCACAGGAAGAGGATGCTTCTCAATGCTCTTTTCAACAGGTCCACTCCTGTTGTTTCCTGGAATATGTGGAAGTTGGGAAAGCAGGGAAAGACCATGTGATCTAGCATATCTTCCCCTATGAAAGGCTGCCAGAACAAAAAACTTCCAGAGAATCCCAGTGTCAACCCTGGGACAGGGGCTAAGAGTGACGTGGGGAGGGCCAGCAGCCACACTGGCGTGATTTGAGCAACCTCATGTTTTCCAGCTGTGCTTATGGGATCAAATGCAATGGTCTAGACTAGCAGGGTATGTCCACAAGGTCCTAATTAAGGGAAAGGCAATGTTGAAATGAAATTAAGATTACTGTTTTGACCCTGGAGCCATTCAGAAGATAGCAGTGTTCCAGTACAATTTTCTTATTTCTATTACAATAGATCATTTACATCTCTTGTCCAATTAAAGTGCTGGTGATTTCTTGGTGTATTCAAATGAAATAACAAATAATGGGTTCATCCCAGCCCCATTTTTTTATAATTCCTAAATTAACCAGTGAGGAAAAGGTCCACCTCCACCCATATCTATGCAGGGTTGGAATCTCACAAATGTCTCAAAAAAGGGGTTGAGTGTATTCAGCCTTTTGATGCATCTACAGAAATTCAGTTTCTCTTTTCCTCACCATTTTCTTTGTAGTTGAAGCAAAGACCTTCTGCTCTTGTCAGTAAGAACCTAGACTGCAAACAAATCTTAAAGAATGCAGGACTGGGCAGGCTGAAGTCTTAAAGATTTGATATTCAAACCACAGCAGTAGTATATCCCACAGGTTTTTATGAAACATTCAAGGCCACCTGACTTGAGTATAGGAAATCCTATAGGCAGAAAAAGGTATCTACAAACCCAGGCTTGCTGAATTGGTCATAGAAAATTTCCATTAAGAGGTTCCAGGTGATTCCACCATTCACAGAATACTCCAGCAGCACTCCTTGGTTGCGGTTATTAGGAGTTATCAGACATCCGTACATGAAATAAAACTGGATGAATTCTGCACTGGTGAGGTTCAAGTCCACTGTAACTAACATACGACTGCAGCCCTTAAAAGCAATGAAAAAAATATGTTGGCTGGTGTTTCTGAACATAAAAAGTGTTAGATTATGTAGTCACTATTAATATAATGTTATAAAACCTTGAAAATTATCCACAATTATACTAATTATAACAAAGGTAAAGCTACAACAGAAGAATAAATGATATTCCCTAAGGACATAATTTTAGTTATGTTCCATCTAAAGAATTCCTGTTGTGTGTTCATACATGTTGCTGCTTGTACCTACAGCTTTACAAGATTCAGTACCAAGAATTGTATTCACCTTTCTCCTGAATATAAGAGTTACAAAAATCCATGCCTCTAGTATAGATTATGTGCTAGTGGTTCAATTTATGCAAACCAACAAATCACACAGCAATTTTATGCTTTGCCATAATCCCTTCTATAGTTTACACACCTTGCTTAGTCTATTAGTGGTGCCTATTTAGTGCACTGGAGGGAATTAGAAATGTAGTGCTTCTGTTAGTTTATTTTAGAAAACTTGCATCAGTTTGAACCTAGTTGTAAATTTGCATGGAAGAGATCTACAAGCTTAAGTTTTACTTGTTTCTAAAATATTATTTTGTCATTTTCATAATCCCAAGGCTATCTGTGAGCAAACTGTAATTCAGCAGCATCCTGGGTTAGATATCTATTATGTAGTTAAAACACAGGAAATTTTACTCTGAGCTTACTTTGAAAGAAACCCAGCAATGAAGTATCTGAAGGACAAGGCTACACATGGATGTATTTTCAAGGACCAAGTGCAAGCTATGCACATCCAAATACCGAGTTATTAATTTACTTCTGTGATCTGATTAGAAGCTGCGCCAAACTCCAGCCTCTGGAATTTTTAAGTGCTATGAGGAGGCTCTTATGATGAGTGGAATTGAATGTCTACATACTTGCACTCTGCTTTGGTCTATCAGCTCCACCTCCAAAAGCCCCTCCACGGTTCCGTTCAGGAGGCACACACACGATCTCATTTTCCTGGCTGCGGCATAGCCAGGAACACGTCTCTGCTTTCCTGGAGTGTTTCTGGCTGGCCCTAGTCTGTAGGACCTGCCCGACTTTGTCCTTCAGCTAGGCAAAGGATATACGTATTTTTGATATATTTTATGTCTAATATCTTACGCTTCTATTTTTTAACACATTGTTCAACTTTTCTAATCAGTCCCGTTTATACTGTCAGATGGCGTGAGTCAGCCCCCGCGCTGGACACGCACCCCGCTGAAGTGAAGGGCCATCCCAGAGGCTACCGCCCCGCAGACCGTGCTCAGTTTGCCGCCGTTCACCGTCAGCCAGTTCTGGTTCGATGGCGAGCGATTGAAGTTATCTTTCAGTTGTGTGGGGAGGGGGGTGTCTGGCTCGTCGCAGTAGAGCCCCCCCCAGTGCTCATCGCAGCTGCAGAGGAAAACAAATGCAAAATTCAGCTGGCAAAGGCTCCGCACGCACGTTTGATCAGTGCCATGTTATTCCACATTAAGGTGCCATCTTATTCCGCGTAGAGGCTGCCTGCATCATTTACTAGCGCTCAACTGGTACATGGGGGTTTCAAACATCTGCCACTTTCTGTAGTTGTTAACATGAAACAGAAATGACTTTAGGAAGGCTAGAATTATTATGTATCATTCAAGCTGCTAATAGAGACCACGCTCCAGCACAGAGTAAAATCAGGAAAATACATTGTACTTGGGTAGATATGACTATGGGAAAGTGCCAAGCCTAAGAATGCCCCAGTAATGTTACATTTTAAGTAAATTTATGTTAAAATTTTAGAGGGTGGGTACTTTCTGGTTATTCCTTTATACAGTCCACATTTTTTTGTCTCCTCTGAAAAACCTTATAATTTGTCAAGAATTGGATAACAGCATGGAAATGTCTTCTGCTGCTATGCAGATTTCACCAGGGAGATCATGCCTTCAGCGCTGTCAGGATAGAGGGCAACACAGTAATATGTCTATTCTGCAGCAGAATATATTTCTAACAAACACAGTCACAGTGCAATTATACAACCATTCCCCCATTTCTGTTGCCATTTGTGGCTGGAAAAAAGCAATACATCCATCTGGAAGGTATTTCTCTGTTGCCAGACAGACAAATCTGGGGAGATCTGGTTGTTGTTTGTTAGCTTTGCAGGGCTCTGTGTTGGCTGTTAAAAGCTGG
This sequence comes from Tringa solitaria, assembly GCA_026413425.1. Lineage (NCBI taxonomy): Eukaryota > Metazoa > Chordata > Aves > Charadriiformes > Scolopacidae > Tringa > Tringa solitaria. Next base: position 13,996,345 of record JAOXJM010000001.1, read on the forward strand.
AGCACTGGGCAGGACAGGGAACAAACTGCACTTACACACAGTTGTCTTGTGTGCACTTCCCGTGGCCGCTGCACATGTCTATGCAGCCATCCCCAATGTAGACGTTATCGATTGCCCACGTTTGCTGCTTATCAAAAGGAGCCGGCTGGTGCCAGCGGAAACGAGTTGCTTGAGACCTTTGGGAGAGAAAGAAAACCAGAGAGGTAATATTTCTAGCTAAGCTGATCTTTATTTTGACTGAAAAGAAATGTCAGTCTTGAGGCCAGACTCCTCCTGGAAGATTTGTTTGATATTGACACAACCCAGGGCTGATTCCTGACGACAAGGTCCCTGAAAAGCTGAGAACAGGGTGCCCACATTTTGAGAGCAGGACAAAGCACTGAAGCACTCAGCACGGTAACATCCTGAGTGTTGGAGGTGGGGAAAGGCTCACTGGTGAGAGCCAAGCAAGTGGACTGTAGCTGGTGCAGTGGAGAAGAGGGTAGGAAGAAGGTGGTATACCCAAAGGGAAACTCAGACCAGTCATAAGCATGTCCCAGCACAAATCCAAACTTGAGGGATAGCTGGGAACTGGATAGAGCCAGAATCACCCAAATCCTCGAAGTTTCACACTGAGCCTGAGTTTTATTGCTTCAGTCCAAGAAAGCAAACTAACCCAACTTTTCCTCTATGAATTCTCCCAACTACACTTAGGCAAGAGCAGCTCCGGGGGGTGGGTTGGCTCCTTGGCAAGATACTGCCATTTATAAATCTAAAGGGACAGCTGAGTGTGCCCATGCTGGGCTTGCGGTGTCACTCTGGTTTTGCAGTTTCCTCCCTCCCCTCCATCCAGGACTTGGCTGGAAGTGTCAAGAAATGATCTATGGTCTGATCCTGGCTCCTTTCAGTAAATAATTTTCATTTTGTTGATTAAGGGGGGGTTTAGCTCTCTATTCATACACTTTGCTTTAATGTAGCTATATGTGAATTGTCTCAGCTCCCAAGACAGATGATGAAAACTGAGCCAAAACAGTCAGGGGGGAACAAGGAGCTATTCAGCTCATGCAGCATTAGACATCTATATTTGAATAGCTGCGAGCCGCTGAATTTTTTTAACTTTTCAAGAATACCGTGTTAAATGCAAGCTAGTCCATGTTTTGCTGGCACTAGATGGCAGCATTGAACTTTGTGTAGTCAGTTTTCTTTTAAACACAGAGAGAAATCACAATTATTGTAAACCCCAAAACAAATAAACAACAAAATCTTCAAAATTTATTCAGTGTAAAAATAGACCTTTTGTAGTAAGTTCAGTGTTATCCTATGAATTATTTCTTTATAAATGTTACATGAGGTGAATGAATAACAAGTTTATCCAAAGAGAAATCTGCTGCCATACCGTCTAGATGCTCATCAAATAACATTTTTAAAAGAAATGCATAAATTGTGAGGAAGCCCTTTAGGAATAAAGACAAGCACCTATATCTTACACTGCTTGCTTTAGGTTTGGTCCTTCACTAACAATTTGTGGAGCTGATGTTACTGGGAAAAGCTCTGTATTTGCTTTGCATTTTAAAATCATCTCCAAGTCTAAGATATAAGTAAGTGTTCATTGCTTTCTACAGGCCAGAGGTCAGATGGCTTTGTGGTACACGAGCACTAAACTGTAAGTATGGGTGCTGTGCCCCAGACCAAACTATTGACTGTGTAGCCCGCATGTCCCTAAAACATACAGGCACAAACAGAGACATCCACCTGCTATCACACAGCTTGAAATAATAAAGCAGCATAAAAATTATACTGTATCTAGACCAAAGGGCCTATTAGCTACATTTACTCAGAAGCTAAACTTCTCCCTTGCTTGTGAGCTAAGGTTGTAATAACCTCTGTCACACAGTCCTGATCTTAATATCCTTGGGAAATGGTATTACTTGAGCCAACAAATGTAGTTACTGGATGGGACAGAAGAGCAATCTTTGCCTTAGTAGGGGCAAAGACTAATTCTTTTGACATATACAGCTCAAAAATCTTTTCAGTCTTCAAATCACAGCTATTTATAAATCTGAGTTTATCTCAGGTGGTAGGTTCTTTTCAGGTCCGAATTCAATTGGTTTTGAACAGTAACCCCAGTCTTGATTTTTCCTATTCAGCCCCAGAAAGCCCCTCCTAAACACAAATTTACAGACTTTATACATGAACTGTTGGGGTAATGGATTTTGCAGACAGTATGTAGTGAAGCAGTACAAAAGAGTAAGCAGAGGAGATCAATGCTGGGAACAAGTCCTAAAAAAGTACAGTACTTGATGTGAAACACTGCAGTGAAGACAGAGAAGAGTCTAGATGCCCAAAATGATTGGTAACAGAACATGGTCTTTTCCACTACTGGTTTCAAAACTTTTGGCAACTGTACAGGTGCTCTCAGTACAACTGCTAAAAAAGCAAGGTCTCTGTTTCCAAACTCTCATGTGCGTTAGTTGGCATCTTTCATGACAACCTTCTCAAACAGGCATAGGCTCTGCCTGCCCTGTGGCTACTCCTGTGCCTGCACTTCAGGCAGCCTTTGCCTACGTGAGAAGACTGGGCTCAACAACAGGAGCAAAGCTGTTGTCAAGTTGTTGACAAGAGTCAAGTTGTGCTGAGAGCCTGATGCCCACGCTACCCGTGTTTACTCTGGGCTAGCTCTCTGCCGGCTTTATCAGGTATGACTGCGAGGGGGGCAGACACGGCTATCACTGCAAAACAGCACATCAAGAAGGACACAAACTGGGAGGCTGAACTACCCAGTTGTGTGTAGATAGATCTGTGTGAAAAAAAAACCCCAAACAAACCCAAACAAAAATCCAGCAGTTTTGGGGACATCACAGGGACATGTCCCAGTAGCACTCCCAATAGCTCCTTTCACTGCAGCCTCCCAACAAATCCCATGGTTTTTCTCCCCTCAAAGACAAATGTAGGAAAAGGAAGAGGAGGTGAAAATGCAGCATGTGTAAAAACAATGCTGAGAGCATCAAAGCTTAGAGAGACGCGAAGGGTACAAGGAATACACCAAAAAACCAAGAAGCCTGAAAAGCATTACTTTTAAAGCACCAGCTCATAGCCAAAACCAGCAAACACAGGCTGCAGGTAGGGATTCAGCCAGTCCAGTTCGCTGCCAAAAACCCAGAATTTAACTAGGCTGATGATAAAATGAGATTCTTTAGGAAGTTCCCCCTGCTGTCTTTTCACAGGATAAGAATTTCCTATCCTTAAATAACTAAGAAAAGTAAATGCATATAATAGCTTTTCAATTTTTATGCAAAGCAGGATGGGGTTTACTTATTTGTTACTATATACATGGACCAGACAAAAATGGCAAGGTACAATTATTTTAATGCTATAATGTATCATGCCTCAATACACAGTTACGCATTTAGATTTATTCTGCAGAAGACCAGAGGGAAATACCTGGTATAGGGAGGCAGAGGCAAAGTAACGCGGGTCCACTTGTTGAAAGTGTCTGAAATGAGAATTCTCTGGAGATGGTACTTGTTGCATTCCACGTTAGTGGGAAGACAGTCTCTCAAAATCGGGTGCCAGGTCAATCCAAGGTCCACTGAATATTCCAGTTCAATAGCTAAGGGTGGAAAGGTGGTTAGTTACTAATTTTAGAGACTTACATCCATAGGTCCACAATAAACTGGTAACCCCCAGTCACAAGTCTACACCGACAAAATAACCACTCAGAACTTTTCAAACCCTTGTGTCAGAAGCACAAAGAACCCCCCTTCAGTGGCAGTGCTGGAGGATACGTTACATGTATATGACTCAGGAGAAGGGTGCAGCACACCTCCACACCTGCCACCTAACCCAAGGGACCACAGGTGCAAAGACAAAGTCATCTGTCAAGTCACCAGGATTAAGTCAAGCTGATTTCTGTAGCTGCAGTGTGCAAGAAAGTGATGTGACAGCATCATGACCAGCAACTTTTTTTTTTGTTTTTCAGGCTGAAAGATGACATTCAGCTGGATGTAATCGTTGTATAAGGCAGAGCAACACTCAAATTAAAACTTCTGGTTATGTCACAAGATGGTTTAGTCACACTTCCACCCCCTCCAGACAGCTCATTTCATTATCCAGCATAAACAATTTTAAATTGAGTTTGTTAGTCAGCGAGCTTGTTTTCATTCAAACACAGTCTAGCCACATTAAACTAATATATTCATTTCACAGCGAAAGTCAGCAATTTCATTGTTTTGATGTTTATGGCTTATAAACTTTTATTATGAAAAATAAAGGTTAGTCAAACTCACTAAATCCTTCAAGTTAAACTTTTATGCAGCAATTAAAAAGGAAATAATAACAGGCACAGAACTGTAACTTGAAGTAAATGTTCCAGCTGCCAGGCATTCTGGCTGTGTAAAACCTGGAAGGTGGTTGCAGTGACAAGGGTGGTAAATCTGCGATCTTTTTTGATCACTATAGACCCATTTCTTCTAACCTCATGCGCAGAGAATGACCCTTAATCACCCAATCAGTCCTACTTGATGTCTAAGCACAGAACACAGTGCTATAGAAATACAAGGACAAGTGGATACAAACAAGGGTAAGTGAGTTTTTAGTGTCAAATCTCCATCATCAAAATGAAATGCTTTGCTCATCATGACTGGAAGCATGATTAGGTAGTGTCCTGCCCAATTTAATACAAAGTTGAGATAATGCTATGTATAGTGGACAAAGAAACAAAAAAAGGAGGAACTGTTTCTGTGCCAGCATACAGCTAAGCTGCAAAACAGCTTTAAACTTAGCAGATATGATCTTAGGATGCTGAAGTGGCTTTAATACCAAAAAAAAAAAATATTGTTAAGCATGTGAGTAAAATATCATTGTTACTTCCATTGGATTCAGAATAGCAAAATCAGATAAGCCACTTTTGGGACTTCATGTAAAACCTTTTTTCATTTTTTTGCAGAATTCTAGAGGAATAGTCAGCAACCCAGTGAATTAACAGATGCTTCATGCTGCAACATATTGTATTCCTTTCCTCAGAAAAAAATCTATATACCCCAAAACGCTACGCTGAAAGAATATAATTTAAGATGTACAAACAAGCATTCAAGAGCTAGAAAGACCTATTTCTTCTGCATCTTAAAACTCACATAATGAACTAATTTTTAATTTCTATGTGATATGTATTCAGTGCATACATGTTTTTATTTATCTGTGTATGTATATGTGTATATACACAAACATATAAAAGCATGTACTGCGCTGAATATACACCATATTGAAAAAAAGGAAGCTAGGTAGTTAAAAATCACATCACTGTGTATATGCATGCATATATACACTCATATGTGCATATATGTATACACACACTCATACATGCATATATACATACATATGTACATGTTTATTATTTCATACAGATAACACAAATGTACGCAGTTCATGCTGGCTGAGTTTGTCAGATGTATGCTGATATAAATGATTGTAGAGGTGCAAGTGAGATCTGAAAAAAACAGAAAGCAAGAAACACATGCTGGGAACACCCAGCTGCTTACTATATAGAACCACAATGTTACCTCAAGCAGTGGATACCATACACTGGTAAATGGATTTGAGTAAGACAGCTAATAGTTTTTTTCTTAAATGAATTGAACTGCAACTTAAGTGCCCAGAGGAAATTATATACTTTAGTGTATCTTAGGCTTCAGACTTCTAGAACAAAAATGCTGATATTACAATTCCTGACAGAAACATGTAGCTTTCTTCTGTTTCTCAGTTCTTGTTACGATGGATAATGGAACCAGAAACATGTGAACTTTCCTGTACAGGAGAGGAAGAGGAAGGGCAGGATTTACCAAGAAGTCATTACCATAACAGGAGTCCGTGACAGAGCAGGATGCTGCAAAATCTATTTGCAAGAAAGAGTCTTCGTTGACAACAATGTCAGTGGTGACAACGTAGCGGGTGCTGGCTTTCTCAATGAACACTAGAGCATCCCCAGCAGAGCCACAGACTGGCATCTTTGTTCCACCAGGATGGAGCAGCCACTTTCTACTGTCCAGTGTGGTGAAATCATCCTCTAATACTGTATTGCCAGAGATGTTTCCTCCAATAAGAATCTGAAACATTAGAAAGGATTGTTATTGAAAAGAAAAAAAGCCTAGAAGTCTTCCCAACCATACACATGACGTAGCTTCATGGAGGAAGAGATTTACCATCTATGCATATGTGTTCTTCCAGTTCAAAATGGACAAATTTACTTTGTAAAGAGTTTAGGTTATGAGGAAGGGGAATATCTTTATTCATTTTTTAATGGAGGGATAGGAAGTAAAATTTTGTAAGCACATCATTAGATGTGGCTGGGAGTTTGATTTCTGGTATTTTCCTAAGGACCTGGGCTAAGTGCTTTAAAAAAGCATTTATAAATATTTAAGCAAATTGATCTTGGACAGCCCAATATCACTACTTAGAGTGCAATCACTTCAGCTGGGTTTCTTGAGATTTATACCAAGTCATACAAAGCAATATAATAATCTTTATAGAAGTAAATCCCAAATATGAAACAAAAGTGGGGTTTTTTTTCAAAATTAGAAGACAGATAGAGCTTGCCATTTTTCTATAGTTTTTCCTATCACATTCTACCAAGCCAATTACATATTTGGATAGATTTTAAAAGAAGGTTTTTGAAGTTTGAGCTCGGATTTGCATGTTGCATGGTAAGGCCTTCTGCAATATGAACCTGTTGTTCTACCCATGTAGAAAAGACTTTCCTAGCTCCAAAATGGGTGTTCATTATCCCGCATGGAAACAGTGCATTAAAACCACAAGATTAGCAAAGAGTAATTGTGCTCTATTACTTTGCTAGATTATTATAATTCTGGAATATCTTTATACAAAGTATTTTTGCTTGACGCAGTGAAATGATACAGGCCAACAAAAGGGAAACATTAGGACTGAAAACAGTTTAAAGTTGTATTAAAAAAAAACCAGCCCAGAAGATCTCTTACCTGGTCGATTACCCAGGGACTGTAGAAATGCCCGTTCTCGGATGGTTGCCACCAACGAAGCCGAGTGGAGCTGGAACGGGCCTTCAAGGGAATTTCCAGGGCAATGTATCGTCCCACGTTGCTGGAGTTACTGAAGAGGAACTCCTGGAGAAGACTCCACGTAAGGCCCCCATTGAGCGAATACTGCAACAGCACAGGCTGACTCCTGGGGTCTGGCACCCCCTTGCCGCATCCCAGTCTCATGAAGAACTGCACAAATCTAACAGGGGGAGCAATTACTGGAAAGATTTCTTCTCTGCAACACTCTAGATAACCAAGTAGGGAGACTTGGAGTTTGACTATTGACTAGCCCAGTGATTTTCTGCTGTAAGTGTCTGCTTTAGGAGATCTTATCCTTTTCAAAGCCTCTGGAATATAAGTCGACAGACAAGTGGGATAACAAAATTTCATTTTGCCTATCTGATATTTTGCCAGGTAGAAGGGGCTGAACAAAGACAGTAATTTATGTTTTGAGCTTTTGTCTGCATAGCAGATGGTGTTGCAAATATCAGAAACATAATCCTGGGTGAAATTTTTATCCCTGTGACCCACGAGTACAGATTTTAGTGGCAGAAAAGTAACGGTGCCCTAAGTAGATCATAATTTGCTATGAATTTGCTGAAATGCTTAAATTCAAAATAAGCATCCCCATTTTCCATTGGCATGAACTAGAGAAAATCTGGACAGGAGAACAATGCACGTTTCACTTGCAGGGATCATTTTGTCCATTTAGTCAGCCTGGGAAATTTGTCTAAATCACACCGCTTAAATGCGCCGGCTCCCCCGAAGCCAGCCCGAGCCACCCAGGGACACCAGGGCTTTCATCCCCTATTTAATTGGCTTCTCCAAAGCAGCACAATAGACTTGTATCAAACTGTGAAATTCTTCCCGTTAGCCGATGCTCATAAATAGCTCTACTGTGCACTTGGAGCGGAGGGAACTGCTGCTGTAATGATATTTACCTATCAGACTCGCAGGGATATTACAAGTATTAATTCATGTTTGCAGAGCTTTTGTACAGCTTTAGAGTGTCGTATCTGTTCTAATTATTATTGCGTTAGTGCTGCCCGGCTCATGGTTCAATGAAACGGCGCAAAAAGAAGTTTTGCATCAAAAGTCTTGCTCTGGTTTGATCTGCAGGTAGATCCGCTGGGAATGGAGGCTGCAGAGGTGCTGAGCAGACAAAGCTTCAATAAAACACCAAACCTGCAAGTCAATTAATTCTAGTCCTCGCTGCGACTCATGGTTTCTCTTGCTACTATATATAACTTCTTTCGCTATAGATTATATCCACCTCTATGTCCCAGACATAACATATTGCTTGTGCTGTAAAGGAGCACTGGGGACCCTCATGGATCAACATATCAAATGTAATGGATTGGATTCACTGCTGGCAAGTCTTCATGCCTCCTCAGATTTACTCCAGCATTTGCCACATAATTCAAAAGAAATAAACCCAGGTGACCTTGTCTCTGTTGAATCTGCTCTCTGTGGATTGCTATTCTTTTATCTGAATTTTTAGTACTAGAGTGATAACTCACTCAAATATAGGTAACGTAATACCTAGCAGATTAAAAAGTCAGTAATTTCAAGTATCTCTCTTCTCACCCCACAGACACCTTTGCAAAGGTTCTGCCCATTTTGAAATGGAAAAACAAAGGTTTTTTGTAGATGTAGTATCACTAAAATGTGTGGATATTCTTCTAGTAATTTAAAATTGAAAAGGACTTCATGAGGTGTGATACCTAAAATGTGCTGTCCCTACTGATATTTCATGCTGTGCAGTTTCAGCTATTGGTGTCGCCATGATGGGGATAAACTGCCCCCTGTGTTAAATTCTTTAAAATATAGATGTGATGGGAGTGGACAGTGGATTGCAGAGGCCACTCGCAGTCCCCAGGTGCCGAGGGTGGCTTGCAGCACCAAAGCCAGTGCTAGCCTCTGTACTTCAGGGGGTCTCCTCAGAAGAAAAGGGGGGGTTTGAATGTGACTACTGAGTCTAGTACCCTTTAAAAGATCTATAAGAAATGCTGGTTTTCATCATTCCTGATATAAATTGAAAACTCTCCCCAAATCTATTGTGCTTTGCAGGTGGCCGATAGGCTCAGCCTGGAAATTAAGAAAATCCCACTGCAATTACTTTAGGTTGTTAAAGAGCAGCCCCCAGCAACACCGCTGCAGTCTGTTTTGCTGTTCAGAAGAGAGCATACAGTTATTTGTTAATAACTGTTATTTTTCATTAGCATATACAAGAAATTAAATGTACTGCTTTGTTTTCCTTTTAGTAAGACAGAAGTCATTTATCTCCATATAACACCTTGAGGTCAATATATGCAAATCCAGCTACAGACTATCATGGAGAAGAGATAAATGATGGTTCTTTGAACATGAGCAGTAAGGAAAACATGTCATTTAGTCTAATGGAGCAGCTCACAAGATCTCTTGTATCTTTTGTTAAGCAATATTTAAATTTCAGAACAGTCTAGGGAGTCAGAGTAGTGCAGAGAATTGATGTTTGTGTTTACCAAGTTCTGAAAAGTTTGTTGTGAGGAATCTTACAAATTCAGTACAGGAATCTTTAATATTAAACCTCACCAAAGGCTAGCTAATTGCTGATCTAAAAAATGTAATGGTTAGAAATTAGGGATCTTTATTGACCATGAGCCTCTACAATTAAACCATTATTTAAAGCTTTGATGCTAATGAAGACAAGTCAAAAAGAGATGAAGTGCCTATTAAAGTGTTTCCCACAGAACATTAGAGAGGAGTAGGGTGTTTACAAGAGATCAGTGGAGAAAAGTCTCGGAGAAAATGCCATGTCTCCAAAGTAATAATGTAAGGATATAAGCTAATATACTGAATAAATTAGAAAACAATGCCTATTTGTTAGCATGTACGCAATTAGGATGTGGTTTAACTTATATTGTATAATTTTTTTTTAATGTGGCTTGCTTGGTGTGTCTCACTCATCAAATATTTCCTCTGCAGGCCATAATGATGCAACAGAATCTCTAAATATACTAAAAATATTTGTTTTTCTATTGCTGTGCTCAGTGTAGCTGGTGACAGCTTGCTGGGAATTTCTCAGTGAATTATTGGAAACAAATGTGCACAATAAGAAGAAAGTAAGCTTCAAAAATGAAAGAATGATGAGGTGATGAATTACACTGGCAACAGACATTCCTGTTTCAGCAATAGTTCATAATACAACCAACAGTAAGACAAGCAGAGTGTGTGGTGTGCAGTTAATTTTTCATATTAGGCATTTAAGAAGTAAAAACTTTTATAAACTACTGAAGGTGTGGTATCAATCATGGAGTTCTTATTCAAGGAAAAAAAGAAACATTTAAATGGTTAATCCCATTGAAATTCAAGCTAAATTTAATATAAAATTATAACAGTGGTTAAAATGGAATATTTGCTGTGTAAAAACCAGAGTATATCAGCTTGTCCTCACCACAGAAGCATGACATATATATTATGCTTCAGTATATTATTTCTTCAGTGAAATCCTGAAAGAACTTTGAAACTGTGTTACCTGGCTTGTGACAAATCTAGGTCTCGAGTCATCAGCATACGTAAGCCTTCTTCATTAAAGAAAAGGTTGTTTCCTCCAGACATGATACCGCATTTCCTTGATGGCTTTCCACCACTCACAAGCAGGAATCTATCTGACTCCAGCTGACCTGAATACACAGTAAATACATATTTATGATTTACCCCGAAGTGCTCCTACTGCAGGAGTACTATTTCCAGAGGAAGAGAGCTAAATTAAACATCTCATGCAGAGTGAAGAAATATTCAGTGTTTTCGATGCAATGTTTTCTAAAAAATTGCCACAACTCAAACCAAAATAAAAATAAACCCAAAAGTATGAAGTTGGGGATCTTAGTCTCCAGCTATTCACAGGATTTTATGCTTTTCATCATTTCTTTTAAAGATAACATAAAGTATCCGGGTCTATAAAGAAGCTTTGAGTGCCATGTAGTAGCATGCAAGCAAGGGCTGGCAAAACTGAAAATGAACAGCAGCACCTGTGAAGGGATGAATTTGGTTCATAGGTCCTGCTTTATTCAGAATGTGCTCTTCTTGCCATGCTTGCTAGTGGTGGAAATCTCTCGGTGGTTTTAGAGTTGTGTGCATGAATGCTGTACCTCCCCAGGCCCACATGAAGCTTTGAGCTCCCTGCTGGCATTGCTTCCTTGGGGTCTGCCGTGTCTGCTGAGCGGTGGCCCTCACTGCTGAGACACCCGGTCTGCTCTGAAACCATGGGTGCTGTATTAAGGCCATTTAGATTTCCCTTACAACCTTAAAACCCTCTGTTGTTTGCCTTACTTGCAAGCGTTCTGTTTCTGCTAAAGTCAAACTACCATCAAACCGTCATTCTCTTCTAAAATTATTTTCTACACACAGCTTCAAGAAATTCTATTTTAGTGAAGATTCTGTATTCCAGCATTAACAACTTCACAAAGAGTCCAACACTCCAAACCAGACAACTGATAGCCACCAGACATCCGCAAACCGTGCTTGAGGGTGACATCTAAGCTACTTGGTTCATGGGAATAGTCCCACTTCATAATTAAATTCAGAGGCATGGACAGGTGAGGAAGGCTTTGCTGTTTCATCCCTCAGGCCCTGGGTTCCACTAAGACACACAGGCAGAATTCAGATCAAAAAAAAAGAGAAGAGATACCTTCAAAATCATCCTTCAGGAAGTCAGAGTTCTTGGTACTTATTTTGCAGGTTGGCCCAGAGTACCCGGGGTCACAGATGCACTTTGTGCCGTTGATGCAGCTGCCGTGGCCGTTGCACATCTCCTCACACTGTGGGCCAATGTACACGTTGTCAATGGCCCAAGTCACTGGCTGGGATCCAGCAGGGTAAAATCCTTGGTACCACCTGAACCTTGCCAACCTGAAAAAGGCATAAAGTGTACTTACTTTAAATAATAGTTCCATCTTTTTTGCATTCCATACATATCATACTATGCATATATATAGTATTCTTTCTGTTGGAACTGGCTTGATAAATAGCTTAATTTTAGAAACTGACTGCTATATCTAATTCCTTCAGTACCTCATGCATCTTTATGTTGACATTCAACCCAAGTGCTGACAGAAATAAAAATAACATTATTCATTAGTCATAATACCACAACTGAATGACGGACTTGAAAATGGGATTTAAAATCTAACCACTCAGAGCTCTGCGTCGTTCATGGGGAGGGTGAATGGCTGTGGTCCAGATGAATTTCTTTCCGCTTGGGCTTACAGTGTGTGGGTCAGAGGGGGCCACTTTCACCCTCTCCTGGAGAGTGAAATCCTACTTCATGCTGCCACCATGCCCCCAGGGAGAGCTCCTGTGGAGCTGGGGTGGTAGGATCTCACTCTCAGTTACACGGAAAGAAAACATGATCTGCCACGTCACTAGTTATTCGGCTTGCTTTCAGGCGGCTTAATCTTAAACCAGACTGATAATGCAAGTTGTTCATTTAAACTATATTCTCCTTTGGGTGCTGTCCTGTCATTTTTAATTCGCCTCCTAAGTGCTACTTGCATCAACACTGCATGAAAGAGGAACCAACAGGGAAAGGAGGGAAAACAAGTTGAGATGGGAAAAAACACTTGAGAGACTAATTTTATTCCCAATTGAGAAAATGTTTTAAAGGGGGAAGGAAACTAGAAGAGTGAGAAGGGAAAAGCACTTAATTGCCTTGCATGTTTAATGTGTCTTGTTAGAGATATTCAATGCAGCAGGTGAATCAGTAGCACAGGAAGCTGACAAGATTCTTTGTCTTGATTTGCTAAAAAAGAATTTTTATGAGGCGATTCAGGCAATGAAGGATAGCTGATCAGTGGGGACACTACTAGGAGTTTTAAGGTACCCGAGAACCAGAGTCCTGCTGGAAGTCAAAACCATTGATTTTAGTGTGCCTTGAGGTGAAGCTCACAAGTGGAGGCTGGAGGTGTTGCAAGCACCTCTTCAGAGGAGATCTCCACCCCGTGGGTGGGATTCGTTCCACCCCTGAGGCACAGCCAGCTCCTCCTCTCAGGCTGGGGGTGAAGCGTGACTCATGTCTGAAGCAGAGAGTGAAATACGGGTCTGGCTGTAGTCGGTAGGGGTTTCTTCACTGACTCAACAGGCCCTGGGCTGGAATACTAATTCTTAGTTACAGCTGTGTGCTGGGAACACATATGAATTTCCAAAATAGCATATGTAGTGGAAATAACTGAAAATGTCTTCATTTAAATATAATCACTTGAAACTTTGGAGGATGAAAAGGCTGGGTTTTTTAACATTACACAAGGAGTCAGGTTTGGAGTTTTTTTCTTGTAATTCCAGTGGATTCTGGTGGAGAAAATACACCTTCAGCCCTCTGGACCAAGAATTCTGTGGCACTGAATGCTCCATGGAAGCTGCTTTGTGCTACTGGGTTTGGTGGGCCATCAGCAACTGGCTTCTAGCCTGATATCTTGGGGAAGGAACAGGAGGGAAGGCAGGCAAATGGGACAGACACTCAGGACCAGAGGACAAAATCAAAATAGCTGGAAGGTTTAAATGAGTTAGGAGTCTGCGTAGTCAAAATTTTCATTTGGAGGGTTGCATCAGTAGTTGGGTAAAGGGTCAAATAATTCTTTCGGGCAAAAACAGAACGACAAATGAGCTGTTGGAAGAGATGGTTACCTATTCCATGCTTGAAATGTTAACTGTCATAAACCAGAAAATTCAAGTTTAAAATTTAAACATTTTCTTAAATTATTAAACGTCCAGGCTTTCCATATTTGGTTCACATCTCTTATATAGGTCTTTTCATAGTTTCAGAGGCACATATGGGGCCACTTATTTAGTGGAGGTTCCATTGCATGCAGTAGTTTCAGAAATACTTAGTCTCAGACCTGCATAGCTCATAAAGTCTCATAGTTGCATAGCTCATTTTCATTCATATGGCTACAGTTTAATCCTTAATGATGTGATCTTTTACACAAACTGAGTTGATGCTAGAAGGCAGTTTTCTCTGAAAAAGTAAGCAATTCTGTTTTATGATTTGAAAAAATACTTATTATTATGCCTGCTAGCACGTATTTTTCTGTGCTATGTGTCTGACATCATCCAACCTGGCTTGTCTCTCAACCTTTATGTTACTGAGTGACTGCAGCAGATTATTTCTTAGAACCAGAGAACTTTGCAGCTATAAGAGACCTCGAGTATTTATGTAAGTCCATTTCCTTACATTGAAGTAGAATCAAGTTTATACTAGCTCACGCTTTAATACTTTTTCTAATGAATCTCAAATTTCATGTAAAAATAGCCATGATTAATTCAAATGACTAATGCATTGCAGTAAAGAGCAGTGAAAGAGCTTTAAAGACAATCAGGTTTGCGTTGATTTTACTGTGCAACCCACTTCCAATGTCACCAATTAGATATATGGATAAATAGGAAATTATCTGTGATTATGGTACATTACGCATTGGCATATTGAATATTACATTGGCATTACGCACAACATATCTTTGGGAATCACCGGAACGCTAATTGCCATTCAGGACAAAAAGTGCAGAAAAACTGGTCAACTAGTCTGTTCTAGTGCTGCAGTTCTTATGGACCATTCTTGTGTTAGGAGAACATTTTGGTTTGGAAAACAGAAACAAAAATGACCCAACAAACAACCAGGCAGGAATAGGAGCTGGACACTTACCCACAGAGGTGCAGTTTTCCGAAGTGAATGACCTCCCTTCTCCAGCCCTGGGTGGTGCCGGCGTAGTAAGTGCTACTCGGGTGATGCTCGGTGGAGCAGAGGGAGCTGAGGCGGCTGCTGCTGCTGTAGCACAAGGGGAGCAGCAGGTGCCAGGTCGCCCCCAGATCCCGTGAGAACTCCAGCTTCACCGGGTCGGCGGAGGAGCTGTCAGTGGTGCAGCCGATATTGATCTGAGCGCCAAGACATGAAATGCAGAAGATGACATAGGGCAGGCTGTGGGACATTTAATCACTCTTCATCTTAGTGAGCCTCCCCACTTTGGTGCAGTATTTATTTAGCCCAGGAAAATGGGGATTTGGGAACTCATTTAACAACTTGGATGATGCACTCAGGACATGCACATGAACTTGAACTCTTGCACCTGGTCCTCCCTCTCCATGGACATACTGCGCTCTGGCTTATCATATAATGACTGTAATATGAAATCCCGAACTACTTCTACTAAGAGAAAATCATAAAATTAATTAGACAAAGGAGAGCTGCTAATATTGCTGGAGCAAACGCATCAGTTCTTGCAGTCCTCTGGCAGGTACTGAAGTAATCACGGCAACAAAAACCTGTGCATTTTTAAAACAAGAAATATTAAAACAAAATGTGCAAACATAAAGTTTTCGTTGGGTTTTTTTTTTTGGCTACATTATCGTCCTCTTTTATGTTACACTTACAAAAAAAAGGAAAAAGCTTATGCCACAGAACCCACACCCTTCAGGGTGTGTGCTGTATCACTTCAATATATTCTTCAGCTTTCACACCCCCTACCTTTCGCTCAAGCATAGCAGCAAGGCCCTAGGAGACAGCATTTAAACAGTATCAGATGGATTGGGCTTAAATTCAATGTCACACCAAAACACAGTTTGGCAGTGTCAGATTTCTTGGGGTGCTCTTAGAACATTCCTGATGTAGAGAACAGTAGAAAAGGCAGAAAACCTACATGAGAAACAGTTCTGCTACTGAAAAAACAATAAGAAATATTTTGCAAAGAATCTGAGACCTCCTAAGGCATATTTTCTGTGTGCTCCCAATACAAATTAGTCTCCTTTTCTTTCACACTGATAATAAGACATTAATTTAGTTTCAAATTGCTTATATAAAAAAAGAATTCCTTTACAGAAGTCATATGAAATAAGATGTGCTATACTTACCATGTAATAAATGAAACCCCATTGCTGATAAAGTACAAAGTCAGTAATAAAACTATGAAATATTTTTGGTTTTTTACACACTTTTGTAGAGAAAAATAGGTGTACTAGTGGATGAAAAGCTGGACCTGAGCCAAAAATGTGTGCTTGCAGCCCAGAAGGCGAATTGTATCCTGGGCTGCATGACAAGAAGCATGGCCAGCAGGTCGCAGGAAGTCATTCTGCCCCTCTGCTCCACTCTGGTGAGACCCCACCTGGAGTACTGTGTCCAGC
>JAOXJM010000001.1:14013725-14026995 GCA_026413425.1 Tringa solitaria
CATATAGAAGTAAGCATGTAGATTTTATGAGGTTAATGCTCTGAAGACTTATAAATATCTTAAAGTGACCTCAAGCATTTTTGTTCTACAGGCTGTAATCTATATTTTAAAACAGAAAATGGTTTGCATTCAATAATTTATGAATTAGTTGCATGACAAACTGAAGTGTGCATGAGTACACAGCTAAACCTAGTTTTCTTGGAAAACCCTCACTATCATTTTAGTAATGGTTTATAAATCGGTGTCACTTGCTGTTTAATACTACAGCAAGCTACATCTTTGTTAAAAGCAGCTTGGTAATTGTGGCATGGCAATTTACATGAAAGATTCTTTTACAATTTCTTAATGACAATATAATGACCCCTCTAAACTAATACATACTAGGCTAAATGGTTACTCCCATCATTAGCTGCCCTAGCCAACGTACAGTTTAGATTTTAGGATAAACCAGAAACACACTTTAGTTTAGACTATGTATTGTTGTCAGGGTGCCTGTTTCCACTGAATATATGACAAGCACAAAAAATTTGCTCCTTATTAATGAGCTTTAGATAACAGCCTAAGATGGGAGGAATTCAGGCCATCATGGGTATAGAACAGCTTCCACCAGAGACTCTATGAAAGTATGGGCAGAAGCAAAAGGGAAGTATAGCCTTGGCTCTCTGAGAAAGTACACCCAGGGCAGCTTAGCCACCAGGTAGGAAAAATTAATTTCTATTGTCATAGATGAAGTTGTAGCTCTCCACTGGGTCAGCTCGTGGCAATGCTGCCCACTGCTGCACCTGCACACTTATTCTGAGCAGGCTGTGAAGTGGCAATTTGGATACTCATATTTTGCTCATCATGTTGTCTGCTAGTGGTGACCCTCCAACTTGTAGGACATGGACTCTAATGCTATCAGTGCAAGTATATAGGCATGGACAAAGTAGTAATTTAGGCAAGAAAGCAGAAGACTTTGAGGCAGAAATTTCCCTCTTCTGTACATTAAAAGCTTCATGATACATGCACATAATGGAAAGTAATATCAAAACAATTATAAGGAAAATTGGACAGGCGTCTCTACTTGGTGATCAGAACAGCTGGGCAAATAGACCAAAGAGCAGAACCTGAAAGAACAGAGCTCTCTAAGCAAAAGGCAAAATAACTTTCTGAGGACAAGTACCTCAAATTGGATTATAGTGTTTTCATTTACACTCAGGTCCCTTGTTGTAATAGAGTGTTCGCCAACTTCATTTGAAACAAATACCATAGCTGAATCTTCTTCCCTGTAACAAAAGGAAAGGGGTACTTTAGACCGTCACTTTATTACACAGTCACTTCTTTCTAATTTGTTGCTGAGAGATGCTTACGGAGCTCCTTTAGATGAATATGGGCAATAGAGTCCAATGTTTCCACCAGGATAGAAAAACCAGTCGTCCTCTTTGGGACCAAAGTCAAATGTATCCAAAAGGATCACGGGATTCTTTAGGTTATTTCCATCAATAATGAAATCATCAATAATCCAGATTTCTTCTTTTTTGCCTACAAAGAAAAGGGGAACATTCCTATTAAGACCTAATACTGCTATTATTGTAGAGCAGAACAGTAGCCAGTATTTATGGATTACATTAAGAAAAGGGTGCTTAAAGTGTGGGTTCACTATTTTCATTTTCCATGAAGATGGAAATAGAGGGTGGAAAATTTTCATTTTCCGTGAAAACAGTCTTCATACTGCTCTGCAGCCTGACCCTACAAAATTAATTTTTATTGCTTTAAAATTTATAGAAGGCACAGCAAACTGGAATGAAAAGCCTGTGTTGAACAAGTATCTTCTGTTTAAATCATTTACTGTGGAAGTCCACCATCAATGACTTCTTTGGTTAAGAATCATCTAAATGAGCAGTTGCTGTAGAGCCCAAGCAGCCCAAAAGGATGATTTCATTCTACGCTTTTTTCCTGGTACTCAGCAGCTTGTGTTTGCCCAGCAAGAGCTTTTTGAGATAGAAGGAAACTCTGAGTGAGGTCTCCAATGGATTATGAATTCAAATGTGTTGCAAAACTGGTGCTTTTAAACTGGAGAGGAGGGATTAGATTGCCAGATCTTTTGTGTAATTGTTTTTTTAATCTATCTAAATGCCTTTGTGCTCATCAGAAAAGTTAAAAGGCTTCTTTGAGATGAAATTCCTACTTAAGGATAATGCCTACAAGAAAAGTTTAGTTACACGTTCTAGGCAGGACCCATCAGAAGAATGAACTGGAACTGGGTGCGTAGGACCAGATTTGAATTTGCTTTTTTATTAGAGGTGTACTAGGTATTTGCCTGTGTGGAATAAATCTTTCCTGTATCACTATGTCTAAACGATCGCTGAAATTCTTTAGAGCCCTTAATGTCAGCTCCTGCTAAGAGGTGTGCTCAGAGCAACTGAGAGCAGAGGAGAACTTTCTTCAGCTGGCACATCTCCTGTAATCGGGAGGAATGAGGTGCATTCCTCTTGTGGTTTTCTACAGTCCTTTACAATTTAATCAAAAGATTAACTGCTCACTACATACTCTTGCTAAATGAGTTTTTATTGCCTAGTTAATTCTGAGCAAGGTAGGCCTAGTTCCCATTTACACTTGGGACTTTTTTGTATAATTGGAGCATTGTAATGGGGCCTCAGTGTAAACTAGAATCAGGTCCATTAAAGGTAATGAGGAGAAACTGAGTGAAGTTAAGTTTATCAGTGTTTCTTGATCTCCCAGTCACTCCAGGACCAAAGCTGATGGTCTTCTGCACACAGTCAAGGGGTATTAGGTTAAGATCCTTTCACTTCAAAGCAATACAGCAGCTTTATGAGAACAGTAAACATAATCCTGTGATAATTGTAATTGAAGAACTTGAAATACAGGGAGACAAGATTTATGAGTCTCTATTCTTGTTGAGTTCAAAAATCTAGCCTTTTACAAATGTTGAGCTGGGCAAGGGTGGACTTGGAGTCCTGTGTCTCTTCCTTACCGTTGTTGTAAGGTTGCCAGAGCCTGAACCGCGTCGCGTTGCTTTGTGCTGCATAGGGCAGAGGAACGTTAATAAAGAGGACATCCGTGGTCTGTGTGAAGTAAAACTCATCTATCAGGTGCCAAGTGATGCCACCGTTGACAGAATATTGCAGCAGGATGGAATGAGACCTCTCGGGGGTGCCTGGAGCAGAGAGGACATGCATTTACGTTCATTATAATCTGGTTTTAAAAAGCACTAGCTCAAAAACACTTCTTCAAGTGTAAATACAATGAGGTTACTTTGACATCTATTACAGAGTATGGGCTTGCTTTGACAACAACTTAAGCTGTTGAGAGGTTATATGTGTATTGTACATATACATCTTCCAGTGCTTTCCCTTGCTTGCCTGTCTGCAAAATGCTAATGAATTAGAAGATAAATTTACATTGCTGTTCATTATATGTACTGTCACAGTTAATTTACTTAGATGAGAAGCTATCTCAGTGTTACAATTTTTTAGATTAGAACAAACCAGCTCCTTTTACCACAGACGTCTTTCAGTAGTTCAATATTTATTTGCTTGTTGTTCCCAGGTACCAGACATTATCATCACCACCTGTAGCACCCACAGATAAAGACACAGCCCTTACCTTCACAAATTTATAGTCCACAGCTTTGACTGCAGACACTGACATGAGCATGTTCATGCCCAGGAATCATATAATTGATGTAAAGTGCTGAGGATCTTTATTAGCATGTTTTAACAACAACCAAGCAATATTCTGTGGGACTAAAAATCAGTGGTGGAACTGAAAGTAAAATTTACATTTTATGACTACCAGTTCCTCCCTTTTTTACTTAAAGTTTTAAAGAGTCAACAGAGGCTCTATACAGCCCTGTGTGTTAACATAGGCTGATTTGAGCCCAGCACTAGCACTTGATGCTGGTTCCCTGGCACAAACTCAGTCCCCAGCATATGTTTGGCCTGTGCCTGACTTGCTGACCAGGAACGTGAGCGTCTGAGTGATGGTATCTCTGAGCTGAGTTCTCACTCAAACAAATTTACATTCTCCATTCTCTTCATAGTGTGGCACAGTAGTGGGTACATCCCCAAAAACTCAGTCCAAGGGCAGGAATTAGCAGCAGAAAAGGACCAAGGGACAGTTTCTTCATCCCTGCCCCACTGTGTGTTACTATACAAGTTTTTTACATGTTCTGTCCTTAAATTAACCAAATTTGCTGAAGCCCAAGTGCCTCACGTGCATGCTCCTGCTCCACTCTGCTCCAGCGCAGTCTCTTTTGAATGACCACATGTGGAACAGAGCAGGGAGGAGACATTTGCAGTCAGGAGCTGATGTCAGTTTATCTGTGGCAATTAACAGTAAACAACTCAGTGGTCTTAATGCTTACGGCTGAAATGTGCCCAGCTATATTCATTTTCATTCAACATTAGGGAACTTGTTGGGACTAAGTCCTGCATCCAGGCCTAGGGCAAGCAAGCCATATAAATTTAACGAGAAAAGAGTTCTCCTGGAGTTTCACAGCTTTGGCTCTCGTGGGTCAAGAATCAAAACCCAGCCTTGAGCCTTTGGCTATTCCTGCCTTTCAGAAAGATAGTTTTACTCATCATAGTTTTTAATATTTTGGCAAGGATGATATGTAGAAATATTTCCAAGGAATAGTTTTGTAAAAGAAGTCTTCACAAATATTTTGCTCTTAAACATGAAGTATTAAGCATTTTATTATTTTGGGGCATGTTATGGTTTTGGCTGCTATTGTTTTCTCACTTTTCCATAAAACACTTAAACAATAGTAATAAATAGCCAAATATATATGATTAAATGCCTATTAAAGGGAGTCAAGCATAATTCAGAAAGAGTTACATTTTTTACTTGCCTATATAGCGATTTGGTTAAGATATTAATTTAGGAAGAAATAGGTAGTTCAAAATTAATTTCATGCTGTCCTGTGGCAAATGGTGAGTCAGTTAAGTTCCAGTCCCAGAGTGCTGAGCTTCCTGCAGAAGCTATGAACATCTTCCACCAAAGGGAGAGAGGTTTTTGCATGTTCAGAGTTCAGTTTCGAAGCGCCTGTTCTATAAACAATGCTGGGAAAAACTTCTGAGACTGCACAGGAGTGACTCAAACGCTCAGCCAGGTTAGGGGTTCTCCACTGTGTCACACCAGACAGCAATAAAATTATTTTGCAAGGCCAGAGATGGCAGCAGCTTGGAGCAGGGTAAGACCGTATCATTGGCTTGAACGTACTTATACTAGAGACAGTGTCTCAAGCTTGTATCACCAACTTGGCTTGCAAAGTCTGACTATTCTTCATGCACAAATAAATAGAATTATGACATTTTGATCCTCTCTATAATATCTACTGGAAGCCAAATGGTAAATGCTTTTAATGCAGTGGACTGAAACTTGGAAATTAAATACTCTGCAGTTCCTTAACTGTCCCTGAAGTAATCTACTATATGCACCATTTTAGGACTTTAATAAGTGACAAATCAATTTTTCCCCAACATACTGCAAAATCTCTAAAAATCTTGAGCTATTTTGTTTCTTTTCTGCTCAGAGACTGTACTAACTGTGCTATTTTTGATACCAGCACAGTTTACTCTTTTACTGCATAGTCAGCAGTGTACACTGGTAGCAAGGTAGGGATAATGCAGAATCTCAAACAAGTTCCCATGTTATCTACCATAAACTGATGATCATGTACACTGAAGTTGAAAATGTAAATCCATATTCTTTTCTGTGCTGCTACAATGTATGAATAAAGCTAGAGAAGTGATAAGAAATCAACAGTGATCTTACCTTTGGCAAGAAATTTAAATGAAAACTGGATGTACACAGTGTTCGTGCAATCTAGATCTCTTGAAACAAGCATTCTTAGTCCTTCCTGCAAATACAGAATATATAGTGTGAATCCTATAATCAAAGATGCTCTGCAGCTTACTACTCTCTGGATACTGTCTGTTACAGACTGCCGGTGGCAGCGAGAGCAATAGTTCTCTGTCCTGTACCTTCTTCCAGGCAGAAATTGGGAACAGTGATAGCCTTGGAAAAGGAGCCACAGTAATGGAAAGGGCTAGACATGGGTGTGTGTCACCACCGGAGGCACAGCTACATGATGAGGTACAGCTCATTCAGTTTGTGCTCTGAACCACTGGGATGTGATCTGATCTCTAAGCACAGACTCACTCCGACATTGAGTCCAAGCTAGTATACTCATTTTTTGGGCAAATTGTGTAGTAGCCAATCAACCTAATTTCCAGGCAGGAAGACTCCTTTCTAGGAGCTTTTTTCTGTGCCTCAAAAAATATTTTGTACAAATAACCTCTTCTAGGGCAACCTCTTGACTTAGAGCTGTATGGAAAGGGAGAGAAAGGACACCTCACAGTGACCTCTAAGGTCCTGTCCATCTCTATAGATGAGCTCAGTGTTGTGTGGATACAGGGGCCAGAGCTGGTCACTGTTCTGCAGAGACCTGACAAACCACCTCTCAGAGCTTCCCTCTTTCTCAGACCCCTTTCCCCAGGGGAACAACTGCGGGAACAACCTGCAGGAACAACCAATCCAGGTTTTAGACAATTCACATGCTGTGATTTGTAATTTAGATGATCTAAAGAGGTTGAAATGGAGTCCAGGTTTTGCAAAGAACTATTTCTAAAGAAGTCACTTCTATGCCCAAAGTTATTAAACTTTGCGTTTTCAAGGCACCCGAGTTCACAGTGTCAAATGGACACTTAGGTGTGAGCTTAAAATTTGTGTGAATTTATGTGAACAAAAGTATTTCTATTTATGTGTTTTGTTGAAGAATCTGGAAGTTCAGAAACTATGATATTTCCTGGTCTCTTTTAACTTGTAATTAACAAAAAAGAAAAATCCTTAAAGAGCTAGAAAACTTAAAAACAATAGAATTAACTAAAACACAGGCTAACTACATAAACAGTGATTACAGAGACTACAGTGATGACTAATTTGTATTATTTAAAATTCTCAAAAGCCAATCAGGGGATTTCAAGACACAAACACCATTGATTGTAATGTGTTCCATATTTCGAAACCACTCACTTGGTCTCAAGAATCTCAGCCACAGAGTTTCATTCTTTTCCTTCGATGGTTAAGGAGGAATTTATACCACAAATGAAAGTAATAATAATAATAGCCCACAAACAGATGAAACCCATTTGTTCATAAAAAACCACTGTGACAAACATGGTGCATTTTTAGGGCAGAAAAATACAAGTAAAAATGTCCAATTCTAGCCTCAAGAGTTTGACATGAATATATGGGGGGAAACAACAAAAATTTTACTTTCTGTTTTTAACTTTACATTTTTTTTTTTCCCCAATGTAAGTAATCTCTGACCCCTTTAAAAATGAGAGCTGTTCCAGACTTGATGGTGTCACCATTCAGGTTTCCCCTTTCAGCACCGTAGACCTCAGGCCAAAGGTCTGGATGCAAGTTACCATTGAAATCATCCTTCAGGACAGACGGCAGAGGAACAACAGGGACACAGTATGGACCACCAAAGCCTCTGTCACACCTAGCAACAAATTGGGAGGAAAAGGTGTTAGCCATCTGACCTAGATAAAACACAACACCTTTTCTATGATGCATGCTAAGTAGGTTGCTACTTACACACAATGACCTGCATCACAGATGCCGTGACCTGAGCACATCCAGGGGCACCCTGTAGCCAGGACCACATTATCAATAGCCCAAGAATCAACACCAGAAGCATAGTTGTACTGAATCCATCTGAACCGTGTTCTGGGAGAGCTAGGAAAAACAGAGTGAGGGTATTTCAGGCATCAAAATGTCTGCTCCACAAAGTGCTAAATAATATTTAAAGACAATCCCATAGATTTCAGGAGAAAAAAAGCATATTAATAAGCAAGACTGTATTTGGAAAAGATTAATATTCCAGCTGAAACTGGAAGTTTCAATTTCTCAGGTTAGTTTTAAGACAAAATTCCAGCAGACTCTAAAGGAAGGTGCTGAAAGTGAAAACCAAGAAAGTCAACGTTGCTGTGACTCTTGCTGGTCAGCAAAGTGGTTGAGCAGAAACTATTCACTACATCAGCACTCAACAGCTACATGTTAAAACAATACAATTACTTCAGTAAACTAAGAAGTAATGAAAAGTTCATTTATACTAAGTGTCATGTAAAAAACCCCAATGATTACATTTTTGCATGTGTATGTATAACAGTATATGAGTAAATATGTACACACATGTGCATGCATACACACTACTCTAATTGCTGACTGCCTTGTTATCCTCAGGTAAGGAAAGTATTTGGGAAAAAAATAATCTGTCAAGATGCTATGGGTTAGATCATCTTGGATTTGTTCAGGCAGGGAATGTGCTGTGGATCTGATCCTGGAACAACGCACAGAGAATTGCCCTCAGACTGACAGGATCAGGATATTATATTTGTGAAGAAAATTCTTTGGGAGAAGATGCATGCTCCTCTGGAGCAAACTATGAAATTAAAAACCGAGATGTGAACCCCAGTCCCACTTCATTTACTGAGTGTCCATTTTCACCACCTTATTTTCTGGGTGGTGAAATTTACAGAGATAACGTGTAGGGTTCTGTGAGAGTTACAGAACTACTCAGTGTAACAGTAAGCAATATTATAGCCATCTGTTATTTCTAAACCAGAGCACGGTTTTATTCAGAGAGATGGGTGCCAGCATATCTGCCACATCCATTTATGACAGTATGATATCACTAGGAGGCAGGCAGAACTCTCCTCCAGGTCAAAAGAGTAGAGGTGACATGTCCAGTAACATGCATTTTGACTTGCTGAGTGCCATGACTAACACGCCTAAATTTTGGATGACAATTTATATGCAATGACAGAAAGTATTTTTATATGAAAAGATGGGTCAGGGCATTAGTTCTCGCTTCTCATTGGGTAAATGTTAGAAAAGCTTGGTTTAGCATTCCTGAACTTGCTGTCATAGATTATAGGCAAGACTTAAGAATTCACTCATCCCAAGTTGTTGCTTCCTTAAGTTCTTGCAGCTCACATTATATCTGATGAAGTATTTTGAAGTGAAATTTAAAATTCCAATGGCGTGACAACACACATTTAATAATTTAAAAGACATGTGGAAAATTCCCAAGCTGGGGGATGTTTGCTCAAATTAGATCAGCAAGAAGCACAGCGCTCACTTGGTTGCGGGTGGAAGGTAGACCGTAATTCTCTTCCAGTTTTGGAATCTTTCTGAAGTGTAGATGGAGCTCTCGGTGTAGTGCTGACAGCCGATGGTTGGAGGGACGCACTCCTCTGTCACCAGGTGCCAGTCTCTCCCGTTGTTTAAAGAATACTGCAGGTGAATGCTATGGGAATTGCTGTATGGCTTGCTGCAACCCATGCTCAGCTCGAACTGCAAGAAAGTGGAGGCTGATACGTGGAAGTCCCAAGTCTCGGCATAACGAGGTTTTCCTAAGAAAAGGAGAACAAAAGAAAAAAAGAAAAAATATTTTAAAAAAGTGTACCTTATGCATATGCTTTCAGTACTGTCATTCAAATTTCTTATCTGTATTTTTACCTTCTTTTTTTCAGCCTTCTCCTCCTTGCAGACTACTATACACTTGAATTTGCATATACGTCCCATCTTGTAAAAACTTGACCCATACATAATTTATAAAATAGGTGCATGCAAATGTAGTAATGTTTGGTGACACATACCAATGTTTTCACTGAACATCAGAGCTGTATCCATAGACAGGCAGTCGATGTCTACTTGACCTCCCTGTATTCTGTACCAGCTTGCTTGTAAATCCACAGTTCCATCAAATTTATCCTGGAAGCCAGTCTGAGAGCTGTCATTCATCCCCACAAGGACATCATCCAAAGCCCACTGAGCTGAATGCTTCCCTATAAAAAGAAGAACAGGCAGGTTATTGGAGACCCTGTTAGTTACTTTTTATGCCCACATCCTGTGTTCACCCAGTGAGCAGTGCTCAGTCACTGTTAAACAAGACTCTAGAGTATGTTTCTATTTCAGATAAACACAGGTATTTCCTGCTTCATTTCTCAAGCTTCAATGCCTTCGTTGTCATACGTTCTCCCTGTGTGTTTGAATGAGACACTCCCTGAGTACCATGACTGGGGATTTTCATTTTATGGGTCACAACCGTTCTGCAGTTCCCCACATTGAATCAGAAAAGCCTCTGTCTAGTTCCCAAAGTACCTTTCGTATGGAAGAGGATAGTACACAAAGGAAAATGCCGAAGCCTCTGGATATAGATGATATTCATAGAAGTGGTCTTCAGCTTCTCCTTCCTGGAAACCTCTCTTCTCTTGCTCTCCAGACTACAGGCATCTGTAGCTCACCGTCATCTACAGCTCATTTCTCCAGCCCTTCATTTTAATCCACCTCCCTATCAGCATGCTGAAAACACCATCTTTATTGTACAATCATTGCCCTCACAGGAGAAGAAGGAGAAAAGTCTTGACAATAAATGGTGAGCTCACAGTGATGTTCCAGGACTTTTGTCTTGCCTCTATGAGGGATGTGGGTCATGGCTGATAGGGCCACTTTGGATTGAGTTATGGCAGACAAAGGACAGTCTATGAAGGAGCTAAGATCTGTGATGAGGAGTGGTTGCAACCTATTGGGCACTTGTATGGAAGGTGGTATTTCAGCCTCCCTCTTACTGGGAGCCATGGGGCTGCCATCAGGTACTCTTAGAGCGACCTCTCTCAGCAGGGATGGATGTCGCCCAGGTGCCCCCAGAGCAATTGGCCACCAGCAGGACACAGGTAGGGAGCAACAGGTCTGACATCACACCACTCACCAGTGCAAATGATCGTGGTAGAACGATGGTCTGT
This sequence comes from Tringa solitaria, assembly GCA_026413425.1. Lineage (NCBI taxonomy): Eukaryota > Metazoa > Chordata > Aves > Charadriiformes > Scolopacidae > Tringa > Tringa solitaria. The sequence goes on from JAOXJM010000001.1 coordinate 14,024,546, forward strand.
GGTGCACCAGTTCTTGCCCAGCATTTTCCCCAAATGAACTGGCTTCTTACCTAAATCACATCCCTCATGCCTTGTCTACTCTCTTGCCTAGTGAGAGCAATTAACTACAGCACATATATTGTAAGAAAATGTACAAATAAAAACAGCCATCAAAATGATAAATGATAACCCAGAAGCTGTATACCGTAATTACCTGAATAAAAGCTGTGTCCTTTTCTCCCCAGGCAATTGCTGTTAAATGTACTCTGCTATATTTCTGAATATCACCTTGTATTTCCTGCAGGGATCCAGGAGCTGCTGCCTTGCACAAGGGTGGAACACTTAATCAGGACACTTTTAATTGTGGCAAGCCCCTGCACGAGGCAGGAGCTGTCACAGTGGCTGTAGGTATCAGTCAGCACCAGGGTTTTACTTTCAGCTGAGAATGTGGGAACTGGCTGAGTGGGCTTTGGAGGTGCAGCAGAAGGTGGGGAGCAGGGTGCTGGGACACCAGAAATAGCAGGGGACAGCAATCCTGTTTTGGAGTGTGGAGATACTAAAATAGGGAGATTGGAGCCACCAGGTAGGCAGATTCAGGGCCAAATTATGCCTTCCTTTCCAAAAAGAAATAAAATGTGAAGGGCATTTTGCATCACAGGTCATTCTATGCTCAGGTAAATCCTCTAATTCAGGCTTTTCTGTGTAATATTCTTTTCTTCTCCTCTCCTCTCTGTTATCTCTCAGCATCTTTAAATTTAACTCTTAAACAATTTTACTCTTAAGCCCACTATTCTGCATGGTGCTATAAAGAAAATTATGTCTGTAGTGTGACTGAGGAAAGCCTAAAAGTTCTCTTACAGCACCCAAACTGTTCACCATTCTGTATTTTTGGTAAGCTGAGGTTTCTGCAGAACATGAGAAGCATCGACACACAGGTTGTGTAAAGCTGCCTCATGAATGCTTAGGATGGCGTTGCCTACCGTGCTGTGGCTGCCACCAGCGGAAAGCGGTGGCCGGGGTTTTGGCCTCCCGAGGTAAGTCTATGGAAACAACCTGGGGTTCCAGGTATGACATGTAGTCCAGCTCTCGCAGCAAATGCCAGGTGATCCCGTTATCATTTGTGTATTGAACGACAAGCCCTGTGTTGAAAATTAAGAAAGGCAGTTAGTCTGACTGCACCGAGGAAAGGGGAGCAACTCTTCAGCCTGTACGGGGGAGCTGCCCCCTCTGGTGTGTGCCACTTTTGGCATCTCCCCTACCCTTTTGACACCTCCTGGCCCAGAAGCATTTTCTGGATAAAGTCCTACTGCAAAGGTGACATGTTCATCAGTTGCCACGCTTCATCTTGCTTATGTTTACCAAACTCAAAGGATCAAATCTTTTGCAACCTCAGTGAAGCCAATGATTGTACCATGAAACCACAGGAACAATGTGACTTTCTTAATATAGTCAGTATTTATTTCATTTCGAGGATCCTTGCAGTTTGTGTGGACACTGAGTTGGAATTCTCATAGCTGGGTTCCCAATAAGGGTAGTTCCCAATGCTCATGCTACCTATGCAAGCTCACAGCATCCTTAAAAGTTGATTATGGTAATATTTAGATAATTTAAAATAGTCTTCGTATCTTACAGACAGTATGGCAAGTACTAGGACAGAGCAGAATTGTGAAGTCACTTATGAGCTCATCACAGGGGACAATACAAGAAAGAAGCTCTTCTTGTATTTCTTCTCCTAAAACTCTTTTATATTGCAGTACGTTCAAGGCTAATGGATTTTCCTGTGTCTTATACTGGTGCAAATAAAAGGAAAATCCCTTGGTGGAATCTGTGCTGAAAAATGGCAGTTCTGAATATGTAAATGTAAATACCATGCATCAGGAAACAGTCCACTGATGTTAAATGATTTATAATGAGAGGAAAATGAAGTTTTCTCATATGCTAGATGCCAGAGATCTATCTTCATGCAACTAGACCACTTTATAGGGAAATCTGCTCCCAAACCTCTGCTGATCCTTCCCAAATGCAAATATCAACCCCCCTGTCCCAATAATTCTAAGCATGTGGGGAAAAGAAGAGAGAAGACATCTGGGAGAGATTAATTTCTTTAGACTAAATATATTTTCAGCTGCAGCTTTACAATTTTGCATGGTAAATCCTGCATAAGCTTGGGTTGGAACGCAGCCTTTTGTCAGACCCACTGGTGCAGTTGAGAAACTGAAAAAGTTTTCAGGCACACAACTCTACCTCAGATTATCCTGAAATTGAATTTCATTCCTTTTATTTCAGACCCGATGAAAGTCTCTATACTTGTAAATGTAGTTTTTGCAACACTATCAAATACTCTAATAGAAGTTATTGCACCTCTTCTTGTAAATGTTGTCTTAAACCATCACAGCTCCAATAAATTTGCTCTTGTTGACAGATAACCATTAGGTTTGGTAGAAATAAATAAAAATAAAAATGCAGAAAAC
>JAOXJM010000001.1:14027095-14041191 GCA_026413425.1 Tringa solitaria
AGTAAATAGTTTTCTTCAACATTTATGAAAATCGAAGAGGTAACTGATTTATGTTAAAAAGAAAACAATCTTTTTGATTTTGTAAAGGCAGTAAAAGGCAAAACCACTTTAGAAGACAAAATACAAAAAACTTATTATAAGGAAAATAGAATTTACCTTCATTCCTGGCTCTTGGTCTGTTGCAGGAGTTACCAGTGGCCTTGCTTCCAATTTGTACATAAAATTGAACTAGCCTGTTAAAAAAATCAGGGTAGAAGGGAAGTGTAATTATCTTCTGATAGCACAAGATCAGTCAGGATAATTCTCCTCTCTTAACTAATGTTGCATTTTCAGTTAGGTCATTATTCCGGGCTTATTGATCAGGCAATGTTCCCAGTGAAATCAAGCATTGCCACAGTAAACAGTGGAGGACTCAAGACAAAAGAAGGTGATGTGGATTATTGATCCTGTGCCCAATAAATGTTTTGTTGAACCGAGTAGTAGATTTTAGCAGTTCCTTCTTTCACACAAAGATGCAAAAACTCCAAAGCGGGCAAATGTGCTCCTTACATCACATCTTAACTTCATCTCTTCTTACTGGAAAATGGTTTAAGCTCTAAAATACAATATTAAAGTTTTAATAAAATTACCCTCACTATACCACCAATCCCTTTTTGGTCCTTAAATTCTTGATGTAAACACTTCTCAGTGCAAAGATTTTATGGGACATTTTGTGAAGTAGACCCTTTGATTTTGAACTTATACATTTTTATTTCATTGAGCATCCTCTTGTTCTCACATTTTTCCTCTTGTTTTTCCCCATCTCAAGATGGGGAAAAAAATATTCCTGATCTGCCTTTATTGCAACCTTCCCTGTAGTCGGTGCTTTTATCACTTCCCTACCTTCTCCTCCTCCTTTCCACGGTAAACCATGGCAACCTTTTCATCTGTCTCTCTGCATGAAAGTTTTTCATGTCCTTGATTTTTCCCATAACCATTTTCTGCAACCATTCTAAAGCTGCAACATCCCTTTGAGACAGTGTTGCTGATTTTATTGACAGAACTTTTGCTCAGCCTTGAACATTCCTATCTAGCAGTATTCAAATTAGTAATTATCTCATCGTTGTGCTCAAAAATATTGTCAATTTTTTGTCCAATCCACAGTGATGCCCTGGTACCCTTCCTGAACTGATATTTTTAATTGTGACTTTGTGGTATCAGAGTAGTTTAAATTTCCTCTTAGATGCATACTATTGTGCTATAGAACAGCTTTTTATTTTCATTAACATCTTGCTGCTCACTCATCAAATTTCATTGCATGTCTCCAACATTTGTCTCAGTCTTATCTGGCCATAACTAATGTAAAGAGCATTGAGATGACTGAGAATGCCATCGCCCCCTCACCTAGGTCTTCTTCATGGGTTGTCTGCATTGTACACCCGGAGCGGCTCCTGACTTTTCCCCAGAGTGAGCTTTTGCATGCCGAAAGTTAGAGATGCCATTCTCCTTGTTTCCTGGCCAGTTTTTGACTCAGGGTGACGCCTACCTGTTGTGTATGACTATTGGAGTACTCGCTGAGGTGATGTTTTTGGGAGACCACTGATTGTCTTTTGTGCTGGGTGTGTCTTCAATGAATGCATAGGGACAGATGGAGTCATTGCCAAGCAGAAGTTTTAGAGGAAAAGAGAATACAAATCTAAAGGAAACCAGATTTCATTAATTCTAGTGCTTGTAGGTAACTTTTTTATTTAAGTACTAATTTTTGAGGTGAATTTGTGTCTCTATGCGGAGAAAAAAGGTTTTATTTGCCATTCAAATAACTTCCCACAAGAGTAACTCTTTTCACTTCAGGAGATTTGGTTGTAATTTGTAGTGACATCAGTAAAATCACAGACAAGCCACAGGACTACAGCCAGAGCCAGTACAATGCAGCTAGGACTCCAATTTCCCTCACCCATCACTACATATACATTGTCAGGATCTTCTTCCGATTCTAAAACCAATTGCACTCCAGTTCTGTTACTGAAACTGGTAAATCCCATGTGAGATATTTTGTATATCTATAGGGACTAGGACAAGCCAGAATATACTCATCTGTCTTATTCATAATATAACCTCATAGGCAGCTCAAGAGCAGACAGGCTGACATTATTACACTATTTATCCAGGTAGGTCCTATTGTTTGCTGCAGCTCTGTTGTCCGCGACTGTATTCAGGCAATAAAACGCTAGACAGCAGTCTCAGAGGTAAAGAGATTTACGGTTCGATGATGAAATTCTCTTTTATGTTTGCCCAACGTAAGGATCGGTAAAAAGCAGAAACAAAAGACAAAAAAACCACCTTTCTGCAGAAGGGTGAATCAGCCCATCTGATCTATAAGCGTTTGACCCAGAACAGCTCTCTGGGATGGTTGCACAGTCATTAGCAACAGAGTCTGGAACGCAGATGGGAGCCAAGTGAGCTAACAAGCCAGATGTCACTGCTTGGAAAAAAAATATATATATATTCTGTGGTTTTTATCTAGCTGCCAGGTAGGCACTGTGTGTAAATGCTCTCACTGAGCAGATAGTGAAGAGTGTCATAAGGGACAGGCCATCAAAATAGGAGGCAGCAGCTCATCAGTAACCAAAATGCATCCAGGTATTGCATTGTCAGTCAGGAGGACGGAAATATTGCTGGTGAAATTGTGCCTTTGGCACACTGGGCCATGCAAGAGGGAAGGGATGGAGAGGCTCCAGGGGGTTTCTGAAGTGTAGAGAAAAAAAATGGTCTGGGTGAAATGAATTTTGACACTTGCAGCTCTCTCAGTGCTGTGGGACATTCTCCTAATGTCTATGAAAAAAGTGTAGTCAATCATACAAAGGAATAAGGAGACAATAGGACAAACAAAGCAAAGATTATGACAGCACTTAAAGCACATGCTCAATATTGAGTGCTTACTTATGGTCACTGGCTTTAGGGACCAAATTTTATTTTTAAATGCTCTTAGCAGGACTCCCGAGCTTGGCAGTGCCCTGCTGGGCTGTGTCCCTCAGCAGCACCACGCACCTTGGGCTGGAAAATCTTAGCCCCTTCGGAGCAGAAAAAACTGGGAGCACAGAGATCCCCTGGATCCACTCCTCTAGAAGAGAAGGGTCAGGGCAAAAGGGTCTTTGTTTTTCTTACAAAAAAAAAAATATCTTTACATTCCTTACATAAAATTTACACTCTACATTCAAAAAGCTAGAGCTGAGGCAAGATGAGAGGGAATACGTATAGGTAGACCTGCAGAAATTCAGAATGAAAATAAAACTTTAATGTCTTGCAATATTTTTCAATTTTTTGCTCTTCCATGCCTGATTTAATAAAACAAGATCTTAAAAGGTCTGGGAAAACACTATTAACCTGAAAAATAAGAAGCTTAAAAAACTACTGCAGGAGTTTCAGCCTTCCTATTCACAACCCTCAATCCACATATCTAACAGAATGTCTTTCAAGGCATATTTTCCTGCTGTTTACTCAGGCACCAAACCCCCCCAACCAAAAAACCCCCACACAAATAAAAGATAACTGTGCAGGGGCTAAGATGACCCCTAATAAGATAACTGAATTCTATGCAAAGCATTACTGAATGCAAAAAGTAATACCAAAATGGGAAAAAGTGCTTCCCACTAATCTCCTCTTTCAAGTGACATTAATTTTAGCTCCAATAACAGAAAAAAAAAGTCTTGGCTTAGGAATTATTTTCTTTGTAGGGTATGGGTCTTTCAGTTAACCCTTCACACTCTTACAAACTTCATCTGCCTTTGCTTCTAGCAAAAAAGACCTAGTTAGTGTTACAGATGGTCTCAAACATTGAAGTTGGATGCACCACTTCTAAACAAGGTGTCTGAAGGCTGGATGTCTAAGTCTTACATGATCAACCCAGATTCCCTTATAATGACAGAAGACAAAGCACTGGCCTTAGTTAACCCTCTTTTAGGATGAGTTGCATTGCCCCTTTGAATTAGCTAATTCTTTCCTTTGAGCACAAAAGCAGCCTGGGGTAATTGCTGTAGTCTAAGGAGTCCATGTTCTGGTCAAGCTGCATGAGATGGATCTTACCCTTAAGCACACATTTGGCTGAAGAAACTGAAAAATCCAGGTTAGTCCCATTTGTGTTTGAGATGACCAGTGCTTTTGTTCTCCCTAGCAAACAGCTCAGGGATGTGGCATCAAGCTTGACTTGTTCAAGGAAGTTAAGCTGCTCACTGTGATGCTCATAAAAAAAAAATCAGTACTGGCTTATTTCAACAAAACGATCAGCTGCAGCAGGAGAGCAGCTCACACAGTAAGTATGTGCTCAGGAGAGTGATCTCAAATGCTCTTATCGGATGTCCCTCTGGCCTTTTATGTCCTTGGGGCAGTTTTGAGACATGTTCTCATGCAAAATGGAAACAGTGATAGACTAAAAAAAGTCAAGAAAGAACATTTCTCAGTATTTTAAAACTTCTTTTGGCTTTTTTAAATGGTTCAAACTCTATAAAAATGGAAAGTTATAAATATGAATATCTGGTATTAAAAGTGGTTTCAAAGTAATCCTAAAGCTAAAGAAAATCCTTTTCTTTTATAAAAAGATTTCTCCAGGAAAGAAGGAATAACTCAAAAATACCATTTGAACATGGACTTCTTGATGATGTGGGTACTTCTAATATTATGCTTCACAGGATTAATAACATGAGATTTAAAACGATGGTGGAACAGAAAAGAAGTGCTCCAATCTTCCCAGCGTTCTAGTGCATATTTGTATTTGTCCAAAGCTTATTTATCAAACAATTAATTAATTTATTTAGTAATTTACATAATTATATAAATAATTCACATCTTTGTCAGAGGAGGATTTGTCAGACAGGCAGGGGACAGGGGAAAGGCAGGTGGTGCTGTGCTGCTCGGTGCTGGGGAGCAGCTAAGGATGTCCCCAAAAGCCACAGCACCCATACTGACCTAATCCTCTGAGCTGGAGAGCTTTGGCCATAACTCGTGGCTGGTCTTTGCTGAATGAGCCCACAAATTAAATAATGCAGCAAATCACAGCATTACTTACTCTCAGAGCAGCATTTGTCAGGAAAAATATCTTTTATTAAGCTAACTGATATAATTGTAGGGTGGGCAAGGTTTCAAGTGCATGATCCCTCATGAGACTGGACAATGGAGCAGCAGACTTCAGGCTAAATAATGGTTCAAATTAACAGCCCTTTGTTTATCCTAATTACATTAATCAGTTAGACAATTTGAGAGAAAAAGGGTAATTACTACCAGCGGAGGAGGATTCAGTGGTAGCAGGGAGAGAGGTGAAAGCTTGTTAGCCTCTTGGCTACACAGAAACAATTCACATTACATTTTTTTACACTTCTGACAAGTGGACTAATTCACAACATCTGGCAAGTAAACAACAGCTCACTGCTGCACCATCAGTGTGCCTGCAACTAATGCAGTCTGGGACAGGGAGATTTTCTGTCCAGCTACAGGCAGGTTTTGTGCAGACTCAAGACCATGTCTTCTGCCTTTCCATCTAGAATACAGTGTAAACCATCTTCTCAGGAGGACAAAGAGTTCACATTTTTTTATGCTGCTATTCCACTGTTTCTAACCTATGTTTTCTCTCTTGAGAAAATGAAATAGTGCACCAGAATGAACAAAAAAGTAATTTCTCTGCCTTTAAGATTTCTTGTACAGGTTGCGATTACCAGAAAAACATTTCTCACCTTCTCACATCTACACTTGTAATAGCTGAGAGGAGACAACATGAGAGGAGACAACATGAATACACAGGCAACAGTGAGAAGCAGCACTGAGGATTGACCTGATATTTGTGGTGTCCAGGGGAACAGTCCTCGCCTCCCTTTTGCCAGGTCCGTTGAAGTACAGAGATCTTCCATCACTGAGCACGCCACAGCCTGTCCCAACCTGACCTCCTGTTATCTTGTACCAGAGAGGGCTTAGCTTCCTCTCAAACCTGTCGAACATCTCACTGTGGTTAGGCACATTAGACACACAGGTTCCATGCGATGCTTCAAGACAAAAAAAAACACATGGAAGATGCTTTGGTGAAACCGTCCTGAACAGAGTAAAGGTCAGATACAGTACATTGTCAGACAGTTCTGTTGCATCCACATGTGAGAAAGTACCAGGCTTTTCTAAGAGAATGCCCTGATGACAGGATTGTACCTTTTTTAAATCGGCTTTACAAATTTTCAGAGGCAGAATAAGCCCTCTTCCTCTAACCTCCAAGATGTCTTATTTCTCGAGGTGAAAAACAGCCGTGCATTATGTTGATAAGGCATTTTATGTAAACAGAAAAATATTACCCTTTTATTTCATGTTAAACAAATGGAACAAAAGATGTTAGTTTATTGCTTTGATGATATAGGGGGTTGAAGAGTGCACTGTGCAACTGGTTGTATCAATCACTGCTTTTTTAAATTGGGTTTGGGGTTGGTTTTTTTGTATTTCAGTATAAAAGCCCCTGAAACCAAAAGTGAGCATAATTTTCCACAGAAGGGCCTGTCAGAACATATGTTCCCTCCTGGTCCCATGCCATCTGATGGCCAGGGGACTCAAAACCAGCAGCAATTCTTTTGAAGATGATCCAAAGGCTTTTAAGCAGACTTTTTAGTTTATAATATTTTATTTTGTTTTCTCTTTTATTGCTAGTCCCTTCCCATTCATACAGATGGTGATGTTCAAAAGACTGTAGTTGCTAGAAATATCACCGGTGTCCGCTGCCTTCAGCTGCTCTGTTTTGCCTGTGCTGAATTTTATTTAACAAAATGAAAAGATTCTTGCCAGCAGCCCGTGAAATTTATGTCACCATATATTTTTCCACTGTATTGGAGAGGAAAAACAAGATGCTACTAGGTTTACAGCTTTAACTCAGCCAACGCCTACGGTAATCCCACCTAAGATGGGTTGTCTCACCTGTGTAGCCCAGGTCACAGAAGCAGACCCCCGAGACGCAGTCCCCGTGGCCGTTGCAGTAGTTGGGGCAAGGCTCGGAAATGTAAACGCCATCTAAGCCGAAAGGAGGCACGCTCTTGTGGGAGCTGCTCTCCTGGATCCAGCGGAACCGAGTCTTACTGCAGAGAAACAACGATGAAGGGCACAGCATTACTATTCCCAGCTTCAAGGTCTACTGCTCCCCGCTTAAGACTTAAAAGGAGCTTTTCCTAAATTAGCCATTTGCAAATAAGATGCAAATGGATGCCTGGAAAATATTTCTGACATCCTACATTTTGTGCAGCTTCACTCAGGGATATTTTTTCCAGATTTTTTGGATGCATTTTTATTTCTTCTATTTCTCTGGCCCATATCCACTGGTGTGATGCAAAGAACAAAAACATGATTTTATCAATAAGAGTGAATGATTAGACATGACTCTGAAGAGGCCTTTCACTACTCAGGTCAACCTGAACAGTTAATTACATATTAAAATCCCAGAACTTCATTTTGTTCTGAAAGGAAGGCAGTACTGGCAGTGATGCAGAGTTTATTACAGGATTGTATAATTCTGAGTAAAAAACTTTCAGGTAATTTGGATAAAAGAAAAATCATCCACCTTCTAAAAGTAAATAATGTGTCCTACAGGACATGTGGACAGAAATAGTAAATTTCCGTTCTTGGATGACAACATGAAATTCCTGAAAAACGGTGATCTAATCCTTAACTTCAGTGAGCCCACACTAAGTTGCTCCAGCTGACCCACTGCATAGGAAATTTGCTGAAGAAAAAATACTTTGGTTATTAATTTTCAGCCTTTAACTTTTAGCTGAATCATTTCATAGGAGTTCCAGAGAGGGGAACAGATTTAAAATCTCATTGTCAATGCAATGGACTAATGGATCCAAACTAAGATCCTCCTTGCTACTTGCATAAAATATAATAAACCTATTGCTTTTTTTCTCCTCTGCACTGGGATTTGGTAGGTAGGTGGTCATTGTGCTGGTGCTCTGTACCAACTGCTGAAATGTGATGCTCTCTGAATAATCCATTAATGACGATTTCCAAAGTGATCCACAACAAATTCAGTTTTCAACATGCCAAGACCCTCATCATACTCACAATACTTACATTTTTAATGTATTAGCATGAGCTTCTAATTCCTGATCACATTACCGAACATAATGCCAAACAGATTGCTGCTATTGATTCTGCACTGCTTGTTTTGGGTAAATCAAATCAGCTGGTGTCAGATCTGTGCAATTTGGCACCTGCTTTTATTGGCTAATTACTGAAGAAAAGACAAACTTGTTATGGTACACACTGCTATTTCAACTCCTTGTAGGAAAGGCACCAGCTCCCCCGCTACACAGTATGCCAGATACTCAAAGCCTGTGCCGGGGCTTGAGGATGAGGAGCCGTCGGGAGGAGGATGGGGCTGAACCCCGGGGGGATGCTGGGGGGAGAGCGGCAGGAGGCAGCGGGGGCACAGCCAGGGGCAACCATGAGACAGCGAATGAGGGGAGCGAGAAACTTCAGCCAAATCCAAGTGAGATTGAGAAAAGCCTCCCAATTTCAAGGCTATTTTTGTCTTCCACTGTCTAATGTTTGCTCATTCATATTAACCCAATGCTGAGGCCATGCTTGCAGGCGAGCACCCTACCATTCCTCCCTCCTTTCACTTCGGCTGTCCCGGCCGCCCTCAATGGCACAGCACATCATGCAGCAGCTCAAATACCCTTCTAGGGTTTTTTTTGCTCAATGGTAACTGTAAAATTAATCCTGTTCAAATGGTTTATTTGATTCAAGTGACATATTACTCTCTTGCTGGTGCCTCTGACCTAACTGATACACGTAAAGACAAACAGCACCACAATGAAGAGACTGATGTCAAATTAAAATGTTCCGCACCTTGTTGCTTTGGAACTTAATTTTATAGACCATTCTGACACCTTTAAAATTGACAGCTTTTCCTGTTTTGGAGAGCACAGTGTATTTTTCCCAGATCTGATGATTTTTAACACTACTTTTATTCACAGATTGTAACTTTTTTCTAGTGCAGCATCAAAGAAGAGGCAGCTAATCTACAGCTTCCACCGGCATCACTGATTTACAATGTACAGTACCTGGCTGCAAGCGACCTGGGGATAACAATAGTAATTCTTGTCCAGTCCTCAAAGTCTCCTGTGTGATACACAGTGGGCTCACTCAGCTCCCGGGAGCTTCCCTCGCATCCTTTCGTGCCAGGAGATGCAGGGTAGCAGCCCTCCTTCACAAGCGACCAGAAGAGCCCAGCATCGTGCGAGTACTGGAGCAGGACGGGAGCAGAGCTGCTGTACTGGTTGGTGCAACCAATGTTCAGCTGCAAAAAAGCAGAGCATCAGATATGAGCTGAAGAAACCTGTGCTGTTACCGCTATTTATTGACTGCAAACCACCTTTGACTTTTTGGTCTGGAGGCGTAGCGCTCTGAAGATTTCCTTTGAACCCTGCTGGCACACAGTGACTGATGCTTGGAGTCTGTTTCCTACACGTATATGACATTTCTCAGTAAAAAATTCCTCTAGCCTTTCATTAAGGTTGCTGGGTTCAGCACGCCAAAACGTGCAAAGAACTTTTCAAAGGTCCTGGTGCACAATATGCCACAAAGAGCAAACTCCGTGCAGGCACCTTCATGCCCAGGAAGAGTGGGAAGGGCTGTGTCCTCTGAGACTCATCCCATCTGCAGTCCACCCAACGTGCCCAGAGGATCAGCCTGATTCCCAGGTCACCCCTGCCCTGGGCTGTGAGCCCTGACCACAGCCTAATCATTGGCCTCGCAGGAAAGATGTCTGGGAGCTGGCACTGCAGGCTGGGCCCCCAGAATAGAGGAAAATTGGATGGAGTAAAGAAATGTGTATTAAAATGTGAAAAAAGAATGTAACCAAGACAAAAATCAACTGCTGATTTGAAGTTTTCAGTTTGATTTTTCAAGCTACCAGAAAAAGATTAGTTTTCATTATTTTACTGCAGAAATTCTACTTGAGCTGTAGAATGTAAAATGTAAAACAAAATCATTCATGTAAAATGAAATAATTTTGACAAATTACTGTCTTTGAGTTTATCAATGCAAAATTATTCCAGGCAGCTATTTAAAATGGAAATTTCACAAACTCAGGAAAGCATTTAACCATATGTTTAAAATTAAAGCATGCAAATAGGACTAACACATTTGTGTGCAGGCCAGTTAAAAAAGCTTTCCAAAACTGAGAGGAGTATAAATTCAGGCCTTAAATAATAGGCTTTATAAGGAAGAACTCACTGTTCTCTGATACATGTTGGTTTTGTTTTGCATATTTATGTTACATTGCCAAGTGTTTCAGGGATGGAAATTGTCTCAAATATTTTTAAATATTGCTTTTTTAGACTAATCAATTCTTGAAATGTTGTTGATCATCAAACCTATAGAATAGAGACTTTGTCACTGAAGTAGAAGAAAGTTGTGAAGAGGCAAATAACATCTTTTCCAGGCTAAATGGTATTTATATATTGAAATATTTTTGGGGTTTAGACAGTTTAAAGTATAAAACTATGAGCAATACTCACCCAGAAATTGTGTCGCAATCCCTCAGTTTGTATAGAATTTCATTAGCATAACTTTTAGATGAAATGAGATTATTTTACAAATCCCATTATTTCTAACTAACTTTCCTATTTATAGAACTGTGGGAATTATATTTGAAAAGCTGCCTGTAAACATCTGATCTCTTTAATAATTCCACTTGTAAATTATTCAGTGTCTGTATCCACCAATTATGTAAGGACCATGTATTTGTGGCGAGCTCATTAAAATTGCATTGCAACCAACCTCCAGAATTCACCAATGGGATTTCATTATAAACTCAATAAAATTTTGATTAGGGTTCAGAAACAAGAGCTTGTCAAAGCAAATACACTTTGTTTGGAGCCTATATTCTGATGTATTGTCAGACTACTGAAATTTTTGTAAGCCCTTTAAAGAAGAGAATGCTAATTGGAGCCTATATTCACTGACACAATAAAAGTAAATTATATGAAAAAACCCACACTGGAGTTCAGAGCAGCTTGTAAGTCCTTAAATAGTTTAAAATACAAAAAATGTACACAAACCACAATGGAGCTTTTGTAGTCACGGAGCCCCAGATGGGATAAATCCGTTTTCCCTTGACAGTGCAGTAGCATTTCTTAGTACTGACTTGAGTGTAATGACAGTCACTTCAATCCACTTCTGAAACGTGTTGAAGAACAACAAGCTTTAAAACTTCTCCAGAAGGGTAAAAAAGCTCTCCTACACCAAGGTTTTGGCCATCCTTTAAGAAAGCAGCATGATATTTTATGCTGTATGAATTCATACTTGTGCTCTTCACACCTTTTTATGCAGCGGTACAATTTATCACCCTGTTTTGACCTGTAGCCCCAGTGACATCTTGCAAGTATTGACTAAGGGCAGTTTTACTGACATTCTGCAGGGGTTTATGTTGAAGGAATACCTTGAACTGAAGGACATATCCAGGCTTCAGAGTTAAATCTCGAGTCACTGCAAACCGGTCTCCATCTGATTTACCGAAGAGCATGGCAGAGGGCGTGGCAGAGCAGAAACTTTCATTTTTGGTCATCCCTTCATTGGCCAACATTAACCACACACTCAGCTGGTTCATAGGGTAATCAAATGCTGGCTTTTCATAAAAGTTCTGTTAGAAATGAAAAGGAAAGCAACAACAAGTAGTATCACCTTGCAGTGTGGCTTCAGAATAATTTCAACTTTCTAATCAACTTTCTAATTTTTCAATTTGTATTTTCTGTCATTTAAAAAAAAAAAAAGTAATTTCCAAAATTTCCCTATTGACTTTTTGAGGAGCTATGTAATTACATCCTCTGTCATAAAGATTAGGAGCCTGATAGTTTTGTGATAGGAGGCAGGTTGTTCCCACACGGAGAGACACAGCTGCAAACACTGCAGCTGTTTCTTTAAATACACCTCTAAATACATCTTCTTTTCAAAGAAATTTACATTCAAAGAAAATTAAATTCAGAGCAAAGTCTACTAACAAAGAGGATGGTTCCTGTTTCGTGGGGATGCCCACAGCCTGCTCTTGCTTATTACCTGTGGTAAAGTGGGATTAACAACAGGAATGATGTGCTTCTGCTTCTCTGACAAAATGATGATGTCATCGATGGCCCACTGATCATACCCTTCCCCTGAGAACACGGGCTGCCACCAGCGAAACCTGGTGCAAGGCGTCTTGGCTGCAGCCGGCAGCTCCAGATAGACAAACCTGAAGAACAGAAATTCAGCAGAACTTTAGGGAACACAGTTTGTAGAGAAACGGGAGCAATATCACCGAACAGGGAAAGGAGGCAGGAAGGCCAGTTTCTATCTCACATGTAGAAGTCCTCAGAAATCTTCTATGTATCTAGATACCTATTTATACACTTGTATATCAAGAAGCCTTCTTTGTCTTCCTTGTCTGTGCAGAATGTAAACTCTTTAAGACAATGACTATTTTTTACTCTCTATTAGTATATTGCCTAGCACAATAAGGAACTGATTTGAACTCTTCAGTTTTGAATTAAACTGTTCTGCTGATCCATGCTCAGCAAGTCTTAACGCTCTTCTGGTGCCAGCAAGTAATAGTGAAATATGCTGGCAAAATTCATTTCTCATTCTCTTCTGTTGGTTGATCCTATCTGTAGACAAAAGCATCCTTTTACTACAGCGCAATAGATTATGTAGCAGAGTGTTCTGCTGTGGAAAAAATATTTCAGCCCTCTTATATGGATCTTCATAAAAGAACTTTAGATCTTCTCAGATAGTGCACTTTATATTCAACTTAGGAAACACCTTACAAAAATGATGTTAAATAAAATTTTCAAACCTAATCATACTTAGGTTAAAAAGTACAATTAAGTTACTTGTTCAATCTTATTTTAGACACCTTACATATATGCATTTACACATATATTCCTTTCAGTACTCTTTATATCACATGTTATTTTGTACCATGGACCCTGCTTCATTTGCTGGTTAGACAGAAAGAGGTGGAGGAATTGTTCAGAGCTACAAGGAACCTTTTTTTCCAGAGGATTCCTAGATTTTACATATTGGAAAATAAGATCTGGACTGCATTTGAAGCATCAGAAAAATAAATATGCATAACCATATTCAGTAAGGACCATCACTCTCGGTTACTCAAGGGGGCAAATGTTTTGTCTAAAAATAATGTATTGGATAGTCCAGTGATGAAGGTTTCAGTGTATAGCTGTCCAGCTGTGGGATGAGTATGTACAGTGTGCTGGGTGAAGAACCGGCTGAAGGGCTGAGCTCAAAGGGTTGTAGTGAATGGGGTGACATCTGGCTGGTGACAAGTCACCAGTGGTGTTCTTCAGGGGTCAGTTCCAGGGCCAGTCCTGTTCAACATATTTATCAACAATCTGGATGCAGGGGTTGAATGCACCATTAGCAAGTTTGCTGATACCAAACTGGAAGGTGCTGCTGACTCTCTTGAGGGACAAGAGGCCATGCAAAGGAATCTAGACAGACTGGAGCACTGTGCTATGACTAATGGGATGAAATTTAACAACTCCAAATGCCAGATTCTACACCTAGGATGGGGTAACACCAGGCACAAGTTTAAACTGGGAGAGGAAGGGCTGGAGACCAGCCCTGCAGAAAGGGATCTGGAGGTGCTGGTTGACAGCAGGCTCAGCAGGAGTCAGCAGTTTGCCCTGGTAGACAGGAGGACAAACTGCATCCTGGAGTGCACCAAACACAGCCTAAAGAATCCTTCTGTATTCAGCATTGGTGTGGTCTCACCTCAAGTACTGTGTGCAGTTGTGGGCCCCACAAGGATGTGAAGGTCCTTGAATGCATCCAGAGGAGGGCAACAAAGCTGCAGAAAGGCTGGAAGGAATGTTCTATGAGGAGTGGCTAAAGGACTTTGGGTTTGTCTAGTTTGGAGAAAGAAGGCTGAGGGGGGACCTCATTGCTCTCTACAGCTTCCCGAGGAGGGGAAGTGCAGAGGGAGGTGCTGAGCTCTTCTCCCTGCTGTCCAGTGATAGAACATGTGGGAATGCTTCAAAGCTGCACCAATGGAGGTTTAGATTGGACATTAGGAAGCATTTCTTTACTGAGAGGGTGGTCAAACA
>JAOXJM010000001.1:14072699-14085904 GCA_026413425.1 Tringa solitaria
ATAAGAGAGTGACACTAACAACCACCTCCATCTGCAGAATTACAGAGGATGTGCTTCATTGTAACCTAATATTGGAATTCCAAGTGAGTAAAGGTGTCTGAGGATGTAAATAGGACTTTGACTAATGGTTCCTCTGACTAAGAGGAAAACTTTTGTGGCTTTGACAAGGTATAACTTTTCTTTTAATTACCAGCATGCTGTCCACAGTTTGGTTGGTTTTTTGGTAATTTATCTTTAGCATCAGAAAAATAATATTATACCACAGAAAGAGCCCCATATATTTCAAATTTCATTACTGGGCAGCCAGGGAGACCAGAACACTCCTTCCTTGCTGTCCTCAGCTAGTAAAAAATGAAAGATGACACAGGGTTGCCTGCTTTGCTGCTTTCTTCTGTCACCTATAATTCACTTCTCTAATCTTGCATCTCAGTTAGCTTTGCAGAGAACACTCTCACCCGCTGTAATTTTCAGAGGCGTAGACGGTGCTGTGGGGGAGGTGAGGCCCAGCACATATCTCAGGCAAACACTCGGTGTGGAGCAAGGACCAAGAACGACCATGGTTGGTTGAAAACTCCAAGCTGACGCTGATAACACAGTGAAGAAAAGAAAGGAGAAAGACACTGTGAGCCTACCTGGCATAGATATGAATGTAAAAGTACCAACACTGGTAAAACACCAAATCTACTATTCCTAATAACTGATGCTGAAACGTAAAAAAAAAATTTAGACAGGCTTTAAATACAAAAAATCCTGAAAATACAAACATGAAACAAATCTGAGTGTTTAAAAACCAAAATGGTAGCCTATAGACTGAGGAGTGTCTAAACACCTAGTCTGTGTTTGGCCACCATCCAGGATTTAACATGCTGTTGCTGTTAAATGAGCTGCTGTTACTCTTACATCTCAGCTAGAAATGGTTTCAAAATTAATGATGAGAAAACTTGGATTCCTCAAAGCTAGTCAGCATCACGTGAGCACAGGACACTTCTAATTGCCCATTGCTGACCATTACAGCTTCAGAAGGCGGTAAAAGACAAAGACTACTAGTTATTCATGCACTGGCTGGCTCTTGCCTTCCATTGCTGACAAATAATAACTTAATTGGACTCAGTCATCTGCCTCCTTCACACATCATGCCTAAATGGAGATCAGAAAAGTACTATGGAAGAGTGAAAATGGCCAGACCCCACTGAGGATGCAGAGGGTGAAGGGGACCCGGGAAAGGGCACCCTTCAGAGAGCCCCGGTAGAAGGCAGAGCTCCATGAAGCCATGGGAACCTCTGTGCTGCCCACCCATAGTGGTCTTTGGAGGCTTCCTCCTATCTCACAGAATCTGCAGGAATCAGTGGTGAATTTTGTGAGTCATAGGGACATAACCATATGCAAAACCTCCAGATTTGCCAGGAAAAAGGCTGCTGTTCTTTGGTTTCATTGACTATCAGCAAACCAAACCACCCACATGTAGGTAGTGACATTAGAGAACTGGAAGCTCTATCAGACCATCCACTGAGTCTCTGACCATAAGTTACTAAAACTATTTCCCAAAAATGTATTGACAAGTTCAGTATTCAAAAAAAAGCTATTACTGAAATTTTCCTTCCCTGTTTCATTGCAATTAAAAAACCCACCGTTTACAGTCTACGAGTGTAAGGAAATCCTTAGATCTTTTACATTCTGAGGATCTTGAAAAAGTAATTTGGGGAGTGCTTGATTTATTACAGATTTAGTATTTTACTGAAATACTATTGTAATTTCCTCTATATAATTAACTTGTAATATTCTGTTTTATTTTAAGTAATGTCAGTGGAACATTATAAAAGTCATAATCCATCACCTCAGTACTAAATTAGTGGATTATAACTTTCCCTTTTCGTTATAATTTGCTGACAATATTACTTTATTTAAATGTACCATCACTGTGATATTGTAAGTGTGTATTAAAACAGTTTATGGAGGTTTTGACTAATTTATTTCAGATTTAACTGTACTGATACCTTCGAGGGTCATATTTACTGCATATATTCAGTGTGAGTTTCTCACATTTGCAGTATTGAAAGCACTAAGAATAATGCTGTAGATCAGGAGACAGGAAATGCTGCTGTATTTTGGAAATACAAATAGGAATAATGGGGACCTAGTGCTTCTTTTGATATGAAGTAGCTCACTTCTGCTTCAGAAATGGTTTATGTGAAGGAGGAATATTAATCTTTCAAAATACATACTAATCTCCATGAGATAACAGACTGAGACAGACTTTACGTAACACGTTTACAGGCCAGGAGTGTTTACAGGTAAAGTTTTCACTTTTCATGTAGAAAAATGTTGTTGCCTTCCCTTCCTATCAGGTATTAGTGCAATGCCTTGATTTTTGCTGCCCCTTGAGTTCTGCTGCCCTACATGGCTGCTAGGACTCTCAGTGACAATGCAGCTCTTTCAAGTTGGGAGCAGATGCCACAGAATATGGATGTGAAAGCATTTACAGTCTCCTCCTTTAAATTCTTGACTCTGGAAAACTATCAAGTAACTTAATCCTCATAAAATATCAGGGTAAACAGTCTCACATGTACGTAAGGAAAAAGGGACAGCAGACAGTTTTGGTTTGGGTCCCCTATTTGAAGAAGGATGTTAAGAAACTGGAGAGGTGGAGCAGAAGATGACCAAGATGTCCATGGCCTTGAGTACTGTGCTAAGAGGGGCTGGGGAACCAGCTTGCTCAGCCTGGAGAGGGGGGGTGAGCTACAGCAGCTTGTGATGGTGCAGAGGGCACTCACAAGGCAGAGAGACCTAAACTCCTCAGTACTGGCAGGCACAGTAGAAAGGACAATGGCCATAAAAACATGGCTTCAGAATTTTGGACTGGACATTAGGAAACACTTTTACACTTCAGCAGTTCACGCAAAGAGAGGTAGCACAATTTCCATTCATGGAGGTTTTCACGGATAGGCAAAGCAGTGGCTGACCTGATCTATGCCTCTAACAATCCCACCTGCAGCAGCAGGTTTTCCTAGATGATCTGTGAAGGTCCATTCCAACCACCATTTCTAATATTCTACAAACTATGGAGCAGCAAATTACTCCCTTCTTTTCCTTCCCCTTAACTCCATGGAAAAAATAATGTTGAACGTCTCAATGAAGTGAAGCTAGCAAAAGAATTCTGTGGTCAGTATACAGGCAATGAGGTCCTCATACTGTTGGTCATCAAGATGAGGGCTATTTATGAGTAGTCTTAAAAGAATTAGATACACTTATGGCATCAGTAACCTCTGAGAGGTCAGTAGGGCAGGTTTCTGCTTCTGCCTTTAATACTTTCAGCCTTACACAGTATTAAGAGGGAAATCTCATATCAATTAGAAACTGGAGCAAAAGTTGCTGTGAAATCATGAACATATTTCAGAATAATGGACTAAGGAAAGCAAGCTTTTACCTGGAAAGCTATTTAATAGACTCCTTATCGCACATGGGGTATATAAGCCTGGGCCCATGGAGATTAGGAGAAACATTAGCTTTTGAGCAGCTAATATTTGTCATTATTAATTGGCTTTGTTCTTTCTGAGAAAAAAAATCAAAATATTCATATAGATGCTATAAACCAAAATGTGCTAGAAAACTGATAATCAAAAGAGAAATCTCGCCTGTTGTACCTGTTACCAGGTTGATAAGTTCCACAACCCAAATTGATGGAAAACTGGATCATGTGAGTCACTGTGGAAGGGAGCACTGGGAGGACGTGGAAGTAATCCACAGCCCAGACATTCCTGTTGTGGCCTTGATGACTCTTTTGCTTCAGGCAAAACTTGGTTGCCGGAGTCTGCAAGTCCGGACTAATGACAACAGAAACCAAAGATGGAACCTTTAAAAGAAAGTAAATGAAGTTTAAATAAAACAAATAATATTTAAAAAGCTCACAAGGTACTATTTAAAGTAGAAAAGCAACTTCAAATATACTGAACCAGACATGTGCTTTGGTCTCTCCTTGCTTCATTTCTGTTAAACTTTTTTAGCCACCTTTTTCCACAGAAGATCCCAAATAAAAGCTTTTTATATTATGCACATAGCTGTTAACACTCAGGATACCAGTGCTGCTTACCACCTTAGTGGAATCAGTTTGTTTGATTATCAAGACACTATAGAAAAGACTGTACATTCTGTTTTCTGAAAAATAATGAGTTTATTTTGCCAGTGCTTCATTGGTAATGGAAGGTGCTACTTGTCCTTCAGCCTTTTAGCTCACAGAAGCAAACGCAGGGTAGTGGCATGTCTAGTCTGAATACATGAGAATGGAGTAACAGCATGAGTTCACAGGAGTATGCAGGGAGGATGTTATGTTGTGGAAATAAATGAAAGCGTTGCTTTATAAATCTTAGCCTTTGTCTTGAAGCAACATAATTAGACTTTTATTATGTCAAAAGAGGATGTCAGCTTTAAAGCTGCTCATTTAAAAAAAAAAAACCTCCACAATGAAGTCAGTGTAATTTCAGATCCTATCTTTCCCTGAGTTCCTCAATTATTTTTTTGATTATTCTACAATTACAGTTTCCTTAGTTTTAAAAAAGCCCTACCCCATCTTTCACACAGAAGCAGGCGAGGAGGGAAGCCACGCACAATGAAACAATGCAAGTGACTCAACCAAACCCAGGCCAAACCCTACTGTAAACATTTGGTCTCTGAGTGCTGGAGTTACAGGGAAAACATGCACAGACCTGGGTGTGAAATGAGCTGCATCTTTACTACCATAGTTCCCACACATTGTATAATCATGCTGCATTTCAATCTCTAGCGCATCCACGCGTATCTGTATTACCTATCAATTTTTGCTATTTTTTTCACAGCAGCAGAGAAAGGAGACCTCAGGGCTGGGTTACTCAGGGCAGACATGGTCTAAGTGCTTCCTTGCCCTAGACAGGAAGGGTCCTAAGAGAAAGCTCGAGGTCCTTGTTATCGCACCTGAGGGTGGTGGACAGGGCTGGAAGGAGGCTGCACTAATGGCAGAGGAGAAGCTGCCTGCGCACACTGCCAGCAACTGCCTCCTACGGCTGAGTTTGTGCCTGCATCACTGTGGACCCTTTTCGAGGGCACACAACTGTATCTAAAATGGAAATAAAAAGTGTAAAATGTGACATTTCCCGCACCAGGCACAGGAAAGACATCCAGGCATTTCCCAGTCACTTTCCTCCCAGCCACTGATCTCACCATGACTGGCCCACTCAGGACATAGCTCCTGCGTATCAAACTGTGGTTAGAAGGAGCTTGACTTGGGACAGGAGTAATTATTTTTCAGGAGGTGTTATCACCAAAGTTTTCAGCTGGTGGCTGAAAATTTTTTCCTGTTCCCATTTGCCTGTTACCGTAGCACTAGCCAAGGCCACAGGCCTACTCTGGGGTGGAGTGATCAGCAGTAACTGCAGAGCTGTTGCTAAATCATTATGAGATCTGCACCTGATTTATGTGCTTGGGAAGACCATGTTTGGCTCCCCTTATGGAATGCAGCACATCACATTGTTGTGGTGGCTTAAAAAAAGATTAATCTATCAATCTGATCCACCTAGTTTAAGACAATTTACCTTGTAAGCAGCATAGGTCAGGGTATCAAGAGGTATGTGTTCCCTCCTGCCTTCAATCTTGGCATAAAGTATGACATCATTTTCATGGGATTCTCCAGAATCACAAGTTCCCCCTGTACGATACATATTCGAGGAAGAAAAGAATTAATTGAAGCCCTAGTTTTTGGAAAGTGGTATCATATTACACAGCCATAATTACAAAAATAATCCCAACCAGATGCCATTTAACCTGGGACATTAAACAAAAAGACATCAGCCCTAAGGACATAGTGTATAAGAACTATTTGATCAGATACACTACGCCAGAGATCAAGGGGGTTGACAATTATGAAAACCTCAAGTAACTCTCTTAATAAGCTTATCAAAAAATATTAATAGAAAATGCTGTGCCCAAAACAATACTTCTGTGTGTTTTAAATCCTATTTACACAGAAATACTCAGCTTTTTGAATTCTCATCAGTAAGCTGTTATTTAGTACTCACACTCTTTACAACCCACACACATTGTATGTGAGGATGTCTTAAATACTTCTTATCTGATAGTTTGGCAGCTGAGAATTTGCTCTTACGAGGAAATGAGAAAGACTGCTGTGCACCTTTTTTGTTGTGCTGCTTCTTCTACTATTTACACCATATCCTAAAAGGGATGGACGGAGTCTATTTTATCACACAAAACATGTGTGTTGTGGTTGCCTCACTGGAATGGGGCAGCATATCTTTGTATATGTAGAACCCAAAACACTTATTAACCTTATCTGAGAGTAGATGTATTGGTAAATTTGAGCATCAAGTTCTACATTATAGTTACCAGATGGACATCATCCCACTAGTTTGGCATTCTGGAAAAAAAGTTTTTAAGACAAAGTATCTGTAACTGAAACAGGAAACTTCATTTCCCTGTACGCTATGAGTATTGCGTGTATTTAAAAAAAACCCAGCCCCCAAAAAACCTCAAAAAACAAACAGTAAAAAAACAGGATGAGGAAGCTTCTTTGAAAAGTCTGTAAAGTAGAAAGGTTGCATGTAGGAAACACTTTCACTGTTATTTTCACGACAGATGGCCAGTTCTTGGAATGGAATAGACAAAGCAGTCCGGAGAGCTAGATAAGATGTGCATCTTCGATGTGTATTATACTGTAATAAGGAACATCCACGTGTCCTTTCAAATCCTCTGCTTGTGTGAATGTTTAAATTATTATTTATTTAATTTACAAGTACATAGAGGATACATTTTTCAAGTGATATCTCACTATCCTCTGTGCCTGCGTGTGCTGACAACTACTCCCCTAAGTTCATAAGGTTGAGAAAATTTCTTTCCTGTTTCTCTTGCAGGTGTTGTAATGCTTGGAAGAACTGGGAAAAAGCATCCTCTTTTTCCTGTGCTTTATTGGTAATTCATGTAGCACAGAGGAGATGTGCAACAATTCAGGACAACAACATGAGGTCTTCCACTCATTAAATAAAGGGTGTTTTTGCTTGTTGATTCAGAAGGTTGTTCGTGGAGGTCACAAGTTTAGTCTCTGCTTCCTCCTTTATTATTCTATTATTCTCTACTTTTAAGCAAAAGCCCTCACCTCCTCTAAACCTGGTGTTGAGAGAATAACCTCATGCAATTTCCTTTATGTGCAAAATAAAAGTTCTGGAAAAACACTGTGAGGTACTGAATGATAACCACCATGTTCATGGGGATTTTGGTCTGTTGTAACACTGAACCAATGCAGTGGCACTGACAACAGCAGTGGGGAGGGGGAGTGGCAGGAGAGTTTTGGTTTTGGCTGCTTTCTTAGCCTTGGTAAATCACTGAGGTTGCTCTTTGTTCCAGCTGGGAAAGTCCATAGATGATGCTACCACTACATCAGTGCTTTTCACTAGGGATGCCACATATAGGCCATATCTTCTCCAAAAGACAGTAGCACACTATTAGTGTGAATCTCACCCTGGGCAGGTGAGAGAAAAATGTTTATGAATATAATATGAGCTTTTTCGCAGAAACTACTCTGTGGGTTCAGTCAGGTAAGACTGTCCCACCTCTGTGCTACTCCCATCTCATCCTCAGGTGCAACTCTGTTCACTTTGGTGGATTAACATCAGGATCCACATGGATATGACTGCGGGAGGATATGACAGGTACCTGCAAAATCCTCTGTGGTGCAGTGAGGATGACAGAGATATTACTATCTCTTCTAACATAAGAAGTAAGGGGCATCAAATGAAATTAGAAGGTACAAGACAAGATACTTCTTAATGTGAAGAATTGTTTAACTATGGAGTGGCTACAGGGTCTTGTGGACACAACAGGCAGGTTCAGTTGATAAAAACTAATACCAAGGATCATTATGGACATTGTAGAGGGACCCACCTGACATACCTGATACTCCAGCAAATACGGGATTACACACATTCATTAACTTCTATATTAAACTGTTTTAACCTGAAGCTAAATTTGTCTATCAGCCAAAAAAAAAAAAAAAAAAAGCTGGATAAATTCATGGAAGAAATGCCTACCAATGGCTACTAAACTCAGAGTGGCATGTCTGGTTCAGAAAAATTTTCATCTGCAAGTCAGTGCCATCTGAGACAATATTTTTGGGGGGCCTTTTATGTGCCCACCATGTTTGCACACCTGTGTGGGCATCCAGAAGGGTGTACTCTTGGTCTGACTGAGAGTGGTTAGTCTTACATCCTCATGGGTATCACAGTCAGGAATCAGAGCTGTCCTCTTCTGAAGAGTACTTAGCACAGTTCTATGCATATTGCACAATTTAAATCTCAAATGCTCCACATGTTGTATTACATTAGGAATATATACTCACCCATACTGAAATAGAATCTTAAGTTCCCATAACCTGTAGTGTCCATGTATGGAGTGCATATTTTCCTTTCTCCATCTCTGAGAAATACCATAGCTGAGCCAGATTCCAGTGTCCCACATTCAGTACCAATGACGGCTCCAAATATGTCCCACCTGGAGAGGTCAACAGTGGGCGGAGAATGTGCAGAGGCACGTTACCGATAAACTCATACAAAACATGTTCCAAGAGTTCATTTGTACATACACAAGTAGCTGCTGCTACGCTTACACAGGACAATAAAATGCAGAGTTTCAAATATGATTCCTACAACATTACTTACATATTCAATACTAGTTTTTAAACTCAGTTTACTCAAATAAAGAAAAGTAAGTGTAAATATTTCAAATAAATTGGCAGAAAAGCAGAAAAGCATACTTTACTGAAAAAAATGAGGCTTTTAACGAATGCTATTACCAAATATTTAGTGTTGTCCTGATCTATCACCTTCATTATTTTTCCAGCATAAAAATGTTTACAATATAATCGCATTCTGTTTCATTTTGCGTAATCCAAGGTTTATAGATCAATGAAACTTGAAAAACCACAAGTCCACCATATCTGCTATACAGTGATTAAACATGTAGGTGATAGCTGAAAATTCTCATCTTTTTGAGCATTTAGGGTAAGAGTTTTTAACTAACACATGAACAGAATACAAAAAAAGACTGCTGTGTTTTTAATATGTGATGATACAATCTTTCTCAGTTTTTCTGTGCAGCATTTTCTCTTATTTTTATTCAGTGATAATTAAAAGAGCTGTTGCAGAATTTTCAATTAAATATTTTTATTGAAAATATGTTTTCATCATGAAAGCATTGGTTTCTTCAAAACTTGATTAAAATATTTTGAAAGATTAGGAACTGTTGAAAACTTGTACATTATTTTGTTCTGATACATTATTACTCATGTTGAATTCTTAATTAATTCATAATAAACTATTTAAAAAATATAAGGCTGATAAAGCGATGAATTTATTTAGTATCACTAAATCCTGATAATCCAATTGTTGAACTAGCCAGCATGATTCAGGATGAATGAGAAAACACTGAAGTTTGGAAGCCTTTGAGGGAAGGCAGAGCCTTTTCCTGTCCCCTTGCAGCAGAAACAATCTCTAACAGTGATGTGCCACATCACAATTTCATAAGTTGTCATTTCAAGAACTTAACCGTCTATTTATCAGTTTAACTATTCCAACTACTTCAAGATATATTTCTAGGATCTTCCTAAAAACTGCAAGTTTCCCAGTTGACCTAAGCTGTGACAGACCAGCAATGTGCATGTTTGGAAATCCTGCTTTAAAACTGTCAGTCATTTACACAGGAATTAGTGAGCTTATCATCACTGAAAAGCTTTTCTGATATAAATATAAATATGTTAATGGAAGCACAGTTTAACCTAACCCTAATTCTGAGGGAAGTATTTTAGTCGTGCAGACTTTTTAAAAGTAATGTGCAATATAATCAAAAGACAATTTTGTAAATGGGTCTCTCAGGCTGAAGGCAAGCACCGAATTAAACAGTTCTGCCTGCTTTAACTTACATGACAAAATCTCACAATGCTCCATTGATCTTTTGTATGCTCTATTTAGCTCAATTAAAATACTCTCCATAGTGACCCACAAAACAACTCAGGGTCATGAATGATGCAGATCATGGATGTTTCCAGGGATCCTCTCCTTTTAGGCAGCATTAGAAATAAAAGCCAGAAAGTTCTACAACGTTAAAAACTGGCACTTCAATAAAAATGCATCAAAACACTGTCTGTAAGGATAAATGGAGAAAGAACCTGGGTGATGGCATGACAGAGATGTAGACATTCTTGATTAAACTCTCTCCCTTAAAAGGGCTGCATTTGCCTTTGCTGTGAGAGTTGACAGGCTCCAGCTGACCTTACAAAGGGGAGCTGGAGAACTTTCTGCAAGCTCTGTCTCAGATATAAAGTGCTTCTGTGACTATTTAAACACAGCAAACCAGTATTTCAAATAAAGTTCAAATAGCATTCAAAAACATTTCTCTAAGAAGGGATTAAGGAAGTTCATCTATTTGCAATTGTGTACAATTCCCAAAGCAAAGCCCCATAGAACATTGCAAAAAGGGACAGTGATGGTGAGTTTTCTAGGATGGGGATGCAGTCTATAACATCACTCGAGTTCAGTGTGTATTCAGGGCTGCATGCAATTTAAACCACCATTCTTACAGCAACAATTGAAAGAATGAAGTTTCATATATAGAATAAAATTTGAAAACCAAAAGAATTAATAAAAAATTTTAAAAAAGAAGATGTTGTCAGGTCTTGCACTGGCCACTTAGTGCCTCAGAAAACAAAGTTTTCCTTGCTAGGGCAGGCTGTCACACCACCAAGATTTTGCATGCAAGGGGGCAGATCGAGACCTGGTGCCTGGGACTACTCCAGGACGTGCCATTGCAGCCTGCCTCTCCCCAGGCTGGCAGTGGTGGCACCTAAGGACTGGAGCTAGACACTGCATGACAGTGAAAATGTAATATTCCAAATTCAGGAGAAATTATGAATTTCCTAAGCAGGGTATGGTATAAGCATTTTATTTTCATATTTCTACTCACTGCAGCATTTATTCCTGCAATTAATTTTTAAAAGTTTACTCATTATCTAAGAAGAGGTGTCCTGATTAGAACAGCAGACGGTGAGGGATCTGGCCCAACTTAGCACAACTGAACACCTGGTCCTGTCTACAAACAGGGCAGATGTCCCCAGGTAACACTCCCGTCCTGTTTTTTCAAGATGGAAAAGAGACTGAGAAAACATCTCAACCATATCCCACATGGTCACCTAACCCACAACACACCCCCTCATTTTCTTTCCTTTGTCTGAGACAGCGCCCGCTACACCATGGGTTGATTATTCAAACTGAAACAGAGTTCACAGTGAATATTTTTTCTGTAAGCCCCAAATAAACTGTGTGTCCACAGGACACATTAGCATGTACTTCTTAAAAGGTGCTCTTTTACCTTCAGCACAGCATAGGCAGCATTTGAATCAGCTGCTAATGATCTGAAGCACTTTGTAGGTTAAAATCAACATTCAGTAGAGACCCATAAATTAACAATGTACGTTTCTCATTGCCCTCGGGTTACTGCAACTAATGAAATTTTTCTGTTTAAAAATAAAAAAGAATCAAGACCACATTGCTGATTATCTTCTTTTTGTCAGAATTTATACACTGAGGTATATAAAATGGTACTTCTCTACCTTCCAGCTGTTTTATTAGAGCTCACTCGTGTTTTTGGTAAAAGTGGTCATTTTGCTGTTGTAGTTGGTTTATTTACTTTCTGTGCCCTTGCAGCAGTCCCTGCTGGATCTGTCTTTACAGGTGTTCTTTGAATTCCTATATTTATCTAAAGTAAAGATAATAAATTATCAGCCAGATCCTCACCCTTGGCAAGATAGGCATGGCCATGCTCTTGGTGCTGGAAGGTGAGAGCAGGCTGCTGCTGCAGCTGTCCTACCTCCACCTCCTCCTCCTCGGGCATCTGCAGGCTTCTGCACAAGCAGGAGCTCTGTCATGGCAAAGCGTGGCTCACAGCAGGCATCCAGAGGGGGATGAATTTCTCAAGGAATTTGATTTCATATGGATATGAGTTTTTTAAAAACACTCAGGTGGGACAGAATGAAAAAAACAGATCAACATTGCAAGTTTCTTCAGAATGACTGTGTAATTCACAAGCAAGACTTTTTTTTCACTAAAAGCTTTGGTGATTAAAAGTCGTTCTGGAGATAGACTGCTCCTCCTGAGCTTACCAGACTTGTTTCTTCCTAAAATCCACAATCGCCTGTTATTTATTCTAGTCTTGGGGCCCTACACAGGTGAGGGGCACTCACCCTTTAGGCTGGCTCTCAAACTCTTCTGCCCACTGCTCCTGGGCATCCTCCGTGGAAAGGTCCACATCCCGGGTTGTGGCGAAATTGAACTCGCTGCCTTCTGTCCCGTGGAAGTAGATGGAGTTTCCATCCGACTGGCAGCTATGCTGTGGACAAAAGGAGTGATGTTACATTGGGTTTGCAAGGGCTCATGCACCCCCAGAGCTCAGAGTGAGCTGTACGTTATCTAATGCCTGAAACAAAATATAAATAAAAAATGGACGGTCATCTTTTACCTTCCTTGGCCCTCCCCCAATGAGTGTGTCCTGATCTCATACCTGTTTCCCTACGAATGCACTTCAGACTATTGTAAAGCTGCATCTGCATAGAAAAGACATGTACCATACCTCCGGGTGTTTTTTATTTCTATTTTAAAGCATTGCCATTATGTCTGGCAAGCACACAACCATGTGTACAAATAGCTTTAGTAGTGTATCAAATACTGCTATAGATACTTTGTCAGCATAAGAGTTTCATGCTGTGAAACATATATGAGATCTCCATGCTTCAATTTTGGCCAGCAGAGGTGTTTGCATGTAAAATTGCTATGCATTGCCATACATGAACATTGAGTCTGAGTGTATGAGTTAAATATGTTTGCCATATTTAATTCAAATAGCATAACAAATAGCTCTATAGGCAACTAGCTCTTGTGACACAGCAGTCTCAGGGGGTCTCTGAGGCTGCCCCCAAATCCAATGCATCTGCTTTTCCACTGAATTTCTATATATACCATCTCAGCAGCATCAAATGAAGCCATGGGTCTGCCCCAATGAGCCCTGAGCCCAACCAATGAGCCCAACCAGCAGAAGTAGGGAGGTGATTGTGCCCCTGTACTCAGCGCTGGTGAGGCCACACCTTGAGTATTGTGTCCAGTTTTGGGCACCTCAATACAAGA
>JAOXJM010000001.1:14090136-14112991 GCA_026413425.1 Tringa solitaria
CTCCTGCTTATGGACTTGAAAACTTAGTCTCTGAGCAGTTTCTATTTCGCCTTTTAAAACAAATTTAGCATCAATGTTTGGCAAATTCCCCGCAAGATGATGTCCTTCAGACACTTAATGTTTTCCTCAAAAAGCCTTGCCATTGATTACAGTGAAGAATGCATTGATTATCAGGATGAGCACTCTCCCTTCTTGTAATATTTCCTTTTACTCTCATATCTCCCCAGTCCCAGCTTATCTCCAGTTTTATAAATGGATTGCAATTTCCTGGGACACAGACTTTTGTCTGAAGAGTCGGCAGTGGTACATTCCTTGTTCAGGGCTCTGATGCTGCAATGGTACCACAATTAAAAAAAAAATACATTTTCATGTTAAAATTGCTGTTATCTATGAATATTTCTAGTCTATGAGTACAGTTCTTAGCTAAGTTGTCTATGAAAGCCAGCAAGTCTTCAGGTGAGCTTTCTATTGTACACTATGAGGGCACTAGCTAATAATTTGAAGACACAGACTATGGGACAGTGTAATTCATGGTTTCAAAATCAAACTTTCATGAGGAGTCTGTCACCCCTTTTTATCCTACTCTATACATTTTACATCTACCTACTGCTTTCACCTTTTTTTTCATAGGTGCCTCTTGATTGTCTGAGATACAGAAAGGTTTCAATTAGGACTGCTCAAAACCATTGGTCAGCAAAAGCAGGGAAATCAGATTTGGTGAAGTAGGTACTTTCCAACTGTACATGTTTACGTTTTCATATATAAATACTGACCAACCTTCTATGGCACCTAAGTGGCTTAAGGGCCCCAAGTAAGATCTGGGATCCTATACCACGTAGCACGCCTGAACAATCTCTGTATTTTTAAAGACTTGCATGTAAAGTACCATGTAAAGAGACATCTGCTGCCCTCAGCATGACCCATTGGCTGAGAGGAACCTCTGGAGGTCTCCTGTTCACCCTGCCATGTGAAGTAGCACAAGCATCAACCAGAGCAGCCTATGCCACAGTTGCAGCTAAGGACACAGCCCTGAAGACTTTTAGAAGCTCAAAAGACTAGGACTGGAAATGTAAACAGAAACACTGAAGTTCATCCAAACCAGCTTCTGTTCCAGTTGTTCAAGTCAAACTTGTGAATCAATAAATACCTCTTGGCTTTACAGAATGGGATTTCTTTACTTGGAGAGCAGAACAGAGGGCAACTAAATGATACAACTGTGCCATTCGGAAAAGCATCAACAGGAAACACTAGTGTGAAATTCCACAGTGTAACAGATTTTTGGCTGAGGTGCTGCATATCATCTTGCTGAGGCTCATCCCCACACTCCCATGAAAATGTTGTTCACCTCTGTGCCTTTAAAGTATCCACAGTCATCTTTACCATCATTTAATTAGGTTTTTATCACAGATGAACACTGATACACCTCTTTATATTATCTCTCCTGGGCCTAATGGCCCCGATGATTCTTTCAGACAGCTGTAGCCTCACAATTTATTTTTTGGCGACATTTCTTGCATTGGAATGAATGTGTTGGGCATTTGGGCAGTGCCAGCTTGCAAAGGGCTGACAGCAGATGGAAAGAAATCTGCCCAGTATGCCTTCACCTCTACACGAGCAGAGGGCCATCAATTTCCCCCATTAAGGAGTTGTCACGCAGCCCACCCAGCTGGAGGAGCATCTCTCATAGCCAGGCTGGCTGGGGAATGCTATTCAAATACAAAACGCACTTTAAAAGGAAACGAAAATATCGTTTGTCGGCAAATTGAAAATGCATGGCTTTGACCGCAGCCAATTTTTTAATGACTGTAATATTTTAAGTGATTATTTTTGCCACTTCAGATTGCTCCTTAGAGAGGAGAGGTTTTTTTAATTAAAATCTAGGCAATGCAAACAGATGAGATATGAGAAGCAGAGGAACAAGAAAAAAGATGAAGAAAATTAATTAAAGCAGCATTGTCAATGGAGCCATAAATTAGATATTGTGTCTTTCTGGGAATGAGTCATGCAGGTTTCCAAAATTTTTAGATGTTGACATGATAGCAGGTAGAAGGATAGATTCAGTCTTGATAAAATCATACTCTGTATGCAATGTCTCAGCCAGCAAAGGTACGATGACAGAATTTAGGACAGATTCTAAATTCTAAATTCTGTGGATTTGGTTATTAACGCTTCTGGCCTGAAGTCCCTTCTTTAACCAAAGGAAAAACCACAATATGATTAGAATACTTTCCCATAAGATAAACAGGGCTATAATCTTTCTACATGCTACATTTTTACATAATTTAATATAGGTTACAGAAGGAAAACCTTGGCTGCTCAAACAGTCCAGGTGCATGGCCTGTTTGTGCACCTTCCCTTTCCGAAACAACGGGAATGAAACTTGTCCTGCGACACAGTAACAAACAGTTTATATAGTGTGTTTACACTCATCATTTCTGATTACAGACTGTTATTCAAATGCTAGTGCTCAAAACACTTTGCTTGTTTATGAGTGATTTGTATGGTTCTTAATTTTCTAGGACATTTCGTGATGTTTGTACAACACCGGTCATTCTGGCAATGACTGATTTCCTTAATGAGTCATTTAACTAGCATGAACTGAACTATTCCTCTATGTTATTGGTAACTACTGATGTTTCTAGCACTCTCCAGTGACTATGATTAAACCTCATCTGTTCTTCTGAAAGTAATGATGTGTATTTACACCACTGTAAAATTAGAGTGAGAAAGAGTCAACCGAAGTTGTTTCTACTCTTTGGCATCTAATGGGTCAATTCATGTTGTTTTTATTAACGTTCATCTCACAGTGACCTGCAAAGACCAAATTCTTTCCTTCTAGGAGGCAGGAAAGACCCCCGGTGCTTTGACGCCAGCTCAGAGCTAAGGCTGGCTCCCTGCCACCCCCTGCCACGCTTCCGAGCCACAGGGAACTGGCATGGAGAAAGGTGCAGGTTCAGCATCGCTGCCCGACAGCGATTCTCAGCTGCCCAAACAGCTCACAGCACCACGGCAAACCACCTCTCAGTTCTAATGGCCTCCTAGGCATCGTATCTAAGTATTATTATTTTAATTAAAAGTGTGATTATTAACAAAAAAAAAAAAAGGAAGGCAAGAGCAAGTCCATGCATGGGCTACATCCATGGATATACATATCCTGTGGATGTATGGATGTCTCCTCGTGGGCACAGCTCAGAGTGCCCACACTCTCACTAAGGGGAGCCAGTCGACAGGTTTTGTGCACCCCGCTCCGCTTTCTTCACCTCTCCTCCCCTCTCACACTCCTTCTTCCACCCACAGAGAAGAAGGGATGGCTCTCAGATGAGGTGCAGCAGGAAGCCTGCTCAACTCTTCCTGGGAAGATGTGGTGGATAAGGGCTCCTGCAAGGCAAAGCAGCTGGCTAGAAGGCTGGGTTTGGCCCACAGACCAAATACTGCCTTGATATATCTTACTCAAAAACAAAAGACTCTTGTCAGAAGCATTTATATCTGCATAATTTTGTCCAATATAAGGTCATAGCAATCTCAGTCTGCCATTTTCACACTGGCATACCTAGAGCATCACCTTTCCTTCTGCAAACAAATACATTTGATCTAATTAAGACAATGGGTACCTCAACCTTTTTTTAAACAAGAATTTAAAACCAAAAGAGGAAAATAAAATCTTGTTCATTTCATCACAAACAATTAAGCCCAACAAAGATATATATATATATATATATATCAGGATGTTTGTTTTGAAAGAAGACTATCCAATGCCACTGCTATTAATTAACAGCATATTCAGACATTTGGAAATCTGCTCTGGAGCTGGGGGTGTGGTATAGCTTAATCAGCCTCTTTTTTTTTGCCAGACTCCTAGGCCTGCATGCATGTCTTCCCTGCTCAGTGACACACAACAACACAGGGTCAGGTAGGACTTGCAGATCTAGGATGTGCTTAGTCCTGATGTGCTCAGGATGTGGTGGAAGGTCAGGGAGTTTTATGGACACGTTTTCAGCATATTTTTCTGAGTGTGAGTGTTCACTTCTCCCATTCTCATTTTATACAGCTTTCTCTCCTGCTAAGCTGGCACACGTTTCTGGGAAATTAAAATGAGCTGAAGGGTTAAAATGAGTAAGGGGTTTACTGTATCAGGATGTTTACTGTATCAGGGCGTTTTCAGGATTTATTGCTCATGTTCATGGTAGTGAATAACCTGAATCAGGTACCATTCCCTGATCCTACACCCAGCTTTCTCAGTGAGGCTGGTGCAGACCTTCCTGCAGCAGCACAGACACCCTCAGGTATAGTCCCCAAATCTTGCAGACCAAACCAACTAAGCTGACCAGCTGGACTGCAACCTTCAGCCACCCAGTTAAGAATGGCTGCAACCACCGTGAGACAACAATTCCGTTCCTTGAGTCTTCTCAAAGGTGAAAAGTGTCCCTGGGTTAACACATCACGACCAAACACATCACGGCTCTAGTGTTTGTGATGATCTGTACTGCTTTTTCCTAGATGTGGAAAAATTCCAGAGACAGGTGGCTTGGTCTCAGTGCTATTTTGATGTAATCAAAGCATGGCAGAGACACGTACTATAAGACTGCTGATGTTGTCTCCCTTCTCATCCTCAGTTTTTGAGCTTGCACATGCAATCTTGGACCAGAGCAATCAGAGAAAACTAAAAAACTTGGCAAATGTTGTGCCTCAAAACACAACAATTTCTGGTGAAATATACAAGATATATGAAGTATCCACTGAAAGATGAGATCACTTTTTTGTTCTATAGGAGTAGAGATCCAAGAAGCATTACTGAAGGAAGATTTAATCTTCTCTCCCAATTAGCTATGAAGTCTTGAGCTCCACAAATTTTTAACAGCTCTCAGAGCACAGCACCACTTCATGCTTTTCAGCAATCTCTACCACCAGTGCAACATCCTACCCATGCTCAGTTGCAAAACCGTGCTCATGCCCAGAGCTGTCACTGGAAATATTGAAATGCAGTCAGGAATTTATCCTGTTCAACACCCTTCCACACAGTCCAACACAGATAAATACGTTCCAGTGGATCCAATTAATCTCCTAAGGGTTACTTGGCCTTGCTAACAGCATCTTTCTTGTCTTTTGCTGTCGTCTTTGGAACCGAAACACAAAAATTCAGTGGCTTATCTCTCAGCTTGCTTCCTATTTCAGTAGTCAGTTCCAGCTGCGTCTGCAACCAGCCATGTGCTTTCAAACGAGTGACAACCGCTCCTGAGCGCAGCAAGAATCATAATGAAATTCCTGGTCCAAGCTCAAGTAGGCTGGGAGAGGAGGAGAAACTGCTTCCCAAGCTGGGCATAGGCAAATTCCCACAAGTGCTTACTGAGAACACACTCTCCAACTCCAACAAACTGGTGCGAACACGCTGGTGCATAATTACCATTACTGCTTGCACTGTAGGCTCCAGTGACTCAATCCGTCATAGAACCTAATCCAGGACCCAGACAACAGTCTTCATGGTAGCGCACTTTTCTTTGTTTTAGCTGTCCTTTTACCTTATTAATCCAAGCAGCTATTAATTTGAGCAGTTCTATCAGCAAAACTCCTAGATTTGTAATGTTTGCTACTTATTTTAGTAGAGCTCAAGTACTACCAAAGTAAACTTTCTACTGAAAAAAATATACTTTCTTTGCAACTTGATAAGCATCCACCAAGAGCGTGTACCAGATACAACAACCAATTCTAAAAGCCACCTACTGAACAACTATTGGGAAAGAACTTGCTGAACTACATCTAACTATGTGAGTAACAGCAACATTTATTCTAAACAAACTGTATCTTAATGCCTTACTAACAAAGTAACTCACTAAGGCAACAAAACCGTATTTAATGACAATTCCCTTAAAAGGTTTGGGATGGTTGAAAGGATGGGTGGGGCGGGCAGTTCTAACATGCAAGGACCATAACTGTAACCGCATTAGGCCAGTAACCATTCTCTGGCCTTGACAGCAAATGAGACAGCAGACTTTGCACCCACCTGAGCTACCACTCTCCTCCCAAAAGAGTGGTGTCATCCCTGCTGCCTATTGGAAGCAGTCCCTGGCCCATCCATGAGGGTTCATGCTTTGAAGAAAATGCCTGGGAGATTGCACAAGCCCAAGCCAAGCAAGAGGGTGTTGTAACAACTACAGTGTGCAAAATCATGGGCTCATGTTTGTACCCTTGTTTGCTTCATCCACTACCCTGGATGTGCCACAGAGCCTCCAAGGAGAAGGTTCCACCACCTGAGCAATGCCTAC
This sequence comes from Tringa solitaria, assembly GCA_026413425.1. Taxonomy (NCBI): domain Eukaryota; kingdom Metazoa; phylum Chordata; class Aves; order Charadriiformes; family Scolopacidae; genus Tringa; species Tringa solitaria. Next base: position 14,096,397 of record JAOXJM010000001.1, read on the forward strand.
TGGGGCAGTTGAGAAGCAAACACTTAGAGAAAGACTGTTTCTACTCCTTTTTCTACCAGAAGTAAGTACTCTTTTTTACTCTTCTTTCAGTTCTGACTGCCAGCTGGAAGAACTATCTCAGTTTGGCACTGCCCTTCCACCTGAGAATTATGCAAAATCAGTCATTCTGGATGGTGAAAGCTGAAGAGCAAGAAAGGATGAACACAGAAAATAATGGCAGTAAATTGAGGAAATTTAGAAAGATCCTTGTTTCCTTATGTTTTTCTTAATATTTCATTCCCTCAGTCCAATGAAATTACTTATCTTTATGGCCCAACTTAGGAAAAGAACGGACCCACCATTTTGTGTATACTAATCAAAACTGACTTCAAGAACAAATAACATCCAGAAATGTGACTGTTTGTTGGCATTGCCAAGGAAACTAACTCATAAGAAAAAACACCAAAGGAAGCCAGTGAAAAAGTTAAAAACTTCAAGAAAGATTTTGAAGGCCAGTTTATCTAAAATACTTATTGACAAGGGATAGGAGGATATGGATTGAAACTTGTACGGCACAAACAGGCTTGGATGGCAGAGAAAAGGTCTCATCAGCTTGAAATGGAGTTTGAACATAGTGATAGACCATGGGTTTGGAAACTTCTTTAAAAAGCACAAGCGTGAGAGTTCTAAAAGGGGGGAGAGTTTAGCAATGAAATTTGCTGATCCCTTAGTAAAAATGTAAGTAAAACTTTAAAACTTCTATACAGACTTTCTGAACACATATCAGGACTATTTAGCAAGTTTTAGATGTCTGGGAAGCAAAAGGACTTGTAGCAAAAAGAGACACACAATTAGCTTTGATGCAAGCTATCCCTGTGGCACTGTCAGGGTTCCTCCAACGTTATTTGGCAGGCCAGTGCCTTTGGCTATGATAGAGAAATCTACCAGCTTCCCCCAGGTTCTGTGAACTCCTGCAGCCTGAGGGCATTGACAATATTGGGAACCCTTTGAAGATGGTACCACCCATTGCTGCCATCGTTCTGCCATTATACTGGCCAAGTTACCTGACGGCTGTGAAATACTGCTTGAAACAGAGGTGACTGGTGTGGTAACATTTAAATTGTGGTGTAATGCACAATGTACAAGTATTCTCATCTTTCTATTTATACAAAATAGTGTGTTTGTGATGAACTGAAATTAGAGCTATATAAAGGTTTTAAAGGAAATATTAGAAGTCTCTTGGAAAGTTTTATATAATCTTCCAATCCTCAAAAGCACAAAAACTTTGTCAAAAAAATTGTCCTTGGTGTTATAATGCTACAACAGGGTCTATGCTGAATCTGATGTAAATCTTGACCCAATTTATAGTTTTACTTTTGACATAACATGAAATTCACATTGCAAAATCTGTTCAACTCATACTTGGCAAGATTGTTCCTGAAAATTTGAGGAAAACTGGAGCAAAAACCTTAAAATTGAAATATGAGTATGGAAGTACTCTGGTGACAATCCAGATACACTAAAAATGTTTGAAATAACTGCAGTGTCCCATGAAGAATAGAAGTCCTGCATCACATATAACCTTAATCCAGTGTGGCTAGACCACAACCTTACACATTGTTTAACCTGGTGTAGATGGCTACACAGAACCTAATGTCAGCTGGGAACAGACAGATGCACATTTGACTTGTTCCTAAAACAGATGACGACCTTGGAGGAATGGCAGGTTGGTGGATCCTCACTGGCATCTCATATAAAATTTGAGCTTGTAAGGGATTTCTGTCTAGAAGCACTAAGGGATCTCTGAATTTAGGTCCCTTGTCTTTCATGAAACTACAGTTGTGTATTGACGCAAACAGGCTGAGTTTAACTAAACAAAACAAAAAGACCCAATAACAAAAAAATCAATAACAACAATAAAAGAGGTTTATTTGCTAAAGTTTAGATGCTGTTTGTGCATGTTTCAGAAGGAGCAAGCAGTGTTCAGGCTTGGCCACCTGAGACGATGTAACTGCACCTGTGGCACATTGATCCTTGCTTTGCTTTCATACTTTCATGTGTGTGAGCTGGATTTTAAAATCCAGAGTTAAAACTGACAACACAAAAAATAAAATGTGAACTGATCACAGAAAATTACTTCATTAAATACTCAGGAGATTATTTGATTCTAAAATATCATCAAAAAACTTTGTCATTGTAGTTTAAATGATCTTACTGAAGTAAAAAAAAAAGTCAATATGCAGGTACAGCGAGTGGATTAGTGGGATTATTTATTTCTACAAAGATTAATCTGAAACTATTCATATCTGGTTCTGTGGGAAAAGGATGAGGCCATAATCAACCTCTTACTGCCCTCAGTATTCGACATCTGTTTCCTGTGCAATTGCCAAAACCATTACCAGCACCATAAACGAACCCTGATATCAAAACTGCCTTTTTTTTTGTGAATGAAAAATAGGATGGAAACAGAAAGTCAACTGCTGTTCAACTTCTGGCTGCTTGGAAACATAGAAAGCAAGAATTCAACTGATTTACAGATGTTGAACACCTCTGCATTTGAAAGAACTTCGTGTGCACAGATCTTGTAGGGCTCCTTAGAGTTTTTCACAAGGTTGTATGATCTTGCTGGATCTCATATATCAAAACAGGATCTTAATGAAAAAAAGACTTTTAAGGAACAGCCACTACCTGAATGATGTGATGTGATATTTACAGTCAGAAAAAGTGGGAAAACGCGGTTTTTTGTGGTGGGTTAGGATGAAACGAGTTGTGGTAGTCAAACAACATCCAGATAAACAAACAGGTAGATTGCAAAATGTCCAACAGAGAGACTTGAATTTGTTTCAAAAACATTGCACTGTTTTGTTAAAAGGAAGCTGTTTCTCATTTTCTGTTACATGATCTTTGACATGACAGTATAAACTGTCATTTGGTTTTGGTCAGGGCAGAGAAGTTGCATTGTTCTAGAATGCCCCGATGGGACAGAAAAAAGGTAAAAACAAAGTGAAAAAGCCTGATTCCAGAAGAAGGTGGAGTGGCCTAAACACCCTTGTGTGTTCAGAGTTTGGTTAGATGTTACTGTCTTCTAAATACATAACATTAAGCCATAGAAAATCAGACTGACCTTAACTGTGGCCCCAGGAAAGAAAAGCCAGTTGCCAGTATCCACAGGATCAAGATTATCTTCTAACACAACTTTTCTGTGAGCAGCATTTATGATCAGGATGTTGTCCAAGGCCCAACAGGCTTCATACACGTCACCAGCAAGAACATAATCCTGTTTCCACTGAAAATGGATGTTCTCCCCTTTAGCATCTTCAGGAAGGTACAAGATGTGGATGATTGTGCTGACATTGGAAGGGGCACTGAAAAACAATGATATGGAATTAGACAAACTGTAAGCCATAGCCAGGAACACTTTTCCCTCATTAAATAAATTACTAGGTGTGACACAGCTGTGCTAATGTCTATTGTATGCTGATAAATCTTCTGTGGAGATCAGAAAATACCTGCCCTGAGGCAGAGTCCTCCTGTGCCAGGCAGTGCACATACAGCCCGAGCAGACAGCCTTACTTCAAAGAAAGTGCAAACCAAGGCAATAAACTACAGATCAATGCGGATGATTGGAGAGCAGGAAAAAAGAGCAGGGCAACATTCATACTCGATGCTGGTCACAGCTCCTAGGTGACAGGGCATTGTTAAGTATTTTGCAGATATGGTCAAAAGGAAATGCTAAGGAAATACTTTACAAAAACAAGTCTCCAAAAATGCGATTTTTTGCATGAGTTTACGCCAAAAGAAACTCCTGACTTCTGCTGCCTCAGTTCGTCATAGATCTAGATGGACCAGAATGGCTGGAAGGAAAAGTTGGGAATTTTCTCTGACAAACGTGTCTTTCCAATCCCACGACCCTGCTGTCAGGTTAATTCTGTGGATGGGGACGGTCAGGTTGCCTTTCTTTCCATGTTCTGCTCCAAGTACAATACAGAAGAATGTACCCATTTGCCCTCTCTCTTGCTGCTGAAAATGGAAAACGTGGGGAAGAGAGGCAGACCTGGAGTATTAATATTAGGCAATGATCAGGGCCTTGAGCTCTGCTTCCCAGAGCTGGGAAAGGACTGAGGTTGAACCCCAGCTCTGGGTGAACGTCTTTACGTTGCTAGTGGCAATAAAAGGACTGAGGTTTGTGTGCAAGGAAGGGATGCTGAGAATTATTTTTGCTTTACTAATCACCCAGCGAGGGAATTAGCTACATTCAAACCTCAGGCTGTAAGGAGTTACAAAATTGGGGTTTGCAAGCTGTCAGCTACTCAAGCTTGCCTCTGCCTCAGCAGCAATGTACTTTGGAGGATGAATAGTTTGTCAGAGACAATCCAGAGCTTTTAGGGGAAAAAAAGGTACCAGTAGCTTGCTTGTGTCACAGAAAATGGAGGAACTTCTGTTTGTAAAGCAAAATATTAGAGTGTTGTGAAATGTTGAAAAGCAACTGTGTTTGTCCCATATTCACATCCAGAATCTGCCCCCACAAATCACCCTGCACTCGCTAAACCTTTTGTCTGTCACCCTCCACCCCAACGCTGCTCTGAGAGGTTGTCCTCGCTTCTCCCTAAACCCACACACAGCACCCACATTCCCTGAGAGATCCTTCCCCTCCCTCCCCATATTCCAAGGCTGAAATCCCACTGGTACAACACACACTGACACATTGACACAACATCTTCCCTTCACAGCTGCCCTCCTGTCCCACCTCTCCCCACTCTCCCACCGCTCCCTGGGGCTGCATGTAGCACAGTGAAAGCCACTGAACCGCATTCAAATAAACACTGTAATTCATATGGACCACAAGAGAAATGGCATCCTTTCATAATTCATCCCCTCCACTTTGCACCACTTTGCTCTATTGACCTATTTTCTACTGTTGTCTCCAGCAGTCAAAGTTGAAGTAACCTAGATCAGACTGTATACGCAGTAGCTTCAAAAAATTTGTGTTTCAAAGGGTTATGTTTGCGCCATCACAATTCTTGAGTTTCCTGGTTTGCAGAGCTATGAGGATAACTGGACTGATGATATGGACAAGGTATGTAATTTTCCATCAATGCAAGAAAAAAAATGGTATTGTGTAGTTACTCTGAGGCAACCCCAGTGGCTGCAGTGAAGTTATTCTTGCTTTATATTTTTCTGAGATAAGAATTAGTGCCATTTGTTGCACTAACATTGCTCATAATTTGTGCCTTTGTCAATGAAATGGTAATCCCACTCCCACAAAGCGTGGGAGGATGAGATACTGAAAGCCCCAGCCTTGCAGCTAGAGTTTTGTTTACTCAGCAGAAATTAAGCAGCCTTTTGCGCTGCAAGTTGTCTCAAAAGACTGAAAACAGGCTCAAGCAAATTGTGTGTGTGGCACAGGCACTAAGGTAATGCAGGATGGCAGACTGAGACACTATAAGGGCACTACATATAAACAGCATCTTTTCTTCCCCAGTTGTACATCTAGAACAATGTATGTATACCAATGCACAAAATACCTTTCCCAATGTTATTTAATAATATGTTGGTTCTGCTGTCTCAGAAAAACCCATCTCCAACATCGATTCTCTCTTTAAAGATGTGCGTACTATAAGAAAAAAATCTTAAATTCCCACTCATAATGGGAATGTAAACCAGTTTGTTTAAAAAACAAGGCATAATTCATCATAATCTTGTTAATATAAGAGCACTGGGAGCCAAGTGTTCATATCAAACTATAAACTACTTTTATTGCATGTTTTATCCTACCAAAGTAGAAACACGCAATGCTATAAATTATGGGTCTTGGTGACATTAAAAGCAGTGCTAAAATGCAAAAGTCATCAAAATTTAGTTTTTTTTCAAGCACCTGGAAGTGCTGGTTATTGGGATTGCGTTTTAACTCTAAAGTCATTCTTTTCCTTACCTTCCACATAATCAATGGATGAAATTGTGATTTACCAATCCCAGTGGCAGTTCTGCAATTAGCTTTAGTGACCATAATTTCACTCTCATCTTTTAATGTGTATAAGCATGTAAGAACTGAAAAGTTAACAATTAAAACAAGTTTTAAAAGAGCCAGGCTTAAACACCACCTGCTCAGCCAGAAACCGTGAAAATGATTAAAAAGCTGTAACAAACCTAATTTTCTCCAGCTGAGTCCAATCTGCAGAACTGTTCTTACTGTAGGACACGGTGATGCTGGGATCTGAGTAACTAAAGCGACATGAACCCGATCCTGGGAAAAGCAATAAAATGAGAAGTGTTACGACACAATGAAGCAATAAATGATCCTCCAATAACCACAGTTGCTGACTGTGCCTTTGTCACATCATCACTTCTCCCGATTTTAAAGCACTTTGATTGATGATGAAATTTCCTGTGATCTGTTGCTGAAGGTAAACACAAAATAATGCATGCTTTATGAGTCAGAAATAAAGTAGAAATGATAAATCACAGCAGTGCCATGTAATCTCTGCAAATTTCCCAAGGGAAGCCAAGTAAATTACTTAACACCCCCCACCGCAGGAAAAACCCCACCATATAATGGTTAAACAAAATCTTCTTATAGGAGAATACTCCACATAGCAGAATTCATAGGGAAAACAGTAAAAGACAGTTTTTCATCTTACTGTACAGAAAAAAAAATAAATTCCAGAACTAAAAATAGAGTTATAGGAAAATGTATACAGAATTACTTGAGCCAAGAGAAAATGTGCTTCAGGAATTTAAAAGAATAAAGATGTTACAAAATTAGCTATTTTAAGGATGCCTGAAGAGAATTAAATTAAGAAATCATCCCATATACTCACCAGAGCCTATAATTAATAATAAACATTTGATGCTGATCTGGGAATCTCAGAACACTTTACAAAAATGAACTAATTAAGCCTTATGGCACCCCTGCAAGGTAGGGTAATATATTTACTTTTGATTTATAAAAGGGTGCCTTCTGGGTGTTGTCACAAAAGATGAGCTTAACAATTAATAAAGGGGACAGTCAAAATAACAAAAACCGACCTGGAAAAATTCAACCTAGAAAACATGATAAACAACCTGAGTGGTAATTAAATACACTAAAAATACTGGTTTTCCTCCAACACCAGATAACTCATCCATCTCAGAAAATTCAACACCTAATGAAACAGACAAATCCTAACCTGTGCTCTAAAGATCAAAATTTCTCCTTTATAAGCATGTTGACATGTGCGATTCAAAGCAGCAGACATTGGCTACCTTCCATATTTAAGGGCAGCAGCTCTCAACTAAACAGCACCTCTGATGGCATCAGGGTACTACTGAGTGAGTACCACAGCTTTTCTCACAGCAGGAGTATGTATTATGTGTGCTACGAGTAGTATGTTATGTTTATGTGTGCTTTATATATGTTCTGTCACACTTAAAATTGTGTATGTACATATTTCTGTTCATGTATGAATGTAGATATATATATATATATGCACACACCCAGGTATGGAAACTGCACTTGCTTTCTCACATAAAACACTCTCACTTTCCAACTCGGGGTAATTATTTTTGTAATGAAATAAATGGCCTGATTAAAAAGGTGTTAACCACTTGTACAAGGGAACAGCTTACACATTTTAATGGGAACATATGTCATTAAGTACACCGCTCGCAGGCCCAGCTCCCCTGAGGCCATTCCCGTTTGCAGCTCACAGCCCTACAGAGCTGCTTTTCTACCCTGAGATACACATCACATATCACTGCAGGGGGAAAACCACCCCAAAACGTGGGATGAAATCCCATCTCTATAATTTTTCCTCATACATCAACTAGCTTTCTGGAAATGACCCACAAAGTTGCTTTTCTTTTCTTTTGCTGATGTTAAATTGTAAATAGAGGAACAGATACTTGTGAGCCCCTCCAGCTGCGTGTGGTACCATCAGCTGGTCTGACACATCTTCTTGCTGTAATGAGCCACAGAATAATTAATACTGCAAAGGCAGCAGGACTTTGAATTACCAACCATGTACCCAAAATGACTACAAAGCAACTGTCTGGTTATATTTTACTGACAAGGCATTTTATTTCTATCATATTAGAACTAAATGATGTCAGGAAAAGCCTTTCCATTTCAAATTTGTCCATCTGCTGAGATGGTCTACTTTACTGACTGACATCTGCTGTCGATTCCTACTTCTGTGGCATTTAGGAGTTCCAACCCTTAATCACACTAATTCGTTTTATTTCAGGGGAATTCAGTTCGAAAATCAGTGAACTTCAGCCAGTTTAACCACTTTGGCTGGCCAGAGGCTGGGAGGCAAAACAGCAACATACTGAGTTTGCTGTTAGACAGAAATTAAAGGGACATAAACAGTAAAAAATAACCAGCAATATAGACTTTATAACACATGCCATTCCAGTTAGTGTTACAATCAACTTTTGGTACAGCGCTCTTAAACAAAGCCTAGTCCAAATATGCTGCTAAAACATTGGAGAAGGTGGTTTGCTGCCTACACTGTAAAGACGATAGAAAATTAGTGTTCCCTGTCAGTGCAGTCAATATGAAAAATGCTGTCTGTTAAATCTGCACACCCCCAAACTATGTAATGAAGATCAAAGTTTTGCTTAAAGGAAATGGAGCCACCAAAAATGTTTTTTGCAACGTAGAAGTGGTATTTCACTAGTGTTACTGGAAAGAGTAATGGAGACAGAATGAAAAGAGGAGAGACAAGTGCTGGGTTTTATTATTCTTTCAATAAGCAGGACAGGTTGTATTTCCCAAACTAAAATTAGTTTGGGACAGTCTTCAAGGTCAATGCATGTAGCAGTTCCTGGCTGTGACGACAAATGTGTTTTTATGTTCTTGACTCAAAATCATAAGATAGCAAGATTATTTATCATTTTAGTACCTAATTCTGTAAATCTCAAACTGACAATGAAAATAAAAATGAAATGAAAACCCCAAATTAAATTCATCCATTCAAAAAAAAAATCATGTTCAGGCATTATTCTTTGCCATTTGAACCATCTCTTTTAAATATACAAGAAGCACATGGATCTGCTGCTTGCCTTTTTAACAAAACCAACATTCATCCTATCTTATATTAAGTTTATTTCCAAGAACAGGGAGGAAAGTGAACATACACCTGCGCTCCAGGTCAGGGTTTACTGAGATGGTATAGAAAGCCACTGGCTTTCAATATAACTGTCAATATTATTTTCAATATTACTATTAGTTAATACTATTACTCCATATTACTCTTATTTCAGTAATCCTAAACTAGAATTATTTAAAATAGAAGTCTGCAGTTTGGATGTTTGCCTCTACCTTGACCACCAAAGCTATAGTCTGACTTTGCGAACAAATAGATGATCAAAATTCAAGTAGTAACACAGCAGGAACTGAGGGAAATTCAGCCAGAGAAGGGAGGTGTCCTTCACACTGCTTCCAGAGATGGTAATAAATAGTTTGCCAGCTCTGAGCAGAATAGCAGGGGTAAGATGTCACATTGTAAATCTTCATACCCTCCCATCCTCCAAAGAAAAAGTGGTACAAGACGACATAAAGCCTTTTGAATTATATTAGAATAGGCTTGTTTTAAATCAAAAATGACCAGGTTTTGAATTACCCATTAAAATGAGTAATAAAACATGCACAATGATTACCATAAAGAAGTCTACAATTACTAAGTTATTGCATTAGAGAAAAATGCCATTTTTTTCTTAATCTGACAATGTCACAGCAAACCTGATGCCTTGGCGAGGTTATTGTCTGCTAAATCTAACTGTTAGGATGGTATTTTCTATATAACTATTGGTGGGGGTATGGGAATGACAACAAACCACCTCCCAACCAAGAACAGCCCAATTTTTTTCTCTACATATGTACAGTCAAGCCTGTCCTTGGGCATCAGGAACCAAGTCTTTTTCTCCTTTGGAGTTTTCTCACTCCTTTTGACAGGCTTCTCACTGAATTTCACAGACTTCTAAAACTTTTTGAAAAAAGCTAAGTAGGGACAATCTTAATGGATTTAATTTTAAATTATTCATTTGAAGCCCAGACAACAATTGTGTATGTTATCAAAAACTATGAGCAGTTTCTGTTATAAAACCCAGCTATTATCATATGTTGAAGATTCTGAAACATTAATTTATTTGGCTTGTGCGCCAAGCCAAATTTCAAAAAAATAAAATTTGCTTCAAGTTGAATCCAGAGAGCAATACTAGCAGGGGAGGCTTTTGACTGGCAGAGCATGGGAATGCTAAACAGCTCCTGGCTACTGCTTTATTAATTTGACCTAAGCTAAACAGGAAAGAATAGAAAACAAAAGTATGTATCTCAATTGCTTTGCTGCTTGTTTCGGAGGACTGATAACCCGTAGCCAAGACCTGACCAGCACTGACCACTTGCAACATGTCTGACTGAGATGGTCAGGACTTTTTTTGCCTTTTGTTTTTGGTAAGTCTTGTTGAGGTGATTTTGTTTCCTTCAAAGCCATCTAAAGTACTAGTGATTTTACGCACCTTATTTTTTAAAATATTATGTAGGTAGAAGTACTAGGAGCACAGTATATCAGGAGAGATGTTACGAGGGCACTTCATATCATGTATTAGTATCCAGGTATTCAGTTATTCGCATCCAGGCTGACAACAGCAGACAAAACTAATTCTCACTGCGGCTTTGCCTCCAACTGTGTCAGATTTACAGAAACCCGAGTCATATGGCTGTTGGTCTCTGAGATTTCTTAACAGCATTGATTCGAAGCTGGTGTTTTGCTGAGATAAAACTGGGTGCCATCTGCAAGGGAAGGACTATTTTGCTCCTTATAGACTGTGACGTCCTCTGCCTCTTGACAGCCTCTTCATAGTTCCTGCAAGTGCTTCCGTGGATCAGCAAATATCCAGATATCTAATGCTGGCTTTAAGGAGAATGAGTCTATTGTGGAACTGCACAAGAAAAATTCACACACAAAATTTGTAGAAGGGTTTGAATTGCATCCTGACTGCAGCCTGATAAACAAAAGGGAGCTGAAAAGAATCCCCTTTCTCTAATGCTAGAAGATTGCTTTTATTCATTTTGTTAATGTGGTGAATAAAGATTAGTGTTTGCTAAGGATTATGATTTGCTGATATCGCCTGAATTAAGCCAAACTGGATAGTATAAATTACTAGTGGTCAGATTTGGCTGGCTTGCTAATAGTTTTTTACAAATTAATGAACCATACAGTTTGGTATAATGAATGCTCTGTGCATCCTAATTTTTTTAGGTGTATGTTTATATTGGCTTCTGTTGTAGAAACAGATGATTTTAACTATGTTAAAAGATGAAATATTTTGTGCTAGATATACCAGAAGCACTGGTACAAAAATGTGCAACTCACTGTTCATTCCATTCTGCCTCTGAAAACTTCCTCACGAGAAGGTCGCAAGAGCATTTTAATTTTTCTTTGAAGCCACAACTTTGAATTTAGTTACAAGTGTGATTTTTAATTATGACACATTTTAGATCTTTCAACTGTTTTTTAAAAGTCTGTTTATAGAAAAAGTGCAGAGTACAAATAAATATTTGAAGTGTAAAAAACGTTCAAATGAAAATCTGTAAGAACTGTATTCCATTTTGTAATTTTAGTCTACCTTTTCATGGAACGAATGAAGTATTTCTAATGTTGGTTGCTTTTTTTTTTCCTCGTGAGAAGAGGATTTTGACTATCTGCACCCTTGAATGTGTTCTGATAAACAATCTAAAATAAATGCCTGACACTAAAAATCAAAAATGCCAATGGTGTTTGTCTTTGCTAAATATCAGATCAACTCTAGCATTAGGGAAAATTATGAATTTTGAAATGCAAAGTCTCAACTATTTTTTTCTGTAGGTTTCAGAGAGCAGCTAGATTTTGTTCCACTGGCAGCTTTAGCTTGGTGCTCCACTTCGGAAATGCTATGTAGTTACCTCTAAAAAGGGTTGACAAGCAAGATAAAAGCCTCTACTCTAAAACTGTAAAAGATTAGAAGAATCGTTACTAAATACATTCAACAAAATTTAATCAGAAGGATTTCAGAAATGAAGTTCTAAAAATTAATTGGAGGTCAAACCCCAAGTGGACAGGGCCCTGAGCGAGCTGTCCTTGCCTAGAAGGTGGCCCTACATGGAGCTTGGGGGGAGCACTGAAGCTGTGATCTCCTGTGCTCCCTTCCCATCCACCTGGATTCCCAATAGCTATGAACTTACTTTTTATGAATAATTTCCTTTAGATGAGAAGTAAATTTCCTAATTTTCTTTAGATGAGAACTGAAGTCTGAGGAAATATTTATCTGGATCAACTTCCTCTTAATCTATTTATATTCAGAGATATGATGTGCTTCCTGTGCTCAGACAAATTTGTTCTTTTCTAATGAACAAGACCAAATCACAATTCGTATTGTTTTTTGTGTAGAGAACATTAAGTAGAGAAAAACAAGCCAGGCAGAAAGATGTATTTCCCTTATGCCAGTTTGCAATTTATTCTGATGTAAAGATGCTCAGTTATTTATAGCATCTCTTTCTGAGATACAGCCAGCAGGTTATGTGCTTGGGTAATGGGTTTGTTGCCAAATAAATAATTAAATGCTTCTAAATTTAACCACATTCTTAAGTACACTAACATTGTACAGAGCACCTTGCTGAAGGCAAAGTGAGTGAACTTGTTAAGACCTGGATATAATGAACACCCAGTAATTACAGCTACTGAAACAATAATATCATTAACTGCCCAGAAATACTCTGACAGTGGTATTTGACTATCTGACCAAGCAGTAAGCCCTGTGCTCAGGAAGCATTTTCTACTTGCATACCCATATCGTGCACTTTAACATTATTGCCATTAAATGCTTAATGTCAGATTACGTGGAGATCCTCTAAGAGAGAAATTGATCTTTCAATGAAGCTAGTGAAAATCTAAATTATACCATCTGAGCCTTAAAGCAGTTCAGCAGTACAGTAATAAGTATCCATAAGTAGAAAGACATGTTTTGTTTAACTCTGTTTACATGTTTTGTTTAACTCTGCTTAGCAGCCTAGGTCAGCTGTTAAGGTCAATGATCAAGAAAATGAGCACCATAAGGTGCTCCTAAAGGTATGAAAATACTGTAGGAAGGTAAATGAAGTTTTATTTAGAGTCAGTTTTATCTAGAGCCAGTCCATTCTAGAAAGGCAGTAGAAAGCACACATTGATCCCAAGAACTGCTATGTAAAAGGAGGCATCTGCATATAAAGATTTGAAAGTCCTTTCCCTGCCTGCTCTAGTGAAATCCCCTGGCACCAAGAAAACCTGGGAAATATTTTTTTCTCAAGACAAGTCTGAGCTAAGGTGTCTGTCTTTTCTGAAACCATATAAAACAGAATGCCTGTCTCTAACTTCATATGTGGCTAAATAATAATTGGTTTGGCAAAAGCTTTTTCTCCAATTCCTGATGGGCTTTTTTATTTTTATCTGCTTTTGCTTTCATGGAAACCTCCTCCCTCCCCCACTGGAGAGAGACCCAGGAGTGTTTTGCTGAGCTGGGGACTTCTCTGTTCCCCCCGGGAAGCACAGATGCTTTGTTGTTTGAGTTAATTCAAAAATGGACAATTTTAATCACACAAAAGTGTTATCCCCATACAATGACATGAGCAGGATTAAGATGAAAGACGGTCTGTAATCCAGCATTTATTATTTGCAGCAACCAATTCTGTAATGGCCCGTGTTGGACCGCGAGGCAGTGGCTCAGCCACCTGCCCTGGCTCTGAATCCTGAGTCCTCTCTTTATCTTCTCTTTTTTTCTCTCTATAGTAAATCTGTAACACTCACATATTAATTCCTAACAGTTGACGAGGAGGTCTGGTACGGAAGTAATAAAAACAGTATTTCATTCTAACCTTGGGCTAGGCAAAACAACACAAATCATTTCGCCCCAAGGCCATTAAAATATCTTCCAAATACGGCATAAACTTTAAATCCTGGTTTCAATCTAGGCATTATCTAGGCAGCCCCTCTTGTACAACTCAGCAAAATCAATAAACACCACCTAACATTTCCACATGCTATGTGAAGTGTGCTAGATGATGTTACTTAACTGTCTTATTCTTTCACATTAGGTGTAATTTATAACCTATGCATCTGCACAAAGGATTTCTCTGCCAGGAAGGTGAAACTAGTAGGTTTCATGTCAGGCAATAGCAAACAACAATTTGGGTGGAGAGTTAAAAACCTTAATATTGTTTTATCAGGGGGGGAATGGGAAAAGAAGCAAGCAGAAGTGCAGAACAGTGAATTACACTGATTTTGGCATTGAATTATTTCAAATTCTCAAGCTTTTCCCAAATTTCAAGGAAAGAAATTAGGACAAAATAAGCTGGGGGTTCAGACACACTCAGTGCTCTGTTCTCATGGCTTAGAGGAGACTGGGTCTGAATATAGCAACAATCAAGCTTCATTTCATAGTCTTCATTTCTTATGGACATTAGTGCTTTAAATTACGAATTTTTTTAAAATTGTTTTTATGCACTATTTAAGCTCAGTTCAGAGAGGCTTCTAACACAATTTTATTAGCCAGCTTCCTGGCAATGAAATCCTTTGGAACCTCATGCCAGCCCAAAGGTGCTCCACACTTGCCTAATACAAGATCATTTATCCGTCCTGCGGCCAGCAGAACTGGCCAGCCTCTTCTCCATGTCGGTACCGTGTTGGTACCACTATCAAGACGACTGTATGGATGTGCCAATCCCGCACGGCAAACCTGGTGCTTCCTTGAAGGCACTGGGGCAGGAGAAATTTGGGTGACTGAAGGAAATCATCCATGTAGATGACTAAAGTGAAGGAGGTGGCTCAATGTGCCCAAAACATTTGGCACCACAGTTTCTTCCAGGAGTTTTTTTGTGTTCAGCTAACAAGATAGCGAGGGATTTAAAAGATCAAATACTTTTCTATGCTGAATTCAAAAGGGGCTTACTTTTCACTTTGTTATTTCTCTAGAGACACGTAAGTGAATTTTCATAGCAATTCTGAAGGAAATTGCTCATCTCTGTCTCATTCTGCTGAGGGCAAGCCCAATGCTACCTCATGAAATGGCTATTAAAGCATTACAGTCATGAGATAGCTTTAGCTAATTGCAAAACTGACTAAACAAAACTGGAAATTAAGAGAAAATGATTAGCACTAGTTCCTCTCAGCCAAAGCTAAGGCCTATTAAACAAAACATGTTTGTATGTGTGTATTTCTATCAAGTGGTCTGTATCCAAACAGAGGATAAATGACATAAAAGCAGTACCATCAATATAACAGCTGCCACCAGAACTGAATTTAAGCATGATAAAAATATAAATTAGAAATGCCTTCAGACTGTTACATGGGGCCAAATGCAGCCATCGTTGTTCACACGGCTGAGAAAAAGTGGAGTAATGATGTTTCTGGTGGGATGGAGAAGGAATCACCGTCCCATGCAGGTATTCTGCAGAGTCCTCCAGATGCTGCTCTAGAGAACAACCTAGAGGGACTGCTGTTTGCCCCCCAGAAATACATGGGGTTCAGTGAATCAGCAGCACTATTTATGTAATTAGATCATTTTTGTAAGATTATTTTTTCTCTATCATGGTCTTTTTTTTTTGCTGAGGTCAATAGGGAAGTAAACGTATTTTTTGAAGCATAGAAACTGGGCAGATAAGGACTAATCCAAAGGGCACATTCAACAATTCTGAAAAATAATAACAATAACAACAATAATAAGTAGTAGTAGTAGCAGTTTGAATATGTATCAGGGCAAAAAAGTACCAATTATCTACACAATCAATTATATTTTTAATTTAATTCTGCAAGTCTCACACTGGTAACAAAGTCAAATTGCCACTATAAAAGTAAAGGGAAAAACCCTAAGCCTCAAAAAAATTACTATTTTGTTACTAAAGCTGATAAACAGTATCTGTGCTTTGTCTTCAACAAACATTGCCAAGACGCTTAGCCTATGGATTTGCTGAGTAAAACAGCTCTCAGGGAGCCCCTAGTGACCTTGGTAGTTCAGGAAGAGTAATAGAGGCTGCTGGGTTAATGATTCACTAACCTGATGTCTTAGGGTGAGGCAGGGCATGACATGAAAACCCTTTTGGAACCATTATGTCAAAGATCTGCATCCAAATCAATGACCCTTACTCATATGCTAATCAAAAGCAATCAATAGTATGTTTTAAATTGTTTCCTCCATTAAATTTACAGAGGACTGTGAAATCAGACAGCATTAAAAATCAACTATAAATAAACTAAGCTACCTGGAAGTTCTTGGTATGTGCATTACACATGCACCACATCTCTTAAAAAAATTACAATAAAAATATAAAGTCATCACAGGTAATACAATTACTCTTCAGTTAAGTACAGCTGATGGTTTGATAGATTTAAAAAGCTCAAAAAATCTGAAACGAAGACAGGGGTGATTATTCAACCAGAAAATAAAGTTACAACAGTGGAAAGAGTGACGAAGAAGATTGAAAAAAATATTAGCTTTGTTAGTGGTGTTAGTGATTATGTGATAAGTTTGTCAATGAAATATTTATGCATGTAAAAGCAGAAACTGGTGAGGTCACAACTGGAATACTGCGTCCAGTTCTGGGCTCCCCAGTTCAAGAGGGACAGAGA
>JAOXJM010000001.1:14119945-14133501 GCA_026413425.1 Tringa solitaria
CCCCTTGTCCTGTCACTACACTTCCTGACAAAGAGTCCCTCTCCAGCTCTCCTGTGGGCTCCCTTCAGATACTGTAAGGCTGCTATGAGGTTTCCCCGAGCCTTCTCTTCTCCAGGCTGAACAACCCCAGCTCTCCCAGCCTGTCTTCGTATAGAAGGTGCTCCACCCCTCTGATCATCTTCATGGGCCTCTGCTGGGCCCTATCTGATCTGGCTAGACAGTAAGTTTACACAATCATAAAAGAAGTCATCTAATTGGAAGAATAGCAAATGCCTTGAATTCATCTGATTTTGTTGCCAGTGATGCCTGCATCCTAGATTTCAAGACCTTGGAGTTGTCCTCCCACATCAGACCCTACACATCAATACTTCATGTCAACTCCCCAGAAAGCAGTGACAGACTCTTCCATCAGATGTGCTCCTTGTGATCTGCATCCATGCACCACATCATATTGTGGTTATGCTACAGAGAAGTCAAACTTCTGAGCAAATTCAGCCACAGAAGTAAGGTCGTGGGGCTAGCAGATTTTGGTTAGCAGAGCTCAGCTGGGAATCTGCATGGAGGCAGCACCAAGTGGAGAAGCCAGAGGACTTGAATGATTCTCCTGCTTTACTTGTATGAGTGATGTAGAGGAAACAGAATAGTAGATAAAAATGGAAAAAAGTGGTAATCTGCAAAATATAGATAAAGATTTGAACTTATGGACACTAAACTGTCATTTTCTAAAAAAGTCAGCACCTGAGTAAAGATTAGACTCAATGACTTGGAAGTTGCTACATTCTTTCAAGTTGCCATTAACTATGGCAGTATTACAAAGGCAATTTTATCAGCATTTTATAATGATGAATAGTACAATTTCTGAATAATTTCCCTGACTAACATGGTGAAAGCAGAGATTCTTCCGTTATCAGGTATCCCTGCACTCTTTAATTATCTACTATGCAGATAAACATGAAAACTGCTGAGAGAGATGTCTCTCATGTCTGAAGTCGCTTATTACCCTGTGCATCAATGCATGACACTGAACAAGAGCTAGTCCTAAATGCAGATGTTTTCTGACTGTTATTTAGGATTCTATTGACACAAAACAAATGTTATGTCTCAGTCACCTGTATTGGCTTTTCTGCCTTTGGAAACTTTCAAAAGAATTTCCATATCTTTGTAACTGCATATTCAGCATGTATGTTTAAATGTACGTGATTAACAAATTCTTGGTGGTAGCTCCCTCCATTCCCTTGCAGGTCCTAACATCAGCTTTTGGGTAGCTACATGCTAAATCAGCTTGAAAAGTTAAATTCTGTCAAACTAATAGTCTTTTTCCTTTGCAAGTCAGTTTTAACTGGATTCATTTTCTGGTGTGATTTCCCATGCAGCCCACCAATGCTTGTACAGACACCATCTCTCCCCCTGGCAGAAGGGGACAGGCAGTGATGCAGAAGAGTAAAAGGGACTGGACTTCCAGTGCTGGTATGTACCTAGTTGAGGTATTCATGAAATGATGCATTTGAAAATAATGGATCGAAACTTGCGTGAATTGGCATGGGTGTGGTTTGTTTCTTCTCTACGTACATAATGCACATGGAGAGGAACTTATAAATATTAAATAATGAGATCTTCACTGAAAGGCACTGAAGACCAGCTGATAACAAGACTACTAGTGCTTTAGGAGGGTACATGGAAATTTAGGAACTTTATCACAGCTATTAATGCTCTGTGAACTAAGGTTCAGTGGGGACAGATTTCCAAGGCTTCACAATCATCTCAAGCAGCAACTTTTAAAGCTACATGAGTACTTGGCACTATCTGTACAACACATTTACTCAAAATGTGGTTTTCCTCTCTTTGGAATATTCCAATTGGTAACTTTAGTCTTTAAACAAGAATAGGGAAGCTACGTTTATATAAATCCTTTAAAAGTACCACCACATCCCTATTTAAGCCCATTCTCTCAGGATCAATTCAGTATTAGGTATCACACTTATTATGCCAAATAATAAAGTGCTTTCTGACTTGAGTTATGAGTACAAGTCTACATTCAATTAATTATGTTGTGCAAGTTCCAGCTTGAAAACGAAACCCCTTAATCAGTGTTCAGTGGCTCATATCACCAAGAAATTAAATGTATCAGTTATCACAGAAGAGGCATTCATGTAGACTTAAAAGAGACTATGTTGTGAATCATTTCAGTATTGCTTTAGAAAAAATCATTAGACTTACTAAAAACTTTTTGCGAAGTTCTGCAATGGACTACTAGGTTCAGACGCTGGAGAGAGGCTGAGAGGGAGCCTTTAGTAGCTATTTTCCTCTGCTTGCAATATTTCTGACTCTATACATCTTTCCAGGATTTTGCCAGTGGTAAATTCTCACCAACATAGACAGTTGGCATTAAAAAACCCTCTGCCCGCAGTAAAAGGGGGCTGCTGGGAGTCAGGAGAAGAGAGGAAGGTCAAGGAAGCAAACCAGCAGCTGTCACAGCTGTTGATATGAGACATTTTGCAAATTCAATTCATCTTGACTAAGTATTTTACAGCAATAATGTGGCACTAGGAGCCATGAACAGGAACAGAGATTTCAAGACCCAATTCAAGCGGGGACAGAATAGGATTTAAATAGTAAAGGTGATAGAATAAAAATGCATAATGACTGGAGAATTGAAATAGGTTTTAAAATTTGTGACAGGAAGAGACATGTTGTGAAATAGCTGAAACGTGACTACAAATCAGAAACAAGGTGGTTCTAAGAAAATAGGGATTTAAACCTATGCCCATACACAAAAATAAACCTAGGTCAGACCTCTGGCATGAACACCATCCAGTGCTTGTCCAAAATGTTAAGCCATTAGCATGTTCCTTCAGAAAGATTTGATTTTTCTGCAACTCTGACATAATATTTATAAACACTTTCATTATTAGGCTGCTAACTGTTTATAAGCATGATGGTTTTTTCAGCTGATTATTTAATCACACCACTTTGGCATCATAATAAATTTTTCCAAGTTCCTGATGCCATGGTAGTGCTATTTTACCACATGGTAAAACACACAGTCCAATACCAGTAGCACACAACATATACAGTCCAACACTGGACTTTGAAGCTAATTCATGATTACTAAGGGTAGTCTAAATTACACACCAGCAGGGACAAGACAGCTAATTAATGACACTTTGAAACCCCCAGAGCTGGGATCCTGGGTTTGCTAAATACCATAAGCAGATTGTTTTCAAAGGAGTGTTACCTATGCTCAATACTCCAACTAAAAATTAGTTTAAAAATCGGGAACAATATCCCAGTGGTGCGACTTCATTTTTGCACAGGACATAACACAATGCATCTCTTCTCAAGGTAGTTAATGAAGCATAGTACATTCAAATAGGATTCAAAGTAGCAGAGAGGCAATTTAACATCCCTGTCAGGATTCCCCGGTTGGAGCTGGCTGTGAGGAAAATGACTGAAATTCTCCGTTATCTGTAAAACCTCTAAATTAGTTTTATATGTGTTTATGACTTTCAGTCACCACACCAGCAATATCTATGTTGCATTTGTGGAATTCTGGTCTCAGCTAAGGATGTAAAATTAACCCTGTTAAAAGAATTGTCAGTGTCTGAAATGAAGGGAAAATGCCTGGCCAAAACCACTTCTGTTTTATTGCCCTCTTCCATGTATGCTCTTCAAATAGCTCCGATCAGCCTCTCCCTCTATTCAGAAGGATGCTGAAAACATGAAAATTAATTTTGAATTGCATGGGCTTTGAGTTGGTCTTTTAATTTTTCAGTTCTTTCCAAAACTCCCATTTTATGTATATCCTTACAGCTTGTTGCCCAGCGTCAACATGTGGGTATTAGCCGTACATCTTTCAACTCATTTTCCACACCCAGATGATCCCAAGTTAATGCAAATTGCACCATGCTGTTTCTTACAGCAAATCTTACAGCAAGTTTATGACCAAACTGCCTCCCAATGAAATTAATTCTGTCCCCTTCATCATGACTCAATTTGTTACATACACTTTCCTGAGACTGGCAGGTGCTTGCTCCAGGCTGCATTTAAGCCTGTAGGATGCATTGTTCACAAGTGATGTTTTACAACCAAACTAGCATTTGTCAACAGCGACAAGAAAAAATAGGACACAGCTAATAAAATAAGAGAAGAAAAATGAACCTTCTCTCTATTTCATTGTCAGAAATAAAAAGAGAATTATGCCAGTTTGACAACACAGTTCTATTTCCTTGCCTTTCCAGTATTTTATAGATACTTTAAATGGCTTGGATGCACACCAGATCGAGACTTTCCCTTGCAAACTATAGCAGTAACTTTTCGTTAGCATCTATAGTTAAAAACATTGTGACTTTCCTGGGCTGTTTTTTATGGCCTTATCACCTTACTTAAGAGCTTCTCTTCTGAACGCCAGACTTTGAAAGCGCACCAACATCTCTGCAGCCGTGACTCGTAGCCTGCAGTCCCAGCCCCGGCAGATGAGCCAGCCTTCACTTACCAGTTCTCTGGGACCATATGGCTCGCAGAAAGTGACGGCGCTGCCGTGCATTATCACACCGCACTGCTCTCCAACCTCGCAGTTACTGCATTCAGACCTGCAGGAAGAACACACCACGTTCAAAATGGAACTCGGAAACTGTACATTTGAGATTGCATCAGACTTGTAAATTGTAAAAATAAGACCATTGTAACTTGACACTCAGATACATTGGACTGTTTTGTTACGGTGCTGAGCTTAAAGGTTGAGCAACTATATGTATGATGTACTAGACCTGCCTCTGGAGAAAGGTCCTTGCTCTCTGCAAACTGTCCCCACTCCACAAATGAGTGTCCCTGCAAAACCATCACAGCATGGCAAACCAAGTTGAATTCTTATATTTAATTTATTCACATTTGACATACCATCTGTAAACCCACCTCTGCAGAGCTACCATACAGAAGAGCTCAGGAGAAGGGGAGAGGCTCAGCCCCCCTCCTGTTTGCAGTGTTATTTATCCTGAAGTGCAGATTTGAGGCTGCAGACCTTACCCAAAATGGGGAACCAAGAGGCTCCTACAGCCCAGCTCCTGTAACACAACTCTTGCTGCTGCTGCTTCCTATTCATAGTTGTTATATCCCATATTCCTGTTAACACAGAGTTGCCATTCTGTTTACCTTTTAGGGGAAAAAGTATGAAGAAAATCCTAGAGAAGCCAGTAAGTGCCGCTGAGCCAGGAATTGCACCTCTCCTGATATTTTTTAATTGAAAATGAAGGACTTTGCAGGCAGCCTGACTGCAGAGCAGAGGGAATAGGTTTTCTCCCTCACTTTGAAGGATCAGTGTATCAGCTCTTGGCACGAGCAGCAGATTTTCAAAAAAATCTTAGGGATGCTCACAGCCCCTGACAAACTGCCTCCAATTGGGCTGACCAACATTTCCTTCAGGCATCCAAAGCTCAGCTTTGACATCAGTCCTACAGACAAACATGTGCTCCTGGAGCAACTCTATTGTAAGCAAGGGTGAACGCGCTCCAAGCCTTCATATTAATTGCTGATGTTTGTCTGCACTTTTGATAACTGGTATTTTTAGAGCTTTAAGTGCAAGGGACTTATGTAAGGGGTGTTTATGCATTTTTTTCTTTGACTGCTCTCACACAGTGTCTTAGATTTGGCCACCCTTTCTGACATACAATGCCACCAAAATACACATTCCTGTATACACAGTCAAGGTGTAGTTTAGTAGTGTGCAAAGGTTTGGGTTTCTTTTGTCTGCTCACTCTAAGCTAATTTCTGGATGGCAGATCTTACAGGAAATTGGACAGCAAGGAAGACATCCCAAAGAGTAGGGACTTGCTGTCCACATATGTGATAGAGTTTTCATTGATCATAGTTGATTCCTATACAAATTTCCTTGTTTGTTTGTTTTTCACCTCTTTTCCTAATTTATATTGTTTATTTGTTGGTTTTTTTTTCATTAATAAGTGTTTTGTTAAACCTCTGCAAGTCTTTCTGTAAACTACTAAGAGCAGGATTTTTCTATTCCTGAATATCTGAAAACCATCAGCCAACAACATTCCTGGATGGGGCAAATGAAATGTTCAGCTGTGATGCCAGGAAGAGGCTGACAGCTGCCCTGTGGGGCTGGGGCAGCTTTTCCCTGCAGGGACCATGTGTCCAAAAGGTCTGAGCAGGGGAGAATAAGCCACTGGGAACCCATGTAGTGCAAGAAATAGTGTTTAAATGAATTTTTAAAATACGTGTTTAACTAAGCGGAGATACTTGCTGCTCTGCTCCTGCAGCAGACCGGGACTCTCCACCATTCTCTGGCTCCTGGGAAACCTTCTCAGGGCAGCAAAGTGTGGGGCACTTTTGGCAGAATGGGTTAACTCTGCGCAGCATACAGTACACCTTGCAGAATACCCTGCAGGTCTGTGAGTGCTAAGCTATGCGGAGTGATAGATGTTAGGTTTTCAGATGCATAGATGTAGTGAATAATTGATTGCATTTGTTATTTTAGGTCTCTCCGGACGGTCCTGGATGAATTCAGCACAGGACCGGCTTTCTTATGCCCAAGTCCATTACAGAAGTCAAAGATGAATGCCTCTTTCCCACTTTCCAAACCTCTCCCTTCTTCTGAGATTTTATTAAAGGTCAGTTTTCAGCTCCACTTCCCAAAACAAAGTCAGACATAAAAAATCCTTAAGGTTTTTTCCTGTATGAATACATCAGTAAAGTCATTCAGCACTTCACACGGATAGCATTTAGTATGTTGGATTTAAGTAGCAAAATTAAATCCTCTAATAAAGTAACATAGTTACTATTGACTTAAAAAGTTAATATTATACAAGCCATAGTTGATCCATAGTTTTATTTCCCTTTATAAGGCAAGAAGAGAGCACGTGAGTCTACCAAAGCGTACTTTAACAGAAAGTACAGAAACAGAGATCACGGAGGATGTTATGTCACTATCTAAATTTCATTTGATCCCTAAACTCTGATAGCTGAAGAACACAAGAACTGGAACTAGAAGAATACCTAGAATTCTCTAGGAGTGTGGCTGTTTATGAGGATTATTTTCATTATCTGACCCTACATTTTGGGGTTTTATAATGGAGCATCTTCCCGAACTCCTGATACATATGTGCAGAGAGAGGCAGATATGGCAGGAAAACTTTGCCTATGAATACTATGCAGGAAACACTTAGTCCCTCATTTAAAGTTAGGCTGCATAATCCAAGGGATATTTTAATTATGTAATTCTCATATTTCAATGAACACAAAGTGATTCAGCTGTTTATTTATTCTGTTTCAGTAATGTGGTCTGGAAATCCAGAAACACTGTCCTTCTAATACTGCTCTTTCATGATCACTCATTTTTTCTAGGATGACTCCTCTCATAAGAAATTGGATGGCTGTTGGTAATCCTGATTCAAGCCTTAGTGCTCTCTTTGAAATATATTACCTCTGACAATAAATTGCTCAGTAGCTTGACAGAAATGCATGAAGAGTAAGATAATTGATCTGCTGTTCCTTAGATCATCGTCATCATATTACGTGTTTAGAAATGATCCAATTTGCTCCTCTCCTGGTGCAGACAGGAAGGTTAATTTCTTTTCCATTTATACAAACAGGAGACAGTATTAATTGCCCTGGATGGGTGCAGCTTTTCACATTATCTTTCTCACCTGCCTGGTCTAAAATCTTAGGAGGTTAAAATCACTTCAGTTTCCTCTTCACAGCTGGTACTCGTTGCCACTGTTGACGTGTGTCATATTCACCTAGATGTCTTCTCTGCAGACCTGCCATCGCTCTCATCTCTGGCTTAGAGAGTCCCACCTCTCTCTGCTATTGTTCTTCACTTTGCTGAAGGGGAAACATCTGCTGTTTCCTCATCCCTATTTGTCATCTCGTTTCCCTCTACAATACCTGAGTTTGTGGACATTATATTGACTGATGTCTTTTGTGATGTCTGGACTATAAAGAAGATAAAAATCTCAAGCTGCCAAGAGATTTTTAAACATAAATCTTTGTGAAGTTTAATCCCGCAGTTTTAGTGCAATTTGGAAACCACTTTAGGATTTCTCTCTCCTGTCACATAGCTTTCCTCCACCTCTTTGCCACTGGAAATATCACTGTACCTCTTCATTTCTCATATGCCATGAAGAAGTGATGGAACCTATTTCTTATTGATTGATTTTACATGCTCAGCTTTTCCTCATGTCATCTTTGAAGAGTATGTCTTCTGTAAGTGATTGCTGTTTGGAATGCTGATAGGCTTTGAGATGAAACATCGCATCAAGTTGGGAAGGAGAGTTTAGCCCGCAACAAGCTTCTGTACAGCGGCTTTCTTTTTCAAATGTACTGAATTCCCTGTTGTCTACAGCCCTACTGTTAAAACTAAGCGCTTTATACAGAAAAATACAGTAATGCCAGCATCTCTTATTTACTAATTTATGTATCTTCTCTTTCCCCTCTTTTTGTCTCAACATTAAATCATTTATCATAGGATTAAACAGAGTATTTTTTCTAGATTTGTTCTTGCATGGCCTGTTTTATTTCTTATATAGCACCTTTTTTACATTCTCCTCTGCAATTTTATGAGGTTACATGGAGGCAAGCTGATCACAGAAACAGGTGCTCAGTGACCTAGACTGATACCATCCATATTGGACCTCTTTTCATCCAGTCATTTCCTGGCCTTTCCCAGGCAAGTAGTACACAGTGTAGGTTTCATTTCCCTACAGAGGAAATCAATTACTTCCATGGTTCCTGGGCTTGTTAAACTAACACGCTCCTATCAGTTCTCAGCAAGTCTCATGGACCACCAACCACCTGTACTCACCCATCTTAACTTCCACGGCTAATACATGTCAGACATAAAATATATATTGAACATTTATGCATGTGAAGTATATATGTGTGAAGCATCTTTGTTCCACAAGGCAATTAGATCTTTGTAAAGTTGGTGGCAAATGAGACCCAAGAATTGAGGAAATCATTGCTGAAGTAAGCAGGCTTGTGCCTACGGGATAGGGATTGTGGAAAGAATCATTTTCTGACGTAATTGCACACTGGAAGAAAAGAATATAAAAATTAGCTGGACACATCACACAAGAAAATCCTCTTGGTGGTTGAGTCCCAAGAAAATGAGAGATGAGCTCTCTCATTCCTGCATTTCCAGCACAGAAATACTCCCTGCTTCCTTCTTACGTGTTGTCTCCTGCTGCCTCCTCCTCTCCTTGTCCTTTCCCACTTCAGCACTTTCTCCTATTCTCTCTCAATCACCAATTTGTGATTTAGGTCAGAAACCCACTCCCAGATACTGTGATGTTTCTGTTTACAAAGAGCCACATCCCAACCTTCCCTTTCTCCTCCCCTTAAAGCTCCAGAAACACTCGTAGCTGCTCCTTCCCTGCTCCTGAGCCTCTGAAGAAACAGATGGTTACTGTGTTGGATGTGTCTTTTAATGCATTTGAAGAGCAGAAATCCATAAAAAACAGGCAGTCACTCTCGAAATCATACAGTGCCCTTGTGCAAAATCGTTATTTGATGTGAGGCCTCTCCCAGTGATGGAGTGACACTCTGGCTCTGCTGGGACTCATAAAATTAGACACACACAGAAGCTATAAAATGCTTTGCTTGTGCACTTGGACTGTACGTCTCTGCCAGAGCTGCACATGCCAGAAAGGGGATCAGGAGGACCGGGACAATATTAATCACATCCAAGCCAGTGTCATGTAGGATTTGGGAAGAAAAGACCATAGGAAAATACAAATACTTCTCTTTTCATCTTTACACAAATAATGGTTTCAGAAATTATTAGAGTGGCTTAGTCTAACTGGCCCCTGGTGAGAAGGCGCCGCTGGAGTTATCGGTGCACACAAGGCAGCTGCTACCGCACACTCCCAGCACAGCAGACCGGGGTCTGAGCAGGGCTGGAAATACTGCTCTCACAGTTACTGCAATTGTTTGTGGTAAAGATGGGATTTTAGCAGCTGCCAGGGGAAAAAATGCAATTTTAGGGTGGATGGCGTAGACTGTTAATAATCCCTGATTTAACTCCCACTAGACAATCAAATGAGAATGAGCTTTCTGCCACTAAGCGAGTCTTCACTGGAGGCAGAACTACTGTAGAAATCCTTTATGCAGAGAAGTTCATGACACCTCATTACAGTTTTCTTGTGCTCCCCTTCTATTCAGCATTGCTGAAGATGTTGGCTTTCTTGTGTTATTACAGGAAAATCTGCCTCAGGATTTTGGTGAGTTTTGGGACTCTCTCCCTCTGCACTGACCCACTAACCAAGGTGAGTCAAGGTTATTCCAGGGGGATGAAACCCAAATCCTGGGGACAAAAGGAGCAGGAGGCTGGGGGCTCTTTCTCTGAAATTTCTCTGTTGAGACTGCTATAAAACAAGGATTAATTTAAAGATAAAAGAGCAATGGATAAATAAATTACGGAGGCTCCCCAACAGACAGGCCCTCTCTGAGTTATGAGACATCTGCAGGGAAATAATGCTTCCTCTCATTTCTTTCCACTCAAGTCCATTTAACACTCTGCTGCTAAAGCTATCTACCTTGGCAGCTATTCTGTAACCCATTAAGAGTCCTTGATCTATTCACTCCCATAAAGAGGGTTTTTTTATATTACAGTATTCCAGGTCCTTAATGCATCTGTCCAGAAAAAACATTTAAAGAGGTGACACAAAAGGAACAAAAGGAGGAAAAATAGTAGGCACATACTAAAAATTATTACAATAAGTATGTGCAAAAGAAAAGCACCCATAAAATTCCTAAACCACAATCTTTTTACATAAGATGGTGAAACTGTGAAAGACCTGCACAGATGGAAAACTGTGACAGGCCTTAATAAAAAGGAAAATGAAGTCAGATTTCACAGAACATATGTAATCCTAACTAACAAATGCAGGTAACTGCTAAAATGCCCATCAAGAATGTATCTGAATAAGACAAACTAAGAGTAAAATATCTCTCTGTCTTGTATGTATTAAATCAAAAAAATAATTACATTTATGAAATAGGATTGGAAGGAATTAAAACTCAGTAACAATCTCATATAAAAAAAAAAAGGACTTAACCCTCAAAACTTCATATTAAGACTGATAGATGGGTCTATCTAGGTATAGTATGACCAGTAGAAATATTCACTATACAGAATAGAATTGATCTTGTACTATAAGAGACCTGTAACTTCCTCTTTTGTGATGTATATACATATATCTATCACTGTGATAACTGTGGTAGTAAAATTATTAATATTTAAGGTTGAGAGGCCTGGCTAAGAATCATCTTTGCTAAACGAATATTCCTTTTGACTAAAAGCCAACAGTCTGCAATTGTCTCTGATTCACCACTTCTGATCTAAGACATCACTGGGTGTGCCAATTCTATAGGACCTGCCAGGGATGGATACCTGATTTCACAGAGGTTGAAGTGACTGCTTTTCCTCACGTCTTTCCTTGTTTTCTGAAACAGTGTATGGGTTGGGTCCCTGCAGTCAGTTGGCAGAGAGTGGGAGAGCAGAGAGGGAGGTGCTGTCCGAGTCCTCTCTCACTATGATCAGAGTTAATAAAGCATCCACCTGACCTTCCCTAAATTGTACTTGCCTTATTATGCACATGGAGTCCTGAGATTCTCCAACAGCATGATAACAACCTGTGCTTGCTGTTTCAGACATAGACTGTGATAAAATGAAAGACCATACTCAGGAATCCCAGTGAATGAAAAAGACCTGGGGATTGGGAATTGCTCTATATAGCCAGGAAGGGAAGGATTTTCCTTCCTATACAATACAAAAGTTTAGAAAAAATTTGCCTTCCACAAAAAAAATAATAGAATCAAACTTAAACACTATCAGCAGCTGAAAATTAGATGGAAGTATTTAATTCCAGTTATATTTTTTTTCTTTTGGATGATTTGGAAACATTAGATTTCAATTTTGAATGAGATTTTACTCAGCTATCTTCACCAGAAATATGTACTACACGAACATAAAATGAATCAAAAAAATAAATGAAAAAAAAAGTTTACTCACTGATATTCATTGCATTTTCTATGGAATGATGATGATTCCAAGAAACCAAAATCTTAATACAAAAACATTCACTGAGCTCAGCTCTACTTCTTTCTATTTTTAGATTATTTCAAAATTTGAAGTCAATGAGAATTTGCCACTCACTTCAATGGGCTTAGAATTTCTCAGTCCCTCATTAACTAATTAATTAATAAACAAATATATTTAGGTCCCAATGGAGCAGACACACATAAGATTACACCAATGTGAGCTGGGGTATCTGGGAATTAATATAATGCAAATACTTCACTATAATAACTGAAATGTTTTAATTTGCTCAAATGCGTATGAGGAGAAATAGAAGTCTGAAACTCACCACATGCTAGGATTCAATTCTTGCTGATGGTAAGAGTCAAAGTCATCTCGTAGGATAATGCTGTCACTGTGCATTTCAGCTACAAAGAAAAGAAAGCACTATATGAAAAAAAATCCAGTGTAATCATCCAGTGCTTTCAAAGTGCTGCCTTACCTACAGGTAAAGTAATACATTGTAAAATGAGGAAATCAGCTTTTTAAATTATGCTACTTACAAAAGCAGCATTTCTCAGCTGGATTCTTTGCTCTCTCTGGATCATACTACCACATAAAACTAAGTCATCTCCTGATCTATCACCAAAGTGTGATATCTGTGAAAAGATGCATTCATCAAATACATACTAAATGTTTTAAGACCTTTTGTTGCAAACTGTTAGTGTCTCTGAATGCACAGAAAAAGTCCTTCTGAATGCAGACTTTAGAAACACTGGTACAAGGAGGGATGAGGTGTCCTAGTGATTGTACTAGTCAGGGGGTTCATTCTGATAACTCATAAGCAAAAATCCATGAGCTCATTAGAATTTTTCTGTTCCTATCAGTGGAGCTGGCAGTAAAGGTCAGCTCATGTAAGGAAGATAAACTGTCAGTTATGTTACACAAATGTTTCTAAACTCACAAGTCTGCAAGCTTCGGACTCCACCTTTCCCCCTAGATTTCCTGTAGCACTTATGTATGATGACCAAAAAACCAAACAAAATACAACTGCAAACCAACCAAACAAAATTTTGGCAGCTGTATTTGTATTAAACAGACCTTTCTCTACAAATCCTTCCATTAAACAACTGACATGGCTGTCACCTGCTATTCAAACAGAGCAAGGATGCCAAAATCTACATGGGATTAATCAACTTGCAATACACATCTCAATAGGTGCAGGGCTGGAGCTCTGCTGCAAGCTCTGGGCTCTGCTTGGAGAGCAGGAGGAGCAGTGCCCTGCTCCTGGGTGCACTGGGACAAAACCTTCCTCCCCGTGCACCCAGCACTGGCATGAAGGGGCTATGTCACACCAGGGGTTCGGGGTCCTCGTGCAAAGAGATGCTCTATTACATGGCTAGGAAGAAAAGCTCTGCAGCATGATATACTCACACTGCAAGGGCTCAAAGGCAATAAACAAACAGCAATAAAAATCACAATGTAAAAACAACTAATCAGAATTAGACATAATTCAATTCATTTT
>JAOXJM010000001.1:14133506-14154158 GCA_026413425.1 Tringa solitaria
TCTCATTTTTATTTGAATTCCCCAGAGCTACCATCATATGACCTTATAGATTGTTTATTATAATAAAGTTAGTGATTCTGAGTTTTAGTAATAAGAATGACAAATCACCTACCTAGGTGAGGATGTAAGGGAGCTTCTGTCGGGGCTGTGGAGAACAAAGACAAACAATGTGTGAATATCTTCTGTGATCAGGGCTTAATTGCAGCATAAAACAAATTGTACAGTACACGTTCTCTTAAATCAACTATCCCAACAGTTTAATTAGGAAAAATGGGATATAAACTGGAAGTTATAAAAATATAATAGGAAAGAAAAAAATAAATATTCTCTAATTAAAATAAGCATCAATAAAAATGAAAGACAGAAAGGGTTGTACAGCAAGATAAGAAAGATCACCTTTAGACTAGGATTATGAGATATTATTAGAAATAATTTGGATTAAGATTTGATAATTCAATGATTGACTAAGAGAGTGGAAATTAGACTGAACAAAAGAAATAGTCTAGAAGAGGCAAAAATGCCACACTTTGACCCTTTATACTGCACTGGAGGACATTCTACTAGGAATATTTTGGGTGAAAAAATCCCAACAAAAAATATTTCTAAAGCAACAAGGGATTGACTCAGCAAATCACTGAATCAAACACTCATTTTAAAGCACATTTTTACATGCATTGCTGAATCAATTCCCAAGTAGGCCCTTGTCTTCTGAGTAACAGTAGAATATCACGAAGTCACACTCAGGGGGAGGGTGGGATCTGTGAAATGACAAAATTTGATTATGTCGTCTTCTCCTAACACTTTGCAACAGGAGTCTCCATGTAAAATTACACAAATTAAAATAGAATGTATCTGTAAAAGTACAGCCACATAAAAAATATGGGGGAGTCTAGAAGGTACACATGTACTACACAGTCTGTTAGATACTCCTTGGTGGCTACTACATCCATAGACTTGCCCAATCTTAAATCCAAAGTTACACCTCTTTCATGGAGGCAAAGAGGGCAAGCTCCTAGGGAGCACGTACCTTGTTTGTCTCTCAGTACTTCATCCATGCAGCTATATTTCTAGCTATATTTCATACTTTGGTAAATAGAACACCAAAAAATAAGAGTTTTTGAAGCCAGGATTCTTTTGATGATTCTGTGTTTCTTGTCGGCACTGACCTAAATTGTATCAGTACTCCTAATTTCTTCAGCAAATTTGCAAAAAATTACTGAAGTACTGCAATTTCTGTCATAACATCTGACAAATTAAAAATAGATTAAAAATAAACATAAAAATGAATGCAGCAATCTGTGTAGGGCCCTCACACACAGTCATTTGAATAGAAAGTCCAACACAGATCTCAAGAATTTTGTTTTGCTCTTCCTGCTCTCTCCTTAAACACTGGGTTTGCATGGTGGCGTGACTTTCTGTAATGAAATTGCAACATTTTATGGAGAAGTTGGTGATTAAGAAGATTTGGAAAGAAAGAACTGAGGTATCTGCAGACCAGAAAAGGATGGCAACCAGTCTGGATTTGGCTTAGACAGAAACCTTTGATTTAACTGACTTACAACTTGAAAGACCAACAGGTTTTACTCCATCCAGTAACCATATGTATGTATATATGTGTAGATGTGTGTATATATAGAGAGAGACAATGTTGAAAACAACCACAGAATCACTGAAAGTTTTACTTCAGTGAAGAGCAAACGCATTCTGAATACAAAATGAAGACTTGCAGAAATATGAGTTATTTTTTTTTTTAATGCGGCTAACTTGCTCTATTTTTTATTCAAGAAACTTATCCATCGCATCTTGTCTTCCCCAGTAGAAATGCCAGTAATGATACGAGCAATGGCCAAGACGTCTCATCATGACGGTACAAAATCTGGAGCATTACAACTCCAACTGCATGTTAACCTTTGCACTCCCTCCAGGATAACGCTGGGCTGTACTGGTGTACTGGTGGGTACTACACAGAAAAAGACTGCATTTGTCCCTTAGAGTCCCAGGCACTGTTTTTCTCCATGGAGGCATGTATAAATTTCTCCAGAAAATTTTTAAAACCTCTCTGCACAGAAGAAATGGATTAAACTGGATTAACTGAATTATTTCCCAGATTGAGCAATGCAAACTGTTCTGGATTTTGCCTGTAGGAAAATAAGTACATTATGGCATGGGATTTTAAATACTTATGATGTTGTAAGAGGTTGACCTTAAAATAAGACCTCTGTCTCTGATGCTCTGTATAACCCCTTTTCATTAGTTCCAGATTATCACTAAGTGATGATCCCTTGTGAGCAGAGGTGTGGCTGAGAGCTACTCCGCTAATGCTCATCTATGATGACGGTGGTTGTGTCAGGCCACATCATTGGCAGACTCATTAGTTAGCCAAGCAAATTTCATTAGCCTTTTAGAGTAAATCAATTGAAAAGGACCTTCCTCTACAACAAGAGCAGTTCAGAACTTAAAATGAAAATGAAAGACTAGGTTCTCATTCGTCCCAGGTCACTTGGAATTGCTTTTTGGAAGAGGCTTTCTATGGAAAGCACTCCAATCCAGGTGTCCTGGTTTGAGGACACCAGGACACCGCAACACCAGGATACACACAATCACTAATGATACTTTCTGAAGTTATTGTGCAAAATTTCAGCATTCAGCCAAAAGGCACGGGTATAGCAAAAACTTGGAATCTTTACATTTGCAAACTACATTGACTTTGGCAGTTTTAAAAATGTAACTAGTTGTTAGGGTGATTAAAGAATACAAAAATAGGATCTGAGAATTTTTCCTAAAACAGCTCTTCAATTATATGCATAATATATTGCAAAACAAAACTGCTTACCAGTAGGCAGAAATGAAGAAAATTGTGCAGATATATACTAGTGCACTAGACCAATCAAAAAAAAAAACGTAAAGGCGGAGTTAAGCAAACACTTAATGTTGGGCAAAAGTTTTTTCTTACAAAACAAGGCTTTGTTGAGAAGGGGCTATGTTTCATAAATCTTTACAGCATTTGAGAAGACCAAGCATTTTTGCCTCAGGTATTCCTTCATCTAAATTCTAATTCAAATTTCAGACCTGAATATGACCTTAGTTCATATTTTAAACCATGGTCCACCTTCTTAGGTTTCCTTGAACATTTGTTTGGATGGTATTAAATATAGAATCAGTATTTATGTGGCTCCAAAATGCATCTTAGCTTGAACGACAATGTTGTACTTTTTAAAAAAAGTAAATGAATTTATTATTTGATTTTTATCTAGCACCCTGGGTAAATACAGAAATTTATAAGAGATAAATTGTACTAATCAAATAATGGAAATGGAGCTCAATGGAGTTCACAATCCAAGAGGCATGAGAAAGTACCATATGAGAAAATGTAAGTAAATGTAGGATCCTTGCCTTGTAAGACCAGGCAATCCCTTTGGTAGGAAATGCCCAGAAGAAAGTACACAATACAAAGTGATTCAGAGAGAGAAAGGCCACAGTCAAACTGGAAGCGTGAGAAACTTGAGGAAAGTAATGGGGAATGCAGAAGTCAATGAGGTCATTGTGGGGTTTTGTGTCAATGGGATGGGGAGAATGAAGGCATCTTTTGGAGTAAAAGGTTAAAATTTTCTGTGGATGAAGTAAGGCTACTGAAAGGTTAAACCAATAGAAAAATATGCCCTGTTTTGGTTAAACTGGAAGAGAGTAAAACAGAAGAAAAGTGGGAAGGGAGTGTCATCTTCAGACAGAAGTTGGAATATGAGGAGCTAAACAAGATTTGGTCATGGTCCTGATCACAGAATAACATGGAGTTGGAAGGGGCCTCTGGAGATCATCTAGTCCAACCCCCCTGCCAGAGCAGATTGCAGAGGAACTTGTCCAGGCAGGTTTTGAATGTCTCCAGAGGAGGAGACTCCACCACCTCCCTGGGCAGTCTGTTCCAGTGCTCATCAGCTCTAGTGCTGATATCAGTGGAAAAATAAGAGCCAGAAACATTAAACATCGTAATGGCTAACTAGTAAGCAAAACCAGTCTCCATTCAGGAAAAAAAAAAAAAAAAAGAGTTAACAATGCAATTTACACATGTTTCAGCAACATCAGTTTGTACTATTGACACCCATATTCCATAGATCTGTAGGGTCAAACCTGTGTTCAGGGGTAGGTAGGGCATACAGTTTAAGATTCCTAGAACTCACTGGAAAATAAACAGACTTTTTTTTTCATTTTAATTTTTCTGGAACCCTGGACTTTTTTTAAAATACAAAGGAAAAGTGAATTACAGACAAACACTGTGCTCAGAGTTCAGCAGCCATTAGCTGTTGCTCATCAATTCATCACAAACGAGATATGCAGAGAGGTATAATCTGTTCTGCAGATTATGAAAAAGTCTAATCTCCTTGTCATTAGCAGCCAGATGAAGATGAAAAAGAAAATTAATGCTTTTATTCAGACTCCTGCCAATACTTTCTCTCTACTGGTAAACAAAGTTGCTATTGAATGATAGAGGCTGAACATGTCCCTAGAGAGTCAGTGTGTTGCCCGAGGGCTGCATTATTCTCCCTGACACATAAGTCAAAGAACAATATGTCAGCTCTGAACTCCAGCCTTCTGTTCTGTAAAATACTGCTCTGGTCAAGCCCGAGAGCCTGCAATCTGCTTTGCATTTGTTTTTCAGAGTGTTCTTAAAGTCATATTTACAAGGTCCAAAACATGCCTAAAAGGTCTTCCACAAACATTCGGGCGGAAGCTATCAAATAAAAGAGAGTTTGGGCCAATTCTCAGGATGTACTTTCATAAGGAGACAGCTGTCAGATGGTAGAGTAGTTTCTTAAGAAAGGAATCCAAATCCTAAAATTTGTGGCATTGAGTATGGGAGCATATAAAATTCTGGGAACTATGCTGCAAGGAATGATTTTGCACTGGGAGCGAATGACATCCTTCCCCTTTTCCACCTCTTAGGTTTTATAGTTCTGAGATTCTCCTCTAGTCAGTCAGAACTAAATTACATGCTCACAAATCTCCCAGTGTGGTCCTTATTCCAAAGAATTGTACTACTGGTCCAAAGTTACATAGTGCACAAGGGAAATGGTCTCCTTAGCCCTTTAGCACCCTACTTGATGTGGTAGAGGCAAGAGGGGTTGTATGATGTGGCTTCATCCATCCCGGCACCGCAAGCTGCTCCTACCAGCAGCATCGCTCTACTCATACAGACCTAAAGTCCTTTGAGTTCTCAAGGGCAGTGCAGCCAGGTCTGCTGTTTTCCCAACTCCATTTTAATTATGCTGCTGTTTATTAATGTATGATTTTTGTTCTACTCAAGCCAGGCATAAATATGAATCAATCTGCACAATAATAAGTCTACCTTATTTTCCATTTATTTTTATATTAGATCAACAATTTAAAGAGATTGTTAATTAAAAATATTATTGGCAAGGATATCATCAGTCATTAACATTATTTCCCCTTAAAATATTTCTAAGACATGTGTTTTTTCTTGGCCTAT
Organism: Tringa solitaria; assembly: GCA_026413425.1. Lineage (NCBI taxonomy): Eukaryota > Metazoa > Chordata > Aves > Charadriiformes > Scolopacidae > Tringa > Tringa solitaria. Next base: position 14,138,989 of record JAOXJM010000001.1, read on the forward strand.
ACAGTGTTTGTTTTCTTTCTTATTTGTGCTGGATTATCTCTTTTGTCTCTTAATTTTTATGTCTCCTTTCTTCAATAAAATTCTTATAAACTGTAAAAGCTTACATCAGTTCTCAAAGATGTCTCTAGCTTCCTAAAATATTTATTATATGCTGAACACACGGGTTTTCAAGCAATTATTTTACTTTCCTTGGTGTCTTTCCCTATGGTATCATTCCTTATTCTATTTACATTACACATAAGGCTACTTGCTTGGCATTCCTATCCCTTAATGCTGCCCTTTATCATCCTCTAATTCTCTTCAAAATAAGAAATATGCTTTCCTTTCACTGCACAAATCCCATTAACTCTATTAGGATTTACTAATGCACATCTGAGGGCGGACAGTCACAATGAACATGATTTCTGAGATGTCTTGCTACTTTCACACCTTCATGTATATTCTTTGTACTAGTTATTATGAAGTCTGATATCATCACCAGTGAACATATTTATTAAAAAGATGTCCTGTAATAAAACTATGAAGTTGCCCCATGAAAACCACTTAATATGTCACATCATCCACTACAGCATTTCAGTATAGGAATGTTTAGGGCCAGAAACAGACCGTAACATCTCATTTATGTCAATATACCTTGCTGTTCTGCATATATATCTTAATAATATATTTGCTTCTAAATAAATTCCCTAATTCTTTCTGAAAGAATAATTTGTTTATATTAATAGTGTTGATGAAAGTCCAATTGTCTTTATGGAATAAAAGAAGCAGTTTGCTTGAAAGAAAGACAGACAAATCCAGAAAGTCCCTGAAGTGACTGTGTATAAAGTGAAGACAATTGCTGGGAAAATTGTGGGATACACAAAAGTCCTGAGGATGCAGTGACTACGACAAGGTGGGGAAGCTGGAGGCTTTTTCTGGGAAGGGGGCAGGACATGGCTATCAGTGGCCAGGTGGGAGAAGGAGGCACAGGGGCTGTCACAGCTGAGCAGCCAGTGAAGGCCCAGGGATGGCACATCTCATAATTTTTTATTCTCTAGAGACAACCGATTCACAAATCCCATTTTGTCCTTGTCCTGCAAAGTCCCCATGAACTCAGGGACAGCACACGCTACCATAACAACCTATTGTTCTAACCAATTACTAAAATGTTGATTTGAGGTTAGGTTATGCTCCAAAATTGGAGAAATGTAAAGCACAGAAGGGGGAAAGAATTGCAATTTCTGCTGTCAGCTGTCCTACTAAAATCTCATGGTACAGCATGTCTGAATAAAGGACTGTCAAAGCCTGGATGGATTTCTACTCACTAGTCTCTGCTTATCAAGGTATTCTCTTCTAGCAGGGAGATATCTTGTTGCTTTGCCCATTTATCCTTGACCATGCTGCCAGTTCTGACACTGACAGTTATATATTTCCTTTCAGCTTGCTTACACATAGCTTTCATCGTGCTGGTCAGTGCCGGCTCTCTGTGACTCTACCAACAATATGTCCTTTACTTCCTTCTCCTTTCCTTACCTGGCCACCACAGACTGCCTTTGGCCATGGTGTGCTCACTATGCAGCTGTGCTTTGGAGAGTTTCTTCTGTTTATGAGGCTTTTCACCATTTTATGCTGATGACTCAGCATATTGATTTTTCCTCTCTTGACTTGCATCCATACAGTGAGTACCCAGTGTGAGATATCCTCACCATGCTCCATAGCAGAACCCAAATCATGATCCTGCCAACACTTATGTTCCCAGATCTCCTTATACTAGTCACCAAAACACTACTCTTCCACATCCACGTTATGGGGGTACAATTTATCTCCTGTTCTGAATATCAAATGCATTTTAGTAATTTCTCCAGATGTTTTTTTCCTTCCCTACCTGGTCCAATCACATTCCATACAGATCATTATAACGCTCCCTTCTGATTGCCAGCATCTGTGTTACATTTTTCTAATTCATTCAAAATATAACTAACTTCATAGCTCGTTAGCTATCTTCAGTCACATCTCAGCTATCTTCAGTCACCTCTCTGAATTCCCCTTTCTACTTCCCATTGAAATATTAAAATACCAAAAACTCCAATACTGAAATGGAAATACTTTTTGTTCATTTTCACAGGGGTAGTGTCCATACCTTACATCAATAACTCAATATATGCTAATGATATAATGTTCAACAGCTTCTTATGGCAAAACCTATTGTACAGATATTCCCAAACTCATAGGAAAAAAACATTATAGCTCTAATACCCCTAAACGATTAGGGGAGATTTTCTCATTTGTTAATATGACAACACATTTCTAATTTTGAAATATTTTAGACTGGTTGGCCCATGTTTCACTGTCTCTTTTCACATGGAAATATCAAGTGGAATTTTGCGGAGAAAACTATCAGCACAGAAATTCCTTTCTCTCCTGTATTAAAAATGATGGATACCTTCTCTACTTCCCACTGTTTTAATGTTTCAAAGCAGTGTACTGTTTGTAGACAACAGCTGACAATGGGACATTTATTTTTAGGTTATTCATCAAAAGGATAGATATGATAAAATGTGCAAACAATTAGATTTTTAAAGTTTGTGTAAGTCAAACATTTTGTTTAGCTACAAAAATAATCAAATGTTGTAAGTGACGGGCAAAAATTCCATGGCCTACTTTCAGAAAATGGGAAGGCGGGTTCTTCACAAAGATGTGTGAGAGCTGGATGGCAAACAAAGCTTTTGCTGCAAGTATATTGCATTTTTTTGCTTATAGTTAATGCAGTGAGAGTTATAACTGAGCTTGTGGTTTTGACAAAAAACAAATATTGGCTGTTACAGGCTGATTTCAGGTAAGTGTATAATGCAATAGGACTTAGTTTAACTTTCATATATTCCCCAACGTTTAGCAGAGAACAGAGGTGTTTCCCAGATAACTAATGGGAAGTATGAAGTCAAAGGAAGTATTTTAACAATGTAAATAAGATCCTGATACTAAGTTTTCCACAAAATAGCTTTCATGATGAGTAACGCTGACATGCAAGTACAGTGGAAAACCACATTGCCAGATATTTTTAATATGATGGTGGATCTTACCTCCCTGTTCACACAGCTGTTGTGCTAAGGCATCCTTGAATATAACTTGGCCCCTATGAGTAGCTGTAGCCCTGTGAACATAAAAAAAGACAACAATAAGTAACGTAGTATACTTATTTATATATGCATACATATATCTATATGCATGACTAATCAAGCCAGATGTCTCATTCTGCTTTCTTTCTAAATTCTTTCTGTACTATTTTACATTCATAGAATAATTTGTAGGGATTGTTTCTGTGCATAGCAAAAGAAAAGTTCCTAAACCAAAATGGCTCAGTTGGTAATAAAAAGCACTGGCACAGGGATTGAATAAAGGCCATAAGCAAAAGTAAGTATATCACAAAGCTAAGCACATCACTCTGCCTGAGAAATTGTACCTGTCTCAGTGCAGAACAGAAGCAACAGGTGCAGAATTGCTGCCCTGTGAAATTAATAGTCACACAATCCAACAGGCAATAGCAATGGCAGTACTGACAGAAATGTAGAGCTTGAATGGGTGTCCAGAAATCCTCTCTGGAAACAAAGGGAGAGACAAGTAAGGTCTCTGATCCAAGCCTCTGTCAAACATATCCAAGAAAGGAGACCCTACAACTTTACTTGGTATGCTGCGCTGGGTTTTGCAACAATCAAGTTGTTCTTTCTTTTTATTTCCTTCCTTGTCCAGACAAGCTAAAGTGAATTACTTACTCCTTTTTTTTTTTTTAAATTTTATTTTTTAAAAATCATCATAATTCTTTCTCTATGTTTTCCTCAAAGTAAGAAGCCTGGTACCTTCACACTGCCTGTCCTCTAACTGTTCACTTTCTAAACAACGTACTGTTTTCTTTGTCTCCTCCAGTCTGTCTCCAACTTTGAGGAACGGACATCCATATAGCTGCACATAGAGTTTCTATAGTGAAGGTCTCCCCAGTTTTGTCTAAAGAATAATTATTTCCCATTAATGACCTACAGCTAACAAACCAGCTAATGCACCACGGAGAAAGAGTTGCCATTTTGTTTTCTCATAATCAGCTAGAAATACAATGCAATTTGCCTTGTTATTCTCTTACAGAGCTGTCATGCTAACAATGCTAGTTATTATTTATTTCTAACTGCTCATTTCTTCCCTCCTAAGTGCAGTACTTTACAAATCCAGTTTTGTCTCAGAGATTTCAAAACCTTTCTGTATTTGCCAGTGTTGCCTTTGATTTCCTGCAGCCAAAGTTCTTCCAATATCTGTCTAGACTCCTACACTTTCTTCATACGTGTTCTTTACCCTTTCTCCAAGTCAGTAATGAAAATAAGTAACATTAATGGGCTCAAGATAGATCCATATGAACTCTTTGAAATAGCCTCTCAGTTCAACAGTAGGACATTGAAAGCTACTTCATGAGTGTGGTTTTTCATCTAGCTGTGTGCCCTCTATAATGGGTCATGCCTCACTTGCTTATGAAAATATCAGGAAGGACCATAAAGGAATGGTCCAGAAGGAAAGTTGAACTGAATAATTTTTTTCTTGGCTACTAGGCCAGTTACACTGACAGGAAAAAACAACAGAAGTAACACATCTAATATTTAATTTTTCATATGCGGTGGTTCCTCAAGGTCCTCATCTGCAAACTGGAACAAACAAAAATTTCTCTGGGTTCTAATTTGCTTCCTGCTCATTTAGAAAGCTCTATTTACACCAATGTGTGTGTCCAGAAATGCAAAACTATGGCCACCTGGTGCTTCTAGGGATTTTATGGCACTCCCTTCCTCTGCTTATGGAAGGAGAGTTATGTTGGTTTTTCCATCTGCGTGGACTTTGAGAGGCATACATAGGGCAGGAGCCTTGCCTCACCTGGTAGCGATAGTATTTTAGTCACAGTCCCAGGATCACGTTACCAGTGTGAGGTTTTGGTTGTCGTCCCTACCATGTGCATCTTGGAAAGTATTTTGGGATTTCCAACAGTTCTATAAAATACAGCAAAACATTATGCCATAGTTCTTCATTAGCATTTCTTCATCTGGTATCATGACCAGTGACCATACTGACTATAAAGTAAAATTAAAACAAATACGTTACCCCAGTGCATAAAGAACGGCAAGAGAGCTAAGACTCTAAGTCTCATTTAAAAGTATGAACTAAAGGATGTGTTAAACCTCTGTTGTGATGAATACACAAGAAACCATGATCACTACATACACTTCTGCAAATTTCCTCACAGGTGTATTCAGACACACAAGTCACAATGGGACTGAACAATTTCCTAAATCAAACATATGCCCAGGCTTCTTTAAAAGGACCAGGTATAGTGACTTCCTCTAGCAGATGAACTGGCAGGTCATCCCACAGCCAGCTTTGGGTCCAACCCAGTGCAGACATGTTTTGCAAGTATGTTTCGTTGTGGGAATTCCATGTTTTGAGCAAAAAAAGCTGGCTGACCATGCTCCTGGGCACATACAAGAAAATGCTAGACCTAAGGCACAGAAGGTATTTTGTACAACATTCCTATCCATCCCCCAGGCTGGCAGGGTGAAAGAGAGGACTCTTGCAGACAGTGAGAAAGAACACTTACATTAGCAGTGGACTGAGACTTCAGAGATGCTGTTTATGCAACAGCCCAGGATACAATTCAGGATGTACACAACAACGATGGCAACCACAAAATTCCTTTATGTGGCAGACAGGAGAAAACTCTCGAAACATGGACCACATGCAGAGGAGAGCCCGACTACGCGTCTGAATGCAAACAAATACCAAATAATACCGATAATACCAAACTGTGTACTGTTTACTGGATCTCTGCATGCGTGTGAGAAAAGGGGGATTTGGGGAGAGAGCCAGCAGCCAGTTGAATGATCTGCATCTTTCTGTGTCTATCATCCCCTGCTTGACAATGCAGAGTAGGAGCCAATTATTGCTGCTCCACGGCAGGAGCGATCTGCACCCTGGGGACAGCAGTGCCGTGCAGTAAAGGCACCACTTCCTACTGCATACGTTCACATTAGCATGACTTTCACAACAGGCATATGCATGAGTTCTGCACTGGCCAGTGCACCTTCTGAGAATTACTAAGGGTATTGCTTCTGTCAGTTTTCCAGTATTATCTGCCTGGTTTTCTCTGTATTTATGCTTTATTCATGGAGCAAATGACAATAATGCAGTGCAATTATGCATGAACTAAGCTACCTTTTGAAAGAAGGGCAAAATATACCTTTTCTGTATTGAACTTTCTCTGTTGGCGATGTTCCTACCTGACACGTGAGATTAATAAAACAGGATAATTAATTTAGTTCTTTTTTAAAAATATGTAACATATCCAAAGCCACATCCATCCCTATGTAAGCACACGAGTATACAAACTTCATAATATTTATAGTAATTCTAATAAAAATAATATTCGCGTGCCTGAAAAAGACTCTACTAGAGAAAAAAAATCATTCAATTGTTAATTATGGGGTTTTGTTTTCTTGACATGTATATTCATTAACTGATACCTGTGCTCTTTTTCAAAAGTTTCTGTACAGTCTTTAGCATTGTTAAATATTGCTTAGATTAAGTGTACTTACTGTTAATTAGTGCTACTCCACACCAGTCTGTCATCCCACTCTGTCACTGTATGCTATTTCCAGCTAAAGGGCAAGTGATTAATCAAATCCAACCTGTCAGTCAGCCAAAAGGTAAGAAGCATACTTCCTGTGTCCCCAGAGGTAATTCCTCACTAGGAATGAACCTTTCCAAAGGGTGAGAAATAAAAGAAAAATGGGAGGCAACAGGAACATCCTGACAAGGTAAGTGAGAGCTTTGAAAGAAAACCAACTTAGAGGCAATAAGGTTCCTCTTTGTATTAACTTCACAATTCCATTAGCCTAGATGTATTTGTCTGCTTGGGGCTATGCAAGAGAGAGAGGAAAATGTGTTTTTAAAAGCAGTAAGAGGAGATAAACTGCTGACAGAGGAAGAAAGAGGTCTGAACACAAGAAAGCTGTATCAGGTGTCAAGGCTCACTGTCAGTTCAAGGCAGTACTAACTCTACGCTTCAATTACAACAATTCTGTAAAGAATTTTCCTTCCTAAACCACAACTATTCAAGTTGAAATCACATGCCAATAAAGACTTTTAGATTGTCACTGTAAAGCAAAAAGAAATATGACTTGCTGATTCTCTACGTGAACTACATACTATCCATGTCACCTGTGAAAGAGGACTTGAAGTGCCACCCTGCCCAAGTGCCAACAAGCCTAAAAACAATTTATGTGAATGCAGTATTGCCAGCTCCTCTGAACATAACCAAAGTAATATCAATTTTTCCCCTCTGGGATGACACAGATCATTCCAGGTTATTTGGGAGAAAGAAATCCAGAGACATTTGCACACTTTCATGAACCTGTAGATAGATGTCCCTCCAGTGTCCTGGTTGACAAATTCATTCGGAAGGGGGCTGGGAAGAGACTCAGGTTTCCTACAGTAAAATACCCATTTCATGACACCCCTAAAAAGCTTTTCAACAGGAACAAGAAAAATAAGGTTATTCTTTTAGCCCATGCTAGCAGAATTTAGCCCTGTGCCTACTGCTAACAGCTGCATTGCATATCTGTACACAATGGTTCATGACTGGAGGAAATTCATGACTGTTTACTGTGCGCAGTAGAAGGTGAGCCCCGGCTGGTGTGCATTTTAGCCTCTGTCTCCTACCATGATCCAAAACCTCTAGTGACAATTTCTTCCAACAGCAGCCAACAGCAACATATTAAACCTTACTGGGAGATGATGCTGGTGTCAGGGACAACAGGGATAATGCACAGAGTGTGTGGCTGTGGATCCAGAAGGTGCTTGGGTGGGAGGCTTTCAGCTACTAGTTGTTTTTTCAGCTTGATGTGCAAGAACAGCCTAATTAAAGTAGCAGGAACAAGATTTATGTGTTCTGAAAGGCACATTTTTGACTCTGCCTTTTCCTCCCTGTCCACCAATGGTTTCTTGCCTGAGATGCTATAAAAAAAAAGTCATCTGTCTTGAACATATCCCGCTAAAACTGCCAGGGAAATTTAGCAAGTAAGATGTAATTATTTATGTAGATATTTGTTCAGGAGAGTGGAATTAGTATGCTTATTCTAAAAGCCTGGAGCTGAGATAAAAAGGCTTCAGAGTGAAAAGATTAAAATGGACAGCAAAAGATAGGGTATGTGTTAGAGGGCAAAGAGCAATCACTTCATGTGTGGCAGTTGTCCTGGGCTGAAGTTTGTGGGTCCTGTCCATAAATTGCTAAGACTCCTTTGTATTCAAATGAGGAACAGTGTGGCCAGCAGGACTAGTGAAGTGATTGTCCCCCTGTATTCAGCACTGGAGAACGTACAGCGTTCAGTTTTGGACCCCTCAGTACAAGAAAGACATTGAGGTGTTGGAACGTGTCCGGAGAAGGGCAGCAAAGCTGGTGAGGGGTCTAGAGAACAAGTCTTATGAAAAGCAGCTGAGGGAACTGGGGTTGTTTAACCTGGAGATAAGGAGGCTCAGGGGAGACGCTGTAGTGAGGTGAGAGTTGGTCTCTTCTCCCAAGTAAGAAGTTATAAGATGGGAGGGAATAGCCTCAAGTTGCACCAGGGGAGGCTTAGATTGTATATTAGGAAAAATTTCTTCACCGAAAAAGTTATCTGTCACAGTTTGGTCCGGGTTGGCCAATGATAAGGTGACAGATGCTCTCCTCAACCTCTTGCTCCAAGGAAAGGAAGAAAAGAGAGTTACAAGTTCAGAAAAAACTAAACTACTTTAATGAAATATTAATAATAAAATAAAAAGACATTGATATGGCTGGCAGAAACTGTCACTGGGTTGGGATAAAGCACATGTCTGCAGAAATAGGCTGTTTCTCCCTCCCACACACTGTCTATGCACTCTGAAAAGCCAACTGTAACTCTTTCAGTGTTGGTAGACCCAACCTGCATCCAACTGGACTTTTATTTCATTCTGTGCACCCCATACAAAATGTACATTTTTAAAACCTATAACTCCAACCACACTTCAGTCTCTTAAAGCGTGCAGTGGTCTATGCATATTCCTGTGTGTTGGCCTGATGAGTACATTTTTGCTTACAAACATGGTCCAGGACACACCTATAAGGCATGAAAGAATGGAGCTCCGAGCTCTTTCTCTAAACATCTTCTGTACCCTCTTTTGTAATGTGATTATATCATCACAAAAACATGCAAACTCCCTCCCCTCTTGTTTCAGTTCAAAAGTATTAGTTGAAATATTGATAAGAATGAGCAGGTAATTTTTGCCAGCTTTTTACTTTCTCATAAGTAAAAGTAGTGTTATCATTTTTCATGTATAGTCACTTCCAGTGCTGTCAGAAGATCTGGCTTATCAGTAGGCTGAGAAAGCCATCCCCCACCTTGATAAATTATTTTTGAGTCAACATCAAAACAATTTCCATTTCATTCATTAAGGTGAGGTGGGCTTTGTTCTTGCTTTTTGCTATTTTAAAAAATAAAATTAAGTTACATGCTTGAGAGAGAATATGATGATTTTCCATAAACTAGGGAAATATAAAGGTAGGAATATGGCAATTAAATGGCAGGCAGCATCAGCTCAAGATGAAGCAGATTTAAGTTTTTATGGTTTAGCATAGAAACCTACACTAGGCTGTGTGCCCTTAGGAAGTGATGGTTTGATTTGTGATTGATTTAAACTCATATTTAAATAAGTTCTTGAGCCAAGATTTGAATAAAACAAATATCCTCAAGTAGAAGAATAAATAAGATGAACATATAATTATAGCCTATATTATAGAGAATGGATTTAATGTTACAGCACTGGAAGCAGAAGGGTGCACAGGCAGCTCTGGCTCCTACACTTTACAATTTACAAGAACTTTCTTTTGTAGTCCTAAAAACCACCAAACTTTTGTTTGGTTGCAAGGTGGGAGTACAGAAGAGGGATACAACAGAACAGTAAATGTGCATTACAAAAGAGGAAAAAAGTAAGAATTACCATTTTAAACTGTATATAAATATTTTCATCCTCCTTACCCTTTATTCTCAGAGAATAAAAAGATAGATTTTTTAATTTGATCTAGTTGTATGTTACTGGAATGATTAGAGCTTGTTGTTGACTGAAAGCAGATTAGGACAATACTTTCTTCTCAGCAACAGGAAATCCAACATTTTCATTAGTATTTTTCATTGGGTGATTATAAAGGAAAGCAAAATCTATTTTTTTCCTACAATTTAAATAAAGGGTTATTGCAGTGGCATCTGCCAAGCAGTCAGCTCATATAAATAATAGAACAAGCATCCATTCTCTCTTTACTGACACAATACCAAAAGCCAGATCTCCGTTTTCCACCTTTTTCAGTGTTTGGGAGAGGGTGCTTTTCTTGTCTTAGGTTTTGCAATCTATCATAGTTTATTATCCAGTGAAACAAGGACTGTATGGATTTCAGATTTTTAATGCATTGAGTATATTTAGCCATACACTAATGAATTTGTTACAGCTCTTTGTATAAAAAAATACTGTTTATTCCAAATTTTGCTTGTGTAGACTTCTAAAGCCTGTATTCAATCAAGATACCATTCAACGACCTAAATTATCCTTCAAGAACAAAAAACTCTGTCTTTGCCTGTTTCACAGGAAGAACTGTTACAGCTGACTGTGTATTTTAAAAGTACTTGGCATTTCTAAAAGAACATGCAGGTATTAAGTAAATGGACTTGCAACACATAGTTATTTCCTACAGGCTTCTACAATGAGTATGATCCTTTTCTTAACAACACGTACCAATTCAGTTTGACAATGCTGATCAACTTGAGTGAGTTCAGCAGAGGTCACTGAGATGGTCAGGGCTGGAGCCCCTGCCCTTCAAGGAGAGGTTGAGGGACCGGGGCTCATTCAGCCTGGAGAAGAGATGACTTTGGGGGGACCTGAGAGCAGTCAGCCAAGGGAGGTTGTGCAGTTCCTCTTCATTGCTGATGATTTTTAATACCCAACTGGATTAAAGCCCTGAGCTACCTGGTCTGACCCTGCTTTGATTAGGATGGCGGATGAAAGACCTCCTGAAGACCCTTCCAGTCTGCATTATCCTGCACGATTCTGTTTTTGCATATCAGGTAAAAGCAAAGAAGTGAAAGCAATGAAAGTTTTGCATCTAATCATATTAATCAACACTTATTTTAAGAACTGCTTTTCATAGCACAAAAGAATTAACCAGTTCATTATGTTCAACACTTACTTATCATGCACATACTGTGATATTGATTCTCCCTATCCATGAGTTTACGGCTGTGTATTTCATAATATCCCCAGAAGTGCCGAGGGGTTTGCATCATTCCAGCAAATTGAGAGTTTGGAGGTAGTTCATGCTCTGGGATTTTCTGATGTGGTGTATTTTTACATAAAATTCAGTTTTACAATAAAGTTCAGTTGTTCAGTAAAAACTTAAAAACACTTAAAATCTAGAAGAGTAAAATCTGAAACAGCATCTGAGATCCTATGATAAAAACAACATTGATTTTAAAAGATCATAAATAATGGAAAATTTTAAGGCCATCTTTTCACTTCATTGCTCTCATGCCATCTGTATCACTATCCGTTTCCCAATTATGGTTTGAGCAGCCTGATCTAACCTGCTTTAGCTGCCCACTACTCTCAAAGGACATTGCCAGCAGCTGCAGATGAGCCGGACCATACGACAACCTGGAACCTGTGTTTGCTTTACAACTCACACAGAGAAATTCTCAAGTAGCCAAATTAACCCCATTTCTTAACAAACACCCATTTCAATATTAATTACAGAGATGCAACTGGTGCATCCACAACGTGCAAAGCTGCTTACAAAGGAAGGATAAATTTTTCTAGCTTTAGTCTAAAGCTAGAAAACGTTCCATCAAAAATCAAAATGTCCACAAGCTGCACCCGGAGCACATGGAGCAGGTTTCTGCTTCCTAAAGCTTCAGTGAACACTGAAATATTACACTCCTTGTCTAATGTTTCTTTGCACTCTTCCCGCTCTCTTAAATGTTTTCAGAGGACTGAAAAACAAATCAAGTACGCAAAACTTTCACAGATTGATAGAAATCAAACTAAGGAAGAACCTGCTGCATTTGTTATAGAAGAACTGTTATTCTCTCCCCATTCTCACTCGCCTCCTGCATGCTGGGAATAGGGTGAACCTCTTGAAAAAAAAAATGCAGGGTCACCAATCATAAAAAGGACAGTTATTTCTGCTGTATGGCTTTTAAATTCAGACAGATTTATATGTTCAAGAAAACATATATCCCTTAAGACCGTACCAGCTTACAAATAGAAATAGTCAGGTGAAATATTGCCTTGGGAGAATAATTAATTCTATCAGCCACTGAAAAAATGACAAAATTTTTAAGTATCACAGAACTCCGGCCAAATGAATCAGGTGGAATGGTATGGGTACCCCACACAAACTGGAGAGACTACGGTAAGAAGGTTTGGCATCACTAGCAGGAGCTGGATGTACAGGGGAAGGGTAGGAGGCTATCTGGGGAGTCTGGAGGTACTGCAGGCAACGGTGAGATGTGGTGTGAGGGCACCTGGGAGTACTGTGGCGTGGGTACTATTGGGACTTACTGCCCAAAGATACAGAAACTGGGCTTCATGGATCCTGCCATTCACAGCATAATTAGGTGTTTCTTCAGCAGAGATATTTGTTTCAGAGATGTTTGAGTAATAGCTTAGTATTTGGATTAAGAGACACTCAGAGACCTGAATTATCTAAATTGTACCCAACCTCTCCCACCTCAGCCAGAGATACCGAATAAAACCAGCTATAAAAGAGAACAATCCATTCTCTGTATCCCTCCATAATAGGTCCTGTCCTCCAGCCCTGCTTTCCAAACCAGCAACCTTCAGCAGCTGCTAGGGCTGAGGAAAGCGGGGTGTTAGGGAATGGCCCAGCATCCCTTGGTGCTGGCCTCCACTGCTCTGGATGGGAGCTCTGCCTCTGCAAGCTGGGAGCTGTGGTGAGGACCTGACTTCCCCCTGCCTGCCAGCTCCAAAATGAGTGAATTCAGCTGCTTCTGACTCATGGGCAGAATTTTTTCTTCCTCCATGCAGGAGACCATGGCTTGCCCACACAGACTCATCTTAACACTCCAAAGATGATCATAAAGAAAATACAGGTCGGAAAGGACCTCATGAAGTCTCCAGACCAACTTCCTGCTCAAAACAGGGTCAGCTACACTAATCAAACACATGTAGCCATGCTATACTTTTTGCCACATTGCCCAACACTATGTCCAGGCTCACAGTTCCGGTATTTTTTAATCTTTTTGCATAATAAAATACTGCTGGTTTATCAAGATCATGTTAAACAAAAACCACTGTGTGAACTTTAGCTTGAATCGGTCAGCCACTTGACACAGGCATAAATACTCTCAATTTACAACTCACTTGGACATCAACCTCCCATATAATATGCTGTTCCAGCAATAATGAGTTTGAACCCATGTTTCTCACCAGGAAACAATCCATGATTTATCTTACTCTTAAATAAATTACCCACTCAGCTACATCACCATAATATCTCCTTTTGATACTGTGTTGGTAATAATTCTTTAAGCATATTATCAAAAAAGACATCAAACTCTAAAAACCCTTCTCTTAAATTAATGAAGAGATTTATAACAATATACTTGAAAGAAAACAAAGTAACAGAGAATCTAAGCAATAACGTAAATACTTTCAGGATAGATGGTTGGTCTCAGTTCTTTGTTAATGACTCATTTTTCCTTTGAGCACAGATATGTTTTCAGAAATCTTTGGCAGAATGAGCACAACACTAGAATGAATCTTTGTAGGAAAATATCCTGTTGATGTTCTGAGACTCTTTAGCGCAGTCCTAACACTGGATTCCCTATGTCCCAGATGAATAAAAAATGGCGATATTGGGTGAAATGCAACCAGACTTGGACTCGTCATTTATTTGCTAATGACAGTTTCCAATCAAAAGGAATACATCAGGAATTCAGTTCAGTAATGTTGCCAGGAAGGTGAACTTTTCAAATACACACAAATAATTATTGCTCTGTTACATGAAATATTGCTTGGGAGCTCAAATTCCCATCTCTGGAATCCCAAATAGCAAGTATTCCAGATGAAGGCATTCATCAGAGACTTGCACATCTGGTGCTGTACACAACAGAGTGGTGCTGGAAATTAGGGAAATTCATCTGTAATTTGTATAACTAAGAAGTTTATGGTTGATTAATAAAACAGCAAATGAGCTAACACTTAACGATAAAAGAGGACATCTTCTCAAAACTGATATTCTAATGGAGTTTTCAGTGTGTCACAGTTTTTAAGTTTTTTTTTTTTTTTTTTAAAGACTACATCAAATAAACAACAACAAAAAGTGTGTTCGTTCTTGCAAATCTCTCCTCTTTAACTAAGGAACTTTGGGTAGTAGGTCCACCACTGCATTTAGTACAATTCCCTGTACCGTTAGGGAAGACACACTTCCCATAAGGTGCTCAGGATAAATTCAGGAGTGCGTCAGGGTAAATCAGGCAGGTTTTCAAAAACCTTGGTCCTTCTAAGCACTCCCTTTGGCAAAAATATCGAAAGTATCAGCTCCAGGCAGAGTCCCCTGGCAATGAGAAGCAGTGACATTCGATCCCTAAGATAAATCTTTCAGTGGTTACTATAAGGTCTCCCCAGAGCCTTCTCTTCTTCAGGCTGAACAACCCCAACTCTCTCAGCCTGTCTTCATAGGAGAGTGCACCAGCCCTCTGATCATCTTTGTGGCCCTCCTCTGGACTCGCTCCAACAGGTCTGTGTTCTTATATTGGGAGCTCCAGAGCTGGACGCAATACTGCAGGTGAGGCCTTACCAGAGTGGAGCAGAGGGGCAGAATGACCTCCCTCAACCTGCTGGCCACATTTCTTGTGATGCTTCCCAGGATACGGTTGGCTTTCTGGTCTGCAAGTGCACATTGTTGGCTCATGTCCAGTTTTTCATCCACCTGTACCCCTAAGTCCTTCTCCACAGGGCTGCTCTCAATCCCTTCATTCCCCAGCCTGTATTGATACCAGGAACTGCCCTGATCCAAGTGCAGGACCTTGCAACTTGGCCTTGTTGAACTTCATGAGGTTTGCATGGGCCCACCTCTCAAGCCTGTC
>JAOXJM010000001.1:14155102-14177724 GCA_026413425.1 Tringa solitaria
TGTAGTGAGGGGCCCAAAACTGAACACAGTACTCAAGGTGAGGCCTCACCAGTGCAGAGTACAGAGGCACGATAACTTGCCTAGTCCTGCTGGCCAGATGTTAAACAGCACCAGTCCCAGTACGAACCGCTGAGGAACACTACTTGTCACTGGTCCCCACTTAGATATTGAGCCACTGACTGCAACAATTTGAATGTGGCGATCCAGCCTGTCCCTTATGGAACAGTGGCCCATCTATCAAATCCATGTCTCTCTCATTTAGTGTTCAGGATTTTTTGCAGGGCAGTGTCAAATGCTTTGCACAAGTCAGTTGCTCTCCCCTTATCTACCAATACTGTAACCCCATTGCAGAGGGCCACCAAATTTGTGAGCCATGATTTGCCCTTAGTGAAGCCTTGTTGGCTGTCACCAATCAGTTCCTTATTTAGGATGTGCCTTAGCATAGTTTCCAGGAGGACCTGCTCCATGATCTTGCTAAGCACAGAGCTGAGACTGACTGGCCTGTAATTCCCTGGGTCTTCTTTTTTTCCCCCTTTTTTAAAGAATTGAGGTTATGTTCTGTTGAATTGTATTTTGAAGGAACTGCACTTATAGTCCTTAATATTCTATTTTAAACACTATTTATGGTTTGAAAAAAAAGTTTGTATGAATTAGCATTACTGAAACTAGTATCAAAACATATAAGAAAATCTCACTTTAATTTTTGGGAATGCACTTTAACAAAAAATTCTTGTTGTTTGTATTCCTGAAGTCAGAAACCCATCCCTGACCATTTGCAGCTACATGGATATCATCTTTCTCTTGGTCTCTCGACTCAATTCATACTCCTGGCGGAGGAGGAGTTTGATGAAACACGTGCCTAGCCAGAACTCCTTGCTAAGCTTGAACTGCCACAAATTTTTCTCCTTGTGGTCCTCTTGTATATGATAATTCTTCCTAGTGTTTCCTTTAGCATGGTCCTCTGTATTCAAAAACCCAAGATAGTATATTTAAGACACTTAAGCTGCTCCACTGGAATGGACCTATGAGTTCAAAAATAATTAGTGCAGGGAGAAGGAGGGATAGACAGACAGCATTATCACTTCAGGAACATATCTTAGGCTAGAGTAAATTGAATTTCACTGCATGTTTTCTCTTCTTGTTTTTAACTGGCCCAGGCACCTTTTAATGCTGGTGACAGAAAATTTTAATATTACTTAGTGACTATCTGAAAACTGGACAGTTGCCCAGAAAATGGATCTGTACTATGTCACTATGCACAGCAGTTACCCATTTTAAAACATAACCTTCCTAATGAAAGGACACAGAACGTAATGAAGAAAAATTACCCTAGTCGCTGCTATTTCAGAAGTACTAGAAGATTAAATGAACTTGCAGTTAGCTACCGCACTGTTAACCTCTGATCCTCAAGGAGCTCTGTGGTCTTGAACCCTTTAATACCATTAATTAGGTACATGATAGTTCTTTACTGAGCACCCTTTTGTCCTGCCAAAGGATGCCACAATTCACAAGCTATCAGTCTTGTCTGCAAAAATAAGGAGAAGGTGTCACAAACTAGTCAGCTGTAGTTTGGGTGCTGGTTGCCAGAAGAGGTGGGAGGAATGCCCAGAGATATGCTTGTTGTGGTTTAACCCCAGCCAGCAGCCAGGACTGCACAGGCAGTCATGCAGTGGTCCCCATTCCCTGAGAAGGGCAGGGAGAAGAGAGAGAAAACGAGGGGAAAGGGAAAAGAAAATACCTCATGGGTTGAGATAGAGACAGTTTCATAGAATAACAGAAAAAGAAAATAACAATAAGAATAATAAGAATGTCACAAGTCACTCTCACCACCTGCTGAACTGGTACCTTCTCAAGCAGTGATCTTGGATTCCCACCCCCTGGCTGACCCTCATTTATATACTGAGCATGATGTCTGTAGTACAGAATATTCCATTAGCCATTCCATTGTTCTGTCTATGCTCCTTCTCAGCTTCTATGGGAAGCTGAAAAAGAGTCCTTGGAAAGTATTAACATTGCTTAGCAACAATTAAAATTATATGCATTATGGACATTCCTTTCACAGCAATCACTAGAAAGAAAAGTAACTCTTTCCCAGCTGAAACCAGGACAGTGCTGTAAGGAAGACCTGGAAGTATGTGGGCCACTACCTCCTGTGAGACTGAGGGATCCCTCAGGGTCCACGGACCTTTCTGAAACTCACTGGTCACATCCTTAACATCACCCAGCAGAGCAGTGGGAGGAAAGGCTGCTAGCTGTCAACACCTAGGTGGCAAAAAAGACATCATTGCAGGGGGGAGCAGGAACCAATGAGGTGTTCAGGATAAAGAATTTTTGGAAGATTTGGGACCAATAAAATACTAATGGGAATTTCTGATTTTCGCATTATTTTTTTTCTTTCTAGAAGAGTGCCAGTCTTGTTTACAAACTTGAGAAAATAGTTTGATTTGCAAAACTGAGGTAAAAAGATAATATTAAGCCAAACAATTCTCTTCCAACATATTTTTACATGAAAATGAAAAAAAATAATCTTTGTGTACAAAATTTTACCATATATTTAAATTGATTTTCCCCAACACAAATGTTGTTCTATTCTTACCTATAGGTCAAATAACGTCTGTTCAATGAAGCTTTTAGCTTTGGATTCTTTGTGGCCATAACTTTTCAGCCGGACCCGTAAAGAGAATAGAAATCCCACTTCAGCAGGCATGTCAGGATGCTGAAATGTGCTTTCTTTGCATAGCAGAAAGAAATTCAAACACTCAGATATTTCCATCAAATGAAACAATAAAAGCATGACTTAGAGCGGATACATTTTTCCTTGAAATTTTCAAATATTTCATTACAACATAGGCTATACTTCACAATAATTTGAAAAAGCAAAATTATTTAGGAAGAAAAAATAAAATATAACAATCTTCTCAGACTTTCTACTGCCACCGTGCTTCCACTTGCCATTTGCTGCAGGGCAATTCCAAATTTATATTTACAGAGAAGGACAGGGCATGAAAGCTGTGACATAAGGAGCCTGAAGTTTGATTTTGCTCCCTGTCCAGTACTATAAAACTATTTGTTTTATAGTATTTTGTTTCCACTGAGAACAGAAGTTTAAAGTAGTGAACAAAAAAATATTTTTTTTTTCACAAAACACATTTCTTCTAGTTTTTATTTAGATGTAAATTTTAGTATTCTGACATGAATGTAACTTGTTTCAGTCATACATTTAAAATACTTGACGGTTATTTTGGTAACACCCAAGAAATGCCAAAGAAAACATATCCCACTTCTTGCAGCTAGGCAAGGAACAAACTTCTACCACATAACAGCCCTGGAATCATCCATAGATTTTGCATAATTAACACTTCTAATAAACTGCATCATCAGCATGAAGAGTTAAATATTCTTTCTTCAAAATTACCATTATATGTGAATGATACTGTGAAGAGTTCATATACACTTGGAATAATATTGAGGTAAAAGCACATTTCCAAGTCAGTGCTGATCTTAAATTTAGGCTTTGTAGGAATAATTTTTTAACAAAAGCTAAAGGGGATAGAAATATTTACATAAAATTAATAAGAAGTAAACAGATACTAGATAAATATTCTTATAGGCTTCTTGATGCTCTAGATTTCAAGAGGAATTTAAAGAGGGAAGTAAAGAAAGTCTAAAATAAAGAGAGGGTTTATTTCTATTGCTGTAGGGAGAGAAGTAAGAAATACTAGGAAGTATTAGATTTTTAAAGTGTAATTTACATAATCAACAATAGTATTCATTGTACAGAATAGGCAAGTCTTACCTTTAAATTTATAGATTCCTTTAAGAATCATTTTAACTATATTCATGTAAATGTATTCCTTTATGGTTTGTGGTAAAAATAATGATACTATTTGCAGACAAATAAATAAAACCACAAATGCTATTCACTTGACAAACTGCACTGTATTGTTATATATTATTCTCACACAGAACATAAGGGCACATAGAGAGGGTCTGAAATGTCATCAGAAGAGGTATTGTAAAGCATATTTTTGACACTCTCTAGCCCAGCCTACACCCAAATGAGAGATTGGTGCCTCTTATGAATTAAACATAAT
Organism: Tringa solitaria; assembly: GCA_026413425.1. NCBI lineage: Eukaryota > Metazoa > Chordata > Aves > Charadriiformes > Scolopacidae > Tringa > Tringa solitaria. The sequence continues at coordinate 14,159,197 of JAOXJM010000001.1, forward strand.
TCTTGATTTATGTTCCTTTACCCTTGTATCGAAAACCGTAGTTCCAGAGCAATGTCACTGTGAATTCATTTAATGATATTGATGATACACCTAACACAGAGAATACAAAGTAACATGCAGTGCAGAACAAGGCTTTATAAATCACTCCTATAGAGCATTAGGCAATAAATAACAAGCCATTAATTCACTCTAAATTATGCTAAAATACTTAAACTACTTGAGCAGCAAGTTATAAACACCTGCCATTTCTGGTAAAAATGTGAAACTTCGGATGAAGAAATTTTATCAAATCACATCATATATGTCAGATGGGTTTGGATTAGACCTTATTTCTTTAAAAAAAAAAAAAAAAAAAAGAGGCAAATTGCAAAGAAAATATTGCAGCTATGTCATCCTCAACTTTATACACAATCCAACAACCCAATGTGCCAAACCACTTCCAGTACCTGTACTTCTGAATTATCCATCTGCTCCTACCAGTCCCTGACTTGACTGCTCAGGCAACTACCCCAACAACTAATTGTGCTGCTGCAGCTCTTCAATAAAATACAATGACCCAGGTCCTGAGAGCTCACTGATTTTGAGTTACCAACACCTTATCTCATGAGAAGATCTCATATCATGTGTGTATGCCTCACACTACACTTAGTGAGGATCACTGCTCATGTAGTACCATCCTGTGTGACATGGTTTATAATAGTGGAATCTGGTCAGACAGAAATTAGGAAACATTTTCCTTAAGAAAATTAAAATTAGAGGGTGACAAATGATTATTTTACAACTCATCAGACATTATAGATAGTTAAGAGTTGTTAAGGTGGAGAGGTTTTGGCAGTGAAACTAGCTAATTTGTTTATTAAGGTCTACTTTCTATTTTGGGGGGGAATTTAATTTCAAGTGTTGGTTTTCTGCAATTACCCAGCATGAGTTATATGTCTTTTTGCCTGTGTCCGAGAAATAGTAAATCCACCTCCAATTACACTTATTGGTTATATTTTTTGAATTCTTTAGAGATCCAAGTTCATATGCCATACAATTTGTGAGGTAGCAACTGTAATGTTGGATTATGACTCTACACACCCTGTTGTGTAGGTCATGAGCAGTGTCATGGATGTAACAATGACAAAAGAAGTTTGCTTCCCCAGAAACTGCAGCACAGTCCTAACATATGACCCCAATAGGGATGCCCCTCACATAAAGTTGTGCACAAACACCTCTCCCTCCTTGTTGGATCACTTAACGGCTACAGAGGACACAATCAGAGAAGAGCAATTGTGCTCAAAGGAGCAAGACTGTAAGCCTAAAAAATCTGGTTAATGGACCATGCACCCAACCATGCCGGCTGAAGCCCAAACACAGCTCTTTCAGGATACTTCGCCTGGCTAGTCAAAAAAAGGGAAAAATAGCAGTCTGACAATTTGTATGCTATTGCACTCAGGGTGGCTGGTTTATTCCTTCATAAGCCTATCAACATGAAGGACAAATTCTGCTGTTAAAAGTCTCAGTGAGAAAGGTGAGGGCTGAGGCTGAATGCAGGAGATAGCCACTGTCCCCACTTCGTACACATAATGATAAAACTTTTATGTGGTCACTTTTTTTCTTGGTTACCAAACAGTGCTTAAAAAAAAAAAGAAAAAAAATAATGTTTGAATTATTACAACAGGATCTGTCGAGACGTGGTTTGAGCTCCTCCACCTCCGCTTATCTCCCCAGTAAACCAGTGATTTCCAGTAGGGAGTTACCTCCTAACCCGGCATTTTGGTAGTGGAGACTTGAGGATTGCTGCAGGCATAGACATGTCAGTAAAACTAAAAAACCAGCTCTGGAGGAATAACGAAGTTGTCACTTAATGGTTTCTACTTCTTCCAAAATTCCTGTAGGCAGGGTGCTCGTTTCCTGCACAAACTCTTCCCAAGCCTGGCTGAACCTGCACCCCCATGAACTTTGCTGTCTCACCACAAGCTCACTCCTCTTTTGTATTTCACAGATTGTTTTCTTCTGTTCCCACCCATTTTCATATTTCCCAAAATAATCCTAACGATTTGCCAATGGGAAACATGGTAAATGGTTCTTTCTAACTATCCCAACTTGAATTATATCTCCCATTTTAACTTTTCCTTTGAAAAGAAACCACTTAGTCTAGCATTGTTTAAACTATATTTTTAGAATAAAAATGTAATTATACTCTACATACATGAACTTCAATGCTAAAATTTAGCTTCATCTAACCATAACTGTGTATCAGTCACTGGGAAACTAAAGATTATGCTACTCACTGCAGGTCTTCCCCTTGCTGTTTTTTTCCAACAGCCTCCAACAGTCCTTTACATACTAACAGCTGCATAGCACTTTTGCTCTTTAATTTCTTTCAGTGGCTGTGTGAGCAGATTGAGGTCAGTATAATGCCCTCAAAATTCCTAGTGGCAGACCGCTGGTGTTATGTACATTAAATCTGAGACAGCCGTAGCCCAGACCCTTCCATATAGAAAGTCCTGAGTCTGACCCAGTTATCCAGCTTTGGCATAGGTTATTCTATACAAAAAGGAAAATGTTCAGAAGGAAACAGCAGAAACTAATGTCACATTTTGCAAGCATCAGATACAGTCAAAGTATCAAGAGTTCATTCTGTAGAGATCAACTGTAAAATTAATCAAAATAAAGCTTTAAAATATAAATATAGACTTTTCATATGAACAATGACAGCCCCAGTCATTACTGGCTTTCTAGCTACTATCTCAGCTTTATTTCCTAATTCTAACAAAACGCTGAAATTAAGTACTGCCAGCAGCAAAAGTTACACTTCTCGTGTTGTGCCTTAGTAGACCAGCAATCACTCTCTAACTGAAAACAGCTATTCTTAGTTTGATGCTATTTTGGTAACACTCCTGCTGATTTAACTTCACCCACACAGACCCTCTGAATGCATAACTTGGCATAGGGGCAGCAGGCAGTCCACTTTCGGCAGGCGGGTTCTCTGGGGTGTGCTGCCCAGCCCCGGCTGGAAGAGCTCTTGGCTTTTGGCAAATGCTTAGAGAGAGTAAAACTGCAGGAATGCACAGGCATGAAAGGTATTATTACATTGCTATTTGTTATGCTAATTTTGTTAAGGGTCTGTCAGAATTTCATTATAAGCCATATTTTCAAGGGGCTCATCAATCAGCCATGAAATGTATTCTGTGCTCTAACTTTCACACAAAGAATAAGTCCTAATAACGTTATTACTTTGCCAATTTAAACAAAATAAGAAACAAGGTTTATTGAAAGTCTACACATTCATTTTTCAAATATAATCACAAAGTTTACAGGTATTATTAAACCACTGCTAAACTGCTAAACATGATAGGATGGTTAAAGTTAGAAGGGACCTTAAATAACATAAAGTTCCAACCCCCCTGCCATGGGCAGGGACACCTCCCACTAGAGCAGGTTACTCAAAGCCCCATCCAGCCTGGCCTTGAACACCTCCAGGTATGGGACATCCACAACTTCTCCGGGCAACTGGTTTCACTGCCTCACCACCCTCACAGTAAAGAACTTTTTCCTGATATCTAATCTCCCCTCTTTCAGTTTAAAAGTTACCCCTCATCCTATCGCTACAGTCCCTCATAAAGGTAATGCAGAGTAATGCAAAGCTTCCAGCACTGGCAAATGCCTTATGATTTTGCAACTATCTGAAAAACTAACGAAGCTCATGAAAACTTCATACACTTGGTGTAACATTCATGTTTTGGCTGAGGTTTGTAGCCTATTCCCCCTGCTTTCCCTCTGTGACTGGGTCTTCAGTGGTCCTGAACCTACCAGCTACACCCCAAAACCTTCATGTGGCTGAGAGTCCTAAGACACGTGCCACAACCTCTGCAGGTCCAGCTCATGCACAGCTCCAGAACTGGCTCCCAGCTAAAAGGGAACATCCTTGGGTAGAGTTAACCAGACTTTGACACTACCTGGTAGCTCCAGTTGGGAATTCACATTACAAGTCACAATCTGGACCAGAAATCCCTGCTGCCGAAAATGGGACAAAAATCCAGCTCTGAAATACAGTTTAACTACCTATGAGACAGATGTAGATCATGAACTGTGAGTTGCTGATGCAAATAAACTACCTTTAACAAACTAAACAACTGCACCTAAACTACCTGCACTGATAAATATAACAGTCATCCAATATATAGTCATCTATAACCTGTTACACAATATCTGTCAATCTCAGAAGTAATTATTACTGGGGGGGGTTCTTTATTTTTTTTTCTTCTCCTAGTCCACAGGGACTTGTAGCTAAAAGTATTCCAATGCTATGAACATAGTCACAGACAGTAATCCTAGCTACTAGTTAGATCCCTGGTGGGTTATAAATCAACCATGGAAATATCCTTACAAATATAAGAAAACATCCCTGGCATCATAAATACTAGCAAGAGTAAGATCTTTGTCTTATTTTTATTTCATTTAGCTAACACATACCAACAATTAGTATCCATAAAGCGTCCTCCTGACACACTTTGTTTTTGCATCACAGCAAAGCATTAAGAGATCAAACCTTAAAAGCTTAACAATAAAAAAGGCCAAGTGCAATCTATATGCACTGAAACTAATGACTTTTATGAGAATCTACTTATCTATCACATCAGTCTGGCAATCTAATGCATGAACTCCCGGAGTCTTACTGTCTACAGGTTGGGCCATATGGCACTGCAGAGTTAGATTTAAATTTGGTTTCAATACCACAATGATCATCTCTTTAAAGCACAAATAAATCTACTAATAGACTCATGAGGAATGTATTAATTTTTAGAAAGTTAACACTAAAAAGTTCACACTTTTCTGAAGCATGACTTACAGTGACAACATACCCTGCCAGGATTGTGAAATTTTTCACTATTGCCAGGTACGTTGCTGTCACAGGAGATTTACAAATGAATCTCTTAAGAAGGAGAAAAGCCTTACAAGGATGTTCTGTGCATCAATGTGTGTGTGTGGTGGGGGGAGTTAGGGGAAACAAACAAAAAAAGGTAAAATGATATGTTAAGGAAAATGCCACACATTTTGTATTCCCTAGTTAAAGGTACTGAAATCTTTGTGTGGGCTGGAAAAAATAAGATATATCTTCAATGGACTTCAGAACAAAGACAGTGCCATCGTCAACTGCAGATCTATTTGCTCTCCTACCATAAAAAATAAAGTTGATGTTCCTCATCCGTCAGCACAGACAACTGCTTACAGTGCTAAACTAGTGGTTCCCAGTCAAGGGACACTTCACATGGCTTTGCAAGGGAGAAGAGCGGACTGGGACACTGTTTCCTCTCTTCCTGTGGCAACCCAAGCTGCAAACGTCCTCTAGGAGGCAGGAGCCACCACAGTGCAGTTGTTGCCTCCTGTCCAGATGGGCAGAGACATCCCAGCAATGACCGTCGCAGCCAGGCTAAGCTAGCAGGAGAGGGACATGAGCTACAGCCAACATTAGCTGATAGTGCAAAGAGCAAGTCAGAAGCAGAGCTGTCTTTTTCATTCCTTTACTCACTTGATTCTGGGACTCTTGTTTGCTGAGAGCAACCAGAAAAAAAAAAAAAACCCACCCAAAGAGTCTCCTAACACATTAAAGGCTCCACAGAGTAAGAAACCCCATTGCTCAAAGCCGCTGGAAGACACACCACCATTCTTTGAAGTAATGATGTTTTCATCATGTTAAGTAACAGAAGAAGTCCAGCCTCTTTAAACCTTTTTTTGAGTAAAGGTCACTCCAAAATAGACTCCTTAAAACAAAAAAGACAACAATTTGCACATAGATAATTGGAACGATGACCTAATCACCCGTACTATTTAAAACACATAGCTCTGTCTAAAACCATCGGTGACCTGAAGTGAAGGGACAGTAGCTCCAAAGCAGGGCACTTCACCCAAAGGAAGGGTCAGTTCTCCTTGGCAAGCAGGAAAATACCCAAACAGATTTCATGGCTGCTGGCAAGGAAAAGTCTCACAGCTGAAATGTTTGCTCTTGCAGACATCATGGCTGAAATTTCACATGACTTTCAGCATGACTTGAGTGCCATAAGGGGATCTGGTGGTATGTAGGACACAGGAGCCTGGGAGAGCAGCCCAGGGAGCTCAGCTCCAGATGCACCAGTGTGCCTCATCAAAAGTTTCCTAGGCATATGGACTCAGGCACGTGCAGTTTCCACAGCCTGATGAAGGCAGAGGCTCTCTCCCAAACTCCCAGAAGGGACACCAGTATCTGACCAGCCATGTTCCTGCACATCTATCTCTCAACACTGTCCTGAACAACAGGACTGACAACATAACATACTTTTCAGATTCGGTTTTGCTTCAGTAAAGACAATTACTGTAAAATTAGCAAACTGAAAAATCCCTAATATTAGTTGGCGTTATTTATAGAGGACGAGCATTGCTTTCACTCTACTCTTTCAAGAGAATAAACCTTTCTAATAATTGTATAGGACCAAAGAGGCAGGACTCCCAAATGCTATCAGATGCAGCCCTCTGATTTAAATGAAATGCACATCAAATAGTTTTATATTTTTTAAATTTCAGTATCTTCTGGAGATGTCATTTTCCCTTTTAATTTTGGCAATCTTACAAATTTTAGGGAAGTTTCCCAGTACCTCATATGCTGTCACAGCATCTTCAAGCCATCTTTACAGCTCTTCCATCATATTTTGTGTAAAGAAAAACTTTTAGCTCATCATTGCAACAGCTGCTAATGAGGATCTCTAGGCTTTCTTCTAATTGATAAAGAGAGAATGACAAATATTTTAAGTAGCCATTAAACTCTGCTAAATCAATGGTGATTTACACAGAATTTCTATAGGAGCGTACAGCACATCCACTTTAATATCAAGTGAGTTAATTGTGATCAATGATACTACAGCGGAAGGCAAATGAATTCTTAATGATAAACTTTGCATGTTACAAAAATAGAAGCTAACAAGAAACCTCTTTGCTGCGTTTTTCAGATTACATCATTAGTAACTACTACTATATTGAAAAAATTAAAATGAAAACATGACTATTTTAAAGACTTACAGATAAATTTACAACGTAATAGGATTAGGAAAAAGGGATAAGGTTTTTTAGCATTCATTTTTTCCTCCACATTATTGTAAATTTATCTTAACAGGTGTTACATTAATTAAAAAGTTATCATCACGGAATTCAGGGTTATTTTTTTAGCCACTGAATACAAGGCTGGAGAGTTTATGGGTGTCCTTGTCTCACTTTTACAACCTCTTTTGTTTGACTTGTAGGTTTTAATGTGCATCATAACATCTCTCATCCAGCAGTAAGAAATTCTCTGGGGAACACTTGCAGAAAATAGGACATTGAGTCCATAATTAAAGTAATCTCTTCCCAGGCAGATGCTTCAGTTGGCTCTGTTATCACATATTACAAAAGGCATCTTGAGGCCTATAAAATGTGTGGCAAATGGCTTTGGAGATGAGAAACAGCAATTTTTCATCTAATTTTGATCCATAGACATGTAAGTACTGTATTGCCACTTTTTGGTATGGAGCCAAATAACTATTGTGGTTGTTGAAATAATCTTGGCAGTAACCAAAATTAAAGAGTACTCCAGCTTTTATCCTCAGTCAGGAAAGCCTTTTTCTAACCATCTTTGCACTTAGCAAATAAGCATGCCATCTCAAATATGCGAGTTAATGCCTACATCTGGATTTAGAAGAAAGGCTTTATGCAGCTTAACTCACCATACATATTCTCTCTCTATTTGCTTGTTAAAACCGTCGTTCAAATTATGGCCCTAACATCATCTCTGCTTTGCAAAACAGTCTGTGATATTGATTGGAAGTGTTTCTACTGTTTGTCTTCTGTATTTTAGGACGTTTAGAACATTGCTCTTGGAATGCGTTAGTAGGTTCTGCAAAGTAATTTGTTCATATTGGTTATTGCATAAACACTGATGCCGACAGGAGCTGGGTGAGTTTATGGAGCATGTTTTTGGTTCCTGACTACAACTGATGTGTTGTATGTGGGCAAAATTTCACCTCAAGCTAGTGAAGTACCGAAAAAAAAAAAAGACAAAGAGATTGACTTCCTTCCATTACTTATGGGCAATCTTGGGTGGGAAATCATAGAGATTTCTTGAGAGCTGCTTACTGTTTAAGACTTAAAAAATGCATTTTTCACAGGAAAAGTCTCAAGTAAATATACATTACTACTTGGGCTAAACAGCTTATGTTGAGCTAAGAGGGATATTTAGAAGGCTGTAAGAGAAAACATTATATTTGTTGCATTTCTAATAAGAACTAAAAGATCAAAGCCACTGGAGGAGGAGGAAAGCAATGCCATGTCAGGAAAACCTTATTTTAAAATGTCACAATGTTATTGTATCCGTAAAATATATGTTATGAGAACAGCCATTAATCAGCAACAGGAGCCAGAAAACGGCACGTGAAATACTTCAATAATTTGTTTTTAAAATAAAATTTATTATTACCTGAATTAGCGTACTCTTCTACGTCACAACATAATGGAAGAGATCTCTCACTGAGAGCTGCTATGATGATGGCACTGTCATTATGATGTCATTATGGCATCATACTGTTACAACATCATTGTAAGAGCAGGTGCCATCCTGATACCTGTCTGAGACTTCTGCTCCCACAACTGAGCTGCTGCCCACCAGGAACTGCTGAGCAGCTGATGTGGGAAAGTTTGCTGGACGAAAATTACCTGCTGCAGTGCTGTTCCTGTCCTGAATGGCTCACAGAGCCACCAATATGTCACAGCCACAGCCTAATTAGTCACACTTCGTAAGATGCCAGCAATGTAACGCTTTAATACAGCCCCCCTGGCCTTAACAGGGCTATTAAGGCCGATATGATGACTTGGGAAATGGATGCATCATTTATTGATTCTGAAAGTTAATGCCATGCATCTCTCTTTCAGATTACCCTTTTACTTCCATGCTGGACAGAAGTTTCCAATGCAACGTTGTACAGGCTAGCAACAGACACCCGTTAAAATCTGACAGCTCTCGCTACACAGAGATGGACCACATGTGGGCTACTTCCTGAAAGGACCACGCTGCCATGGTAGAAGAGGGAGGGGTTCCCACTTTTCCAGAGGACAAATAGTGCAAGACAGTGGAGAAAAAGGGAAAGAGCTATTAAAAGATTCTAATTTAAATTCTCTAATGTCAAGAATGGAAGAAAAACAAAGCAAAGAAATTAACTACTTCATTTACTACTACTTCAACTACTTTACTTCATACTTCTATATTTTCTCTTTTACCTGCCAAATAATGATTGTGTTTTAAAAACCTCTGCAAGATGTAGAGCATTTTTGACCTCAGGGGTCTTTGGCTGTAGAGGACAGAGTTCTTGAATGTATACAGACCACAATATGGTCATACACAGACACTACATATAAGCAACATTTATATTCTGAATGACATCAAAAGAGTTAACAGTCATTTGTGAATATTATAAAATAATTAGATAAAGAGAGATAATATCAAATATTTTCCTAGTGCAATTCTATTCTGATCACATTTGTATGAGGTTATAGAAGGATTATTATATCTTATTATTTGTTCCGCAATGTTTTATATATCATACTAATATTTTATAATTATTAACAGATTGAATTATATTACATTCTATATTCACAGACAAGAATTATCTAAGTGTTAATAATAAATTTGATTTTCTCAAACTGAGAAGGGAGGGATACACCCTATTGTTAAGTACAGTTTAACCAATAGTTAGGAGAGATGTTTTGGAGTTCATTCTGTCAGCTAGTTTGAGGTCGTGGTCATTCTGAATGCTCAAATCCAGAATTTCCCAGCATGTGACAAGCAAAAGCTGACCTAATGTTTTTTTATCTTGTATAAGGTTTTTGCTAGAACTAGATGTGAGGAGAGTATTGTAGTATAGAAAAAGGGAGAAACTTTTTTTTGTCTTACTGGATTTTCACATTCATCATAGCCAAGTTTTCACATTTATACACATAGATGAAGTCTTGCTGAATATTACTGCACATCTCTGTAATACTTTGTAGATTGCTCTACTAAAGTTCATGTGAGAAAACTAAGTTAGCTTGTGTGATCTGAGAATGTGGACAGAGCATCGTTATATGTCCTCAGCTGTGTACACAAAGCAAAATTTCAAACAAATAATCTAAAGGCATAAATTTTAAAAAACACAAGAAGTGTTGTCTGTGCCTTTGATGACAGCATGGACACGCATGATTGCTCTGCTGGATCGAGGCCAACGCTCAGCATCCTGCAGTATTGAGCTCTTCATGAAGTTATTTACTAATAGTCCCTTGCAAGAAGACAAGTGCTTCCCAAAGAAGTCTACAGACAATACACTTATCTCAAACTCATTCATGCACTGGACACTTGTTGTATTATCCACTTGAAAGACGGCATTGAAATGATCAGACTCTCTCAGTCAACGAGGGTGACATTCCAGAGCTACAAAGGGCTTCCATGCGGACACAGTGTCCGGTTGTATAGGCTTATCTGCAGGACTGAAATTTAACTTCCTAAAACATCTCTTACGATTATCCTCTGCCTTTGCCTGTACTTGTGTTCTTTTGCACTGTATGTTTACCCCTACAGAATGGTTCCATGTATTTTATTGCTTACTCTTCATATAACCAACATTTCCAAAAGGATTCACAAAACCTCTTTTGTGCCTATTTCATTAAGCATACTTCTTCTAGCTTGTCATTTTGAAAGGTTTGTTATCGATCAATTAGCAGCCAAAAGACTCTTCATTCAATTCCTGTTACACAGGAAAACTTCCTAGTGAAAGCAAACTGTTGGAGTGTAATATATTTTATAGTCTAGTCATGTTTTCAAAATTAAGCCATCTTGGGAAAAGGGGAAGACAAAGCAACTCTTTGAATGAAACAACGATTTATGTTGTCGGTGAACTAAAATATGCTCTGAAAAGTAACCCTGAGATTTAATTTCAGAGAGAGAAAAACAAAGTTCAAGAGAGAATTTTAAACACAACTACTGATAACTGTACTGTAGATTGTGAATTGATGGTCTCATGCACAAAAAAGGAAGAAAGTAAAACCTAATATCTGCTTCTAGAATTGCCAAATAACATTTGTAAGAAGGGAAGTAATTGTCACCATGATTGTTTTTTTAGACAATACTAGTAGAAAATGACTGAATTTCATTTTACTTCATGAAGGTGACGACAGAGCCCTATATGGAAGCACGCCAAAATCTTAACAGAGTAGCCAAAGTCTGTATTGAGCTGCCTTCTGCTAACATACATTACAAGTGTGTGATATATTAAATTTGTATCATACAAAGAAAAGAAACTGTCCTAATATTGTATCATCTTGCAGTATCTATTCTGCCATTACACAATGTTGATGAAAGTAGCATTTTATGCTCCTTGCTCATCTTTTGAATTAAGTCCAACTAACTTATCAATAGAATTTTCATGTGCTTTTATTTTTAATAAATGTTCACATAGCCATTCTTCCTGGCTTTGTTGGTTCTCCTTTTCTTGTGCCTACACAGCATGAGGAGCCTAAAATAGTAAATGGCCAGTTGTCTGCAAACTTGGAGAAAATGTTAAAAACTGAACATTCCTCTCATTAAAGTGTGCTTTTAGTAGGAGTATCAGACATCTAAGAGAATATTAGACAACAGGCTTTATCTTCAAGGAAAAAGGAAACAAATGGCAAGATTTTATGAATTTCACAAAGTTATCTTTTTTATTCACACCCTTCAGCAGATTTCGACTGTTGTCCACTCACTCGAAATTCTTGACACAGACAAAGGTACTGACTGCTGAGGGCTGTGGGGATGAAAAATTAATTTTTATTATTTGGCACAAAGTGCTTATATTTAGGCATCTGAGTCTGTCTGGGTGGGCTTCAGATTCAGAAAAGCTTAAAATAGATGCCTGCAGAAAGGTCTACATGGGAACTAGGTACCTAACGATCCACTTTGATCAATGGAGACCTAAGGCTTGAATCAGCTGCCCAAATATATCTAAAATAATTTGGAATGTCCTAAGGAAACTGGTAGAGCTACAGAGACTTTCTAGACCTGCAGGTACCTCTCTCTAAGATGTAGAGCTGAACATCAGGCCCTAGATGTCTATGGAAACAGGCTGCACCCCCATTAACTTTCGAGGGAGTTAACAGACACATATCTCACACATAAACGCCTACCTGGAGATACCTGTATATCCTATCTCCAGTTGAAACCAACTTAAAATCCCTTTGAGGAGCAGAAAATCAGCTTCCATCTTTCCTCAAGGTTTTCTTCCTCTGCTCTGAACACTTATGAAAATTCCCCCATCACAGTACACTTTGTGCTGCCATCTTCTGCTAACAAAGTTTCTGAAAACACCCAGAATTCCTCATCGGTCACCTTTGTCTCCTTTACCACCACACAAAATAGACAAAACTAAGACAAAGCTAATAGACAAGCTAAATCTAATTCTGCAAAGTCAGTTTGGTTCTACACTGCTTGGGGTCATACTTAGAAGAGCCACAATGATTCCATGCACGGTGTTTGCATTTCACTGGAAAATTAACAAACACAGAAGATGAAGGAGGTAGTCTGGGCACTACGTCAAAATGGAACATGAGAGCAGAGCCAAGATCTGAATCAAGTATTGGCTCATGATTTTCAGAATGTTACACATAATGCTGACTGACGGTACAACAATGCCTCTACCCAGGGAAGTGGAAAAACTAAGCAAAGGAGTAATTTTTCTTCATAGTTCCACTAAACTGGCACATCAACAAGGAACAATTACTGATGATTTATTTTTTTACACAAGTCATAAGTTATTAGCAATATGGAAAAGTAAAACTACTGTAACACTGGGCATCAGAACTACCCTGACTGTAAACAAGGACAAAGAATCTTATTTGGTGCCTGCACAACTCGTCTCAAACTGAGCCCACACCAATATCAAAGAGAGTGGTAAGAAATATCCTGCTTCATCCTTACCTGGCAGTAAAGAGCAGGAAGAAAAGGGCAGCACTTAACTGAAGCAGGGAGTTGGTGCTTCATAGAACCCCAAAGCCAAGGCTTTGGTTTTCATGTGCATTATGACACACTCTTCAACCCACTGCACAGATTACAAATCACAGCACCAACAAGGATGCTACAAACAATGATATATTTCACTGTACAATTCTGTTTCACCATAAAAACATGAGCAGAAAAACCGTATACGGCCATATAATTAAGTTGAGTGATTATATAAAAATACAAGCAACCGAAGGGAACTTAGTTCTGATATTTGCTATTTTCTGCTTACTTTCCAGTTTTAATATTTGTGTGTATTATCATTGTGTATAGAGTAAACATAATTGTGTACTTAATCTTGAAGATAATCCTCTGTATTTCTTTCAAACAAATGAAAAAACCCACAGTAAACAGTCTCTTAAATGACAGTTTAGCTAAGTGGTTTACCAGGGGAATGTAGTTCCTTCAGACAATACAGTCCTTTTCCACCCTGGCTAGAGGAATAATATAGTAAACCATGTAATCCTCTTGGATGTTTATTCAATATTTCCGTAATTATTATCATAGGTTTTCTATAAATGCTTTAAATAGGTAACCAAGCCTCTCAATTACAGTCTTTATGTTCTCTAGTGTTTGTACAGCATGATATTTCAAGTTCATACATTAACACAGTTGCCAGTTCCTAGAAACAGGCTTAAACACATGGGCATGAAAAGACCAGTTGTGGAACAGGGTACTTCAGATTTCCCAGAAAGGAGTAGTATCAGTAGGTGATTATGGGAAAAGGCATACTCTCAGAGAAAAACACACCTCCTTTCTTGAAAGTTTCTTCCAAGTTTCTTTCAGTAGTTCAGCTGTCTGCCTCAGCATCCAGTCCCAAACCTTTTCCAGGAGCTGTGCTGAGAACCAGTTGCTCCCCCTTCAGGAGAAGTGATGTGCCAGTGCCCAACCTCAGCAGTTACAGCTCTCTTAGGTCTGTTTTCATAGTGGGACACCACCGCAGCTATTCCTGTTCCCTTTTAGCCATTTGCACCATAAGCTGTGCTAATTAGGTGTCAAATAATATCTACTATTGGGCCTTTTAGTACTTTCAAAGACTTATCAATGTACAGAATTTTAAGATCAATGTGATGGGTCACATCTCTTACATGGGTTATTAGACACTGCCTACAAACTCAGGCAGACAGCATTACAGAAGTCCAGTCCGCTATTAATAGAGGTTATAGTGAATATATGTGTACACACAATCATAAGTGACCTGTCCAATGACAAGCAAAAATAGCTATATAAGAAAAATACTGATTTTCCACAGTAATTTCTATGGCAGCCTATTCTATATAATAAAGTAGCTGGAACTTCTACAATAAACCACGCTGATGGTCAAAACACAATATGCTTTTGCAGTTTAGGCCAGCTTTATCACTTTTATAAACTAGTAGGTAAAGCCATCTATAAAACAAGAGGCTTAACAACCTACAATGTAACCCAGTGTGCCACCCTGCTTAACAGCCATTATTATCCCCCCCTGACAAGCTGAGCTTTAACTAGGTTAGCATGAGCTTAGAGCAGAAATTACGAACAGTAAACCATGCTGAAGGATTATAAAGATAACGTTTTACAAATTTGCACACAATCAGAGAAATTACTTGTTAGTCTAAAGGTGTACCTACTAGTTTTTGGTGGTAAAGAACATTTACAGATGCTGCCAAGTTGCTTAGGAGGTCCTGGTGCTTAACACCTGCTTAAAATAGTCCCAAGTCACTGCTAAGAAATTGCAATAAATGATGCATTTTAGCTTTTCTTTTCCCCGCTCATCTGGAGGCATCTATGGTGAAAAAATACTAAATGCCCACTGGCCTATGGGAGGTTTGCCTGTTGACCTTTGTCCATTTTCTCCCAAGAATTGTCCAGGGAGAAGTATCAACACTGCAAAAATCGCACAGCAAAGCTAGTGCTAATTAATTATCTTATTATCCATCCCCAGAGAGGTCAAAGACTAATGAGCTGATCTGAATCACAGACGTATCGGCAACAAAAAGCATAGGAAGCTCTTACCTATATTGCACTGTTGTCCAAGCCTATAAATCCAGGTACTTTTTGTAAGTATTTTTAATTTATATACAACAGCTGAGGCAAGAAAGTGTGGGCAGTTGATTTCACTTAAACGTGAATCAGCAGTTATAGTAGTATCTGTATTTCTACAGAGCTATTTGCCAGCTCTACTTCAACAATGACAAACATGAACAAAAAACACCAATACAAAACCATGGACAAAAAAGTCAGCCACAGGAAAATTAATAACTGTTTATAAACTGACCTCAAAACTCACAATGGAGGGTCACATCTCATACAAATAAATACATTCACAGTCACTGTGCAAGCTAGGACCAACATTTCTTGACTACCAAGAAAAATAGCTGAGAAAGAAATGGAGTAAGAAAGAATATGCATAGAAGATGCAAATCTCGTATCTCATTTTTCTTAGGCAGCTCAAGGAACAAAACCTTGCTCCTACAACTTGATCAACAAAGGAAACTATTTTTAGAGAGGAATTAAAGGAAGGTTAAAATTCACAGATTTTGCACAGAAAAAGATTAGTTGACAGATTTCCTCAAGGTATATACAACTATTTAATCGTGCTAACTTTTCTGACACAGAATTTAAGTAAAACAGTGACAGTACTCCCTCAAATATTTAATCAAATTTGACTTATCAAATAGTTAATGGTAATCTTAAATATTGCAAACAGCTTCTTTGGTACATTGTAGAAGTTAATGAGAAACAAATACATTCTCAGAAGTTAGTTACCACTCATAAAAACTCTTTTTTTTCCCCTCATTTTACTGTTAGACATTTAGAAGAAAAAGCTAGAAATAAAAATGTCTTGACGTTGTCACTGCAGCTAATAAATAACCTAATGTAACACTATAAGCAAAAAATGTGCATTATGTAGGAAAAGGGAAATAGCAAACGCACAGATCAATCCATCAACAAATGCCGTGTTCACCATCAGCAATGTATGTTCTCAAAGGAATAAGTCACTCACTTTTTACAACATGTTAAACAATAAACCAACTTGATTATCTGGGGCACTTACCTGCAGCTTGCCAGTATAGAAAGAAATGGAAAGATACCAGAGCACAATTTGTTTCAACAAACAGGAGAGACACAGGAACACAGAAACGGTCTCACACACTGAAATGCTGCCACTGGTCACTTATCTAATTAGGGAACAGCCTGACATTTTTTTTCTATGAAAAAACTTGAAGTATTTTCTACTTTCAGCTCTACTCTAGGTGTATACTCTGTCTCAAATGTGATCTACCAAAATTTTGGGACAAATAATTAGAAATCGCTTTAAGGTAAAATATAATAATATGTATTTTAATAATTCATGTTAAGCCATGTATTTTTTTAGTACTTTATATGGTATTAAATCATCAAATAATGACATAGGTCTTTAAACAAATTACCAAAAAACCTTGTAAAAATAACCGCTTGTTTTTTCCCAGGTTGTAAACTAGTTGAATTAAGCAGAAGTTAAAAGTGTTTATTATTAGGAACATTAAATACTTGAGTATGACTACTCTTGAATACTTGTATTTTATGTTGAAGCTTACAATCTGAATAATATGTCTGTGTGATGTTCTAACTCTTATTAAATGCAACAGTTAAAAAAATTACATCAATGCAAATACGCTGTATACTTAAAGGATAAATGATATGAATAATAACTAAGAGGAATCAATTTGTATTAAAATGCTAGACTTGACACACTTGTACATTATTTCTCTGATGACATGCTACATTACAAAACACTATCTCCTCCCTACATGTCTCAAAATATAAAGACCTAATACGTACAGAAGCTCTTCAGCCAGGAAGAACTCGATATTCCTACTTATAAAGCCTACACTTTGCAGGACTGGGTCCTTGATCCAGGCATAAGATCCTAGTGTAAGCAGGTTAGATCATTTCATTATCTCCAAAGTGATTATCTTATAGGCATTGCGTGAATACGTACATGAAGTTGACGCAGCCCGTCCCTGCAGGTGGAGCAATCCAAACAAAACTGAGGTTTGTAGTTGGGAGATGGCTCACGTGTGATGCAACCACGCTGCACATAAACTGGTTTCCAAACTGGTGGTCGGACATAATTCCTACGAGAAAGACACAGGGGAGATAAACAGTAACACATGGTAATGGCTCATCGCAAGGTGCTAAGAGACCGAGAAATACATCTGCCATGTGTGTCATCATGGAAACACAGAGGGAAAAAAACCCGAGAGCATGCCACTGAGTAATTAGAATTAATGCCAGTGAAAACATTGGAGCTGGCCTTTGCTTGAGCCAAGGTTGACTTTGTATTTAGTACAAGGTTCCATGTATTTCCTACTGTTTTTCTTCATGACACCCATACCAGAGGAATTATTTGCATTTTTAAAGAAGGGGTTAGATCGCAGCTGCTGTAAATCAGTATTACATTAACTGATTTACACCCATTACAGGTTGAAAAGAAAATAAAACCTGAAGGAAAAAAATGCTTTTAATAAGCAAAATGAAGCTTTTAGAGAAAGGTGTTATCTTTTAGTAGACAGGTACATCTATTCAGAAAAAAGGAGATGAGCTTTGAATTCATGAACTCTTCTTCTGAAGAGATCTGAAATAAAAGCAGCAACCTTCAGCAGTTTAACCAGTATACATGCCTTTGATTCTTTTTTTGAATCAGCCTCTAACACATGGATGAATGTAAACGTCATCTATTTATCCCTCCCTCTGGAATTCACTGCAGATCATCATTAGACAAAAGAACTGTATTTTTTAATGAAAACCCAAGATTAACTAGCAATCTTTTCCCCCTCAGAACCCTTCTGTAGTTTCCTACAAATTAGTGCAAACTTGGTTGTTTGTTTAACACCCTTTGGGTTAAAGTAAGGTAATCTTACTTGAGTGGATTATTACACCTTTAATGCTAGTACATTAAACAGTAACTGTTGAAACTATTCTTTTGAATGCACTTATCAGAAGGAAATGCCTTGTTCCAAATTACTTCAAATATTGAACCTTCAGTTCAGAAAATAGTGACACAGGTTGAAGCATTGCTAACAGGATCCAAAGGAAAAGTGAATGGTAGCAGGTACTTCCATGCTCAACAAGGTTGCTGTTAGCTGCTGGGTGATTGTATCTCAGAAAATTTATAGTGGCTTGTATTTCTTATATTTACTTGTTGCAGTTCAAACAACAACAGAGAAATACCTACCATCTCTCCCTCTCAGAATCCTCTACAACCGTTTTTTGATGGCAGTTCTTCTGTAATGTGAACCCAGCAATTCACAGAATCACAGAATCTCCGTGGTTGGAAGGGACCTCTGAGATCGTTGAGTCCAACCACATAAAAAAACCAAACCAAACCAAAACCAAAACAAACACACACACACAAAAAAAATCCACCAAAAAAAACCAAACAAAAAAAAAATCACGTAAAAAAAGCACCCACCAGCCAAACCCCATACCAACACCACCACACACAACACCCC
>JAOXJM010000001.1:14181237-14206020 GCA_026413425.1 Tringa solitaria
GGACTAGGTGATCTCTATGGTCCCTTCCAACTCTAAAAATTCAGTGAAATTCAGTAGTAGTCCTGACTTACATGTGGTAATTATGCAATGTTCCTTATTAGAAAATGATGTGTCCTCCTTACACACACACCTTAGGAAGCAGTTTCCTAAACAAGAACTTTATACAAGCAACTCCTCTGCACGTCAAAGCCCTCAGCAAATCCTTCATTGAGGTTAAGTCTCAGTAGACTTTCTGGCACTGAATCAGGTAGTAGGTAGTCTATCATTTCCTATCTATTATATGAATAGAGGATGACAGTAAAGGAGAGGGTTAATGTTAAATACAGGTGTAAAATGAATGTTTACATTTTTATTTTGCTGCCTCTATACTGATTATCTGCTACAGGCTTCCATTTTCAAAAAGTTATGCATAAGAGTGACGGCAAAATGCCAAGCATAAAATATTGATGAAATACCAAGAAAATAAAGCTGTAAGCACCAAATCACTCTGGGATCTTTGGGAAAGTAATCATTCCTGATTAGCAGATAATGAATTTAAGTCAGAAACAGACACCTTCAAATTAGATTCTGCATTATGTAAAAATGAAGTACCTAGTCCTAGGAGCTGCCTTTTCCCGTAGGAAACAGAGCTGGGGACCTACGTCCTCCACCCAGGCTCCAGCATCTCGAAGGGTGATACATAAACCTACAAGCTAAACATGGTTCTGCCTCGTGTTACAAAGCAGAGAGTGATGCAAATGGGATTATGCCAGAATCTACCTCCCATGCTGAACCTCATGATGAAGTGACCAAACCAGAGCCTGCAACTTAGTTCTCCCATGCAGCATCAGAGACCTGCTCTGAGGGGGGATATAGGACAATTGCTTTGTCTTTTCCAAAATGGAGGGCTGGTGGTAGCCACATTTCTTATAAGAATCTATCATTTAAAGCAATGCCTTTGGAAGAGAGCTTATACTTACAGTCTCTTCTTCCCAGAAGTACATCCTCCCTATGATATTGAAAATTAATCGTATATAGAGGTCACCCCACTCTCCTGCTGCCTCTCCACATCACTTGGGGAGCAACAGAGGTTGTGTCGCAGTTGGGCAGGTAGCTCGCAAAACCTGAATTCACACAAATCCAAGTGCAGACTCTAAGGAAATTTTTAGGCTAAATTCTATTCACTGAATGAATACAGACACCAAGCGCATCTTACAGCTGCTGGAGCTGCAGCTTTCAGACCATATTTTCAGACCTAGGTACCTCCCTTTTTCCTGGGTCTGCTTGGGTGTTTAGCTGTAAACACATGTACAAATCAAATAAGTGTTTTCCTTAAATACTATAGCAAGTGAAGTAATAGTTTATTCTTAGTTGCTAGAAAAACATTTGAGCAACACCCCTAAACTGTTACGAACCCTTTTCAGGACTCTGAAATATTAAGTCTTAAAATTCTGCAGGGAACTAGTGGTAGGAATAAAAAGACATTTCTTATGTTTAAGAAAAAAAACGTTAGTAATCTGCATCAAAGAGAACTACTGGAAATAAAGAAATACCTGGATCTGGCAACTATTGTTTCTAAAATATGAATACAAACATATAATCGTGAGCCCGAGTAGTCTGTACTCAAGTAAGTATCCAGTAAAAGGCAAGTGGATTACCCGTGCAAGTCCCTTTCAAAGTGAGTAAAGATGCAGAATCTGGCCCTAAATGAACTGCACCCACCTAGGTAAATTATGCTGTTGCTGATTGATTTTTGGGGAATTATTTCATTCTGCTTCACAGGAAAAACACATCTCGTTTGATAGAATGTAACAGACTGCTAAAGCACTTGGTGGCCCTTGTGATCAATTAAGGGTCAGGATGGTTTGATAAATTATTAAACAGTATGCAGAAAAAAAAGACCGGCAACTGTGAGATATATTCTTTCACCCAGCAATATATTACCTTTATCTTTCTTGAAGTCATATGTTTTTTTTACTATTAGTATTCACTGCTTCATTATTAAATAATAGATCCTTTCAACATATGCAATGCTAGGGAAAATACCATCCACAGGCTAATAGGAATAGTAGAAAAAGATTAGATTAAGTGTGTAACAACGTAATGAAGTCTGTCATTAAAATCCATAACTTCTTTTCTGGTCAGGAGTCAACTGAATACAGCAATCTGATTCCTTGGGGGTACCGCTGTGCTGAAGTGACTCAGGTTTTATAACCTCTTTCTACATATTATAAAATTTAAATGTGTTTTCTTTATAGTTCTGAAAGCAACAATTTATTGCAAGTTCACATGTGAATTATATCACCAAGTTGGGATCCAGGTATGAAGCAGATCAGGTTAGGGCATTTAGGTGCTAACAAGAGCAGTGCTATATGTTCAGATTTTTTAAATGCTTGCTGAAGTAAGCACTTCACTAGAAACACAGGTTTGCAGGGTTTGAACCCCTAATGTACAGATTTACGAAAATTTGCTCTGAAAAAGAGAGGATATTTTTTCGCTTAATCTCTCTTTTAATGTTCTACTGTTAAGGGATTGTTAATCAAAACTTTTGAGCAGCCTTTTGTTAGAACCCACTTAGGGGTATAGTTTCATCTCAGGAATTTATGAGTGCTGGTCTCATTAAACCTAACGGGAGTTACACATATGGAAATTGTGGTGCACGGGGAGGAGAATATCCCCTTTCATTTGCATAATTCCCCAAGACACTGAATGAGCCCCTTGTGTAATGTGCAATATGACTGCATGAGTCGGGGGGGGGAGGGGGGGAATAGGTGAGACCATGGTCTGCAGAGCATTGGTGGGTTTAAGGTGGCCATTGTCAGGAAGGATGAGAGGACAATTTACAGCTGAAATCTAAGTGCTCCATAGAGAACAACACAGTACTAGCTGCTCCAAGGCAAGTAGATTTAGTAACAGTAAACAGGGACCAGCAGTAACATAAATAGAAAATGCAAATAAGCTACTGTGTTGCTGAAATATAGAAGAAGAGAAAAATCTCTTTTAGAAGGCCTGAGACAAAATCTATTTAAAATGTTTTCCTAACAGCCACAGCATGTTTTATAATAGCAACTTTTATATTTTTCTGTATAGAAACCTGTTAGGCTGATACTATAATTCTGTACTAGCTTTTTGCAGGTCTGTTTCAGCAATGTATTCCAGCTTACTCTCTTGCAAAAAAAACCCAGCTGCCTCTGGTTTGCATTCACTTTTGGTGTTTTTTTTTAAACTTCGTTGTATTTGGCGAGTGTCTCATCCATATGAGCAACTCTTGTACAATTTCCCCAAAATATAACATCGTTCTGAATCTTTCCACTTCGCAAACCTTAATATATGTTCCAAGAGCCAAACATCAAAGACACCGCTTGATAGGTTTTGTACCAGTGATAAATGTGAGAAAGGACCACCCTGTTATCACAGCAGACATCTGCACAGGGCCATTCTCAGGGCCACCAGTAACCACATCCTTCTCCTTACAGCAGTGACAATTGACCGAGGCAGCACTGGAGACCCTGGAATTGCCTTGCATTTGCTCTGCATGGTAGAGGTGAAACTGCAAACCAGCAGTCTTAGCTGACAAACCCACGCTGACCTGCTCACTTAAACAGAGCCATGAAACAACCAAAGCTACCTGCTTACCGGTGCAAGGGACATCAAATGAAACACTGCTGTGCAGCAACCAGAAAACAACTACACAACCAAATAAAAATGTGAATGCCCAACACTCATCTGTAACACACATAGATCCACATTGGATCTATAAAGCATTCTTTCCAAGGCAGTAGCTTCCAAATTATTTTTTTTTAATTAACTAACCTTCACCCCAGACTCTAGCGGTGCTGGGCTGAGTGCTTTGCATACTGACAACACCCCTTCTTTGGCTATACTGGCGCTGGTGACACATCCCAATATCCTGTTTGTTCTTCTGTAGTCTGGTATGACTAATTGCAATAATGGCTTCAAGGCTTTACCTACAAAACCCTAAATCTCTCTTTAATTTATTTTAAATGAACTTAATGGTTTCTGGCAGCAGTCTGCCTTATAACGTGTTTCCTCTATTTTGATCCTTCGCCCACAGACATGTTTTGCATTTGCCCGCATTGCTGTCACTGTCTCAGTCACTGAAGGACACGCTCAGTGCCTGGTATCTTCTTTGCACTTGCACTGTCCCTAATTGCACTTTATATCTCTGTTATTGACATTGTTGGTGAAGTCTGATATTTTAAACTTGATAGTTTCTTCCAAAGCAAATTAAGTCAGTCAAACAAATCAATAAGGATAACTATATAATGAAACCCGACGGACTTCGATGGAAATCTTTTTCCAGATGGAGTATTTATCATTTATGGAAATCTCTTCTTGTTTTGGAGTGATGCTGTTATGCAAGTTATTCTGTCCTGTGCCCCAACTCCTTATCTCAGATGATCTGAAAGTCAACTTGAAAACCTGTATTGTGTACAGAAACCATGATATGTCTCTCTCTGGCGAGGAGCGCAACATCTCCACAGAACTGGAGACATGAGGCACTTTCTATCCAGAGGAGCCATCATGGAGGTGCTCTAGGTCTCCTGATTTGCTCCCTCCCGATGGCTCAGCTTACAGCAGCCTCAGTGATGCCCGTGTTTAGGTGAGCTGCATAAGGTCTCCTACAGCTCCATGTCACCTTCCTGTGACACCAAAGTGACCTGTGGTGTGGCCAGTCCCAGAGCCTGGGAGATTTTCAGGGCAGGGGTGTCTCATAAAACCCTTTCCTATCTTCTCAGGAAAGACTGCGTGCAGGAGCTACACGTCTGTGAGGGAAAAGACAGCTGTGGCAATGACAGAATATGGTTTTATCTTCATACATTTAAACATGGCCAACCACTACGACCCGTGCAATTTGTAAACATTATTTACAGTTTCTGCAACACCGTGTTCAAGAGCGAAGATGTTTGCATTTTCTCAGCAGTTGATGCCAGTGACACAGGAGCAACCGTTTGCCTTTTTGAGAGTTGAGGAAAGAGTACAAATTCCACAGGATTAATAAGTATAAAAATTAGAACTTTAAGTAAAGCTACTTGATGGGCACCATCATCATTATCAGCCTCTGCAAAGGGATGGAGGGAGGTGAGAAACAACTGAACAAGTTGGTGGGAGAGATAAGGTAGAAGTGAGGGGGTGAAAAAACGGGTTTTGTGGATGGAGGAATTTAAATTAAAATTTCCAGTCTTCAGGAGTTATTTTTTTGCAACTATGCGGAGATTCAACACCTCTGGCTAAAATCCATTAGTATCTCTGCCCAGATCACATTAGCTGGTCCTGCACACTCCACAGATGTTCTGATGTATCAAGATAAAAACAGCTGTGTCTGCCTCCTCTGTAACCACAAATCTATTACATTTACAGCGTTTATAGCATGCGAGAACCAAACTGGGGATGCTCTGGCAGGCAGTGGTGACAAGGCTTTGGTCCTGGGCTAAAACATCCCTGTGTGTGTGAGCATGTGCTCAGGCAGGTGCTGTGTACCAGCAGCGAGATGGGGGGAGCCCAGAGGTGACAGGCAGCATGACTGTGACGGAGGGCTGCTAAGATCAGCATTGGCCACCTGCACCTGACTGGTGTCACCAGCATGCAGTGCCACTCAGTGTCACCAAGGGGATGCACAGAGGGAACAGAGGCAGAAGTTTTGATATGCAGGTATTCTGTAAAGCTGGAGTTTGAAAATCAAAGCGTTTCCCATTTACACACTTTCTTTCATCGCCAAAGCAGAAATATCAGCTGTGATTTGCAGATTTCTGTGGTATTTTTGGCAAAAAAAAAAGAAAAAGTCCTTCTTTGTGAACACCCAAACAGCATCTTTATGAATCTTTTACATCCTTTTTCATGATTATTACAGGACAAAACAGAAAACTGGAACCTGGTCATTGCAAAGTCTGGCAGTTGTGAAATGAGCAATAATTTACTTTGCCTCCTGTTCTATCTTAAATACTGCAATGATCCCACTCTTTGCAACTTTGTGTTGTGTTTCCGTAATAATCCTCAATGGAACTATAATGCTGAGAGTCTTTCACTATGCAGTCACTAAAGAGAGGAGCAGCGTGCCCAGCAGTCTGGAGTTCTGCCCACTGGAAGCAGAATGGTACCCATGAAGGAGTAAACTCCTCAGAAAACACATTACAAGCTAACAATCATCTACAGCAGCAAAACTTTCAGGAAACAAAATCTAAATACAAAACTTTACATACCAAAATAAGCAAGAATAATGTCAGCCAACGAGCCCAGAGGGAGAGCAAATTATTTTACTCATTCATTTCCATATTACTACTTTTAACTCTAGTGAGAAAAAAATCACTCATGAGAAAAATCTGGTGCAATGCCCCCCAGCCATATGGTATATATTAAGACATACATACCGAAGACAGAAAATTATAACACCGCACTTTTATTTCTATCTGACAAGACGTACTGTCAGTTAAGAGTCAGAAGAAAGTCATTCTGCATTTCATTCCTTTGCCTGAAACTTAATTCTTCTAGACAAAACATTATCAATCCCAAATATGTGAGAGCACTTCCAGATCAGATATAAGAAAAGCAAATAAAAGCAAGCAACCAAGAACAGTAACCCTCTTGTAAACTACCAGTCAATGTAAACAGTAATGTGGGAGGAAAAGACTGCTGTTATTGAAGTCTTTGTCCTTGAAAGAGCACTTTATGACTAAATCTTAAAGGCTAGTCTTCTGCAGTTATTTTATGTTCAATATAGGATCTTAAAAT
The DNA here is from genome assembly GCA_026413425.1 of Tringa solitaria. Lineage (NCBI taxonomy): Eukaryota > Metazoa > Chordata > Aves > Charadriiformes > Scolopacidae > Tringa > Tringa solitaria. The sequence continues at coordinate 14,187,967 of JAOXJM010000001.1, forward strand.
ATTGTCCTGGCAATGAAGCTGATCTTGGGTTGGTGCAGCAGCAGAGCTGAGCTATATCCCCCAGACCAGTGCACACCGCTCCATGGACCTGGGTGAGCTGCAGCCCCCTCTGTGTTAGTGTATTATGCACTCATGGGGAAAAAAAAATTAAAACAGAAAACAATATTCAGGTCTGAAGCCTAGGTAATGTTCATGTGATAGCAGCTAATACCACAATGTGTGCAAAAATTAAGTGTGCTACAGAAATAGGTGCAGGGGGCCTCCATTACATGATCCCAAACCGGCCCATGACTTTGCTGGAAAATTTTATCCACAGCTATAACAATATAAGGACAAAACAAATCAAATGATCACCTGTAAGAGGTCTGAGCTACATTTCAAGATCTGGGACAGAAGTGGGAAAAATATCTGGGTTCCAGCCAGTGATATGTGGGGGGTGAGTGGGAGCAGAGCATCCTAGGAGCTCCTGCTCCACGTCTTCAAACTACGTGCTTGAACTCAATCTTAAAACTTGATTGACTCAGTTCCATGAATGAACACTTAGCTGAAAGCCTGCCCTTCTGAGCAAAGAACCCCCACTGTGGCTGTCATAGGATAAATGTTGCAAAATTTTACTGCAGTTTCTTAAAAAGGGTTTAAAAAATACAGTAAGTCAAAGTAACGCCCAAGGGACTTATGCTAGAGAGCGGCAGTCCCATTAATGTATAAAGAGAAGGCTAAAAATATGAAGATCAAAAACATGGCTATGCTTTTTGACCTGCTAATCTGCCCTTAAGAAGAAAAATATCTCAAAGACCCACTGCATTACAGCAAAGTTCCCCCTTCATTATTGTTTTGCAATACAATTAAATCAACAGGAAAGTGTGACTGTCACAAAAGGAGAAATATGACCTTCCATCTCTAGGTCTCAACTACTATTTTCTTGTTCCAGGCAAATTAACAGTTCAGAAAATGAACCGTTTTCCTAATTTACATTAATTTCAGCCTTGCCATGTATGCTAATTGAGATGATTTCTTGCTATCACTTCCAGATACTTCATAGTTGTAACTTTGCTGTCTCACTCTACAACAACAGCTGTCACAAATATCAGCCCTTCTCCACACGTCCATGTTCTCTGTTCTGATACTGATGCTTTTCTTGGAAGGCACCTATGAATTTATGAATTGGGTTAGAGCTTCTGGATCTTGTTCCCCGTTGATAGTGAAGCTAGTATATAACTGAGAGAATATTTTTGGCAAATAATATGCTTTCCAAATCTGAGCAGATTAGGGAGTTTCCAACTGATCTACAAATATGGGCCAAATGTCCCAGATAGTTTGATCTGGAAGAATGGGGAAGCCTAAAGTTGACTATCAGAGTATTATTTAGTGCAGTGGCCAAATCCTCACCAAGGAAAGAGATCTTACCGAATAAACAGTTTCTTGGGTAGATTAAAGCCTACTTTCATATCAGTGAATCCAAACAGTAACAAAGCCATTCTGGAGTGAGGCTGAGAAAGCACCACAGTGGCCTTCTGGGGAAGATGCTCCATGTCTACAAGTGACCAAAGACATGGAGGAGTGGGGAACACCCCTGCATCCCACTTCCAAGAAATGCTCATGGTAGAACATTTGTGATCACTAACTGTGGCTGTAATGAATTCGGTATACTCCATGCTTGTAACACTGCCTGGTCTTTATTTTGCAGTTTATTTCAATGAAGCACCATATTTCACTTTGAAATAATTTCTGTAATTAGTTTGCCATCTCTTTTTCATGTAAATATTTTGAAATGCCAGCAGTGCACAACTAGAGCTGCAGATTGTCCTGGCAATATGTCAAAAGCTCAAGGGTTGCCAATACTCTGCATATAGGTGTATATGGGATATATTTTTGAGATACATGCAGGTTATTATTTCTTACACGTCTGTATGCAATGTAGTACAGAGCACAGACAGCTCTTTGGAAATGATGTCTAAGTTTAAAATACATAGCCATATTTTGATAGCCAGAAAGAAATCATAATAATGGAAAGACAAAAAAATGCATTATCATCTTCCAATTTTTAAATGCTTCTTTTTTCCTCATTCCTTCTTAAATGATACAATTTAAAAGATTTTTTTAAATAGTAAATAAAGCATTTTATCACATGCAAATACACAGACCCTCCACATTGTATGAGCTAAGCCCAGATCTGTCCAACCCATATCAGCAGCTTCTACCACTTGAACTAACTATCTTACCATTAAGTTTCGCCATGCTGAAATAACTTCGGTGAGTAATTAGGCTCATGTGGGTATCTCCAAACTAGCTTTCAGCTGTTTAAGTCAGCTACTGATAAGAATATATAGTTATAAAACTTTTACAAAAACTGAGTAAACACTTGAGTGGTTAGCCCTGATAACTCCCACGGGTATGGTCCAGACCACTTGAACCTACACTTTAGATGCTTAATGAGCCAGTCCTCATCCAGTAAATGATTATGCTTCTTTTATAAACAACATGGAAGGATAGGCGCCTGTGATGGGCTCCACAGAAGTCTACCTATAACTTATGCCCCGTTCAGTTGCACAAAAATTTCAAGCATTGCTTAATAATAAGGATTATGGAGCACAAAAAAAATAATAGACAAACACAACAAAAGAGATTGTGATTGCACTTAGCTAGCCCTACAATACAGCTGTTTCCAAGAAAACAAAGGAAAGAAATCTTTTTCTTGCTAGCAGGCACCTTTTTTTTTTTCACTGATTATCAAAAAAACCCTTATTTAGGGATCACAGTATATGAACTAAACCAAATTCCCAGTATTTGCTGCAGATTTAGCATTCAGAAATTTTAAATCTTTTTATAACTAATTCCACTCACTCTGTGCAAATGGCAATTTTCAGAGATGTGTAACGTGGGCGGATTGTTTTAGGAGAATCATACCATCAGGGAAAGCTACCTCAGTAAATTTAATTTACTTTTTGAAGTAGGAAAAAAGTAAGAGTTACTGAAAGATTGTTTAAAGAACATCATTAACAACAGCAAAGAAAAGGTGGAAGTGAAGAGAGGTCATGATAAATCTCTGACAAGTAATGGTGGGCAAGGCAGGGTTTTTTTCATGCTCCTCTGGGATGCTTTGAAATCACAAAGGTAACAAAAGATGCTATATTAGTATAGGAAAGTTGAAAATAATCTTCAAGACAAATACCCTATGAAACAAACAAATCTTTGCTGCTTAAGTGGACCATTTTAATATGATGCATTATTCATAAAAATGAATACATAGCTAAATTCAAAGCTAAACCTGAAATGCCTCAGAGCATCTGGACAAGAATGTAATAGTTAAATACCTACATTTCTACAAGTATAGTTGCACATATAAATGTACTTCATATCAGTACAGGTCTTCTTACAGGGAAAATGAATTAGCTAGTACAGTGTAAAATATCTTTATCCTGTTAGAGTCGGATCTCTGCTAGGGAATACATCAGTTTGATCATAGCTTCCTTCCTAGAGCTCCTGTTGTTACAACAGTACAAATTTTTTGTGCATAAAATATGTCTTAAAATCCAGTATATCATAGCAATCCTTATTTCAGAGTTTCTGAGACTCCTGTCCAGATGAGATTTCCTGAAGGAATGCCTTTCTTTGGTCCAATGATCTAAGCAGGAATATCAGTACTTCTGCTTTGAGTCTTATGTTTTTCCCATGGAGCTTTACTGAGCCGTTATATCGTCATGCAGTTCTTCCCTATAACGACTCAAAGAAAGAAAATCTCATTTTTCACTCCTTCCTAAAGGACCACCAATAGATTGTGCCACATTAAATGAAAAAATGCAGTTATGCCACATATTGCAACACATTCCAGGAATGTTGACCATGAAGGCTGACTTACTAACTTTCATGCATTTTGTACAAACTATTTGTTCTAAAACCCCCAAACACAACATCTGAGTTCTTGGATTAATTTTTCACAAGGAAGAAGGAGGTACTCTTTGATTTGAACAGTTCCATCTCTATTAGTTCCTCCGTTCTCATGCCTACTTCTCCCTCACTCCCATTCAGTAAGCCTCTTTCCCCTCAACCTCTCCACCGTCACGTTCTTCCTACTCTACCTGCTTCCATGCTTTCTATAGACTGCAAATACCCCTGTTTGGATTTGCTCTGCAGCTCATCCCTTCAACCTGTGTCCTCAAGTAACTCTCAAATTCTCCCTAGAGAACTGCAGAACAGAGCTATCTTCACCTTCCTTCTTGAGAAGAAGTAGACCCAAGAAAATATCAAACAACCAAAGCAAACCACCAGAACTCATGAAATCCAGCATACATTGGTCCGAGGCTTCCCTGTCACCGGTCTCCTCAGAACAGTGTGCTCACAAAATCCAAAGCTCCTGTACATACCTGTCAAGTTTTCAGGCACCTTCTGGAACTGAAATGACCCACAAATAATAAAAAATATCCTTTCATCGCAACATGCCATCACCAAAAGAGTACTCTTCTATATTGTGCAGCCATTTGGCTGAAAATGAAATCTGCAGATTTCCAGTTTGCCTCATGAAAACTGTTGATTCCCTTTGTTTCATTACCATTATTTGAAGGGCCTTGATGTTTTCAGTGTCATCTAAACATAACTGTCCTATGTTGTAATTAAACTTTGATCAAATTTTTAATAGGATCTCAGAGGAAAACAGTATTTGACTAACATGTATTATTCTGCATGTATTAATCAAGTGAATTCTTGTTGAACTGCCTGAATTTCACATAATAACTACTCTTCTCCATTGTTAATTAGCAGAGCAGGAAAATGATAGAATCTGTTTTCACTGAAATAACACTTTTGTATCCAGAATATTCTGAAACTTTTTGTTTTAATTGTCAGCTCCAATTCACTTAGTTTCAGAATATCATTTTTAGCCTTTCCTGAGGCACTTTACTTAAAAATACAATATATTCAAAACCAGTCCCAAACAATATCAAACCATACATGGACGGCATTAAGTGCTTGAATCGCTTAGGCCAGCTGTCCCTTACAAATCACCATTAAATAGCACTTTGGTGTGTATTGCTGTTAGTCAGCATTCTCTTCATCGTTAATCTGGAAGCAGATTAATCAGAATCACCAACTGCAATGCTTGCTGAATGACACGAACATTGGCAAAGTGGGGAACAAATCCTGAGTCGGGTTAGCCATATGGAATACGGTAAACATAGCCTTTGGTAAACTGGGCCTACCTTAAAAACAGAGCAAAGCAAACAGAACCTCCACAGATTTACAGGGACAAGGAATTCAGGCTACAACAATAGCTATTGCTGGGATTCTGGCCTGGTTTATAGAAGGAAGCTGAAAATCGCTAGAGTCTGGAGAAAAGCTAACATGCCTATCACTTCTGCTTAGATATAAAAGTGATTCGTTACACTAAAACCTTCATGTTCAATCTCTACAGATTATAATTTATTTCTTGACATTGAGAAGTGATCTGATTTCAGTAGATAAGTATCCTAACATTAAGAAAATATTCCCAAGTAAAGGATTTTCAGACACACTACAGAAGACATAGCAAGAACCAGGTCCTGGAAATTCAAATGAGACACATTAAAATTAGAAATTAGGCACCTTTTTAAACAGAGTATGATTAACAACTGGAAAAACATATACTGAGTGGATTCTTTGCCTCTTGTAGAAAGTGTAAGGTCATGCACTTTAGATAATAACAAGATTACTTTCAGCTATAAGCTAGAAATGACTGGGGAGGAGAAAGCTCAACCCACATTAGTCAATCGCATTCTGACAATGAGCTACCAATGTGAAAAAAGACAAACACTGCCCTACAATGTATCAGCTCAATTATTTCTAGTAACGACGGGGGGGAGTATTAATATGGCACGGGTAAAGCATTGCTAAGACATCATTTCAATTATTGTGCGTAATTATGAACGCTTGTGTTCAAAAAAGATTAACTTAGGCTGGAGCAGCTGCAGAGAAGGACTACTAGGATGATGAGAAGAATGTAAAATATGTCATGAAAGGAGATAAAAAGACTTGTCTTGTTTAGAGAGAGGATGGCTGCTATCACTAAATATAACAGGTTTGTAAAGGAGCCGTTTAAGCCAAAGGACAATCATAGTAAGAACAAAGGGTGGAAACCGGACTTGAATAAATTTACTGTAATTTAGATTCTTTTTAATCACTAGACAAACAAAGCATTGAAACAATTTTGCAATAGGAATTTGGGAGATAAACGACTCTAACCAGCTTTAAGACAGACCTTAAATCCACAGACATTGAAGCCGCAGCATCATTGTCAAGGCTCCTGGAGCACTGGGGACCAGAGACAAACTGAAAGGTCCCCTCCTAGGGACGGTTCACCAGCACCACGTGGGTCAGACCAACTACCCCGAAACTGCAGGGACTGCTGAAACAAGCATTCAGCTTAAATTCTGACCAAGCCCTGAAGTTAATATCTTACAAATTCATCTTCTTTCTAAGAAAAGAAAATTGTATCCTCTCAGAAGCAGCATAGTTTCCAGGCTCTCTGTCAATGTCAGAAATTTTAGAAACTCGCACTAATCATTCATTTATTTTTTTCAAAGCAAAGCTCAAGTTACATTGAAAACTCCATGGTTAAAAAGACTCGTACCAAGGTTCATATACAAATAGGAAGTATTTAGATCAGGCTGCGAAAATAAGAATTACCTGGATATCAAACAACTATTCACTGTTTTTCTTGTACTTCACAGGAATAGAAAGCACTGTTTCAGCCACAAAGAGAGGTTACCATTTATTAACAGTAGTTCAACTTAATGTTGTCTGACTTGATGAAATAAATATTGCTGCAAGTACCTTTCTTGTTGCATATGAAACGGTGAAGCGCTGCTGAACTTTAATAGCAATCTAGCTGCAGAGTGAGCATCTATTTTCCTCCCCAAACCCCCAGTTCTTAAAAAAAGGTCATTTCATTACATTGGCTTCCTGAAACACTTGAGATTTATTATTTGTCCTCAGGCCACAAAAAATACAAAATCTGCTTATGAAGACTCTAAGCTATTTTCCCTTGATTAGAATAATTTTTAAACTACTTATAGCTTCCTACCATGCTATCAGTTTTTGCTTTCTTGAGTGCCATGGCTGCTCTAATTAGATTGATAGTTTCTCACTTTGTTATTATGAAAACTGTAAAACTATATTTTAAGAAAGCAACCTTAAGAAAAAAATTGCAAATAAAATGGATAAGGATTTAACGTTAAAGTGCAAGTTCCTTTGTGTTTAGCTTTATTACTAAATTTTAGTGAAACAAAGTATTTTACTTGTGGAACTCATAAAACCATGCCTACAATTATTTCCCCTGAAAATACCCACTTGACTGTATCCCATTTTTATCAGCTTGAGAGTTCATGTTTTTTCTCTTGTTCAACTACTTGCCTTCAAGATGTTTGGTTTTGGGACAAATGAAGTAGAGGCAATACTGTACATTTTCTTTTACTAGTAAAATAAGGAGAAAAATTTTTATCAATTAAAAAATACAAGGGAAAAAAAGAAAAAGCAGGATCTTTTGTTACTTGTGTTAAACAGTGATTCATGAAAGTGAATGCTAGTTGAATGAGTTTTTAACATGCTTTGATATATAGGCAGGATTTTTTTTAATAACTGGTATTGTTTTTTGAAGTTATTTATATTTCTTTTTATTCATTTATAAACAAATATCTAGGACAAACACAGAAGGTCCAAAATAAAACATGCCACAAGATTACAATAGGTAGGACTCAAGAACCTGGACCCTCTCATAGCCAGTCGGCAGATGCCCCTGTTAGAGATTGCAAATTAATTCAGTTCAAAACTAAATGCTTTCCGAGTCATTCACGAGAGACTGGAATTCAGCCTTTAAATACACATGGGAAACCATCAAATGTGAGTCAATAAAACAACACATGAAAAGCCACTTGTCCTGGCGAGACTCTTTTTTGAGAAAGCACTTCAGAGGGTTTGCAATAGCACAAATTCCACAGCCAGGATAAAACCAGATTGTGCTAAGAGTAACCTTTCCTCCTGTTTCTTACCCTGTGCCAGCATGGTGACATGAAATAGAATTTCACTCAAATTAATTAATTTATTAAATAAAAAAAAAAAAACAAAAAAACCCACGCTTCCTGCAATTTTTAAGCTATGCTTAAAGGAAACCATAGCTGCAGTTCAGCTATTCCCAAGGCTGAACTATGAAGTAGTTTGTTACCAAAACAAGACAATACCCTAGTCTCTGAAGGAGAAAAGCCATGGTAGGACTCGGCTGCAGACAGAGACAATGTAGACGTGCCTGCACGTGAGCGACAGGTCTCAGCTCCTTGCAGCCAGTGGAGGTCTGATCAGATCAGGGCATGGGGCACCCATCTACCTTAGGACCCTAATTCCGTACATGACACTGGCTGTATCAACTATGCAGCAATGTCTAATGACACCTACGATGCTTGAGACATCCAGAAGATACAAGCCCTAATGGGGGCACATGTCCTCCTCTAGCAGGTGCTGGAAGGTGAGCGATGGCTGAGGGAACCTTGACTTGCTCCAGGTGTCCAGGTATGGACAGCTGATTCTGGCCCTAGACTAAGCACAAGGAGGCTGCAGTGGATGTTCCTCCTCTGAGATGTGTGAATGCACATCCTGGCCCAGCTGGCATTTTAAAATCTCTTTTGGATGACATTTCTGCTTTGGATTGTAATAGACAGTATCCACCTTTCTAAAGACAAAGATGGAAGAGATTGGGAATTCATACAAGCCTCAACATTTTCTTTTGCAAATAGTCAGAAGACAAAATTCTGTATTTCAGTGATTGCTTTATGCTCCAATAAATCTAAGTTGGAAACATACCAAAATTCCTGAAGTAATTTTTTATAAATATAGAATTTCAATCTCCATATTTTACTGACAAATGTCAATATTGTAAAGCTCAGTCATTGAAGAGCCAAGCAAAATTAACCTGTTGTAAGCTAGCCTTACCTCATATTTGGGGAAGGAATAAGAAGGGAGTCACATACTGGAGAGTCAGAGTTTTGTTAGCATTTTACTTAAAGGTCAAACTCCATAGTCCATTTCTTCCAGCTCGTTTGTAAATTTATGTTTTGGATATGAATTAAAGTAAATTTACAATGGAAGTCCTCTGCTATGGGCCAGAAACACTATGGCACTGACTTCTCTATATTGAACTTTTAATATTCTCATGACCTACTTGAAGTAGACAGCTTTTTTTCCCATGGACTATTGCACACTTCTAGCAAGCTTATCCTTCTCCTGTGGTGACAGCTAAAATCTTAAAAGGTAGTTTTCTAAGAAACATCCCAATCAATTAAATTTAAAATGCTTTATATGCTATTAAATCAAAATTCTGTGTAACAAAGCATTGTACTTTACAAAGTCCTCAGTCTCTTTGAGCCAATCCGTCCCACCCCTACAAGTTCACTGACCCTAGCTTTTTTCCATGTGAAGCGACTACAACTTCTTCCTTGATCATATCTATATAAATGCAAACTTACAAAGCTTGAGGAACTGCCCAGTTTAACCATATTGCTTCAGTGGTTAATCAGCTCACCAACACACTGCTCCATTTGCCCTGAAAGCCAGTCCATATTTTGTACGTCTATCTACAAAGCACAGCTACAGCTTCCTTCACATCTGCTTTTTCCCCATAAAATTGCGCCCCCCCCCAAGCTAGTCTAACAGTGAATAATACGACAGATTCCATATTGTAAGTGTGCAGTTGTCCCTGTAGCATTTGCATTCCCTATGCTTTATATGTTTTATAGTCCTCTATTTTTCTGTCAAATAAAGCAAAAAACGTGATACACAAATTTTTGTGTTGAGGTACAGAGCTGAGCTCACTTTGGTTCCTACTAAAATCATCATGAAGAAATCAGTAGTTTTGGAGACAAGTTCAGACGGCTACAGCAGAGTAAGACAACTTATGTCCCCAAAGTGCCAGTCTCCATCCCCAGAACAGGAGGGAAGCTCAAGGGCACCAGTCAGCTGCTTGCCACAACCCCCTGCCATAACTGAATTTGGCAGGCGTCTCTCAAAATTCCTCTGGATGAACAGCAGCTAGTGTCAGAAAGTTACATCCTCAAAAGTACTTTGCATTTCAGTGTCAGAAATGGAAAATGGAGTACCTGAAGGCACGTCTGTGTGTGAATGCCTTGGCCGAGTTCCCCACTTTATATATCAGTACCTAATGAAAGGATCCTCAGACTGAGGAGTAAAACATTCTAGGAGTAAAAGACAGAAGAAAACCCTAAATGTTCCTGGTTTTAAAAATGTGAAAAATTCAATAACTAAATTCCTCAGGAATATGTCTCAGGATAGAAAACTTTCTTAAATTTTGCATTTCCCACTCAGCATATTTCAGCAGAGAACAAATAAAAATTTCTTTGTTCCATGCTAAGCAAAAATTCCTTTAGATTATCACACATATTTGATAAATGCTTCAAAGCAAACCTGAATTCCACACTCATGCTAAATCTTTAGCCAAACTTTAGTTAGAAGTTAGCAGACACCTCTTTGATGGTCTTGGGGAAAACTGCAGCTAAAGCACATCCCAGTTTATTTTGGTTGAACTCCTGGCAGATTATGACTGAAAATTTTTTAAAGAGTTCATTACATCTTCACCCTCCTTAAGCAAAGGTTATCACAAAGCTGTCTGTTTGAGTGAATAATGACTACTGGGTGGTCACTAGGGCCTGTGTTATTACTTATTAAATGTTCAGTGATAAATTTAAGTAGGTAGTTAACAAGGAGAAATCTCTACCAAGATCTTTATTATGGAATCTAAAAATAGTAAAGTTTCATTTACAGGGAGAAAAATAATGAGCTCAATGTATATATGTGCTGAGCAAGCAGATGGAATCTCTCAAAAAATTCACTATTCATATCTAAATTAAAAATTTAAAGTTAATCTGAAAATTAAGACTTGCGGATAAAACAGCTGTTAAAGTATTTTTTTTTTAATATAGACTTCAGTAATGCTCAGTATTCTTCATCTTAACAGCTAACGCTGTCAGCATTTATTGATTTAGTCTTCTAATAATTACATCATCTTTCTAGCATGTCAGAGAACGTCAAAGTGACTGTGATGCCATATGACTGGACTATGATTCTAGTGTCACAAAATATTTGTGTCAGTTGTTTATCCAGAAACAGAGACATAGAAAATCTTGGAGTGTTAGAGAAGCAAAATACCAACCTTATTAATTATCTACTATGTAAAAATATTTCATCGCTTCCTGTAATGCTGCCCAAAATAGCTTTGTCAAGTAATTATTTAATTAGTTTTCTTTAAATATACTAGAACTCAACTAGGGCAGTTTGACCAACATCACATCTTTCCAAAACACCATGAGTTCTTTCAATATGCAGCTATTTTATTTTATCAGAAAAAAACCCACACTCTCAGCCACAAAGCATCTTCACTTTCGTGCAATGAGATTGGATGTTGTACTTGTGTAACACCTGGATTGCTCCTGCAGGTTTATTTCCTTCGGGCATTCAACCAGCTCAAGCTTAGGCTTATGAAAAGACAATTGATTTGGTTACAAACTGCACTGATTTTAATCATTACACTATTGTTTCTAAGGGCTGAAATGAGGCAAAAATTATAGTATACTGATTCATTTGATAAGTGCAACGAAAAATAAATCATGTTTAAGGGGTTTAATACCTTGAATTTACAATTTTGAGCTAAAATGCATATTTTCTTTCTTTTCAGAAGCAAAAGTCAGTGAAGACAGTAGGTCCAGTGGGTCACCAAAAATAATTAAACTCAAGCAGTAGATAAAGTAATAAAATACAAACGCATATATTTTGTTAAAGAAATTAAAAATCATCATTCTTTTTCCTCTCTTTTAAGAAGTTTATAAAATAAGGTGCCAAGTCATGCCTGGATTGATATGATCACCCTGGAATAATGGATTTCATTCAGTAATAAAATGCAGCTGAGCAGAACTGAGGAATAACCCTACTCCAAGGAGTAAGTAATTCACGTGAAGGACTGCACTTTTTCTTCCTGGGGATTTTGTAACAAGGATGACTATACTGAAATTACTGTAAGACTGGCTCAGGCTCTTGTGAGGTGATGCTCACAAATGAACAGGCGCCTTTTAGTAATTTCACAATTTTCACCTCAATCTAAACTCAAACTTTCTAACCTCAGCAATGTACTGCACTCAGTAAACACCTCTTTTTGCTGTGGCATAAACTGTGAGAACAACCTCGTGCCCTTGCAAAGGCACAATCCCCCCTCCTCTCCACCTACGGCAATAGCCGCGCAGGAGCAGGGCGGAGGGTCTCTGCCCTTTGCTCTGTGCACCACGAGAACTGGGAGCCAGCCCCGCTCCCACTGTGCCACACACCGTGGCCTTGGTAGCCTTCTTCTCTAGTTGACGTATTTTAGTATCTGAAAAAGATGTAACCGTACCAATCATTCCTTGCAAGCAGCAATTTGCTTTCATTGGCATATCCTTAAATTTGGATTATTCATTTTTCAAGACCTGGAGCAGATTTTTCTTGTGAACTATCTCTGAAAACACACAAATGATTATCAGTCACAACACTGATAAAAGACAAACAAACAGTGAAATCAACTGGCAGGACAGGTGATGATCAGGATCTTAACAGAGGGCTCTTGGGCTCCCTTGTCCTGTAAGCCTGATTTTTCACCACATATAATCAACATCACTTCTAAATAACAGCAAATTGGCAGATATAGGGGAAGCAGTCTGATCACAACATTTGTTTGTCATAATATGCCAGAAATTAGTTTACAAACTTGTCTTCGAAATTACAATAATAACCGTTTCCCAATATCCTTTCACATTTGCAAGAGGCTTCAATGCATCTTAATTGATGAAGTCCAAAAGCCCAGTAATTTCAGCTTGAATACGCGATCACATCCTGATAAACACAAAACGCAGGGAAAATAATAGGCCTGGCACAACAGGAAAGTTGGGGAGAGGGGGCTCCGACTGACTGTCGCAGCACAACACATGACAATCAGCCATCGCAGCAACAGGCTGGGGACAAGACGCAACGCAGGCAGGCACATTGGCAGTGTGAAGTTCATGCAGCCATGGGAACATTTGCTTAATATATTCTCGAGGCATACACACACAGAATGCAATTTTAAGATGGTCCTAAATTTCTAGATGACAGCCTTTTTCCCTAACTTTATTAAAGATACCTCTCTTGCTATGAATTACCATGAAACTTCAGCCTGTCAGTCCAGCTGAACGTAGCTCTTGAAGCATAATGACAATGTCTTTTAGAGGGAAAAGTATCTTGGTTTTGTTGCAACAATCAATGAAGGCTTAATTCATTTTTCCTTGACTTTTGTGCACTATTATCCATATTCTAATAACAACCATGAACAGTTTAAGATTGGGTTTTATAGTGCCAGCATGTCTGTACAGAGTAAGAAAGTCCTTGCTTTAGAGATCACACTCTAACTGGTGAACAAATAAGAAAATAAAATAATAATAATAGAGAATTGAGTCATAGATTGATATTTGTCTAATTGATGCCAAACAGGAATGATTTACCCATAAAAAAGAGAAGATGGATTTTAAGGTAACATTTCAGTGAGAAAAAATAGCTAAACAAACTTCCACACATGTACAGAGGGCACCAAGGAGAATCAGTCAGAGGCACACGGCTCACTTCCTGGCTATTCCCTTTGGTGCCTCCTGGGGTAGAAGAGCGGGCAGTTCAAGGCCCCAGACTCCACAAGTATTTTAATTGCTAATCTATTATGCTATAAACAGGCCAAACCAACTCCATGTATCTGGTTGCCCTCCATGTCCTTCTCTCCCAACTGTCTTGTTTTTACAGAATTCAGTGCTGTTTAAGAGAACTCAAGTGAATTCGGTATATCAGGTTGCAGCAGTTATGTTGGGGCTACTCGCCTGTCACAGCAGAATTCAGGTAGAAGATGTCAAGGTGTCTACACAAGGTCACTTACAACCTTATAAAGTAGTCCAGGAACCCTTGTATTTCTAGGGTTACTCTCAAAGCTACCAAGAGATGAACAGGGCAGCTGGGCTCTACCTTCATCCCATGCCCAGAAGCTCTAAGAACTGTTCACTTGCACCAAATTTTTCCACATGGTCACCATTGAGATCTCTCTCATTTTCTGGCTCCCAAGTTTGATGCATAGGGCATAATACATGGAAGGCCTGAGCATGCTCAACCCACACCAGCATTAACGGGAGCTTTTCAATATACAAATTGCTATGCAGTGCTCAGCATCTCTAAAAGTCAGCTCCTGACTGTCTTAAACTGGATACCAAACTTCTGGGATACATTTGGTCTTAATCAGTGCTTTTAATTTACCATTGGTAAAATGGAAATAATACCATAAACCCCACTGTATACTATTTTTTTATATTTTTTACACAAAAAATAAAAATTTTGAATGCTGTTAACAGGCATAATCCAAGTGTATCAGTTGAACATGGTATCTGAAATGAGGATTAAAAGAATGAGTGAGGAACAAATACATATGTGTAGAGATATATAGGGTTGTGTGTATATATTTATATAAACGTTATTTTCCATTATTAAAATGACCTACAATTTGCACACTTCAGAAAGCCTTACTGCTTTCAATAAGTATTAGTATAGATAAAAATTACCAGTCTGTCACAATGAATATTTTAATCTCTTAATAGATTTTTAATGAGATCTATACCTCATTGGAATCAGAATCCTCTCAGAGGTATGAGGTAGCAAAAAAAAACCTGATCTGATCACGAAGTTTTACATCAGTTTTTTACTCCACGCATTTTATTAAAAATTAAAATGCAATTAAAAAAATCACATTAAAATTCAATGATGCTCAAACTTTTCCCCATACCATTTTCTGGCCACACAGGGGAGAAAAACAGATGTATATAAGACCTAAAAAAAAAAAAATCACTACTGAATAAATGTACTTGCTAAATTAGACAAAATTAGCCCAAACCAAAGTGCTAATTGCTGTGTTGAGGCCATCTAAAACTGTCTCTAAAGGTATTTTCTTATTTAAAACTCCAGAGGCCCCTTTACAAGGGCTGCCACATTGGAAAACGTTCTTCTGCGTCTCCAATGCAGTGATCATCTCTTGTCTCATCTGCAAAGCATTAAGCATTGCCTATAGCATCAAACACCCACCTGTACCCACTATTCAAGGCTAATATACTGAATGTTACACATGCCACACTTCTCCAGATGTTCATTCTCCTTTTCAACCTTGACCACACCAACACTAGCAGGAGCTACAGGTATATTTGAAAGGTTAAAATCTTGAGTTATTTTACTGTCATATTCATAATTTGCCAATGACATTTGAAATAAATTTTGTAGCAGACACTATCATTCACTTTTATGAGTGTTAAACTGTGGAGTAACTCAGGGCTTCTAAGCAGATTAGGCAAAATTAGATTTTGATGTCCAAGTGCTGCTGCTGCCATGGCAAGGGGTTAAGGTAAACCTGACAAGCACAAGAGCACTTGCAGAAATGGGTGAAAACATTCAGAGCGATGGGACTTGGTCAAAGTCGAGTGAAACTAGGCTAAAGTATTTTCTGTGTAGGCTCTATCTCCGTCTAGCTTGGTCCTCTAACCTTGGGGCATTCCTGTCTGCCTTACCCAGTTACATGCAGGGATTTTCCCTCCTCAGGAGGTAAAATACTTGGGGACATATTTCCTTGTCAGGTAAGCATGGGCAATTACTGCCTATGCCATGACAATGAAAATATATTGTGTTAATAATACTGAAACCCTCCCCATAAGGCACATATGACAGTTAACCACTTGTAGAAATGGTCAACTTTTGGCCATAAAGACATTTAATTAGTAATTAAACATTGTGTCACACAAACTTTGAAAGTTTTATCAACATTATGGTTTCATTACATACCATTTGCAGGAGGGAGTCTCTTAAACTAAACTCATATGTAAACTTTCTTGACCAATGTTAGTTTGGCACCAACTCACTATTTAATTGACTGCTAACAAATTCTCCAAGATATGACTGCTATACAGATACTTTATCTTCCTGTTAATTGGTAATTATGCATTGGCAGGAAAAACAGTGTTTCTTTCCAATTACTCCAGAACTCAGTGATTATTTAAACTTTGCTAATTAGCAGCGGAGGGCTGGTACATCTTTTGGGCAAATTGTATTTGATAATTCCTATTAAAATATACATGGCAGTAGTTGACTTGTAACAAACAAAAAAAAAAAGTGGCAGTTCAAAGGGTATTAGATACAGCACAAGGCAAATGGGGGCCTATTAAAATTTCCCCAACTGTTCTAATGAGAATGCCGAGGGTCATTTCTTCCTAGTTTACCATCTGTTTGGTTTCTGGCAAATATCTCCAGTGTGAAGGGAGGGTCCTGGAGCCCATTTGGCTTGTCACAAAGTAAACCAGGGATGTACAGCAATTTCAGTAAGTTATAAAACTGCACTTCAAGAGCAGTAGCATGTACATAGCTGAAAACTTTTTTTTTTTTAAGAGCTGACATTTACTGATTATTCCTTACTTTTAAAAGCTGTGAACAAGCACATAAAGGCAAAGACCGAGTAGGAGGGACCAATTTTATAGGCTCACCTAACAAGAAAAATCCAACAGTTGGCCTTTTTCCACCACAAAGAGTTAGTGGGGGATATTTTCTTTTATCTGTCAAAATCTGAAAGCAAAACATTACCCTAGAATCATCAGTTTGGCATAAACTGATGCCAAAACCAAGCCTCTGAAAGCTCAAAACCATACACCCCATCCAGAAGCAGGTGGAGCCCCAGGTGCCTCCAACACACAGTCCGGACTGATGCAGCTAGAGAGCTGGGGAGCGCAACCAAAGGATTTTTTGCAGTATACCCTCTCGGAGATGACACTGTGGGTGCCCTTCAGCCACCCAGGCACCCCCTTTGCCCTTCTTCCTCTGGGGATGAAACCAGCGGCATCACCAATGACACCCACCTGTGGTCACTGTGCCCTAAGACTGCTCGTGACCGGTGAGTCAAAAGGGAATACAGGATCGGGAAACTACTTTTATCCTTTTCCCCACTTCCCAACTCATACAGAGCCAGATCAAAATGATCCTTCATCTATAAATTGAAAGGGCATTTTGGTCTGCTACGCAAATATGCATGTAACCAAAATACCGAACAGAAGATTATGTGAAGGCTGCCTTAATCCTGTCAAAAGGCAATAGAATAATTTAAAAGGAAAAGAGTATAAAATAAAATGTAATGCCAAGTAAATTATTTCTGGTGATTGCTCTTCCCACGAATTCCTCTAGGAAATTTGTTATTGCCTATATTTTAAGGAATATTGGTAACTATTCCAATTTCTTTAAAATCCCAGAGACTCTATGTGTGATGACCTTCACAGTAGAAAAAAAAAAAAAAAAGATTTGCAAAAGAGGAAAGATTGCATGATAATCTCTCATATTCTATTTTTTGCTTTCTAGCAGATGCAATTCCCCTCTTTAGGCACTAAAATGTTTCCAGGTACCCCACAGAGTTAAACAAAACCCAAAACTCCAGTGAGTTTATAACTCACTGGAGAAAGGAGACATCTGTTTTAAAAGATAATAAGTTACAAGTTGTATAAACTGACACAAAAAATAAACAAAAACTTTTCTGTTAGCCAATTAGGCCTATGGCAACACTTTCCAGTGTAATAAGAGCTTTGAAACCACAGCCTCTACCTTACTAGAGCCTATGGACTTTCAAAAGGACCCTTTCAATTGCGGTTAAAAGGTTGATGCATATACAAATATTATCATGAAACTACTTAGAATCATAGAGTTGTCTAGGTTGAAGGCCATTTCCTCTTGCCCTATGGCCTATGACTTGGGAGAAGAGGCCTACCCCCGCCTCTCTACACCCTCCTTTCAGGTACTTGTAGGAAGCGATAAGGTCCCCCCTCAGCCTCCTTTTCTCCAGGCTAAACAACCCCAGTTCCCTCAGCCTCTCCTCATGAGACTTGTTCTTCAGACCCCTCACCAGCTTCACTGCCTTTCTCTGGACCCGCTCCAGCACCTCAATGTCTTTTTTGTGGTAGGGGGCCCAAA
>JAOXJM010000001.1:14206120-14224784 GCA_026413425.1 Tringa solitaria
GCCTTGTTGAACCTCATCCCATTGGCCTCAGCCCATTGATCCAGCCTGTCCAGATCCCCCTGCAACACCTTTCTGCTCTCAAGCAGATCAACACTCCCACCCAAATTGGTGTCATCTGCAAACTTACTGAGGGTGCACTCGATCCCCTAGTCCAAATCATTCATGGAAATGTTAAACAGAATAGGGCCCAATACTGAGCCCTGGGGACACCACTTGTGACTGGCCACAAACTGGATTTAACTCCACCACCACTCTGAGTCTGGCCCTCCAGCCAGTTTTTTACTTATTTATTCCACGTTTAAAAGGTAAACATCAGCATACTAATTATGATTTTGTGTAAAATTAGCTTGGAGGGGCTTAACTATAAAGGCTTACATTTTCCACTGCAGTTTCTTACAAACTTAACTACGCCAAAGTTAAGTTTTAAATAATTTGTCACATGTGCACAATGTGAAAATCTACCAGGGAGCTGGGAAGCTTTGGGAACAGCCTGAATGCGGAGAGGGAGTGTGACTGGCAGGTCAAAGGCAAGCTTTGATGTGCACAGCCCAGCACGCCTGTCTGCTCAACCAGGCTGTCAGCTGGGACGATCCCGTGTAATGAGACAGATTCAGGTCCTCACCACACAGCGCTCCTTATCGCTGCTGAGGGATTACGCTGTAATCTTCTCCTTTAATTGCAGAAATGATACTCTGTTCCTTGCTTTCCAGTGCACATGGCTTTAAAGGAGCTGAGCTGTATTTTCGTACTTATCCCAAGTTACAATCTAGTGCTCCTACAAGCCACCAAACCCATTTAACCTTCATCTCATTTGCAAGCCATCATTCCCATCATACCCACCACTGCTTCTGCAGCTTTCTAACATGTTTTTTAATACTCCTTCCAAATATATAAGAGGAAAATGGGAGACAGAGTTTAAGCATGAGAGCCTCTAAGTGACCTTATGGACACCCTCACTGCATGGACAGTAGCTTTGGTGGGCTGATAAAGCCCAAAGCATAGCCAGAGGGCATCCCAAGCTGCCCAAAAGAGGCCAAATGCCATCAGGGATCCTCAGAATCAAAAGCTGAAGAAGGGGAATAGCAGAGGAGTAGCAAGATCTCTCTTTGGAGATGCATTTTTGACTCCTATGGGAAGTGGTGTGAATGGCACCAAGGGATATCAGTGACTTCACGGTTTGAGAAAGAGAGAGATGAATAGCAAGACTGCTCTTCAGCAGGCAATGCTGAAGAACATGGAAATGAGTCCCAGGTATGCACTGCACTGATCAGGAAAGGAGAGCAGAAATGATACTGAGAGATGCAACTTTGGCTATCTGTTGTATCAAGGGATCTAGCAAAGAAAGAAATGCTATTCTTAAAAGCTAGATTTAAGGATCATTTCTTTTTTAAAGGATCCTCACAGCTTGGTTAGTGAGGTTACAAGTATACATTTATGTTTTATCCCATTTCTAATTCTAGCTTTACAGTTTTAGTTTTACCTTTATCTGAACCCAGACAATGGTTCAGCTTGGGACAAAAGATGAATATTGATGACCACTATTGAGTTTTATCCCCCAAAGCTCATACATTTCTTCCAAAAAAAAAAAAAAAAAGTTGTTAAAAGAAGTAGCCTTCCCAAATAAAAATATCAGCAATTTTTATGTCAGTATAATCCCACATAGGAAACTATGAACTATTTATTTGGCTACACAATGTATACAGAAAAAGAAAAAAACCATAACCTTCAGAATTAACTCTGTTATCAATAACATATTTTATCTTTTTTCTTCAAAGCTTCTTGATGTAGTTAACTGTGATAACTGACAATGGTTGTGTCTCCATCAAGTGACTTCCTAAACTAGGTAATTAAAAGATAATTGTAACCACAATACAGTAACTTATGGCGCAAAAGACAGATATGTGTATGTTGGGAAGACTTCATATTGTCAGGGCAGACAGGAAGATTATGATAATCTAGCGTGACCTCCTGTGTAACACAGACAAGAGCATTTCAATGGTAATATTGCAAGGGAGAAAAAAAATATTCTTCTCTGCTCTGTAAGCAACCACTATCAACCCAGTTTCAGAATATTGCTGTCTTCAGATTTTAAAGGCTCAGCTTCACCCCTCCCCCCATCTAATCAAAGATAAACCACATAAATCTTTGAATTGAGGTCTCTGAACCTGACACAGTCCTTGACATTTTAAAAAAAAACATAAATACATACATCTCCAGCAAGCTAAAGCTAACCTGAACATCACCATCACTTGCTGGAAAGGAGGAGCAGCTTCTTTGCTAGTGGGAATTGATGACACAACAGATAGATTCAAGTTTTCTGGAGAAAGTGCTTTACATTTTCTGAAGAAAATGAAACAATGCCATTCCCGTCTACTATTTTATTAAACAACATATTAAATACTGTGGAT
This sequence comes from Tringa solitaria, assembly GCA_026413425.1. Taxonomy (NCBI): domain Eukaryota; kingdom Metazoa; phylum Chordata; class Aves; order Charadriiformes; family Scolopacidae; genus Tringa; species Tringa solitaria. The sequence goes on from JAOXJM010000001.1 coordinate 14,208,529, forward strand.
ATTACTCTCTTTTTCAACTGCAGATGGGAGATTTTAAAACAGATAATTTTTAAAAATACCAAATTGTTTTAAAATGCAGAAAATTCACATGCTAAATGCTTTTCGGAAGAGCCCAGCCTTCTCACCCCTCACTGCAGAACAGAGAAAAGAAAAATTTATCTAGTTCTCAGTCCAGGGACCCATTAGTACATCATGGATTGAATATTAATAAAAAAAAAAGTTTAAAAGCTATTGCAATTTTTCCTTCACTATTTACTTTTTACTGTGACTGCAAAGACACTGCAGAAGAGCATCAGCTCTTTTGAAACATTCAGATTTTTCAATATAGATACAAGTTTAGGAGCCAGCAAAGAAAACTAGCAAAATGAGATTTTTATATAAAACATTGCATAACTAACAACTGTAACACAACTGACCCTACAGTTTGCCTGCAGAAAGTTCAAAAGAAAGGTCATGGATGGCAGCAGTTTTTCTCTGACATAGATGGAGGCATGCTCGAGAGGGAGCAGATGACCTCCCCTGGGCATGAGGTTTGAGAATTTGTATTGACAAGCCAAAAGAGGTAGCTCAAACCACGCATGACTGCTTCTGCATCTCTTTGGCTTTTGTATTTTCCCAGCCTGTAGGCTTGGGTCTTCTATTGGTCCACAGAATGCACATCACAAATTTAGTTGTTGGTTATCTTACCAGTGACTGATAACACATCAAGAGCTAGATAATTACCTTTGGCAAGTTAAAAAGGCCACATCTTTTTTCCTGTCACACATCACATGTTACTTTAACATCTGCCCCAGTGAGACACCCACTATAACAGCCCCGTTCTACAGATGAAGATACATCTTTAGGAAAATACATAGACTTACTTTGTAAATGCACAAAGTTATTTAGGTTCTTAAAATTTTGCTTATTTCCATTCTTAAATATTTAGACGTGATTAAACATGACCTGTATACCTTGCCCAGTGAGTTTGCCATATGGGGCCATGATCTCCTCAGTGACATAATACAAATACCTATTTTATTGGCAAGCTAATAGCCTACCAGTAACTTGACCATCCCAAAAATTTCACATTGATAACTACTTTCCTGTTTGCCTACTCCATCAGATCCTGTTCATTCTGTAAAAGTACAGTGGGAAAGAAGAAACTGCAGTACTTCTTCTTCCAGAAAAGTGGATCTTTCAGTGCATTTCTGGTAAGACATGAAGTACCTGTGGCAGCTGTGCTCTTCCCGTTGCCAAGCAAAAAGTTTGAGGTTGATCAGTGGTGCTACTCACAGAGGCAAAAGCCCTTCTCACATCATTCCTCACCACAGTTGTAAACAATGTGCCAGTTATGTTGCATTATTTCATCTACAAGCCAAGGTGTGTCTGCTGTGTGGGACTCACAGGCACAGGCCACTCGTGTTTCATATGCATTATAACAGAAATAATAATCTTTCTTTGTAATTATGAAGAAAGCATTGAATTTTAACCCCAATAGATGAATGTTTAAACATACTACTTGAAGTGAAGCACAGTTGGTGTCCCATATGACTGGTGCCTATTTTTGTATCTTCAACCTGGATTGCTCGTAAGGGGCCACTGAGTTCCTCCAATTGGAGGAACACAATTCTTACAGTTATTTGTAATGACATAAAAAAAAAATCTACCCAATAACAAACTGCAGAAGGTATGGCTGTAAATTGCACACATTTAGAAGATATTTTTTCAAAAGCCCCTTAGCACAGCTGGCCTGGCTGTTGCCACTGAATGCAACAGTGGAACTTTAAATATATAACAATTGTGGAAAACCTGTCCTACCCCTTTTACTACAATTCTGGGTTTTGTACATGGAAAATAATTGCTTATATAAAATACCTTAAACGGTGTTCTGGTTTTAAGGAACACACTATTGTTAAGTGAATTGAAAAGTAGGCTGACATAAACTCAAAGGAATCAGTTTTTCAGCCCAAGAACAGTTAGACACCTTGGGCTAAATGCTTTAGTTTATAACAAATGTCACACACTTAGCAATGGTTGTTTTAACCAGTTCAGTTGCTGAGGCTTTTCTCTCTTAAAATTCATATAATTCAGCATACCAGTAGCAGGCTGACCAAAAACGAAGGAAATGGAGGAAGAAATAAAAGCTGTCTAAAAGTCACCAGTCTTATCTCATTGACTCCCACTGACTTCCACATATTGTTGATTACTCAGTCTAAACTAACCTTTTTCAGTAATCGTGTTGTTACTTATACCCTCTGTACAACCAAGTATTCATTACCTTGTGTTGCAAAATGTAAATTACACTGGACTTACCAAATCCAAAAGCACTGGAACCACCAACACTCTGGGAAGCCTGAACACTGGTAGAGGTGTAGAGCCCAGTAACCAGTAAGCCATCAAAGAAGGTACTTGTTGAAATAGTCACTGAAATGAGAGAAACAAGATACATGTAATTATTTATAAGCAGTACTTAAGATCCTATACATGACCTGTGAAGAGACTCTTGCACTTGAATGAGATCCCATCATCCAATATAGTATATTCATCTGAATTCCCCCAATGACGCTTCAGTGACTTTAAATTGGCTTTCCCATGTAATTTGCCCAAACAACTTGTTCAGTGTTCAAGCTGCATGTGCCAAGTCTCAGTCTGCTCCTGCACAACCTCCTCAGGGTTTACTTAAAGAAAATTGACTGGTTTAGAGGTAAACGACTGGCATTTATTGGTGTTTGACTCAGCTTCTGTCCCTAAATGAATCATAAGTCATGTACCAGTAATCATCTGCAGCAGGAACGAGACACAAACTGAGTGTTACAACAGCATCTGAAAGAGACATCAAAAGGGTGGTCGTGGCCCCTTCGGGAGAAGCACAAAACTGTGCTATGCACTAAACACACACTGAGTTAGTAAAACGTAGCATTGAAATACATTGCTTGTAAGAAATTCTCAAGACATCAGGATATAGTAAAAGAAGTGAAATAAACAGGATTATAGTATTGTTCTTTCTGGACTTGAACAGAGTGCTAATTTATGGTTGTCATACATATTATAATATTACACACTTAAGTTATATGGGTGTCTGAGTCATTACAGATTATGGGTATTTCACTCATTAATGTACTTTTAAGAGATTCGTTGATATTAAGAGTAAAATAATCATCCAAATACCATCTACAAGTAATGCTATTCTGTTACTTGGAATCTATATATTATTTATTAGAACTGACAAATCTCGCAGTACTTATTTACTTCTTGCAAACACTAATTCTCACAATCTGAAAGATAGCAAAGTAAAAATGTATCACTGTATATTTATCACCAGCTTTAGTGATTCTGTCTTGGAAAGACCTAAATTAAGTCAGAGGTTTAGGTTTTTCCTATTTATATAAACGCAATATCCTCTATGGTCAAAATGACTTCTTTAATCCTACAGCTGCATGCAACCTTCTTTGCTTCATAATAATCTCCTGCCCATTTTTTTAAATTTAATATCCTAACATTATTAGGTTGCGAACCTCTTGATTGAAAATCAGTGCTAGGATATTTTACAAAAAAACCCATATTTGATAGCTTTACAATGCGGTAAGTTTTCTTCTTTTTCTCTCCTCACCTTTGTCTGCCTAGTATCATCCTTTTCTACAATCTTTACCTGTATTTACTTAAATGTGGATAAATGGTATTGCAAATTTATAGCCTACTGCATAGGAATTTTTTTTCTTTATTTTTTTTTATTTTTTAAACTGCATTATGAAGGGCAAAGAACCAGCAAGGAGACCCACACAAAAAGATTTCCCTGCTGAAGAAGAGTCTCATCACTGGAGCTTTGTACACTGAAGATGCATCAAGACCTTAGTTACCACACTGGTTCTGCTTTCATACTTCAATCCTTTTTTCATCCCCTCCTAACATACAGAGATCACTGCTTGACAGGAGCTGCTGATAAACTCTAATCTCTCCCTACATCACATTCCACCTCCCCGCATTGCTCTCCCATGCTGGAGACATCATGAGCCGGCGAGTGGCCAGGGAACCGAGGCAAGGTACTGCGAGGTGTATCGCCAGTACGCTCACTGGTGATACACATTCAGCAGTGAAACAGTTGGGGGTTTTAATCCCAACAGTCATTTAGCATTTCATCTGGCATACACATTGGCTTAAATTTACTATTAAATATCAAGAGAACATGCGAACATTGACAGTAACTTAATTTGTTCTGAGCAGAGGAGCAGTATTTACCATATCTAATTTATTCTTCAACTCTTTATATTTAGTTATCTTCCTTTTCTTGATTATTCAATAGTATACTGAATAATTCCTGAATCCAACTTTCCACTCCAAATTTCAGTGTTTTGCAATAGACACTTCCCCAAATGCAGCCACAGGTCCAGAGCCATATGCTCAATTTTTAAGAGGCCATGTACGAAATATATGTTAAAAGAACAGCAAAAGAAACTAGCTTTTTAAAAAATAAAATAAGTATTATTGAGGGAAAATCAAAATCAAACAGTCAAACAATGAATTCTTTCTGCGTTTGATGATGAAGTGGCGAATATTGGAGAACCTTTTTCTTCCTTTTGTGCTTTTAAGCCAACAAAGAGGCAAAACATATGTTGAAAAAATATGCCTGTGCGTTATTTTTGAAGACTTGGCAAAACAGTCAGTGAAAAGCATTGATAGAAGGGCACTGGGCCAGTACTTTGCTGCCATTTTGTTTCCCTGTGGGGAAGCATCTTATTCTTTACTGAGTAGGATATAATGCAAAATCCTACTGTGAACAGGTGACCAGTTTCTCTCTGGGAAAGAAGTGATATTTTACAATGCCTGTATTTGATTTTTGGACATATTTGTGTGATTGTCAACCCTCATTTTCCATGAGCATGTAATAGGTCAATTTTTATTGTTGAAAAATTTCCAACACAGTATGGCTCCCTCATTAAGCCTCTGGGAAACTGCACAATGCCTCTAGCACATTTTTTAAAAACAGAGCACTAGGCTGTTATTACACACGTGTCATACATTTCAGAATAATTTCATAGTTCTTCAAGAGGAAAAAAATTAATCATGACATTCTCAGTGATGATTTTTTTCTCTACCCGGTGGTGAAATACATCAAATTCCCATAAAATGAAAGAAAATACACACCATGCCAAGTGTTAATGACCAATAACAGAAAAGTGGTGCTAATGCACAACCCGGCAACAGGGCCTGATTTTATGTAGGGACTAGAGCTTGTTACTGAGGGCTCTCAGCTTCCCCTTCCAACAGCAACAAGAAGATTCCTCAGAGATCCCCTCTGCCAAGCTTTGTTTCTGCCTTTACACTGGCTCATGCCGTGCACAGTTGATGCCAAATATCCTGCGCTTCAGGGGCAAGGGCTGAAGCCAAGACCCGCTTGGACCTTGGAAAACATCTGGAGGGGCACAGCTGTGTGGGGCATCTGGGGCTAGGCAGGCAAGGGAAGCCCTGGCATAGCCTCCACCACCTTCTCCACAGTGCCCAATGGGCAACACAGCAGTGAGTCTCATCTACAAGTCCAACCAGGCTCTGCTCCATCCTCCACAACACCCTTCCTTGGGAGGAGAATTTGGGTGAGTGAAGAAGTGAGGAGCCCTTCCTATCACTGGGGACCGCTCAGCCAGGCAGGGGCAATGCCGGACCCTGGCATCCCCCACTGAGCAGCACCCCATGACCAACCCTCCTGGCTGCTGCACCAGGGCAAGCAGGGAGCCCCAGCTTGACTTGTCTCACCCCTCACATCATGGACAGTAAGGGAGCTTGTGAGAGAGTCCATGGTGCAGATGTAGGTAGAAAGCCTCTGGTTGTCTTGAAATAGCCCCACAAGAAGGGCTGAGAACATCTTCCAAAAAAACACAGGAGGGCTGTGCAACCTACTGATCAAGCAAGAGCACACTGCAAATATTAGAGGCATAGCTGATAACAACTACTTTAGAAGTTACCCAACATTTTCTTCTATTTCCAGTTCCTGAGATCTTTGCCCATTTTTACCCTTTTTGGCTTGGTTTTTTTTTTTTTTTGCTAAGTATCTGCCTCAGACTGACTTAATTATTTAAGGGAGAAGGAATTTCAATCAAAACACTTCGTTTCTGAGATGAGGTTAGACGAAAATGTTGTGTTGCCCTGGCTGAAAAATTCCAGTGTCCTTTGCTTTCAACAGCTCTTCCATTCTGAAGTGTGAGAGCTGTCCTCAAAGTTTGGAAAAAAATATTTTTTTATATATACATATACACAAAAAATTAAAAAAAAAAACAAATCAGAGCTCACACATGCTCAGAAACATTTTCATTTTTAGTATGTAAATATTTCTGGAGATTCTGTCCTCATTTGGCACTCTTAGAGCACTCGCTGACTAATAGAGCTCTCTGAAAAAAGTCCCATGGAGTATATTTCGTTTCAGTTATACTGCTTTGTTGGAGCAGAAGTGCTTTGTGAAGATTTCACTTCTGATGATGTTTTGATCTGGGAAGTTTCTCAGTGTTTTAAAGCAGAAATTCATGCTTGCTGGTCGGAAAGAAAGGGATCTTTATCAAAAGGCTAAGCCTTCTAATGAGAAAATATCAACTCAGTAGAATCTCACTTCTCAAAAAGCTGAAAAATCTAAAAAATGTCATAAAAATGAAGTTGCTCCATAAGTTTGACCAACACCATCCCAAATAACTTAAACTTTGGAGACACAAAAGCAGACCTTAGGGCAAGAGGAGAGCAGGTGTACTAGGATGGAGGTGGTGGTGACACCAGAACCAGTACAGGGAATACCAGAAAAGAGACTTTTTGGAGAAAAAAAAACAAGAGGGTGCAATGGGGAAGAGGAGACCGTGGCTGTGCAAAGTAGCAGAGACGTGATGAAAAGGATGAGATGGGATCTGTATGTGTGGCCTAGAAACCCTGGAGATATTCAGTATGAGGGGCTCACACAGTGACAGGGGGTAGAGACCAGATGCAAAACCACCTGCCAAAACCCAAGATCAAAGTGTGGGTCAGCCTCATGTGCTGGTTGACAGCCACAACAGCAACTCGCTATGTGGCTCTTACTCCACCTTCTGAATCAAGTAAACAGTTTTTGCACGATGGATATGAAACCAGTTCGATTTTCAAAAACAAAAAAAAAAGTATGGAGGGTTGGTGAGTGCAGGTCCCAGCATTCTCAGCGCATACATGCTGCTGTGCTCGCCTCGAGTGGCTACAGAGACGGCTACTTGAGCACACCAGTTGGCCTCATCCTGCCAGCACCAGACATCCCTGGGGAGCTTTCGGGTGTTATTTCCTTGGGAACAGAGGGGATGCAGCAGCCTCTCTCTGGAGACACCTCACACTTCCCACAACAGTTCCCACCTCTGTTCTGCAAAAGCCCTGGAGATGGTGCCTCCAGCAGGACCAGAAACAGCGGTGCCTCTGATGACACCAGGAGCTGATATGCCTCAAGGATGAAGCAGGTCAGGAAGGAGGCAGCTGGCAAAGATGCTGCTGAAATTATACCACAGGTGGAGGTAGCAGCATAACGGGAAAGACAAAGTGGGTTTTGAACTGTAGTTGTATTTAGATACTTCTAAGAAACTCATGCTATTCTTAAGAGCATCATTTTGACTGTTTCCAGTGCTATACACTACACATACTGTACAGTATTATAGAAATCTATTAATCTGCACAAGTAACTGCATAAAATTTGCCTTACATTCTCTGGAGGGACTGATTTACTCTCTGAAAAGACAGCTGCATTTTGACTGACACTCAAAAATACTCGAAGTGCAGTCAATGCATCTAAAAATTGCCAGGTAGAAGAATGGGATCATCTCAGGAGATACTGACAGGTCTTACACCAAATTTGGCTGCTCTTTAGCATCAGTTAAATGTCACTAAAAGGGACGAAATATACAGAAATTCCACAGAATTTGCAGCTACTGTTGATGACAGTCACAGTGTTAAAAAACTTTAAGGCAAAGAAAAGGACTAGATATAGACCTACAGATATAACACATGAAAGAGCACGAGTGGAGATTTAACAGAGTTCAAGAAAGAATTAATAAAGACAAATCTTTGAAGCCTCATGTACTGTTTATTTGAGTCAAGACACAGCCACAGTGTAAAACTGCACTTTTTCATACCATGAAGAAAACAGGAAATAATTTTAGTATGTGAAATGGAATCACCACAGATAGCAGAATTCCCAAAATGAGACTTCCTTGCATCAAAGCAAGGACAGGAATTTTTTTAGGTTCTTCCCAAGGTCAAAGCTAGTTCCTTATAATTCTGTAATATTGCATCATTGCACACCTGAGCTACGGCTGGAAACCTTCCTCTTAGGAACTAAATTACTTCCACTGGAGTAATTTTTTTTTTTTTTACTTGACTCTTAAAAAGATATATCAGCCTCTAAGTAATGCAAGTCAGGTGTGCAATGGCACACTTCAGAGAGACCCCTGTCCCCGTGTCCCTTCACAGTGCTATGGCTTTCACAGGAGACTAGCATCAAATACAGCAAAGACTGTCAATGTCATGCTACATTCAGAGCCAAGCAGAGCTTAACACTCCCTAAAACAGCCAGCAGTGGGAATGCCATCCGAAAGCAGTGCACTTGGGACCCCCTGAGCTCACATGCTTGCATGCAAACCCTGATTTCCCTTGTACAGCTCAGATCAGGAAGAAGCACCAACTCCTGAAAAAAATGAAGGATTCACCTGAGAAATAAATGTATTTGTAAGTTAATGGTGGAGTATGTGTTGTTACAAAAAATCCAGAAACCGTGTACACTTAATTGTGCTCAGAATCTTATTAACAAAAAAGAAGCTTAAAAGAAGACTAGTGACATATATGCTGACATCAAACAAACTTTTACTGCTCACAGAAATACTTTAAAAAAAAAAAAACCACAACAAAATCCAGGATTCGTAATTCTGCAGCCATTTCAAATACAAATGCCAGCCAGATACCAAAGAACAGTGTGAGTCACAGGTGTACAACTCATCCAGCAAAACAAAAGCAGAAAGCCCACAAGATTCTTACTCATGCTGGTTTTGATTTTCCCCAGGTAGGTAGGAGAAAACAAAAAAGACATTTCTGCATGGTTAAGTAAACAGACATGGGCGAGGGACTGACTGTTACAACTCAAAGCATTCTCACTCAACTAATTGTTTTCTAAAACCCACACCAAAGCACTGAACTCACAACAGCACACCAGTGAACTTTTCTTGAAGGCGGACTGATGGCATCCCTAACCTGTGATGCCTTCACCAATAACTCCAGTTACCGATAGCTCTTGGAGGAGGGGAGTAAAAATGCACAAGTTTTGAACCTTGATCTAGACAGCTCAAAATCAGATCTGGTATTGCTTTGCGTTATGGTACAAGTTTCAGTGGTTCTGCCCCGTGCTCCATCAAATCTCTTTGTCTCCATAGCTTTTCAATTCCTTTCCTAAATTGGTAATGAGCAACAGAGATCTGAAAATAGATTGCAGATGTGTGGCACGATGTCAGTAACATGATATAGAGAGACATCATTTGTCACTGATGCAAAGAGTAGCCTATCAGCCTTGTAAAAGAACTATTTGCAGAGACACTACTTATAACATCTTTTTGAAAGTTCATAACAAGACAGAGATAATGACATCAGCAGCAACATAACCAGTGTTTATTCTTATATTCCTAAACTACAGAGAATCGGTCACATTTTTTATGAGGTCTGAGATGCTTCAGAGCCTGCATCTCACTAGAAGTCAAATGGTTAGACCCCTGAGCAGACACAAGCACCTAAAGCAGGAGCATGATTCCAATATTAGACCCAAGAGCCTGACTTCTCATGCATCAAAATCGCTAACTTAAATATGTTTCTGACCATACCAAAAGCCACTGAAAAGTTGGCGTTGCTGAACAACAAGGTGCTTTGTTCCAGCTGGCATTGCCAAACACACTGGCACAACCCAGAGACCTGACAGAGGAGGGATAAGATTGGCCACTGCCATAGCAGCCTGCTTCCTAACCAACAGATGGGTAATTAAGGCTCTCATCTAGGTAAGAGGGTTCAAACCTGAATTTCCCAAGCAAATATCCTAAAATGTTTTAAACCCCAGTGTCTACGTGGCCCAGCCGCCGTCCCTCAGCTGCAGGCATCGTATTTTGTATGGGAAAAGTGAATGCCAGCTGACACAGAGAGAGGCCTGTTCTCTATTCCCACAGTTGGGGCAGCCGCCTTGGAAGGAGGAGATAGAGGTTTCGGTCAGTGGCCCAGTGAATACGTGCTACTGCTATATAAAGCTCCTGAGAACATCATATCTATTTATGTCACCCCATTTAGCCTGTAAATCTCACCCTAATGCTGATGTCTAAAATGGGCCAGATGAATCACACTCAAGAAATGCCTGATTCTCCCCACAGACTATAAAGGAAGCCTAGACTGTCAAGCTCAGCTGTAGATGTCAACACCGAAGATGGCCAAACTGAGATGAATCCCACCAAAAGCCACACACACACAGTGTAACTTAATTATCCAGCCTCTATATAGATGTCCAACTATTACCCACATCAGAGTGAGAAGAGTAGGAATTAAGCATCTCAATACCCAGAGCTCACCCGAGGACATTTGGTACAATGACTATCTTTATATTCTTTTTTGTGCTATGCCAAATATATTCTTAATGCTTAGCAACTTAGCAAGCAATGTTGTAGTACCAAGAAGCTCGAAAGGATATCAACAATTGTCTGTTACTCCATTTGATAACTCACAGAGTCCTGAACAGCAGTAATGAAGTTTAAGCAGTAAAAACAATCTGGAAATGAAATAAAATCCATTTCACAAAAATGTATATCAGCTATGTCTCTAAAAATGGTGTCTAGCAGAAGCTATCAACAGTCAAAATTCAGCCCCTGAATTATGTTGCATACTATAGCCAAAACAAGAACAATCCTCTAAATTCTATTTCCTACAACAATCAATGAGGACAGTCATTTGTCATTTTACTTTATGAAACATAAACCCAATCCTATTACTTGTTAAAATGCACCTCTGGGCAACAAAATATTGTTAATTTGAGAGTTAGTAGTATAACTGTTAAAGTGTACATTGCCAGCTGTTATGTATATGATGGTTAGACTTCAGTAATTGTGAAACATTTTGTCAGTCCTAGAGTATTATTTCTCTTATCCAAAGCCCCTGGAGCAGATGGGAAGAGTACTAGAGTGATTTCTAGACCTCACCAGCTACACAGGATATGAACCAAGCCTGGTCACTGGTCTATATTGGAACAGTCACGTGCCCTTATTCAGCACCCACCAACCTCCTTATTAAGTTGCAAATTTAAATTTTGTCATGCGTCTATGAAATGCGCCAACATAAGGTTTTTTCTTAAAAACAGATTAACCGTTATTGCGATTACCTTTTTATTACTCTAAGCCTGAGAATATTGACCTCTGTTTTGAAGCCTAACCTTATTTTTCATGCCTTTCAAGTTTATGTGAGGTTGCTGTTTGATACCCATACATGAAAATTTCATATTGTTGGCTGTGCTCTCAATAAATTATTTAGAAGTCTGAATATTACTGCAGTATTCAGATTTTCAGAAGAGTTTGGTAAATCCCTTTATTCCGCTGTCCTCAAAAGACAAACAACTACTCAATACACAGCTAACAATAGCACTAAAAAATAAAATGAAGACTGGCTTGAAAGAGAGCAAGAATAATTATCTACTGGGAATTTATTATAACTCAGTAATATCTAAGTATTTGCAAGAACGTTTGTCTTAATTTTAGCTAAGGAAGCTCACCAACTAAAACCAGGCTGCTGAACATGTTTACCTCAGGCTAAAAGAACATAAATCCTCATATAGACACATGAATTGCGATAAGAAAATATCATGAAGAGCATTTGTTCAAGTGATACTGGAGAATAAGGACGCATCTTCAAATCAAAATACACACGTGCAGTGTCCTTTTGTAACTGGAATATAAAATATAGCCCTAGATAAATATAAGACAACAGGTCTATCTTTTCCTAAGCATCCTGAAAGAAATTGTATTGTATCCTCAAACTACATTTTTATAGATTAAAAAACCAACCAACCAAACAAAAAAACCCCAAAGAAACAGGTCAGATTCTTTGTTTCTTTAGAACTTCTTTAATTTGCCCTAGAAACATACTGAAAACTTGAACACAGCCCACTGAAGGCCTGCTTGTTACTCTCAAAGTGTATAAATAATGTTTAGCTAAGTCCTAATGTACCACAAAATTATGTTGGTGCATTATAAAATTGAATACCTATTTTCTCATACCAATGCAAGTGTGGCAGTGATTGCACAGCACCACACACAACCCGTGTTGACTAGTTTCAAAAGCTTTCAGCACTGGATTTTTTTGAAACCTTCTGGAAAGAAGTTCTGAATTGCAGATCGTCTTTAACTGGCATGAAGTCCAAGATTTGGGATGCTAAAATTCACACCAACTGCTTAAAGACAGGTGCCTTTTGAGGCACTCTGAGGAAAAGACAGGAAGGCATCAAGTACAGCTCAGGCCAAGCAGCAAGCTCCTGCCCTTGTGGACTAGGGGCAGGGGCCAGGGATGCTGTACATTATTGCAAACAACACTACACAAGCATTTGGGCAACTGAATTGTCCCCCTAAGCTGGAAAAAAGTCTCTTCCAGCCTAACTGTCCCAAGGCCAGCCAGATGCAGATGCTATGGGAGGAGTACAAGAAACAGGGCATGCAGAGAAAGAGCCCCACAACCCTCCACGCGTGCTCCCATCTCTAGGTACACTGGGTTGTGGCATATAATCATCATCTAAGAATCATTAAAGTGGCCATTTAAATAACTGTATTTCTACTTTTATAACTTCAGGTGGTAAGGAGCTCCATGATTTAATTATATAATACATAAAGATGATTTCCCTTTATTTTCTAAGCTCTCTTTTCTGTAAATTCTTGCATTTTCAGTAATGGCTAAGTGGTTTTGCTTTTTAGACAGCATTCAACATTTACAGACATCTTTCACATCTCTGTCAACCATATCTTGGGTAAAATTGAAGAAACTTACTTTACTTTCCCATTACACAGGAATATTTTCCCTCTCATCATCTAGTTTTACTAGAAGTTTTCCAAGCGGTGGCAATCAGATTTGACCTTAACATGAAAATCTGGGCATGTAATTTTATTGCATACCCAGTGATAAAATGATGCTGGCCATTTTATTCTTTACTCCTTTCCTCGTAACTTCTAAAGTTCAATTTGACTTTTTTTTTTTTAACTCATGCTTAGCACTGAGGTGATTATTTTGAGATTCACTCCCAATATCCTGTCCCACATATTATGCATTATTTTTTTCCCTGTTCTGTCCCACTCTCCTCCCCTTCATATTAACACTAACACAGTTAGGCCTAAATTTGACAGCCTTGTGTGGCACGGTCTATAATGCGATTACCTTGCTATTAAGCCCCCATGATCACTTTGACCACTCTTTACTTCAGGCATCAAGCCTTGACGATGGCACTTCTTCCTCATCAGCCTCGGTTTTCCCTCCTCACAGTGGATTCATTGGTGTTATTCAGACTAAAGCTGCCTCACTCTTACAGTTTAGATTGTGAACAAGAGTGAGCAATAAAGTTTCTGACTCCATTCATGTTCAAATATATTTGTGCTTATCTTCCTTAAACCAGAGCTTAACAGGATTGCTTAAGGGACTGCAGTCATAAGAGACCTTAAATAACCTGGTGCTTTGCAGTCTAAATATATGGGGCATCCAATATAGCAGTTGCACATTGGAGGCACAGATTTTTATTGTTTTTTTAATACCAGACTAAGGGATTCATCTGCCTGGACACAAGTGTGTAGAACATCATCCTTCTCACCCAAACTGCTCATCTCAGAGTCCTTTCTATACAACAAATGTACACAGCAGAGTCAGCAGTGCCTGTGTCACAGCCTGTCCAGCCCCAAAGTAGATACCAAGTCAGGCTGTGGGAGTGTTGGCTACGGCTTCCTGGGGAGCAAGGAGCTGCAAGTGCACAAGAGTCCTGATTAGAAGGGCAAGAGTAAAGAAAACAAGTACAGAAAAGCAAAGATTGAAACGCACTGAAAGTTACCGAGAACCATGAGCAAAAAAAAGGAGGACCAAAATACTCAATGCTGATTATTATGGGAACAGGGTATGAGAGTTTAAAAATGTGATTTAAATTTGTATGTATGATTCATACAACAAAATAAGTCTACTTAAGTACTGTCCCTCATTTAGTTGATGCAGAATACTATTAAAAAAATAAAAGCTAGACAGCTCCCATCTATAAACTGGAAAAAAATCTACAAAATAGATTGATTGATAATTCAAGTTAAGGCAGATAGGATGGAGCAAATGAGGAGTCATATGGGAAAAATATAGTAGGTTTATACTAAATATAAGCCAGTATTTATACTGAATTCTGGCAAATTTCTGTACAATTTGACTATACATGGTATATTAATATTATAAGGTCTAATAAATGAAAAATACTTATTTCTGAAGGCTCATATCAGAACATGGAAAAGAAACTGAAAATAAGAGCAAACATTCATTAGTCCCTTTACATTCAAAAACATATAATGAAAACTGAGTCAAAGTAACAAAAATATAGTGCTTAAGAAATAAAATTCCTAAAATGAGCAATATTAAAGCTCAGTGGCATCTGTTTGTCTTATCTTTATGATATGAGGCTAAATAGGTCAGAGGCAGAGATGGTCATGTAATACAATACATATGCTTATCCTTTACAGTCTAATTCTTTACGGTGTGGTTTGTAAAAGCTGGGGGTGCCAAGTAATTGATGGCTACCTCCCTAAGGGTATGTCTGTAGGTACATCATTTTATGGCAAATGGTTTGTTCTTTGAGTCAGGTTTGTTATAACGGTCAGCTACTGAGCAAGACAGACCAAGGGCTGGAACAGTGCGACTGCGGCAGGTATTGATTAGGAAACCTTTGGCAGGGCTCTGGAGGGAAATCCACACAGTGCCTTCTCTCCATTTTGTTTGGGCAAACAGTTGGATCTGAAGATAAAAGTGGTCCCTTCCAGCCTCCTGTTTCTAGACACTTCTGATCAGATGTTTTACCACCTTAATTGCACACAAAACCACCTGAGCCTAGCATTCTAATAAAGCAACAAGCCATGCACACGCAGAAAAAAATAAAAAAATAACTGCAACTTTTGTTGCATGAACTTGTCATTATTGTTTAGTTGCTTGTTAAATACTTTATATACACAGCTCATTCTCAAATGACCATTTTCTGCTCTTAAAAAAAGGAACAGGACGGTTCTTATCCCTGGTGTGCACAACTATCCCAGATAACACCAGTACAAATTCCCCAAGCAACTAACAGATTTTTAACAAATCAGTTCATGTACTCTTTCCATGCTGAAATTCTTTCTGCTCCACACATCCCAGAAGAGATAAGTATTCACAGCCATGTCCCTGCTATGACTCATATCTTGTTAGGACAGAAACAGGCATTTGGCTCTCTGGAAAAAAATAAAATCCCACAGCCACCCGCGTTGGTTTGCTGTAAGCATGTGGCTCCCTGGGTTGTGTGCTGTTGTGTCACAGAGGCCTTCATGTCCCACAGGAGACCATTACTAACAAGTACCTCCAGAATGAGTGGTGTTCTGCATATCATTACAGGAGGGTGGAAAGGGCTAAGATGGTAAATATGCTGTACCTAATGTTTCGATGTAGCCTTGACAGCTTTCATGCAAGGAATCCATAGGGTAACTTCAGGTCATAGTGATAGTGCTCAGAGCAGATACACCTGATGTCAGTCAGTTGGGTGGAATGGAGCTATGGCATACCTTGTCTTTAGGGGCTTTGCTGTTGGCAGCATGAAACTTGTGCTTTTTGGCATTAGGGAGTTTGAAGAGGGCTGTGACAAATGTGGCAAATGGGTGGGATATCATGTGGCACATGTTGACAAATGCTTGTTTGAGATTAAAAATTTCCATTCTTTCATGCCATTTTGAAAATGCTCAAGATGCACAGTTGCACCATGGGGAAAGTCAGCTACCTGGAAAACTAAGATGTATGACTACAACAGACACTCTCCTAGAGAAGAGGCGGTTAGTAACAGGAAGAACTAAATAAATTGCCAGAATAATTTGTACTGGTATCCTCAACAAAAAACCAAGCTAGCCAAGAGCCATAGTAGGTAGCAGATCTGTGCCAGAAAAAACAGAGGGTTTTTTATCTTCCTATCCTTTCTTCTTCAGTTTGTCAATGAAAGTTTTTAAAGAGTAAAACCAAGAAAGCATTCCCCC
>JAOXJM010000001.1:14224819-14237478 GCA_026413425.1 Tringa solitaria
AAAAAAAAGTGGCAGAGTTAGTCAAGGGTGCTTGATGCAAACATCACTGATTGGACAAACACAACGTAATATTGGGAATGCAGTCAAATCCATAGACCCTAATTGATCATTCTGTTTCCTGTTCTGCGGCATCTCTTTGCACCACTGAATAAATTGAGTTATCAAATAAGCTCCCAAAGACACCAGCCACCCAGAAAACAACAGGCATTAATGCAAGCAAACTAGCTCATCCACATCTTACCTAAATGTTGACGTTGTTCTTCCAATCCCCCATTCCAGTGCAAAAATAAAGAAAGGCACTTCCATCAGCTTCCCCTCAGGGATTACTAACGTCAAGGTAGAAGTGTCACCAATATTTTGGCACAGGTCTAAACCTCAACATCCCTTCCCACAGAACAACTAGGAGGAAAAAATACTCCACTGTCTTACCATCAGCAGATACCCATACTTGGAAACAAGTTCCAAGCAACTGATGAGAAGAAACATGTGCCTGAATGTGGAAGAGGAACATGTACCATTCTGCCCAGTCCTGACTCACCAAGCAAGGTCACTGTGAATCTCTACTACCTTAAGTGATAATCAGAGAAATTTGTTACTTGCGTGAAGGCTTTACTTTGGTTTTACTGGAGATGTTTGAAGTGGGAGTCTCTGAGAAGTCACATGTTTCAGGAAAAGATGGCAGAAGTCTCTGGTTCATCTCCAATGTCTCACTAATTCAATAATTAAAGCACAGAGGACTGGCCAGACACCACTAAAAGTAGTTATGCCACTTCATACACTAAAGATCTATTTATAAAGGTATTAGGTATAGATAAATATAAATAGCATGCATCTGGGAAATCATATATTCAGTACTTTCTTCCATTTGTGTCTTTGAAATTCTGTGGTTGATTCAAAGAAAGACTGACATCTGTCTAATCCTCTCAATGTTGCACATGGAAGAATGAGTAAGGAGAATCAGATAAGCAGAGGTTGATGCAAAAAGAAATACCTGGATACAAGTGTCGTCTGTGCATCAGTTGGAATGCACTGTAGACTACATTTGCAAAATAGACAATAGATAGAAGTCAACAAGAGTGCACTGAAGTACATTAAAAGACAATCAAAACAAAAGATGTTCTAGGAATCCACTTCTACACATCTTCCACCACATTAGCTCGGAGGCAAACGCACATTCTCCTACTCAGAATCCTAGGAAACCTGGACCTTGGACTTTTGCTAAATAAGACTCTTCCATAAATATTAGCAATAAGTAGCGCAGTACCAATATTATTTGAACATTTCTTCTCTCAAATATGAAAAGGTGGTATAAAATCAGAAGGGATTTTAGAAATGCTTAAAAATTCATAAATGATTAAGCATTCTTACTACATCTTTTTTCAATAAAAAGTAAATAATTTGATCTTCCCAAATATCATTTCAGCTTAGAATTGAGTATTTCAGTTCGTTTCATCAAATTGAAACAGAGAAGTTTATTTTTTATTCACATCAACCAATGTCCTTTCCAAACACTTTATGCTGGGTGCTCCCTTCACCCAGGAGAGGCATGGGTGCTCACTATGCTTCAAGTTTTACAGCCTTGTGAATACATCCAACCTAGTGATAGAGACCATAAGCACAGACTTTGTGATCCCACATGCCATAAATAGAAAATGCAATTGAATCTTAAAGTGATAAGCCCCAAAATGTATTAAATTAATTTGAAAAAAAAAATTAAAAAGAAAGTGTTTTTACTTGAGTTGAATTCCTCATTTTCAAAAAAAATTATTTTCAAATTTTAAAAAAGCATCAAGAAAAAGGGAGGATTTTTTTCCAACTTCGCATTCTGAAAAACCTGTGTTTTCTATTATAAATCATTCCTGCTGGAACTGTTTTTATTCCATTTCCTAGAGGGAAAAGGTACACTTTGCCTCTGCTGAGTGTATTGTAATGCCTCCTTATGAATTTTCTTTTTTCCTCTTTTAGATCTGACATATTTTTCCTTATTGCCAACACTGAAATAAACATTACTAAACACAGTTTTCCTGTGAGCTCATATGCAAAAGCAGCTTGGGCAATGTATTCATTTTGCTGTTTATATTATCCTGTTGAAAACAGGGAGAACTTGGCACTTTCTCAACTCCCAAAGAGTAAAGTCAAAATGAAACTGAGCTGTCATTAGGCAAGGTCTCTGAGCAGACTTGTGTAGAGCTGAAGGACTTGCTTCAGAATTCAAGATGCAATCTCTCTCCAAAATCCCTGGCAAAAGGTCATATTATGTGATTTATACTGTTTTTAGACTTCCACTTTCTTGCCCAAGGACAACTTCCAAGGGCTGGAATCATGTCCCTCATCTTTGTGATGAGATGGAGGGCATGCAACCTCCTCTCCTTCACATCCCCACAGTTCTTCAAGGGCATGGAGAAACACATTATACAGAGACAGATTATATCTAACTACCTCAGAAAGTTAAACGGCAAAAAGTCCTGCAGATTTAATTCAAGCAAGGACTGTTGGAACTGATACTCATGGATGCACACCACCATACCAACCTGTAGCATTTCTCTGCTTATTCTCTTCTCAGTTAAGCTTCAAGTTTGCTTTCTGCAGCAACCAGAATTATACATCATGCTGTAGAGAAGCATTCTTCAAAAGGGAAAAACACTCCATCAAAGCAAGTTTTCTACCTTGGACCACAGCAAATTGCTTGGCTAGCCTGTTATTATACTCGAGGCATTCTCAGGCAGCTGGGCCTCATTACAGGCAGCTGAGCTTTAGCCATTAACTTCAGAGAGATCAGGATGAAGCACTAAATGCAATGAAGATAATTTAAAGCATGGTAAGCAAGAAAATAGGGCATAGATATAGAGCGTTGCTAATGCTGTGTGCTAAGCGTGCTTCCTGATGAGTTGCTGGAAGACCATATATGTCCTGGGACAGACGCTCATACAGGGTTTTTGTTTTCCTCCCAGACCAATGGGGCTCTCTCCTGGTGGGGGCCTTGCCACGGTACAGCAGTATGATCAACTAAAAGATGAGGTCCAACCCTCGTTTCTCAAAGTACTAGTCCCAGGGGAGAAAACATTTCAAGGCAGAGCATTGTTCAAAAAAATAGCTTTTGGGAGAAGAAAAGCGTGTGGTCAAGAGTTTGCCTGAACAGGGTTTGCTGATTTGTTTGCTGAGAGTTTTAACAGCACTGATGTAGTAAATTGGAAGATGAATAATACGGGCATTTGAGGGTCAGATCAGACTCAGAGTTAAGTTTTGAACAGATCTATGGCCTTCCATATAGATCTTTACCTTCATACACCACAGGTAAACACAGGAGGCTGTCTGAGCTGCTGCGCTACAGAAGAGAGGTCCTGGCAAAGACACACATAAATGGACAACATAGAGCGCTGCCAACATGGGATGAAGCATTGGGAAGCAGTTAACACCTCTGGGCACTTGTGGGCCAGGAAGGACAAGGACCCACAAGCCCAGGACCAGTGAGGGGGAGCGTCTTCTCTACATCCCCCTGCTGGCTCCCATTGTGGTTTGTCCTGCCAAAGAATGAACAAGCAAGGCAGACACTTCAAAGGAAACTTTAACACTAAACAACTTACAGCTTTATAAAGCCAAACCCAACCTGACTGATGCCACTTTCAGCCCTACCAGCTGGCAGCGTTGCACTTAGGGTGCATTTCCCGGGTCTTTGAATGCGGTAAAACTGCTTTGTTTGAGATCTTGTGAATTTTGTGGAACACAGGAGGGGAGCTTTTCTAACCTACCAAAACCCATAGACATAACCAGACTTAATGAAGAGCATCTTTTTAGAAAGCTTTTTTATTTTTTCAAAGGCTTAAGGAAGAAACTCTTTCTCCACCATCATTCATTCAGTTTGCTCACCACTACAGCGATTTGTTTTTTAATCCATTTGGGGTTTAGCAGCCATGTGCCAGGTCTATCCCACTGCCCCCAGAGATATTGAGGCTCATTCTTGAGCTATTTAGTGTGATTTGTTTATTGTGAAATAAGACAGCTCCAAGCTGGTCCAAGTTTTACCTCAGCCTAAGTCCAGGACTTGCTTAGTACCAATTGTTCCCTCAATTTTTTTTTATATTTCTAAGGAAATGCATAAGTGTTGCAAAGGTAGAATTTCATCTTTCAGCCTATTGAGTTTGTGAAAATTTTAACTGAACCATATTTTTGTGAAAGGTACACTTAGAAAGAACTTTGACAGCTGCTCTCAGATAGACTTTAGGTAATCAGTTCTGAAGTAGGTTTTATGAAAGAATGAACAATAACAGCAGAAGGTACAAACATTAATATTAACCTGTAATAAAAGGAATGATGTTTAAACCATTCCTGGAAATAAAAGATGAGTACCTGGGTCCTAGAGTGCTGGAAGGAGCACATAGCTTAAATTATATCCAATCAGGCAAAATACAGATATTAAACATTTATGAGCCGCTCTGATATATTCTGAATTAATCAGTTCTGCACATTTAAAAGTTTTAATATTTAATGCTGCTACCTCAACAGTCCTGCAGAAATATTAAACTTCTGTACAGTCCTTTAAAAGGAATAGCAAGAGATTTTACAACACGTAACATCTGAATTGTGGCTGTAGGTTTTGTGCCAGGCTGTGTTTTGTGGAGAACCATGATTATAACGTATTGAACTGCAACTGAAATTCTCAACATTTTCCCCACAGACAAATCAGGAACAAGGACAGTAATAATGAAAATAACAATTATTAAGCCAGGGGTAAGTACATGTGCAATCTGATTAAGTCTCCTAGGCATAATGGATTACTCATGAAGGCTTACTAACATCATACTTTCATGAAATCTCTCAGATGAGTGTAAATGGCACGCTAAAGGCATTTTAGATATTGTAGAGTATTAGTGTTAGTGTGTTAGTATAGTAAATCTTCTCCAAAACACCAGCTGTGGTAAGCAAAAATATATATAGATCTAGATATTTATCTGCTCATAAATTCCCTCACTGTAAAAAGCAAACTCTCTGAAATTTGTCTTCACTGCTGCCAATAATGTCAATTTTGAATACAACATATGAGAACTGCTATAGTCATTTATGAGTAGTTTTAAAATATAGTGTTTAAAAACATATTAAAGCTGAACATGAAGACATGAAAACCTTCTTCAGAAGGGACCGAGTCATATATGATTCCATTATTAGAATGCTTGCTTTGATTATAAGCATGTTTCTGAGATACTCTGCTTTATTACTGCCGAATAAAGAAAAAAATCCTTGGAAAATTCCTAAATAAAGCACTACAAAAAACACACTACTACAAATTTGGTGGAAGCTTTCAGAGGACAACAAACAGTGTAAAGCCTGAGCTACGAACACTTTCTCATTTTCAAATTGATTAGACTGACAGTTTGGAGTTCAGATTCTGCAACACCCAAACTCCTGCCCATTTCTTTGTCACTTGTCAGTCAGTGTAAATTCAATATACGGATGTCATTCTACATGGTTTTGCCGGCATTTTCCTTCTAGAACACAAAACTGAAATCACCATACTATAAACCTAATACTAATGGTAAATTCTAAGAAAACCATAGCTATCAGGAACACCCTGTCATTGAAGCTATAACACCTAAAAAAACCCACCAGTATATGTTGGTCATTAGCCAGAACACAGCCTGCCCCTCTATGAGCTATTCTTAAAAACTCCACAAAACCTCCCCTTCCAAAAAAAAAAATATCAAGAACAGATCTCGAACTTTTCTTCTCCATTTATTTTTGAGGAAAAATAAGCATCATCTTTTATTGCCATTCCCTTACACTAACCAAATCTGCCGCAACGCTCACACATGACAGATAAAACAAAGAAGCTCCACTTCAGTCTTTGCACCACTCTGTGCTCCTGCTACCCACACTCATACCCAGAAACCTCAAACAACCAAAGCTTCCACACACAAAAACCCCTGCCTCAGAGAATAGCCTTTGCTGATTTCACAGTATTGCTGGTAAGCGAACTGAAAAAACAATAATAATTCTGCCCTCTAATGAGATGCTCATAGCAGCAGCCAGAGTCCATTACAGAACCAGTTAAAACAAAAGTTCACCCAGTGCTGAACATCACTGTCCAAGAGAAGACATACACATGTCAAATTGCTCTTTTGTGAAGGGTTGTGTCTCTACAAAAAACAGAGAAAAGTACAGGGAAGTTAAGAGGAAAGGCATAAAAGAAAACACAAGGATGCAATCTGAACAACTGTGCTGAGCTTCTGTTCCTGGTATATCAGAGCATAAACACAGTCAAAAAAACATATCATTACAGATCAACACTTGTATCTACACAGGTGAACTTGGACGTGCAGACCAGTATCACAGAAAGGAAGTTTTCCAGTACATAATATGGACTACAAATGAAAGAACAGTGGATACTGTCTTGGGTATCACTACTGTTTCAATAGACATAGGAAAAAAAAGCTGGAAAGTGAACCCCTAATTGTTTGTGTATGTTGCTGACAATTCTGGGAAGATAACTTGTCCCCTTGAAATGTGGGAAAATGGGATTTGGTTGGAACTGATAGGAAACTGAGAAAAAGATTCAGACAGTAAAGTACACAATCTAATACCCTGTTCATGTTTAAGGATGGCAAAAAAACCCAGCAAATCTTTATATGACAATAAAAGCCAAATGTATTAAAAATGAAGTGTGTTGAGATGTAGCACCTCAAGGTCCCTAAGCAATTGGCCATTCTGAGCAGTAGTCTTGTGCCTCCCCAGGCAGAAACACAAAGGCAGCAAAAGAAGGGCAAGGAGTGACTAAACCCTCTTCAGAGGTCCAGGATCTTGGGGGAATTTTAGCTGCTAAAATTTCAGTGCGTTTGAGACAACAGACCATCCATTTACAAACCGTCACTGAAAAGCTACAGATAATGAAGATGAGAACTGTAGTTGTAAGGTAAAACAGCGGATGTAGTGAATGCCAGTGTGGGCACACTGTAAGGACAAAGGAAGGTCTCTGACCCTCTCATACACTTGTCCCAGCTCAGTGGTTTTACATTTAAGCATGAAGCAGCAGATAATTCTTTGTGAGCATCAGGATTCACTCTCCAAACCAACAATCATAAATAAAAAAGTTACATTGCAACAGATCACACCATGCTGTTAACATATAGAGATGAGAAGTATGGAGCATCAGATTTTTACAAAGCACAGAGAGCAAAATTAAGATATTTTAAAAGCTTCTTACCTTTTGTCACGGGTAAATACCCTGACTACAAGAGCAGGTTCAACATGCTCTCTCCAAATTGACCTGAAGAATAGCTAACAGCCACCAAAAGTGAATCCCAACAACAAGGGAAGCACAGCTGTCACAAATACACAAATCCTCATCAATTTGCATTGATGGATGATGCTTTACACCTGCCATGTGTGAGGGGTGACACAAGCAGCCTTTCTTGGCCAGATTGTGTACCTAGAGGATATCCTAAAGCAGAGATTGGCAAAAATTAAATTAAGGGGGAATAGGAAGTGACTGATGTGCACGTATATAAGTCAAATACGGAAAAAAATACCACATACATAGCACAACAAAGACATACCTACGCCGTTCTAGTGATTTATACATAACTAAGCGTCTTGCTTACAAACCAAATTCCTTCAAACTTATCACAGATCTCATCATAAAAAGGGAGGAAACCTGCAGGTCCCAACAGGCAGTCTATGAGTTACTCACATGCAGAACTGAGTTGAAAACAGCACATGTTTAAAATACTGATTTGAAATCTGATTTTCTTTCAGCAAGTGAAAATCTTTTTCAAATCAACCAGTAATTATTAAATACCCATACATAAGTCTGCCCAACACCTGTGCACCATTTTCATGAAAGCAAACCTTTTAAAAAGACTGATGAAAAAAGGTAAGGTTATTGGAAAACTACAAGCAAACTCAAAGAGGCATTTGAAATGAAACTGCCTTCTAGCTAAAGCTAGAAGCATAAATCTTTCTGTGCTATAGGGGGTCAAGAAAATAATACCAGTAGTGCAATTGTAAAGCATATTGGAAAGGCAGGTGCTGCAGTTCATTGTTATGCTAAAAAACTCCTAACAATCTTCTATAGCAATTGCAGCTGTCTTTCTTTTACCAAAGTATAATAATTACCCATCTGATTAGCAAATATAACCACCTGCAGTTAACTGGTTTACCAGTTTAGCTGCTTCTACAGATGAAATGCCTCAGAAAATCAGACAAGTTAATGCTAAAACCAAAATGCACTTTAAAAGTTTCATACTGAAATAGTATTTCCAATGGCTGTGGAATTATTTGCACTCTAGTGCAAGTGCTCAGAAAATGGTTCTCCAAAATGTGAAAAAGTGTCCTAAAAATGGCCTCAATAAATTTTAAAATACCAGGTAGCTCAGACAGTATTTTATGAAGGACAATTATTATAACCACATTTTTATTACTAAAAATATTCATCATGCTACAAGCACCCAGCCACCTGAGAACACATTTAAATATATACAGCCTCTCTGGATGGCCAAGTTCTCATCCTCTCTTTCTCCCTCAGTCTCTCTCCTTTTTTTCCCCTTGATGATCGTAGTCTTGCTTCTTATATCAAAAAGCTGTTCCTCTTCAGTACTCTTCACCCAGGGCCGTAAAACTCTACTCAGCTACTTGCCCAGGGCCATTTGACAGCTGAGTAAAATATTATTAGGTTTTTCATTAACATAAGTCATCATAGTAAAGGACAAGGAGGGTAGATACTCTGAGCTGGCAAATTTTCATGGCAAGTTTTCTGATAGAATGACCTTGCTCTTCCATTTGCTCTCACCAGACAACTAAATATTTAGCAATATATGCAAATTACATCAGTGTCCTCCTGTGAGATGCACAAGCAAAAGTGTAAAAGTTACACTTTGGGACACAGATTTTCATTAGAGGCTTTAATATCTCTATGTACTTATTAGCTTCAAGGTAATTTGTAGAACATGCACTTTTCTTCCTCTTTCCATGTCCCACCTTAGTTTTCTGTATGTCCCATCAGAACACATCCCTATTTGAAATCTGCTTTTTATTTACCTACCCTTGTAGCTTCCTTTTAAATCTGAACATCAGTTTTTTCTACACCCATTCTGCTTCCTCTCATTCAAGACAAGGCAGTCAAGCAAGGAACATTTCATATTGGGTAAGTCCTATTTCCATACAGAAAAGACCATAACAGAACCACAAGTGTGTTTCCACAACATTTCTCTCACTGTTGATCCCACTACATGATTTTCACTAGATATGACAAAATACTGAAAAGTACTGTGCTTCTTTCTGTAGATCCCCTGAAAAGTCAGTGATGTGAGAAGGGTGCGCAGTCCCCTTTGTTCCTCAGGGAGGAAAAGGTTGTCACAGCCATGTTAGTAGACACCAGAGAACCCACATGACACAAGACTTTTTGTGTGTTCCAGCTGCAGGAAAAGCCCCATTCACAGCTTGCACCTCATCAGATGAGGTCTAATCCCAGCTCGAGACACAAAGCCCCAGGGAACCATGCTCATAAATTTCCTACAGTGAACTACTAAGAGAAGGGAGCTGTTTGTGGGGGTGTTCCAAATTTTTCTTTCTGTTGGTAATGGAAAACCCTTTGCTTTATTCAGTAGCTTCTTGACATAAGCACTTAAGATCTTGCTATCCTACACAGTTATGACTATCATATATGAAACTATCCCAGCAAACAGGGTCTATCCTTCAAATGTAATAATAATACTGTGTGATTACAAGCAGATAAAACTTGTTGTTGTTGTTGTTATTCACAAATAAAATTGTATTCTAATTTCTGGGGGAAAATCACAGATTTATGCTGTGCCTTACAAATAATTTCCCCTACCAAAAACAGTAAAAAATCAAATTATGAAGGTACTATATGTAATAAAAAAACCCCACTGCATCACCAAGAAGAATGGGATGGGAATAAAAGAAAGAGAATGCACCCTGTGTTGCAAGAGGGCACCTGGGGCAGGTTAGGCCCATGCAGGTCTCAGCTGTATATTCAGGCTTCTCTAGGTTTTATTCTGATGTAAAAGTAAGCCATCTTCTGACTTTGACCCCGTTGTATGACAGTAGCATTTAAGGAAAGTCTAGGAGAAATTCACTTATTATTAACTGCTTTTCTCCTCCCTCAGATGGGAGGAAGAACTGCAAGCAGCAGTGAAGCTTTCTGAGAAGAAAACTCAAAAAAAAAAAAAAAGCTTTTTTCCTGTAAACAGAAGGTTCCTGCCCATATGTAGATATAAGAAAACAAAACTCACTGGGGACTCCCAAAATTATAGCTCCTGCTGTATCAGACATTACTGGTACTTCACCCACTAGCAGGATGCCAGGATCCCCTAGAAGTCTTCTGTGTGAATTAAATCCCTTTTCTTCAGCCCACAATCCAAGGAAGCAGAGGAAACCCCCAGCACAACAGCAGATTTGTGCCCCTTCTGCACACCTTGAGATTCTTTGTTGTTTCCTTGTTCAATAAGTTCTAGATCACATCAAATCCATACAAAACCTCCATCCTGCCAGGTAGACTAGGAGGTCCCTCGCACATTGCAATGCAGTTGGAAGAAAAGCGTGGAGACCTACATCATGAGATAATGTTTTAATTACTCTTTATATTCAGGTTCTTCTGCAGAACGTACAATTCCTGGGAGTGAGCAATGTAGCACGTCTTGCTATGGTGAGTTTGTCTCATTGTCCATGGGTTTTGGCTTAATTTTTTCAACCTTTAAATAATGATATATCATGCAGCATGTTTGTTTTGTATTTGTAACAAAGTCTCTACAGACTTTGCACCATGCCAGCTTCCAACACCAGCCAGAACAGACACAAATGTTTATTAAAGA
This sequence comes from Tringa solitaria, assembly GCA_026413425.1. NCBI lineage: Eukaryota > Metazoa > Chordata > Aves > Charadriiformes > Scolopacidae > Tringa > Tringa solitaria. Next base: position 14,235,643 of record JAOXJM010000001.1, read on the forward strand.
GCCATTTGCTGACTGCTCACCCCATTCACTAGGAAACACCTTCTGAAGGCGTTTTTAAACACTTCTACAAAATCTTAATTTGAAATGTATCTCGTCTTTGCACTCATTGAGAATAAGTTGATGTGTCAGTTGGAGGCTGGCATCAACCATTTTTGGATGATTGGTTTCAAATCCTCTAATCAGCTTACCGTCCAAATAATTGAGCTGTGTGTTGGGGAAGGCCCTTTGAGGCGTGAGTGAAGACATCCTCCCTCCAGGCCTGGGGCAAAATTAGAGCTGTCATTTCCAGCCCCCCACATTGCCTGCACTTTCCTGCAGCAGCCAGCCAGAGGCTGCTCCACTTGCCCAAGAGTACCCTGACCCCCAACTCCCTACTGCAGGTGTAGCTAACAGAATCGTGAAACACTTTTATTTTTCTAAGAATTACTAATTTACTATACATGCAGATTTGCAGCTAAGATTTAGATACATATTTTTCTTCCATTTTAACCCTGACTAAACTACTCTTACCAGCCACTCCACAAAACAACAGGAGACACACTGTGATCCTCACAGAGGAAGTCCAGCTCACAAATGGAGACAGAGAGTTTCTACTTGCACAGGCAACCCCCAATGGGATTTAAAATAAGGGTGGCATCCTGTGGGGTGATTTCTCCCCATGCTGTCCTTGCTTAAAGAGAAAAAATTATTGTTTACAATAGGGATGATACAGCTGCCACCTCTAGCGCTCCCTTTCTGGCCATCCCACCTTCTGCAAAGCCCCCTCAGGAGGGTGAAACACCAGTTTGCAGCAGAAAAAATGGCACTGACAAAGTTCGCCCATTCCCCTCGAGCTCACACCTCCCCTGTCTATACTCTCCAGGACACCTGCCCCTTCCATCCCCCTTTCACAGCCCTCCCTCGTTTCCAACAGCTAAAGGAGAAATGGGTTAGGAGCTGTGTTTTCCTCTTCCCTCACAAACTAGCATGTCCTGGTTTTTATATCTTCCCTTTATTATCTTCCTTTTATTATCTTCCCTTATTTCCTAGTTCTCTGTAATTACATATTGGGACATCAAACGGTGAAGCAGGGACTGCTTTTGAAGCCTTTTATAATTAGCTTTTCTATTGTGTCCTCTAATACCTCCTCTGGCTTTAGACTTACTTTTTTCTGTTCACAACCTCCTGAACATATGGTGGTAAATATGCAGCATGCTGTGAGCTTCACCTGGAGTCTACTTACAATATATCTGCAATGTAAATAACAGACTTCATGTCAGTCAATTAATCACACACCAGTGGTTGGCAGAGGGCAGGCAGATTGCAGGAAGAGAAAACGGAGAGCGGTGTCTTGATCAGTGTCGGACTCCCAAGTATTAAATATTACCTTAGCCAGCATGCTTATGTGGCATCACTGCTTTTGCTAAAAATAGTCTGTTACAGTTGCATTAGATATTGTTTGATATCATAACAACTCGATTCAAGGCCAAATTCTCCACTGATCAGGACCAGTTTGGTAACATTTCACCCACTGGAATCATGATCCCATTTCCACCATCACAGAATATGGCCCAAATGCAAATTTCATAGAAAAATTAAATTTAATTTAAAGTGATCCCTGAATGATGCACAAAATGTAAATGTTGCCATTCCAGTAAAAGTGTTTCTTTTTGCTAAAACTAATTCAAATGAATTACTTTACAGATGTGTTTTATTCTTGTTTTTGCAAGAATGCATATGAGCAAGACAAAGTATTTTGTTTACCTGATTCACTTTATTTAACTCAAGGGATTCATAAGCATATCATCAATTACAGTCACAAACAAATCATTTTATGTTTAAAAAAAAGGAGTCTCT
>JAOXJM010000001.1:14237604-14249429 GCA_026413425.1 Tringa solitaria
CCAAAGGAGCAGAGATGGAGCATCAGCCTTAAATATTCTTAACAACAACAAAAATCTCATTGAAAGCAAAGAAATAACCTGTTTATGGCTGAGATTCTCCTGTGCCTCACTGTACCTGGCCCTGGACTCACCTCTGCCTGTGCTGGTACCCAGGAAGAGCCTTGCCCCAGGGCCAGCTTCAGGCGAGGGTACTAACAAGCACCCTCAGCCACCTTCCACCCATCTTACACCACTGCAGGATGGCCCTACAGGTCTCCAGAGGATTTGTGTTATTGCCCTCACCCTATTTCTTCTGACACTTTATTCCCATGGGGTTCACCATGTCCTCCCTTTGCAGCCACAGAGGCTACCCTTTACAGAAAGCTCCTCTTTAATCAGTAGCCAAAGAAAAACTTCAGGGACCAGAGCAACCTTTGGCTTAAAAGCCACTGACTTCTGATAGTCACCAGAAGAACTGGTAACGTGTCCAGGACAACAAATCATCTCCCAGATATGACTAGAAACAGAAAACCAACTGCTGCTCCCAAGGGTTTTGCTGCACGGGTGGGAGCAGAGGCATCCTGAAGCTGGGGCACCCCTGTCCCCCCGGGGAACCCCACTGTCCCTCACTCATAACCCCCTCAATGGAGGGGGCCTCTCTCCCCACCACTGCTAAACTCTGCTTGGCCGGGGCAGGGCCACACACCTCAGCAGCCACCAGGCCATCCTGAACGTGGGCCAGCCCCTGGGACAGCCAGGCCCTGAGGCCCAACACCCCGAGGCTGGGTTCCACAGAAGACACCGAGTAGTTTTTGTTTGCAGTGGGGAAACAAAAAGTGTTTCCGATAGGCATCAGGGTCTCCTTGCTAAATCCCCTCAGTGTCTGTAAGGCATCGCAGAGACTTACCGAGGCCTTCCTGCGGGGACATGTGCAGTGTCCCTCTCTGCCTGAGTTCTGCTGGGGTTAATAAAGAGCTGAGCTCACCTGATGTCCTGGTTCCAGCAGGGATAGGCTTAATGCTCCCAGTCAAGCTGGGGAGCCGGTGGGGGTCCGAGTCCTGTCAGTGAGAGGTGGTACCATAATAGTGTTTGTACATTCCTCTGTCCCTGTTATTGTTGTTGTTTTCTTGTTCCCTTTGCTGTTCAGTTAAACTGCCTTTGTCCCAACCCACGAATTTTGCCTTTTTCTTCTGATCCTCCCCCCAGGGCTGGGGCTGGGGAAGGGCCAAGAGAGCGGCCTCCTGGTTCTTTGTTGCCATCTGAGGCCAACCCGGGACACCTGACTGCCTTCAGTTTCCGTGAAGGCATTACCCTGGGTCTTTTCCCTCTGCTGGCTACCAATTTCCATCAAGCTTTCCAGTATCATCCAGCATCTTTGAGGAGAGCGCCTTAGAAAAGAGCCCATTCACATAATTTTGCTTCAGGGACAATACCTTTATTTGCCAGCATAAGCACGCAGAAAAGGCAACCGCACCATAGCGATGTGAAGAACATTTATTTAGTGTACGGGCCTACAGGACCTTGCTAAGCCAATGAAAATAGCAACAAAGCAGCAGAAACAATAAATACATAGAGGAACATTTTAATACTGTGGACATTACTATGCAGTGGTCCCAACAGCCTGAGTAAAGGGACATGTAGGTGTCTAAAGGACACCTTGTAGATATGTAAAAAAAGCCCTTGTAGATATGTAAAAGCTAGCAAAGATCATTTTTAAAAAATATTTTAGAGAACGTGGGTTTGAAGACTTTAATGGGTAGTGCAAAAACCACATACAGCCCCAGGAAGGGCCAGGTTGTACATTGACCTTCCAGCTCCAAAGGAGGCCATGTCCCCAGCCTGTCCCTGGAACAGGAGGTGCCCCATGGCACAGGCCAGCTCGTTAGCGATGTAGGGCAGCAAAGCAGGGCTCATAGGGGAAGCAGGACTGTGGGTCAACACCAGCTCTGCCTCCAGACAGACCTGCCATTTCACACTGCAGCCCTGCCATTTCACACTGCAGCCCCCACTGGATTCAATTAAGAGGCTTTTTTCTCTGGACAGGACTTGACCAAGGAGCAATGCTTGAGTCAGAAACAAAGACAAGCCCCGAGGCAGAAGTTCTTATTATATTTCTAGGTTAATTTATAATCATAATGCTTTTACTCTTAAAAGATAAAGTAAGTAAGATGGTGTTGTGATTAAGGTGCAGAATATTTAATTTAAGAGGTGCCTGAAAGGAAATCAAGGAGTGCTATCCATCAGGAAGATAACTGTAGAAGGATCAAGTCTTCCCCCATCCTCACTATAAATCTTTCACTGAGAAGAACTACTAGGTTATAAAGAACAAAAATTTCAAAAAAATAAAAATGAAAAAGGAGACATGTTAAACACTACCTAACAAGCTTCATGACATGAGCACAAAAGTCTTAAATTCCATGTCATAAATTCAATACCATCAAAAGATCTAGCTACTAAGTCCTTAGAGACAGTATTGTGTAAGTCAAGCACAATATTGAAAGGCACTGAAATCTTTAATATGTGTTAAATATTTTAAATTCATAATTCTCATTCACAGAAATATAACAGAGGCATCATCAACAATTTTTTCCCTTCCATTTTTTTATAGGTGTGCCACAGTTTCTGCAATTAATAGATGGCCCAAACATTTACAGAAAATGGATGAGCCAGAAAACTGCTCTTATGGACATGATTTCAGGCAATCATTATGCCTACTCCAATAAACACATCCAAATATGCCAAGATTAATACCTGCATATGTTTAAATTAACACTTTGAAAGAGATTAGGTTTAAGGCATCCCACCTATTCCCAGAGGCAGCATGCAGTGATTATTCCTTACAGGTATTTTCATGGGGAAAGTACTTTGTTCAAAAGTACTGAATGTTGTCATACTGCCGTATATAAAACCCTCTCATTTTAGTTTCACATTTAGGGCACGTAAGCCTTTATTTTCCATTTAAATGTACTAATCTTCTTAACGGTATAATCAAGCCTCTAATATATAATATTATCAGTTTATATTTAGAAGGAATAACCGCCACGTTAGTGGTGATGGACATATCTCTCCATTCATCTGACTGAATTACCCTGGATAAATCCCTTTCTCCAATTCATTTCTGCAGATACAGCAAGCAGCTTTATTTTATTTAAAAGCAAATCATACAGTTGCAAGATATTTATAGTTAATATGTAAAAATCCTGCTTTAAGTTTGAGAAACGTTTTCTTTCTTCCTCCATTTCTCACAGGGAAATGTTCCGGTTTGCAGCTTTTTAAATAGCACAGGATTTTGCAGGCTACAAATTCAACAAAAGGTATTCCTACAGTGAACAAGTCACAAAAACTTAAATTATGTTTGCATCCTTCCACAGCTTCATGTTCTTGGAAAGTAAAAATGAGCCTGATCCATTGGGTACGTTTAAGTAAGTTTATATTTAAGCATATCACAGGACTCTTTTTTTCTTTAAGCAGAACTGGGAGATTTCCCAGTAATTCCTAATTCCTGCCCAATATATAGCTTTTTATGACATAAAAGATGCCCCCACCAATACAAAATCTAAGCCAGATCTAAGCCACAGAAATGTGGCCTTCCTGGGAGATATTAAAGGGGGATTTTCAAACACCAGTTGGGCTGCCTCTTGGCATACGATAGGATTTAAGTTAGGCCTGCCATGACACAGACAGTAAGCATAATCAATAGCTGCTAAATACCCAGGATCCTGAAATATATTTTAAGATCTCTGCCACTCCACTCACATATATTTCCTTGTGGCACCTCTTCTGATTCTGAAAAGCACATTAAATGATTAGCCACCCAACACGTGTGACTATTTATCTCAGCAGCAATCCAATTGCCAGCAACAGAAAAGCTCAAGAAGCAACAAACCAGCCAGGTATATAACAAAGGATATTACGGAATATGTTCTTAAGAGTATAACTAAAAGAAAATTATTATTATACTTTCATTATACCTAAACATTTCCATTTGTTCAAGAGGAATAGAGGAAATGTGGTTTGTTATTATGATTAATTCCTGGTTTGCCTCAATGGTAAATATCTATACAAGGTACCAGCAAGTAAAACCCAAAACTAAAAAGGCCACCAAATTCTCATCTAGCTAGTTACAAAGGCATCAATCTCTCTTTATATCACAGCACAGCGTTCTTGACGTAAAGAAAACACAAAGAAGATGATTCCCCTCTAATTCAAATTCATTACAACCACTCTGCATGCTAAACATAATAAACACATGTTAAATTCAGCAGAAAAGATGAGAACTGAACCGGCACACAGCTGGAACATCACCCAGATTGTTTGACTGGGGCATTTTTTTCCTACCGATACATCTGCCTAGCAGTCTGGGGGGAAGTTACTGGACGGAAGCTGTCGATCCGGCTAAATTCTCTGAGGAAGGAGCCCAGCTCTTCGAAAGAGGAGAGAAGAGGGGAATAATCTGGTAAACTCAAAATCTGTCTGCTCCCTCACACATGGTCATCCCTTCTGCCTCACCTTTCTGCACCTGGACACCGGGGTCAGGCTTGGCCTGATGCAGCACTGCCCCGGGAGGGATGGAAACTGCCATCCACACGTTTGGCTTCAGGAGAAAAATTACTAAAATTTTCAAGCAGAGAGTAGTTAAAGCTTGTCCTGCTGCAAGCTCTTGTCTCATCACTCGTATTACACAATGAGGAGCTTCAGGTCTGTGGGCGCTGATCTTCTTTCATGAGGACCACACTCTTCCTCCACCCTGGGGCGTTAAAAGCTGGAGCGCTCCAAGGTGACAGACAGAACATGCAATTTTTGTTTGTCAACAATTTGGCCAGTCTAAAGATTTGAGGTACTATGCTTACTAGCACCTGTATGAGTTCTGCACTTCGTACAAAATCTACATGCTCTAGAGAAAGTACATCAATTAGAAAAAAAAAGTTTCCCTGTCTCTGACTGTTTGCATGCAGAGAACACTTGGTAACTGCAACAAGCGCAGGCTTTGTAAATCTGGAATAAAAGCTTAATAGTTACAGCACAAGTCACTCAGTTGTGTTTCTCAGCAGTTAGTGATGTGCAATTGGAAGAAATACTGTATTGCAATTAATTTGACAATGTGTTTTCTCAAACGGAAAATGTTGCAAATAGCAGGAGAATTTGCTCTCTGCTGTAATCTCACTAATTGGGAAAAAGGCGCTTGGGAGTAGTTGGACGTTGGGGTTTTGGGCAAGGTCCCAGAAGAAGAGTATCCAGTGTGTAATACACCAGTGTGTAATACACCACCGCTGCTGCTCAAAGACAGTTTAGAGTTTAAAAAAACAATTTGTACTAAGAAAACAGCCAGATGCCATCACATTGGCTTTCCCTCGGTGATGAATGGCATGAAAGCTCCCTAACATCTGCTACCACTTGATGAAACAAAACTTACATCTCTTTGAGTGAAAAGGTCCACAGATGCTCACTGGAGTAATCCCGGCTGCCTGAGGCTGGGGAGGGACCGGTGCTGCCAACCCCAGCCAGACCCTCACCTTTTCATCTCTCCTGGTCGAGGCAAATTCTGCAAACATCACAGCTCCGCCGTAACTCCATTACACCATAACTGCATTAACCATAGGTTGAAGGAAAAGCAGGTCAACAAGGAACACAGGGGACCATTTCCCTGAATGAAATAAACCTGCATTCTTCAAAGCCAATTTCCACATCTGCTCTGAGCAGTTTATTTCTGTTTGAAGTGGACAGCCCTGTAAATATTACTCCTTGAAAAAAAGGTAATTGTAGAGAAAAGAAGGCCTATTTGTCTAGTTAAATGAATGCCAATTCTATAGATGCACTACAACAGGTTTTCAAGTTCGGAAGCAGAAATGTCCTTTAACTGTAGACATCCAGGAGCCAAGTGACATATCTCCTCTAAGCTTTTTTTACTGAACACTGAATCAGGGAAAAGATTTCTGCTGAAAAAGAAAACTGAACAATGACTAGATGTAAAGGAAAATGTGGCCAATGTATGTATCAGAAGCCACATAGCAACTGGAGGTATCATAGAAAATACTAGTTTGTTACCTTGGAAATGTAAGTATTGCTACCAACCACACTCGGGTGCCTTAAAGAGCGGACGATTATTCTGTAATTTATTTTGGGAACAAACGTGAGGGGAGTGGTGCTGGTTATTTGTCTGAATCAGATCTGTTCAGTGGCCGGAAATTAAATGGTCAACTTGTCAGAAGTAGAACTGTTCGATTTTTGGTTCAGTGACCAAAATGAAAAGAAAAAGAAAGAAAAAGAGATCAGCTTGGGTTAACATAAAAGGAGAAGTACTGAGGGGTTTAGCACAAAAAAATAAATTAAAATATCAGTTAGGTCAATATGAAAATCTTCAATGAACCCAAAAAAATTAGATAAAGAATTTTGTTCAAGCAGAAAAGTCTCGTTTCATTTTCTGATTATGCAGCTAACTTGTTTTTTTTCTTTTTCACAGTCAGTTTCACAATTAAGATACTTTTCCAAAACAAAAACCAAAACTGTGTTTTGAAAACATCAGTAATATATTTCAAATGCTTCACTTCCCCCCATTTTCCGTTAAAACATTTACCAAAGTTTACTCAGACACATTATCAGTTTTTATAGTCGCAAACCCAGATTTTAAATGAATTCAATTCAAACATGGCAAGTCCTGCTGAATCAATTCTAAAGTCTTGTGTCTCATGCAGGAATGCTATCAGCTTGACTATCTGACAGGGTATCAGTCATCAGCAAATCAATGATAATAGTTGGAAAGCATAAAAATGTTTGCCAGAGGTTTTTGATCTTTGTACTGATCTTCTGATGTTCTGAAGGCTGCATTCAAAATTTTTGGGCCAGAGTCAGAAGTGCTCTACAAAAACATTTAATGTTGGAGTTTAGCCAGAGACCCTTTATTTTTCAAACATACTAGGACCTTTCTTTTTACAGCACTTTATAGTACTGACTCTTTAATTTTAATACCTGGAATGTCCACAAACTGCACTTTGTTAAACCAGGATCTTTGCCTTGGCCAGTTGTGCTGTTTTGTTTCTCTCTGCAGTTCTTGGTATCAATAACCATTTAATCCAGGGTCCAGATGAATGTGTCTAATTCTGGAAGGAGGGTTGTTCTAGCAGCGCATTTCCCCTGTGAGATAGGAACACTGGAAGATTATTGTGGCCTGGAAACCACAGCTTGTTCAGCCAGAAAGATAAATATTATCTATATTTCTTGTTCTTTCCTATCTATTGTATTGTCCTGGGGAGCAGTGGGAAAAGTGGAAGGCAAACGGCAGAAACCCTGCCAAGCCCCATGACGTGATGGATGACTTCTCACATCCCGGGGCCTGACACCAAGAGAGGCCACAGAGGGTCGTGCTGCTGTTTTCAGATGTTAAAAAGGCCAATCACCTACTCATCGCTTTCATTTCTAGCACAGGAAGAGCTTCCCCATGTAGGACCTGCATGGGCAGACCCAGCTCTGCCATGAAGTATTCCTCTGCAACAACATGGGCAACTTACACAGGAAAGCTGCTTTTTTGTGTCCTTGCTAACTCATTTATGAATATTCTACCAGACGTGTTGAATGCTGTGACCACAAAGTAGCTCTCAATCCCAGAGAGAAGAATATTCCCAGATTTGTCTAAGTCTTCTGGCCAGCGACTGTTGTGTGCTCTCTCTTTTCCCTATTCCTCCCCTTCTCTCCTCTCCAATGTTCACAGCACAGGGACAGACTGTCAACTTTCACAGTCTCCCTATATGTTCCCAGGGAGCATCCTACATGCACTACCCGTGGACAACCAACACATAAATCCCTTCAAACCCAAGCTGGGACAGGTCAGGAACCTCCTGTGGATGCGATGTGGGAGGATGAAGAGAGAAAAACAGTAGTTGCTCCCAGATGCATGTCTGTGCATGAAAGGGAGCTTGCTTGATGGGTTTCCCTGGACAAACCAGCGTTTTGCTTCTCTGCCAACTTTTGATCATCTAACTGCACTCTCGAAAGTTACATCAGCAGGATGGAAAGAGGGAAATGGTAAGGCCCCTTACACTGTGTGTTTTTCACCAGCTGGACCGCTCTGTGTACAGCCACATGATAGCCAGGCACTGGAGTGGGACAAAGGATGGGGTGCCACCATCTGACCACCTATGGCAGTAAGGAACAATGAGCTGGAAAGCAGAAGACACAGCCACAGCCAGAGCTGAGGTTGGCAGGCAGACCCTCTTCTTGTCTTTCAGCTCTGTCAGGTCATACCCATTTATTTACAGAACTATCCTTCAAGCAGACACAGAGAAGAATAAATAACTCTGGCTAATCTGAGGCAATGATCATTTTGCTAAGCGTGGTGTAAGAGTTCTTAGGGGTTTGTCTCAGTCTGGTTTATAACTCAATCCCCTTGGCCCCATGTGTGCAGCCCTGCCTCCTGTGGGAAACGAGCAGCTACAATCCTGCGTACCTGTGAGTAGATGCCACTCAGGGAAACACACACAGATCTTCAGCTCGATCTCAGATGATTAATCTGCTCACCCTGCTGAAGAAGAGCAAGGGTTTCCCCTATGTTGTGTCTTGCAAAACCAGAGACAAACCGGCGACCACCCTGCACGTCTGCATGACCTGAGGCTTCTGCCTCAGTAAGAGACACAGCAATATTTTTCTGCATGGCTTCACAAATACTTCCAACACCTAGTGAACCCCTACACCCAGAAGGCTGGCCTTATTAATACACCAAACCTAAATCAAATTTTACTCCAGGCATCTCGGTCAAATACTCTGAACTGTCCCCTGGAGCTGCTCCCTTGTCTTGAGTAGGCAGATAGAAGGGGAGGAGGAATGGGGCTGGAGGCATGCGGGGCCACCATCCATCAACCTGCTCTAGTGAGAGGTGTCCCTGTCCATGGCAGGGGGGTTGGAACTAGATGATCTTTAAGGTCCTTTCCAACTCTAACCATTCTATGATTCTATGATGTCCTCCCCTGCTGGCACCAGGCCCTTCAGCAAGCAGGTGGGGACAGGCTGTTCCCAAGGCTAGCACACCACCTCCCTCTCAGGGAGTGGGGCAAAGCATCCCCCCAGAGAGGGTCTGTGTGGGGCAGTGGTCCTGCTGCTGGGCTGGATACACCCCACGGTGCTTGTCACCCCAGGACATGGGAAACTGGGGCAGCACTTGGACACGGCACTGAAGCACTTGCACAGTGTGGAAAGAAACCTGCAGCACACACAGGTTTAGGAAGGAGGTCAATGAAGAAGTCTGAAAGAAGGGGTTTTTTTAAAAAACTTACGGTAGTGTGGGATAAAACTTGCTCCTGAAGGGAGATGGATTTGTCACCTGCTGTCACTCAGGGCTCTTGCAGGTTGAACTTCAACAGATGCATGCTGGAAAAGAGCCATTGATTTCACCCCCCAAGGAGATGCTTGTGAAACTCTCGCTACCAATATTAATATCAAAGTGCCTAGAGAGGAGCAGAGAACAGCCTCCTCTGTTTTGTTCCCAGGATGAAGAAATATGGCAAGAAGGACCTTCCAAAGACTGTGAAAAACAGCCTTTTCTTTGCAATAAAAGCCTTTGGGAAAGTGTCTGAACTCCTCACCTGTGACTTTCACAACCCACTCGTGTCCAGTCCCCCTACTCGTGTCCAGTCCCTCCAGATACCTCCTAGTTTCTAGACTGGGTTGTTCACAGAACAGGCATTGCCTACAACAGCTGGTGAGGAAACACTACAGGGTAGCACTCGGGAACATCCTGATTTCCTGGGAAGACCAAAGATCCCACCAGGATAGAGGGAGGAGAGTGGAGGGTGCTGGGGGCCTCGTGGCCATCACTACCATCACACAAAAAACACATACATCAAGCACTCTCCCCAAACATAAAGCCACGCTGGCAGCAGAGGGCTGAGGGTGGATAACCACCAACTATACCAAAGGGAGTCTGGAGTGCCACAGGTGATGCTGTGGCCAGTGAGATGAGAAACGAGCCCACAGGTGCCTCTGCCTGAAGCTGAGCTGAACCCAGCTGCCCAGGAAACGCTGTGGTGCCCAGAAGGCATCAGCTGCTCCAGACAGTTGCAGGAGACGATGGCAGGGAGCCCGTGGCGCCGTGCCCGGCCATTGGGTGCCATCTCCAGCCCCAGCCAGAACCTCTCCAGCTGCAGGAGGACGGACTAATGCCTGGTCCTGGACTGTGGAATAAACAGGCACAAACCCTAATGCCCCTCTCAAACCCTGCTTCTCTCTCTATAAGCAGGACATACACCTCTCTCACTTTGCTTTATTTAAGACAAACACTTAGTGAGAAATACACTAAAACAAACAAAAAAAAATCTTAAAAAAAAAACCACCTCCATAACCCTGCTCTTCCCTTTAGGAAAAAAGTAAAATGTGTGTTGACCATGGGAGGCATCTGAGCACTTGGGGGGGACTTGGGAGAAGGTCCCACGGGTGTGGACCAGGGGGATCTCTGTCTCGGTGACACCACTGTCCGTCGGCACAGCCCAGCCTGCGCCGCGTGAACTGCGTGACACATGCTATGACTTCCATTTTGCGGGACTGACCTGAGGGCAGGGGGAGCAGAGGAAGACCGCCCGCCTGAGAAGAAGGCACCATCCAACAAACTGGGAAGGTCTTTTTCCACAATCTGTTCTTGGGCTTTGACAGATGTTAGAATTTGCACTGTCAGAGTTTGTCCTATGTTTATCCCAGGGGCCAGTCACAACTTGGGAGGGGGGGGGGGAGGAGGAGGAATTGGGAATTACACAAATATTCCAGCCACACATTTGCACTCTGTGCACCTTTCATGCCCGATGAAAAGGCAGGAAATGTTAACACAAAGAAAGGAAGCATGTTAAAAAGACTGAACCTTTCATCGGAGACTATTGAAATTCTCATAACAAGGGCCGGTATGAAAGGTTGCTTATTCTCAGAGGTAAGACAGTGCCGTTTCCTTCCCTCCCCGTGCAGCGAACACTCATGACAAATCTAAACCACAGCTGTAGGGCACAAGACACACAAAGCAAATAAAGATCGCATCTGAATCCATCTCCCTTGTATCGCCACGGCTGTTATCAGATTGAAAATCATACTTCAACCAGTCAATGGGCAAATACTGTGATACTGTGCTATAATAAAGTGCTACAGTATTTCAAAAGCAGTGGCCTTCAAAAATCCCGATCAAGGGAACAATAAGGAAAATGAGAAATGCTGCCAGTCTGACAGTCTCGCCCTATTCTACCTAATGAACCAACACAGCTTTGGTGGAATAATCAATGCGGGAAACATTGGAGAAATGTACTACGTGCCACCACGGCACAGTAACCTACTTATAAACCGTTTATTGCTCACCTTAGGTCTTGAAGCACAATGTTTATACCTTGTTTTATATATCTCTATTGATATCTAATTACAAGTATTAATTATTTACAAGACTTTTTTTTTTTATTTTTACTTAAAAGCTTTCAGTATGGGCAGATTTTAGCAAGCAATTCCACAGATAAATCATACGTATTAAAAAATATCTCCTTTAAACTCAGAAAGCAGAAAATAGGTGCGTTATCCCCACCGAAACAGCATTTTTGCACCTTTTCACCATTTCCTTCCTCGACTTCAACGCTGGGCGACGCACTACGGGAAAGGTCCGTGCACACACGCCAGCCCCTGCACCAAGTTCTGCCCTCGGACGGTGAATCCACTGAGGCAGAGATCATCTTTTTAATGTATACAGACGTGCCCAGCGTAGCCTGCCCTACTCAGACCAGTAATACCAACAATACTGTTTCTGTCCTACAGTCAGATGTCACCTGACAAATGTGGGTCACGCCAGCACGCCGTGCTGACTTTGATTTCTGTTATTTGGGGCAATCAAGTCTCCT
>JAOXJM010000001.1:14261051-14298340 GCA_026413425.1 Tringa solitaria
CCATCCCATCCCATTCGCTCTTGTCCCAGAGTTGACTAGAAAAAATATAACTTGTTGAGGTGGACCTCTTCTGTTCACCTCAACAGGTGGGACATCAGCACCGTAGATGCACTTCAAGTGCTGGCTGGAAAGCCCTTCCTCAGTCATCCCAAGGTTTAGGGGGCTCTTCATGATCCCAGTCATGGAAATAAAAGGGGAAGATGGGTCTGACCATGCTAAAGTGAGAAGAACCCCATGTCTCTTGGGGTATCAGTGAAGTTGAAGCTTCATTGTCAGTAAAGATTGGCTTCAGCAAAGTTGAAGCATCTGCCCTGCAAACACTGGACAGGAAAGTCAGAAGTAATTAGTAGCATCAATCAATCAACCTCATCTCTTCTTCCAAAACAAAGTCTTCTGTTCATTAAGCCTTCTTGTTTTCTTCTCCTATTTATGCAGGGACTTACCAGAGAGGCCTGGCACTCCAGAGCTGCCTTGGCCATGCCAAATAACCCTTTGGGATGAATCCCTTTTTTGTGCACAGGACTTGTTACAGTCAGATAATAATGCAGTCTTGCCTTGCCAGTTACATGAACTTTGCTCCTAGTCATTTCTAAACAAAGGCCTAAATGTGAAATTATAGGCAACTTCCATGCCTATGTTATTACGAGATTTTAATTTTCCTAGGGTAGGAACAATAGCAGCTGTTTGGTTGCTCCATTTTCCAGTGGGCTGGCACAACATGCATCTTCTGTAAACTGACATCTCATGGCTTCTTCTGAAAATGGAGTATTTAACTGTACACATTTTTCCCTCTCTTCTACTGCATTTAATTCAAATGGTTTAAACTCATATTTCTTTATTGCTTATTATCGTTAATGAGGTATGGATATGAAAGGGTTTTTCTTTTTCAGAAAAGCATTTGTTTACAAAGTCTGTGGATGCTATCAAATAGGTGAGCCTAAACCCTTAAACTTATTATTCATCTTCTGACCATTAAAAACGAATATAAGATTTTTAAAAATTTCAAATCGGGGAATAAGTTAACAATAAGTTGTTAATTATTAACAATTTTCTATTGTCTGGCTTAATAACAGAATTTAAGGGTGAGTACTTTCAAAGGGTAGAAAGTTTTTATGCTTCAATACCTCATATATTTTATTTTTATGAAATTGCTTTAAAGATTTAAATCTCTTACAGCAAATAAACTAGGTTTAGAAAAGAAGGTACTGAGAGGGACTTGGAGCTTAAAATTATCCTGAATATCTATTATGGATTAAATTTCTGGAGACAAATACACAACAATCATTATGGGTCTTGCATTTATATATTCTTAATTTGGATGTTTCCTTTAACGTGCAATTTTGTGTGCAACACAAGCATAAGTATATATTTTTTTCTGTTTCCAATCACTGTTCTGCCGTGCCCTATTAGCACTGCTTGAGGAGTGTACCTAAGTATATTTAAGGAAATTCCACTTGATTCTGGTTATTTACAATTCTAATGTTCGATGTAATTTTGCAAATCTGATTTTCAACATCCTTTAAATAAACGTGTCTTATATAAAGTGGCATCTCCCACAACAAATATTCATTCCCGTGACTATTGTTTCCTACTATCCATTCGCTGCTCTGGATTTCTGTGAAGAAATGCTGGGTATTTACCCGTGTTACATCTGCATGCTGAAGTTGCCAAGGCTTTCATTAACTTGCAAATATTTATTGTGGGTAGCCTTTATCTGAAGAATTTTTTAAATGTCAGTGGCCACAAAAGAAACTCTTAGTCCATTTTACAGCCTAATTTATCTCTCCACTTCACTATTCTAGCTTGAATAACCCAAGGACCCAAGGTACACAGGGGTAACAGGCCAGGACAGTTTTAACAGTTTACTTTATGGGGGAAAATGGGATGTAAATCCTGAGGAAGTCTATAAAAGATATTCCTTCTGTTTTATTTAATGATCACTAAACTTTCAGAGACCTGGAAAAGATACTCCTTCCAGTTCATTTAACATTCGCTAAACGTGCAGAGAACTGGAAGTACAATTTACTTCGGGTTTTGAGGGTTTTCTCTTATCATCTCTGCATTTCAAATGTATCTAAAATATACAATTTGTGTGACTGAGTGTCAGTGGACCCGTGCGTGGAGGTCCAAGATTCAACACCCTTACCTGAGGCACACAACTGCAGCCTGCAGGACCACAAGCATTTTGCCAGGATGTATTTTGTTTGCCTCCTGTCTAGCCCAAAAACTTTCTAGGCCACGGGTACAAATACCATCCCAGCAAAACCCGAACGGAATTTACAGCAAAGCTACTTCAAATACCCACAGATTTGTGCAAACCCCGGGGATAAGCCGGGAGCCCCAGTGAGGGGCTGGGGCGTGCGGGAGGAGGGTGTCCCCGGGCAGTGACCGGGCTGCAGCATCCGTCCCGCCGCCCCCACGTTCCCTGACCCGCAGCCCCGCGCGGGACGTCCTCGGGGGTGTCAAAGCTCATGACTTATGTGAGACCCGGTCACCGGGGCCACCGAACGCCCAGATTCAGTTTTCAGCCCATTGACATAGGGGTTAATGTGCTGGCTGCCCTCACTGATTGAATCCCTGTATTTGTGCACTAAATTAAATACCTTTTTTTTTTCTTTTTTTTTTTTTCTTTGTTTTTTCCTTTTCTGATTAAAGAACACCTTTTGCAGTGGGAGTGGGATCCAGGCTCTGGCTTTTGACACGAGCGGGCTCCCCACAGCGGCCCAGCAGCGGATACTGGTCGGGCACCAAGAGAGATGGATGCAGGGGATGAAGTTCAGGGTGTCTTGCACAGCCCTGCAGTACGGTTGTGGAGTGTGAAGGGACAGACAAACTGGGGGTAACTTCTTTCTCCTTCCCAACACTCTTCATTTATTGAAAATATCTCAGCAGAGCCTCGCAACCCTGGAGCTGCACAGTCGTACTGCTTTTATTTAATTTCATATGCTTGGAAATTGTCAAATTGGTTGTTTTTTCAGAGCAGGTCCTGTCCAAGAGATACGACAGGACCATAAAACACAGGGCCAGCACACAGTGATAACGTGAATCCAGTAAGGAAGTTAGGAACAGTACCTCCACTCCACTTTTGACCCACAAAATGACTTTTTCAACCAAAATAAGACTGCTTGGAAAATCAGACTCATAGGTTAATTTAAAAAAAAAAACCACCACCTTAATTCGTATTAGCAGCAAAGCAAAGTATTAGGATAAGCCAGAATATTATAGTATAAGCAGATCTTTTTCATTATTCCAAATCCTCCACCAGAAGTCTAAAATTCATCACTTATAAGTCAAATATTCTTCCCAGCTTCCTTTAAGAAGGTCACTGAGAAATTGCTCAGAGTGGTTGTCAATGAGAACCTCTTGTATAATATAAAGTATAAATGAGACCACAGCGTTTTATCCTCTAGAGGAATCATGGTTACACTGCTAAGGAGCAATCCAGTCATTGGGAGCAGACTGTCAGGTTCCCATCTCTGCCCCTAGCTTCTCTTAGGGAAATCTGTCCCTCTGTGTCTCAGTGTCATCAATTTTAATGTGAGACCATATCAACCAGCCCGGGATGGGCAGCGGGCTCAGGGTGTGACCAGACTGGGTTAGATACTGATGGAAGTGCTACCAAGCTCCCTTTACACTAATGATATTTAGTGCTTTTAGTAAAACAAGGACTCTGCTTCACCAGCTTTTAAGTGGAACGATGCTCTCAACATCTTCCCAATGCTTGGCAACGTGGATCAAAGGGCTCCACCGGGGAGGCTTTGCTCCAGTTCAGGGCTTTCTGGCCAGGCTACAGCCTTATTTTATAAGGTCTTAAAGTCTTCCAGTGCCAGAAACTCTATTGCTCTCTCTTCAGAATGATGCAAGGGTGTTTCTTAAACTATTTGACCCATATCATATATTTTCATTTTTAATATCATTATCTTCCCCTCCCTGTCTTGGACTTGCTCCACCAGTGCTAGATATCAGAGCCAAATCATGACAAAGGTGAAGGCCATGTGAAGGTGATGTGCCCCATGAAGGCACATCAGCTATGAAGAAGTCTCCTCTTATTTATCTCTTTAATAAGCCAAACAGATCAACCTCTGTAAATCCCAGTGAGCTCCCTGCTCAGCCCTCCACATGGTGGTAACCCCTCAGGAAGCACTGCCCAGAGAGTGGCATCCCTGGCACACGTGGGTCCTCCCATTTCTTGTATGACGTGATGCCCAACGGTGTGAAAAGACTGAACAGGCTCTTGGAGAGCTGCCACGGAGGGGAGGGGATGGACCTGTGAAACTGGTGTCTTAAAATATGCTGCCGGGTCATCACGTGTTGACTTGTAACAGGTTTAAAGATTTCTGATGGGTGTTTAGAGAGTTGGAACAAATCCCTGGGTGTACCTGTAAATCCCTGCTCATCTCTGCATTTCCTCTCTTTTCCCAAAGTTCCTCTGAAGCCTCAGCCCTGCACAGTGGACCTCAGTAGCTCCAGTGCAACTCCATTGCTCAGCCTCACGTACCCACATCGGAACTTCTGCCAACCAATGAGCCAGCCCTGGACCACCTTTTCCATGGTAGCTCCTTCTACAATAAAAATACATGACCAGCCTGGGTGTCTGCACATCCCTGCAGCACCTGGTCCATTGGCAAGGGAATATCTGGCAAAACAATGCTTACAAACATTCATAATCACTACTTTTCCTCAAAAGATGCAGCAGAAGACACCCAGTTCTCTGGAGGACCCCTGAATATGACCACCACCACCATTGGTGAGTGGCAGCCTCTCTCTCCTAGTCCCTTACAGAACCACGGTGCTGCTGGGTGCCTGCTGCTCTGGGAGGTCTTCTACCGCCCTTGGGGTTCTGCAAGGCCACAGGAAGAGAACCTCAGGTGTTCCCCCGAGTGAGGTGAGTGGAGAAGTTGCTCCTGACTTTGTTTTGCCCACTAAATGTCAGTGCTTCAAACACTTCCTGTCCCTTAGGAAGGGGGAGCTTGAGACAATGGAAGCAAAGCCCCTGTCCTGCTCCTGGCCTGTGTGATCATACTGTCACACTGGCTGCCGTACCACGATCTTCTCCCTGGGACACTTCAGCTATTTGGAAGAAATTCTCAGGGGTTTGGACTTTTTTCTCTCCCAAGTCCGTTCTGGAAGGGGGTGTGCCCCAAGAGCACGTGTCACCAGCTCCTGTCCCTATGGAGGAGGCGGTTGATGTCTCCAAAGTGACCTGGGGAGACCCAAGTTCGCAGCTTAGTAACTTAAATATCCTCCACCTCCTGCTCTCAGGCGGGGTTGCGATCACGGCATTGTCTTTGCTGCTCCACGGTCACAACACAGCTTTATCAGCCGTCACAGGGTGCTCCGGGCACAGCTCCTGGCAACATTATCTGGCTAGTTTCTTGGCCTTCCCCTTGCTCCTCCTTCCAATGAGATAAGAGGAAAGGACTTATCTTCATTAGCTGTACACACAGACTTAATTCCTCACCACAGAGCTGGAAATCCTGGGTTTCCAGGCACAGGCGCTGCTCCCACGCTGCTGCAGGTGGGGCTGTGTGAGCAGCCCTGCCCTGGGGATGCTGGTGAGCTCTGCTCCAGGACCAGCTCTGCCCGTCCACCTCGCCGTCCTTCTTGCTGGACCATGGCGCCCGGCACTGAGTGGGAGAGCAATGGCCACCCAACCTGGTGACTCCCAACAGGATTTCTATTGAGAGAGAAGGTACTGCCAGAGGTACCACCACTGTCATGATCAAGTGTGAGATCACTGCAGCACAGGAGGAGGTGGAAACGCAGCTCAGCCTGTAGCCACCTCTGCCTTTGCCCTCTCGCGGCACATCTTTTGCTCTCCTGCAGCTGAACATCCCATGTCCCACCTCCCAGTGACCCGGGGAGCAGGCTGGGGAGCGGCTGTGCCCACCCACCAGCGGCCTGGCTCAAAATCAAAGGATGTTTGTCAAATCTTCTAGGAGCCTTGAATGGAAGAAGATATAGAAATGCAAAACATGATATTCTTTTCTTTTTTCTTTTTTTTTTTCCTTTGGCAAATGGCCTAGAAAAGTAACAAAAAGAGGCAGAAATGCCAAAAAGTGAACCACCTACTGTTGTCTCCTGGAGATAAACCAGAACATTGTTCCAAGCAGCAGAATGCTGCTGTCATTTCTCCTGGAAGTGAAGAGAGCGTCACCCAGTCCTGGGGAGGGGGCCAGAGGAGAGATAAAGAGAAACGAGTTATTCAGATGAACCTCTGAAAGGGAAGTCAAGGTAGTGCCTTTAAATGTGTTTGTCACGGAGCAAAACAACTTGTGACGTCACGTATTTAGAAGAATCGTCGCTGCGGGAAGTTAAGGCGGCTTCAGAGACACTTGCGACATTCAGCGGGTTACAATAGTTTGTTGTGGATTATTATGACTCCCACTCCTGAGGAAAGATCTTCTGGGCATGAGTCATGGGGACCCTGCCCGGCTGTGTTATTCTATCCCATGGCACCCTATTGTCTATTATATTTTCTTCCCCCCACACCAAAAATGCAGACTGTCAAGTATACGAATAGTTTGCATTTAGCAAAGCCCAGCCCCATCACTAATGAAATTAACATCAGGCTAAGAAAGATTTGACCTTTCATGTGGGTAATAGAAAGGTTACAATACTTGGTTGAAGGTTATTAGCCACTAAACATAATCTTGGGGCAAGAAGCGCAAAAAGTGGCTGCAGGGTCTGGCAGAGCAGCTTAAGCAAAACCTGAAGGGGAAGCTCAGGTGGCTCCTGCCATGTCCCATCCCTGTGCTGCTGCCAATGTCCCTCCGAGCTCCAAAACAGAGCTGATTCAGCACCTACATCCTTGCTGCTCCACCCTTGTGCCTCAGCTCCAGCTGACTCGGGCAGATATCTTCTGTGGCTGACACCATTAGAGCAGCAGTAACCTCTGGCAGGCAGGTGGGAGACAGCTCCATCTCCAGCCGCTGTCGCTGTTTGCTTCACTGCCCATGAGTCAAAGCCCTGAGGAGCTGAAGCTCCATTTGCAGCCAGAGCAAGCAGTGGAAAGTCAGCAATTCACCTTTCTCTTATTCTTCAGGGATAAAAAACCAACAAAAGCAACAACAGATTTAACATTGCGATGTGCTAAGGGAGCTGGGTTGTGGAAATCACATATGCAATAACTCTCTGGCCAGTACGGGGAACTATTGATGGCATCTTTACTCACCACAGCCAGCTGAGAGAAATTCCCTTAACGGCTACTTCCCAGCCACAATCACCGCTTTATTTCTGCCCGTTTTCACACACTTCACCCCCCGAGAGGACGTTACCCGTCCGCCTTCGCGCTGCTGGGCAGAGCGTGCTCCCAGGTGGTGGAGGAGAGCTGTGCCTCGTTCCTGCCCTCCCTTCCAGTGACACACATAACGAAGCCGTTGATGAATGGCATCCTTCCCGCAGGCTACTGGGCCTGCGAAGGACCAAAGTAGAAGTACGCCTTCATAACTCCAGGTGCTTAAGGAAAGTAATAAATAACGGCGCTGCTGCGGCTGTGTGCAGCCTCCGCACCCAGGGACAAAGCATTTCGCAAACACAGGTAAGAAATGTTATTCATATTTTATACAAAGGGGAACTTACAACCCAGACAATAGGTAACATTTTTCTTCTATGTGCTCGACGTATGGGAAGAAAAGCTGTTTTAATGACGTTACATGGGGCACAGCTCTGCGCCGTGCGCTCCCGAGTGCAGCTCCAAAGCTGTTTGCTGCCGCGGGCAGGAGGGGCGGGCGGGAGGCGGCCGCTCGGAGAGAAATTTCTGGCCTCAGGACCTCAACTGGAGACACACCAACGGTCTCGTATGCTGTGACAACCGTGTCCCGCTAAAATTACTTACTGGGTGAGTAAAGCACCTTGTAAGCCCCTACGTAGGCTGAAACGCTGAAGCAGGAGCGGGCTTGTTGGGCCCTCTCTTGGGGCAGCACGTGGCTTTTGCCTTCCCATTTCACATCGGCCTAAATGTCCGCTGGTGAAGCAAGGTGATGGGGAGCATCAGCCCCCCCAAAATGTGTGTGCAGCCTTTGGGGCTCGGGCAGGTTGCCTCAGGGCGTGCTCGAAGGACAGCCCGTGCAGGGTGACCTGGTGACCCAGTGACCAGCGCGGGAAGCTGGAGGCTGTGGGAGAAACTGGAGGGGACGACTTTGTTCTTTGTTTGAAGTAGTGTTTTTCTCACTCTGATTAAACTGCAGTGCAGCTCATTAACTATTCAGGTGTTGTCCGCATCTTTAGAGAAGGAAACACAAGATGACAGACTATTTAACAAGTTCATTTTGAGCACAAAATGTGTTTAAGGCAGGAAAAAATATTACTTCATGCAAAACTTGGGTTGGTGTAATTGCAGGTCTGACTGCTTCGAAGATGAAAAGCCTCTTTCTTAATTCAAGGCAAATGTAGCAGAAATAATGTTTAGAAAAGAGGTGCAGGTAGGTACACACCAGGGAGTGCAATTTTAATATCCTGAGTACAAGATTTTTTAAATCTTTGTCTGACCCCGCGTTAACACAGTCGGTTACATTTCATCTGCCACATTCATCTTTGTCGGTTTCCTTTTCCCCCTGCAGTTTGTTTGCTCATCTTTCCCTTTAGGGCTAACGCTCTCGGCCCAGTTCGTGTGTCCCTGGAGGCCCAGCAGTGACCCTGCCAATGCCACGGGATGATGTCCAGCTTAATCCTCCTGGTTCCTCCACAGCCTGCCAGCAAGGGCACATCTTTGGCAGAGGAAGACACACCATGTCCTCCAGCCTCTGGACACCTGCCCTTAAAAATAGGCAATGAGACCCAGAGTTCATTAATCAAGAAGGCAACAGGTAATTGCCGATAAGCTCTGAAGTTCAGGGCAGATCCACACCTGGTGTTCCAGCTGTCCCTCACTGCGGGGTTAGAGAGCTCTGGGGTCCCTCCTGGCTGCATCCCAGTCCTGCTCCAGGGCAAAGCATTGCTGTGGACCTCTACCAAGCTGGGCCAAGTTTCTGCAGGATCCAGAAGCCCCCCATGAGGTGCTCTCACCACCGCTGGCTCTTGGACCTGATCTGCCATTTGAATATGGACCCCAGCACTGTGGAACCCTTTCCTTCATGCTCTTCAGGCTGGGTGGCAGGGGTGCTCATTCCAATGCAGAAATCCTTGCTCAAAGAACAATGTACCCAATAAGTTTTATGAAGGGGTAATAACTGGAAGGGATGCGGGATGAGGCTTCCAGACACCCTGTACTGAAACCCTTTGGTTTGTGCTTGTCTGTCAAGACTTTTAAGCCTATGACTCTACAGAAGCCAGGCACCTACATCGGCACTGAACTGTGGAGCGGGTGGTAGAACTCCGGCTCTGATGATCTTTTCTGAATATTGACCTGCATCCACACAGGGAAGCTGCCAGGATGGGTCGGTTTCGAGAGGGGAGCAGGGAGGAAAGGCACAGCTCAGCTGGGAATTCAGAAAACCTTGACCACCCATCACCCTCCTGTCTTTGCTTGGTGGCCCCAAAACATCACCTTTAAGTTTGGCCAAAATGAGAGCTGTTGCCCAGGCTGGGTCTCGGCAGCCTCCTTGGCTTCTCCCTCCTTTACATGCATCTGCCTCCATGGTCTGCACTCACTCTTCCACAAAACTTTGCATCCTGAGCATCCCGTGAACTCCTGCAGAAACTTCTTGAAAAGTTGGAAAGCTGCTGATTAGCTGCAATATTCCTTGTGGGAAGCACTGGCTTTTGTGCTGTTTACTAAGTCTCACTGTACCTCCTGATTCAATGTTTTGTAAATTTAGCTCTCTCCAGCTTCAGCTGATGTGTGGATGCAGACACTCTCGGATGCTATTTATTCCACAAGTGAGAAACGACTTGATAATTTATGGGTTGTAAACCCAAAGTTGTACAGGTTTTTACCTCAGGGAGAGAATAAATACATGTCTCATTTCAACACATTTTAGACAATGTGCTCCTTTTTAATGGCTTCCTTTGATTTTACTCTGAAATATGTAGACACTTCCTCCTAGGATTCTCATATGGGAGCTTCATGCCGTTCTGTCAGGTTGCATATTTTCCCCCTGAATTTCTTAGAGAAGATCTCGCTTATCTGAATTACAAAGATGTTAACGTTATGTTAACGTTATGTTGTCACTGTGAATAAGGAGTTCAGGCAAAGATTTTGTTTTGATTAAGAAATGGAAGAGTTGGAGTATAATTACTGTAAAAACTTATGGATGTTTAAAATGAATCAGAACATATTTACTTATTTATAGAAGTTGAAATCAAAGTTGTTTTTACCTGCAAGTAAATGAACTTGCACATATGGCTGTGAATCTAGTTGAGGCTACATGCATGTTATTTGTACCCTGAGAGAATATAACTGTAATGGATATACCTTGGTGTATTGGGTGAGGAATTTTTAGGCAATGGCATTTGACATTACAGTTCAAGGATGGAAAAGATTTATTGATCCGTGAGTTAAATAGTGACCCTGGTTTCACCTCTTGTTAGTGCTCTGCAGGTTGCATTTAAAAACTGTACTGTAATGAATCCTTACGCTGAGATAAATGTAAAACCTTCCCTTGGTAGATCACAGAGAAGCAAAAGCCTGAAGGAGATGCTTAGCTCCACCACCCGTTTTATTTTGAGGACATTTTCACCAGATTAGGGTCAGTTTTGTAGGGTTCCCCTATCTTCGCTTTCCTGGTAACATCATTTATTTTGATCTATAACGACCTCCCAGGCCAATATTTGTAAACAGTGACTGAAGTCATGAGTCAACATCACCTCAACATACAGGATGTCAAACTGAAGAGGAAGGTTTATTGTGTCACTGGGCTCAGCCTCACATCACTAAGGTAATTATTAAACCTGGAGCAAACGGAACTTTGATCCCATGTGTATTTTTAAACGATTGGCAACGGCCAATTTTACAGAAATGTAATTTTGAAAAGCCATTCTCCATAGGAATTCATTGTGTCAACACACAAGGTGTCCAGTGCAAGGTTTAGCAAAGTAAACTGGCCCGTAGAAAAGGTGCCGGTGCGGGGTGCTCTGCGAGGAGCTGTGGGGCTTCCTCTGATCCCCAGCCAAGAGGAGTGTGAAATGTTCATCTCCCAAGGGAGAAAGCAATGCACTCACATCAGTGCTACCGACTAGTGACAAAAGGTGACCGTGGCCAGCAGAAAAGTGGATGCGTAAAAGGATAAAAACATGCATTGCTAAGAAAGCAGGAGGACCTCTCTCTTTTTTAAAAAGATTATTTCCATCTCTCCCTTCGGTTGTGGGAAGACTGCCTAAGCATCTTTCCCCTGTGGTCTCCTCCAAGGTCAGCGTCATACTGGCCAAGCACTGTCCCCCTACCTTTGCCACACCCCTTCAAGCGTGAGAAAGATACTGAGGTGCCCAGTGAAAGAGGTGGGCATTTATGGGATGGGTGCTAGCACCTCACTCAGACGCCGATCCCCAAAACATCACCCCATGACCGGAGTTAGGTGCTGGAGATTGGTGTTTATACATGCGTGAAGGTAGGGAAATTTAGGGAAAACAAGCAAAATTAGGGAAGAAAGGAAATACAGGAGGAGAATTGAATCCGTGTGAATTCAGGTGAACCTCTGGCTGCAAACAAAGGTCAAAAGCACCCAGCATCAGCGGTGCAGATCAGCTGATGGGAAGGGACCCCCCTGCAGAGGTGCACCAACCTGGCTGTCATGGGGAAAGCTCACGCTTGCAGGGTAATAATTCATCACCAAGAAAAAAAAGAAATTGATGGGATGCTTTGGTGACTATCTTACTTACCAAGGCAACTCTGTGCCTATGAAGTGCTTACCTCTGCCTTGGACCATGGATAGTTGAGTCCTGTAGCTGGTCAAGAAATGCCATGAGGGTGATGTACAGCTGTGTCTCAGCAGTCAGCAGCAGTTCCTTGAGGCTGTTAATAAAGAGCGAAGTGAGTGGGTATGAATATAGCTAAGGTATGGATGAGCAGAGCAGCAGCATCAACATTCCCCCTTTCGGTTTGCTTTGCTGTGCTGGGTTAACACACGCTCAGAGCCCGGGAAGGCAAATGGCCAGTCTAAGCACAGCTGCAGTCCCAGCACATAAAGTCTAAAGAGGAATAACCCAATTCATTCGTTTACAGTTCTACTTAATTAAAGAAATTCTTCCCATGATTTCATTACAGGAATAATTTTCAACAATGTGCCAGAATAAAATTACGTTTCCCCCACTAATAAAATTTTGTGGAAGCGTGTAATTATATAGCTCCTGTATTTGAATTGTAAGATGTACTGCACAGTGGTGTTTCTTATGACTATGTAAATTTAAAGCCCTAAATATTTCATACTAGCTGTAAAATAACGTAGTGTAATCAAAAAGCGTACCATAGCTGGAAAGGATGGGCAAGGTGCGAAGATGATGAAAACTCATCTGTTTGTTTGCACTGTCAGCTGGGTGTTACTTGTCTACCTTTCCTGAGATCTCGCAGGTAATTTATGGCAGATTTTGCTGCTATTCTTTGCAGCCCATCCCCGTGGGTGCAGTCATTAACGGACACACAAACCATCCTGCTCTTCTGCGCCTGGGAGGACCAGACCCTCCAGGAGACAGCCCCAAGACATGGAAGGGGATCACCCGAATCAATGCTGAAGTACAACTGGTGGCTTGAAATAATAACCAAGTCACTGTGAGGTAAACGTCCTCTTATTTATAGTGATAAAAAAAAATAATCTGCAAATGGGCAGATATCTGCAGAGCACATCTGCAAAGAACTAGGAGGTGAAACCTCAGCATGCCGGCTAGGCTGCTTCCTAATAGCTTCTCTGTATCAGCTCTGGCAAACGGGTATCTACAGCGCTGTCGTTTATTGTTGATGACTGATAATAGGATTACTGCTCCCACATCCAAGAAGCCTGGCATCCCAAATAGCATCGTTTCATGCTGAAGGAAAGACGTTATTATCACATCCTGACTTTGCGTACTGCTCAACCAGTTATCTATGCAGGACTCGGTGTAGAGCTCTGAGGCTTTACAGGATATTATCATGTTATATGAAATTCATGCTGCTGCAGCTATAAATCAAGAGGACACCTCATATGGTGGCTGGTTCTCCTTGGAACAGCATCTCTAAGCAGAGGCTCTGTTCTCTGAAAGATTAGAGCGTGATTTTTAAAAAAATCTATGTTGCCAATGAATTTAAAGCTCATGAAAATGGCAGGTTTAATAACTTTGGTGTTTTCTGTTTAGCAATGTCATATGTATAGCTACAGCATAAGCTTCTCCACAACTCCTTAAGTAGATACGCCAAGCCTGACTACAGGGTCCCTCTTCTGCAAGACTAAGAGGATAATCCATTTTAAATAGTATTTCTTAAACAGCATTTCCATCTATAGACACTGGCAAGAAGAGCACAAGCTGTGGCACTGGCTAAACGCAAGGAACATCTGTCTACAGGGAATCAGGAGGGGCCCCACATATTTAAGGTGCAGTTTTAGGAGCAGCTGAGCTGACCCTGATGGCTCATGGCTACCAAAGCACACCCTTCCCTGCCCCACTCCCCTGCCTTGTCCCAGAGGCATGGCCAAAAGCCCTCCCCTTTTTTGGCTGAGTTAGTTTTTGGCTCACATTGGGGTGTGACCAGCTCTGGAACCAGCACAAAGCTGATGGTAGAAGCACACAAGACAAGACAGCTGTAGGGAGAGGGGATGCATTGGCAAGGGGACATCACTCACCAAGTCTTGAGGGACTGAGCCTTGTTCTGGTGGGGAATGGTGGAGGTCTGGAGACACTCAGCTGGGGCTTTGCTCGCCAGCCTTGCACAGCCCATGAGAATCAGGAGTGGTGAGTTCAAAAGAGCTGGTATTGCCCCCTGCACTGCGTATTTATCAGTACAGTGTCCACCTAAGCCCTTCTCTTGTGTTCCTTCACCGGAAAGGGAGAAAAATACGTTTGTTGGGCACAAGATGGTTGGCTAACCCTTGATGGAGAAATTAGAGCTGGAAGAGAAACGCCACCTGCAAAAACCATACTGTAGAAATACTGCTAAATGTAAAAGTTGGAGTAGTGGCAACCTAGTACCAAAGGTGAAAAGCAGAAAGCTTTGCTCAGCTCTGCGCAGCCAGTCCAAGCTTTCCAGTTTGCCCCAGTTAGAGCCTGGAGCCACCTCTGCTGGGCTGCTGACTGAGCATTTGAACAAGTGTCTTGGCTCCTTTTGCTCACAGGAGGCCATATTATTCACAGGCCAACTGAACCAGGGCATGTAAAGGAGATTGGGGTCGAACATTAAGATGCATTTATATAAACTTATCCCTAATTGAGCTGTGAGAAGGTCAATTCCATTTCTGGGGATCAAGCTGCAGAGGTGGGCTCTCCTATCGTTAAGCTCACGTGTGTCTAGATCCCCCTCCAAAACCTACTGGAGTCAGACTAAGTCTTTGGATTTGCCCCTCAAATGCTGTTAATCCTCAGCATTTAAAAAACTTATAATGAGAAATCAAAGTTAAAATTCCAGCAACAATGAATTAATTCTCCTGATGGCCGAATACACTTAGCTGACTCCGGGAAGTTAGGCTGCAGCAGCAGGTTTTCCAACTGACTTTTCACCTGTGCTGTTTCTTCATTTCTTCACAAAGAAATGTGTTAAATTAATTGAGGAGACCAACTTTTGCACCCACCCAAGGCTTTCTATTTCACCTGTGTTTTTAAAAATAGATCCAATAGGGAAAATGGCAGGTTATAAGTTTCCAGCAGACTTAAAAACTTGTGCACGCCTCTCCTTGGGACTCCCAGCAAGCAAAGGGAAAGGGAGTTACTGAATGCGCTGGGGAAAATTATCTTAAGGGCCTTTTAAGTTAAAACCCAAGCAGTTTGAGAGCAAAAGCAACCCTCAGACTGGCAGAGTTTATAATTTAGGATTCACTGTATACATGTAGGGAGAAGGAAAAAAGGTTCTCAGGTATTTTAAACATAAGAATGGCACTTCACCCTCCTTTGGAAAAGTACAGAGAGATCTCAGTGCATACATAAAAGTAATCGTTTAATAACAAAGTTCTGCTGGTTACAAGTTAAGGCTTTAAAATGCCCACTGACTATAAAGGCTTGTAATATTTCAGTAGGTTATTGCCTCTGAGAGGTGTTGCCACTTCATTATACATTTTCTGATTGTTCAAAAGCCTACAACGCTGAAGATGTGCTTTCTTCTGCCTGAAATAATGCCTGAGACTGGAGTGAGGGAGTGACTGTATGGCGTATGCTGCTCATGAATAAAAGATGTTTGCAGCTAAGCAATCTAGAGTGTTCCTCTCTTAGGGGATTAATGTTATTCATCAGAAATTTTTAAAGAATAATTTTTAGATACTTCATTTTAGAAAAAAAAAAAAAGAGGAGGAATCCAATTCCTTGAGTAATGGTGAGGATGCTTTAGCGGAGGGGATGGCAGGGAGGGAACCGGGGAGGGCACCGATCCTCACTGTGGTCGTGGGTGACATCTCAGCGCTGTCCTTTGTCCCAAGCAGAAGCAAGATTTCCATGGCAAAACACTGCAAGCCTCCTGTGCATCTTGCTGGCAGACACAGCACTGCACACAGGCACAGGAAAACTTGTCCCGTGGCAGAAGCTGTGCTCAAAACGTGGCTTCTTCTCAGCAGGAGGCTCACGGCATTGCTCTGACACTTCAGAGGAGGTGTGAGAGTGGCCAAACACAGCAGCACTTTAACTTTTCTTCTCTCACTTGGGGTGCCCAGCGCTTGCTCAAGCTCCTGACTGTGCCAGATCGTCTGAAGGGGTGACCCTTTGAGCCGAAGGAGGAGACGTCTCATCCACACCTTCAGGGACAGCCCCAAGCCCTGAGGACACACTCCAGTCACTGCCGGCCCCCCAGCTACAGCCTCGGGGGCTACCTGAGATACAAAATGCCTGAGCACCGTCTCCCCAGCAAACAGCCAGCTGGGTGCCACGAGAACCGTCTTACAGGGCTTTTCAGGGAAGAGTTTGTGCAGGATCGGAAGCAGCGCAAGTGTGAAACTGCTCTGCTGAAGTGTAACTCCGAGGCTGGCACCCACGCCGTGCTTCTGCACATGCATCCGAAATACGGGCGAGAGTCAGTCGAGCTACCCAGAGACGGGGAAGGTGCTGCATATGCTGCCACGGGCAGCTCCTGGCAGCGCAGCCGTTGCATCTGCCCATCTTCAACAACAGTCGCACCGGAGAGGCCAACACCTCTGGCCACATCACCCACCCTGGGCATGGAGCTCCTGGAGGAGGGCTGAAGGTTGCTCGTGGAGAGCAGCCATGCTGCTCCAGCCCAGAAACACGTGAACTGAGTTAATCTAGCTTCCTTGCAACAGCAAGGATCTTTTAAGCTGGCAAATGTTTCAAATGACATGTTGAGATGCTGCCAGTGCTCCCCTGTTCGGCTGAAGGCGAAGCTACAACCAGGGCTCTCCAGGTCCCTTTGCTTTTCGGTAGCACAGAAGCTTAGACTCGTGTGCTCTGGCCAGGGCCATGACCAAGCCAGTAAGTAATGGATGTCCCTCTGTCCCTCTGCTTGGCACAAGCCTCGGTGGCACAAGCGGGTACAACCAGTTGAAGCATTCCTCCTTTGTGGAGAGTCTCTGTATCCATCAGGCACTGCTCTGTACATGGCAAGAAGAAAGGGAAGACCCCTGTGTGCCCATGACATTTTTGTCCTCCATATATCACCTCTTCATCTTATAGCCTCCATAAACAATTTTTTCTTTTCAGCTCTTGAAAGTATTTCTTTTTTTTTTCTTTCAACTTGGCATTGAACGATCAAATTTGTTTTGTGAAAAGTCACAAAAGAACCACGCCCCTGAAAATGTGAGAAAGAATGAAAAATACTCATGTTTCTCTAACGCTGTGGCTCTGCCTGCAGGGTTAGCAAACGGCAGATTGCAATTATAGTTTAAACATCTATTCATTTTATTGCAGGAAAAGCATCAGCACGTGTGCTGTATTTTTTGACTTCTAAACAGCAGAGTAAATGTACATAAAATTGAGATGTGATGTATAATATATGAAAAGAAGACATTTTGATCCATGCAGCAAAATGAAACGTATGCAAATTATTAGCAGTTTGTATGGAATAAAGTTTTACTACACACATTTTTATGTGCTCGCACAGAGAATCTGTAATCCCACTAAGGAACATTCAGCCTACCTATAATGAATAAGGGTTTTTAGAATGAGAAACCTTTTAAAGTTTGAGCCAATAAATATCTAAAATATGGAGATTAAAAATAACACTGGAATACACATAGTAGCCAAATGAAATCATCACATTTGCGCTTAAGGAATGAAGTATTCACCGAACTCTTCATTTTCTCTAGAAATACTTTGCTTTAAATTCCATATTTTCTTTTGCTACATTTTTCACTTAAAAGCCTGCATGGGCTTTTGTACTGTTGCCAGGCTTATTTTTTGTTTATATACAGGTTCTTGCCATGGAGATACGTCCCTGACATGAAGGCATCCAGTATAGGAAATGACATGCAATGCCTTATTCTTCTAGTTTAATTAATGCTCTGACAACTTGGCAATAAGGCTACAGTGAAGAAAAGGTCTCTGCAGGGAACCGCAGGTTTTGAGCAGTAAGAAAGCTGTCAAAATTTTACTATATATCTATAGTAACATATCGAACATCCAAAGATTTCTGGAAGGCATCTGTAGAAAAGAATTCAAAAGAAAAAAAGGTTAGCATAAAAATGATGTTCCTTAACCTACTAAAAATAAAAGAATGACTTTCTCAGCAGCCAGAGTTGGAACTGGGTAAGCAGCCTACACTGACTTACTCGTTTCATGCAAAAAGAAATTCCAGTTTTTAATGAGCAAGGGCTGTTTGACACAAACAGTAAAAAGGATTAGTCCGATCCCTGTTGAGACTGGTTCTCTCCCATGATTTAAACAAGCTAAATGAGGAGTAGATCCGTTCCACACAGTGATCCATGTAAGCATTCTGGATCCCCGTGACCGAACCCGTAAGCCCAGGTCTTCTGCTCCACAGACCTCTCGTCCTTCTTAGCTGAAAGCACAACAGCAGTGCCTTGGCACGAGGGCAGGAAAAGGCATCTTCTCTCTCTCCTCCGACTGGTTCAATATTTTGGACAGCATCACAGATGACACTGCCAACGGAGACTGCAACTGCTCTAAGGCAGCCTGCGGTCACAGACCTTGGACCATCAGAAACCCGTGGTGATCCATGCCTTACTGACAGTATCATTTGATTTGCATGATCTTACTGTGGTCTCTCACCATCCTCTCTTTCCCAGGAAAGGCTATTGAGAAGGAAACAGCAGACCCAACTCGGTATCACCTGACTTCTTCCAATATCTCCACATCTTTTTGGCTGTGAGCATGCAGAGATAGTGCTGTCTTTTCTGATGGATGAGCTATTCTTTAGCTACTGATGGAAAACAGCTGTCCATACTCATACACTTAATTGCCTTCTGCACCAAGGATTTATGAAGTTGTGCCATACTATGAAAACATAAAGCAGCCACGTATTTATGTATCTTTCTGAAATCAAGACTTTCAGCTCTTTCAGTGTGAAGGCTTCGAAGTCAGCAGAAAGCTTATAGTCATCACAGACTACTCACCACAGAGCAGTCTGAATTTCCAGTCTATACTCCTGCATCCCCACTTTTTATTTTAGTGAAGAGATTAATTTATTTCTGCAAATACATTCCAAATGAATCGGAGGCATCAGCTTCAGTCTCTTCAGGGGTCTGGTTTTCAAAGAAAGCGGTGCACAGGAAAAACTAAGAGGCTACCACCAAAGATATTTATTCTAGATGAAAAATAACTATACAGAAGAGCTCCTAGATAAATAGGTAACAGTTAATTTAAAATACTTGCCACTCAGAGTTACAGCTGGCATAGTATCATTGATTGTCATGAAGACTGATTTTTTTCATGGTGAAAACTCTACTTAGCTACTCAGAGTTTTGCAAAAGACTAATACTTTCAGCTCAATTTTTCTACAGTGGGTATGTCCGTGTTACTAGTTTCCATTTTGTGGGTAAAAGAATTCTAGCAAAATCTGTTTAACAGTTTGACTGTAAAGCAAATGTTTCCCTTCTGATGTTGACATTAAAAATGTGATTGTTTCAATGAAAAGTTCTGTTACTTCTGTGCTTTACAGGAATTATTTAACATTAAATCGGGAAGAGTAAAAAAGAAAAGTAGAACCATGTTCAGAGCCAGGTTATGTACACAGTCAGTCATAGAATCACAGAATGGTGGGGGTTGGAAGGGACCTTCAGAGATCATCTAGTCCATCCCCCCGCTAAAGCAGGTTCACCCAGAGCAGGCTGGACAGGAACACATCCAGGTGGGTTTTGAATGTCTCCAGAGAAGGATACTCCACCACTTCTCTGGTCAGCCTGTTCCACTGCTCTGCGCCCTCAAAGGAAAGAGGAACAAAAACAAACAAAAAAACCACCCAAACCCAGTCTGCTTTAATTTTAAGTGTGAATGGTGATCAACAGAGGTATTCCTGAGGACAGAACTTTGCCAAAAGTAACTGTGACTATTTGCACAGGCATCATATTTACTTTCCCTATAATCCGCCAAAAATTCCATTCTTGAAATTAGATGAGAGTTTGTTTAGAGGCTTCTAACGCCACTAGAAAACAACATGCTCAGGATACATGAACATATCTCTCCACCGATAGCTCCAGATATGTTCTACCTCGCCTGGAGTGAACAGTGGAATTGAAGAAGCTATTTGAGGTTGCTGCACATGCCCCAAGCCCAGGCTAAGTCAAGCGAAAGAGCCTGTGCTGATTGGAGAGGATGGTCCCCTCCCCAGGAGCAGGAACCACAGGTTTGTTTACATCGTTGGAGAAACCGTGTACTTGTCTTTGGTTGTTCTTCTCATTTTCCCTGAAATTCCCAAATCTCAACATGACACTGCTCTCAGAATTTTTAGCAGGACTCCAAGCTATTTGTTGTTTCTAATGATTTGCATCCTTAAGGAATAATGAAAAATGGCATAGAAAACATAACTGTAAGAAACGAGACGGTATTCATCCATGCAGCTGGAATTCAGGAACTGCTGCAATTGCATGTGAGTAACTTCATTTGCTCCCTTGTAGACATTTTGCATATTCACATCACGTCTTTCTTTTCCAGGGTTGCTGCTGAAGATCCTACAGCCCACGAGGTGAAACAACTGCTCTCTGCTGTTGAAGTTATCCAGCAGAGTTGTCCGGGGATGTTCCACAGGCAGCACAGGGCGCTTCCTTCCCCACACAAATTCCTGGAACAGGTAAGAATTTTCAGTGCACCAAGTGCAACGGGGTAGGAAGAAAAAGGGGATTGTAGTGATAGAAATGTGGGGGAAAGGGAGAAACAGCACCATCACAAATACTGTAGAAACTCTTTTAACTAAATAGATACAATGAAAACAGCAAGAATAAAATCAAGGCTTTTGCCACCAGGGTGGTAAACAACTTTCCTCTCCATCACTGTCTCTTGGGTACTTCCTTCTTTTGCTGAATTTTTTAGCAATGTGCTCCCTCGTCTGGGAAGGATGTCTTAATGAGAGGTTACGTACCTTACTCTTTGCTATCATCTCTTTCCAACTATTCTCCAACCCCCAGGATTTAGGAGGTACCTGCGTGAAAGTCCTCATTACCTACGTGAAGACAAAGTGCTCAGCTGCTGAACTACGAACGCATGGGCTTCTGGAAAGCCTGCTAGTGAAGCTCTGTTTCCCAGCCCTACCAGTCCTATTTTATTCCTCTGAATTCAAATATCTGAACAAATCACATGAAATAACAAGCAGCACATATTTCCCTGAGCAAGACGCGAATGCCGAAAGGAATGTATTTGCACATTAGAAATCCCGTTCTGTAGAAAATCTGTTTGTACCAAGAAAACAGAACGTATGTGCTGAAGGAATTTAGGCAAAACAGCATCTTTGCTGTGCTGCTTATGAAAAATCACATCTACTACACTGGGTCTGTTACTGACACCGATCATCAAAATCAAACAACCACCACAAACAAGATGACTGGCTACACAGCATTCACGGCCCAACATATTTAACCAGGACTTGGAAAAGAACCTTGCTGAAGCTGAAAACCTGCCCTCGTGTACCCAACAGACACCCTCCCACCTCCCGAATATCCAAACATGCTGGCAGGACAGAAGACAGGTTACTTGAACAACACACACCTACACCAAGGGGGGGAACATGCAGCCTACAGCAGCCTCCCTGCTCTGCTATCTCCTGGGGGATCCCTTCCAAGATGCAAACCCCTGGAGCTGGCTGTGCTCATAGAGCAAGGGCCATTTCAAAAAATTCGCAGAATTGTAATAGGAGGGTACAAGAAGAAAGAGAAGGGAATACAGAAGTCTGGTAGAGTTCCGGGTATCTCAAAACATCAGAGACGTCAAAAGAGTAAGGTTCATCCCCACTTCACCATATCAAAGTCCATACCCATGTTTGGGTACAGCTGTACCCAAACAGCACTGAACATGGATTTTCTTTCAGCCCTTTTCTGTCTGGTGGTGGTAACTCCCTTGGAAAAGCTGTATGACAAATCCTTTTTGGCAACTGCAACACCAGTAGCAATGTTTTCTAACCAAATGATGTACCTGTCTGAAGTACCTATCTGTTCAAAGCCAACGTTTGAATCAAATGAAAGAAAGAGTTAGAGACACTGCTGCTGCTGTGGAACATCCATTTCTTTGTTCCACTCTTCCCTTGGTCCCTCTGTTAAGGTCTAAGAAAGCTCTTCCCTTGCTCTGTTTTAGGGAAAAAAAAGGCATTGGTCACTGAGAGGAGGCGCTATAAGTACAATACACTACAACACTTCAAACATTAAATCCACCTATGGTACTTTGTGCATCATGTTCTCACTCCAGGACCACCTTACAGATAGTTATTCATCTGTTCAACCTAAAACAGCATAGAAACACTGATGGTCACAGGCTGCTTGACAAACAGGCTTGGTCTTACTTTAATACCGTACTTCTAAGCTTCTTGATAAGCCTAGATACTTACAAACCATGGTTATTCAATAGATACAATCTTGTATATACAAATATATGGTTATCTAATATATTCAATGTGTCAGCCATATACAAATATAAGGCTAATGTCAAATAAGAAGCAGTATGATGTTTTTCAACTTTCTGTTCTAACACAGACACTGTCATTAAGCTATTGCTCTTTAAAGACATCTGCATGTATAGTTTTCAGGCAATCTTCATGATAATGGCGGTACTTCTGTGATTTCAACTCTGCTGGCATACATGAACTACCTCTCCATTGTTTTCAGGTTTTTTTAAAATGGTTTTAATAAATGCACACAGAAGAATCAAAAAATAAAGTTGAACTTACCCCATGTTTATCTCTGTGTATTGTACAGCTTATATGAATCTACCTGTTCAGAGTGAAAGACGTCACATGGAAGCTGAGATAAAAAACATGCAGTTTTTTGCTATTAATCTCCCATCCAATATTCTAGTGGGGCCATTACGGTTTCTAGGAACACATAAAAATTTAGTATTGTATATGATTAGACTTGCTAATCAAGTTGTATCTTTATCCCAATGCGTATTTACTAGCAATGTTAAGGTTCTTTTGTAAGTTATGCCGTTCTGTTGTTGAGAAAACTGGAGAAGTTACTGTCAAGGTAGCATTTACTCCTGGATGGAGTAAATCTTCTGTTTCAAAATCCTGTGGGCTAAAACACACCGTGTGCCGACCTCCAGGCAACCCTCAAGAACCTGCTGTTTCTCACTCTTCCCTGCCATCTCCTCCAACACAAGAGCACAGGGAATATCTAATCCTGGGATACTCAGCTGTGTGCATTTTGCTCACAGGTCACAGGCATGCAGTATCTCCTACCTTCCTGCTGGGAATCCTGTCTTTCACACTATTCTCCTGGCATGGCTGGCTGCTCCAGTTATGAAGGGAGCAGAAACCACCCGAATGGTCCTGGCCAAACTACTCAGTGGGTACTGGAAAAATTTAACCAATCGTAAAAATGGATATATTCTCACATGTGTAAATGATGGTGTACAGAAGCACCAGAGAACTTAGAAAGTGCTCAAACAGTCAATACACTTCTTTTAACTTGCACAAAACCAGACACAATAGGTAGAGGAATTATTGTGGTAGAAGCAGACGGTTCTGGGAGAGCCAAAAAAGAGTAAGTTTCCTCCTGCATTACATGTGGGTGCACCCTTGCAAGCCCTTTTGTAAAAGAAAATCTCCATGCTGTATGTATGAAAATGCAGCTGTTGATGAAGTCAGAGCAATTCACGGGCACTAATTTCTTTGCAACCCTATGTTAGCTCATCTCTTTCTCCATTACTTTCTTCTTGTAAGAACAAGCCCCACCTCCTGTTGCTGTTCGGACCAGCCACTGGAGACAGGCACTATAAGTTTGTAATCTTTATAGTATTATAACACTTTGTGACTCAGGAAGTATGAAAAAATTCACTGTTCTTTTTTAAATACATACTGCTGCACTAAAGTACTGAGGGATTTCTGATTAGTCAAACAACTGTCTTGTTCTGCATCTTTTGCACAGTTCTTAAAACCACCCGTAGAAGGGGTGAAATCCTGGCCCCAGGGAGACTGAAGGAGGCGCGACCTCATCCATGATGAGAGCAGAGTATTGCTAGGGTAGCTAGTAAGAAACTCAGCAGTAATTTATAAACTCATTGACATGGATATATAGAAATATTTCTAGTTTGTCAGAATAAATCCTACTATTCATCATCAGCATAGTTATAGCCTACATCAATCTTCCGCACTTCAGTCACCTTGTTCATTCTCATACTCTGCTGATTCAGCTTCAGATTTTCTATCACTGATCAGAGTCTTTCAAAAAGGTCGCAAAAGTGCATTCAATGTAAGGACAGTGGTTCTGTCTAATGGATCCTCAGTGACTACTCCTTCTCCAGTTAACCTAATTTCAGTCAAACTAACTATATTCCACAAAAATTTTTATCCTCATCCTTCGGATTTACATTGGAAATGATCATAAGGGTGGTGTGGAAGAAATGACATTGAAAAAAATAGCAGCAGCACCAAATTTTGTCAGTGCTTATTTTCTGTGACCTTTATTCCATGTCTTCTATACTCCAAATTTGGGGCTGGGTAGTTCTGAGAGTCTGGTACAGTAAAAGACCATCATGCTTAGTTCTTCTTTTTCTGTTTGAAACCTTTGAATCTGCGTCTTGTCCCTCATCAACCCCCATCATAGGCAGCATTAGAAATATTCCTGCAACGGCCATGTACTAAGCCAACTGGTTAATTTCTTTCCCACAGGAAATGAGATATAAATGTTGCTTTAAAACGTCTCTAACATTTAGAAATTTATTGTGCATCCATATACTCATGTAGGGACACGTGTAAAACTGTCTCCTACGCTCCCCTTGTATTCTCTTAATGTGTATATCTGGAACTATTTTTGACTGTGATATTTTCATGAAGGTTGAGTGGAAGCATGGTATTATTCACAACTTGCTGTTGGTAGGAAAGCTTCCCAAAGAAGAGCTTCTTACTTCTGCTTGGCTGGTTCTAAGGTTTTCAGCCATCCTGACAACCATGAAGTCAGGAGCTTCAAAAGCTGTCCCTCCCCAGCAGTACCGCCCTGCCCCACTTTGCTGAGAGCTGTAAACAAGGTTGGCTACAGAGTTCTGGAAATTTTGTGACTTAAGAATTGTAGCACTTAATAAATTATGCTTCATATATCAAATTCTAATCAAGATCAGATGTCACAAAAAATATATGATGTATTGCTGTTGCTTTACATTGAGTAGTTTATGTCTGAACACCTCAAACCTTCTTTCTTTGCCTCTCAGCCCATGGCAGTCATACGGGAGATTCACAAGAGCTGAGCTCAGCCCAGCACTAGCTCCAAAAGGGGAAGATGCTGTGAAGTTTAGCACCAAGCTCACCTTATGTACGTTTTTATTAGTAAAAAGAAAAGCAGGTAGTAAACATTTTGAAACAGGTCATATATTTGCATCCAAGCACTTCAGCAAGCGTGACAAATGTTGCCACCTCATGGACAGGTGCAGGGTTTGATTCAGCTCAGCGGTAGGAAGGAAAAGGGATCACGGAGATGAGTCATTGCTGCCCTTTCACACTCTCCTGAGGGGGGAAGCGACAGCTTGGCCAGAAAGATGCTTTTGTCGCTTAGATTCACCTGGAACTCATTCATTTGGGTCTGAATCCAGAAGCCTGGCTACACATCCACAATTGGGGAGGGGGGGGAATAAAAAAAAGAAGAAAAAAAAAAAAGAAAAAGCTACACATGTTCAGGGTATTTGACCATCTCCAAGGTGGTCACCTTGAACAAGGTGTGGAAAGAATGATGTTTTTTTCCTTGGAAAAAAACATAATGGTCAACACAGGACATGGCCTTGTACTGTCAAACAGTCAAACACCAGTATTCAGGAGTAAAACATCTGAGAAACAGGCTGTGGGACCTGGAGTTTCCAAGGGGGTGACAGAAATCTTCAGATCCACAAAGACAATCATCTCAAACTGGACCAGGGGATCGTAATACCCCATAAAAGTAGCGGCAGTTGGGAGAATCCTCTACACGTAAACTGGAGACAAATACAATTGTAGTGTATTCCATCATGTATGTCCAAAACTGAAGTTTTGTTATAGCACAACGTTCATTATTCACTATTCTGAGTCTTTTGGGGCTCTGCTGCAGGAATACTCTGTCACCTGTTGAATTTCTCCCTTTCTGAGGGAAAGGCAGCTGTGCCGTCCTCCTCTGCAGGAGAGACACTGTTACAAAAGCCATTACACAGTGTGTTGCTTAATGTGCATTCATTCCAAACGGCGTTACATAGAGTGGATGAGTGTAAAAGGACTGTAAAATGTTTAAACAAAAATAAGACGTTTCATGTTTGACATCCGGACAGAACTTTAAGAATCAATGAGTTTTTAAAATAAAGCTTTGTAAAAATAAATTCCTAGTCAACATTTATGAATGGTCTGCAAAAAGACAGTATGGTGATTAATTGGGAGGTTCCTATCATCGTGATCTCCCTATAACAGCGTAACAGTCTGCCTACATATGACTGAAGAGAAAGAAGGATTTATACCAGCTTGATTTTAAATATGTTCTTATGTTTATTATATTTTGCTACTCCACTCTCCTAAAATGGTGGCCTCGGGAAAAGCTGCTTTGGCAGGCAACTGCAAAGATTCCTGCGGAGAGGAAGTGAAAAGACTGGGCATACAAACAAGGGCTGCTGCCACGTTCAAAGCACTGGGGAGAGTTCATAGAGCAAAATGCAGTCCTAAGTAAATGGGTTTCAGGCAATTTCAGTGTTAAGATAACATCATTAAGAGTAGAACAGATTGTGCTCAAACCCTGCTGTTTATAATTAACACATTGCTTCCAAATACTACAGGGTCCCTGGTAAATAGTCCTCTGCTCAGATCCACCCAGACCAATCAGAGTATTTTCATCAGGTTCCATGCTGGGCCAGCACCTGTTTGGACAAATCCAAAAGAGCCAAAATACTCTTCTTTCTGGCCAGCTAAGTAGAGAGATGAACACAGCTTGCCTTAGTCATTGTCACAGTGTCCATATGGCTGTGAAGCTTGTTTTCACAAGAAATCGTACAAGTACTTTATTATGTCGAAGTTCACGGTCCTATAAACAAAAACACAGTATATTAGAGCAATCATCTTAACAGTGCTAAGACCTTAACCTGTTTGGAGACAGCACACGTGGGACTTCCTGCATAGTCAAAATCAGGCAATAACCCCCAAAGAAA
This sequence comes from Tringa solitaria, assembly GCA_026413425.1. NCBI lineage: Eukaryota > Metazoa > Chordata > Aves > Charadriiformes > Scolopacidae > Tringa > Tringa solitaria. The sequence continues at coordinate 14,287,797 of JAOXJM010000001.1, forward strand.
TGCCATTAAGAATGAATGAATTTTTGAACTTCTAGTGTTATTTATCTGTCTTCTGATTATTTAAAATTTGTAAGATTATAAAAAAGAAATAAAGCAGCTTTCTAGTAAAAACTGGAAGATTATTTCAATCATTACGCAGTAAAAATATATAAAAGTTAATAAGATTAGATTTTCATATGGTAAACATGATCCTCTAGTTGGTGATGCAAAGCAGCAATCTTTTATGCTATTGAATGTTTTGTTCAACTTCCAAACCACCTGTTTTAGCATGTACTAAGTAACTCCTTCATCTGCACTCATTTGCAGTCTGCGTTCTTTCAGTCTTGACACTAGTTGACCCATGTTCATAGCTAAATTTGAAAAATTGAAGAATGCCACTCAATAGGATAGAAGATTTTAATGTATACTTTTGTACTTTAATGGCAGGCAGAATGAAACAGCAGTAGAATAAAACATATAATTATTTTTTTGTCTCTAAACTCATTCTGCAATACAATCTAACACTCAGACTTTGGGGTTTACTGTTTGAATAAATAATGCAAATTACTCCATATAATGACAAGGATAAAATTAAAAGTTTTTTTAAAAAAGTATTCAATGATGCAAAAATAACCGCTCACAATGCTAAGTGAGATTAAACTGGCTGAATGTCTTATTTGTTAGACTACAATCATTTAATATTCTCTGTTCACACATCATTCTATAACCCACTTTTCAAAAAGTTTCTTTAAAACTTCATGTTGGAGAGAGGAAAAGTTCAGAAATCTCCAAGATACATAACAAGACATCATGTTTGAGTCTACCTAATAATCCAGTAACAAAATTAAAGAAATTAACTACCATTGCTAGACTCACCTGACATTGTGTCACTCAATAAAAGTGCTTTAGTTACAAGGCTTTCCACAGAAACAAAATCACACGCTCTAACAAATGCTGACCTTATCAACTAAATGAAACACAATTGTCCTGTCGTAACAACTGGGTTCATTAGAGACTATATGAAAAGATCCATTACATTCAACAAACATTAAGAGATCCCTACTTCAGCTACAGAAAATTTATGAACTTAGGTCTGAAATTCCTAAACCAGAAACTAAAGATTTCTAACAAAGAAATGTCTAACCTTACCTTCAGCCAAAGCAAAGACTGAATGTATGCAACACAACAGAGCCAGACATGAGGTTCTGTGATAGTAAAGAGAGACTCGGTATGGCCAGTGATTATCATGTTAAAAGCCACCAGGAAGAGACATTATGTTTTCTACTCTTTAAAAAAACCCGAAACCAAACAGGTTGGCTTTTGTTTTGTTTGTTTCACTTTTGCTTAAAAAAATACAGGAAAATACAGGAAAATGAAATGACAATCTGAACAACTTGAATGGCATGAGGAGGGGATGGAGAGAGCATGGTTTTCTGTCCTGCTCTTTGCACTCTTCAGCTTTCCATTAGGAAGCATATTAGGGTAGCAAGGCTGAGATAGTAACAATGCTGAGGTATCTGAAGATTTTAGTGCCTAACAAACTTATTTTAGTACTATTACAGTAACAAAGAAAAAAGAATCAGGAGATGGGCTGCTTACTTGATGTGTATTTTGGTTGAAATGGTAAAGTAGCTCCCTCTGTACAACAAATATAATCCTCTCCCTTAAAAACTTCAGGCAGCTGCAAGACTATGGCACAGCTAGAAAATGAAACTTCTTAAAGCACAGAAGATCATGCCTTCACCCTGTAGCTAGCCTCACTGAGACAAGGAGGAAGTCCTTTTTTCATGGGTTCATGAAACCTTGTAACTTTATGGATCATCCTCCTTATTAACAAAGACTGGGGGTTGGAAAAGATACTTAATTAAAAAAGTGAAACAAAGGAACAAAGCAAGGAAAAAAAAAAGGGGGAACAGGAGAAGAGTAGAACAGGCCAACTTTAAAATCTGTCAGCTCATCTAAATGGTCCTATGTATGCAGCACAGAAACACATCAAAAGCACTTTTTTTGGGAAAAAAAGAATTCCTTTCTTCTTCATAAGATGCAGGAAAAGTCAGTCAGAATATATACACACACACATCTGACCTAAAGGAAAGCAAGCCAAAGCACTATGCCACACACTGAGGTTTGAAGCGTCAGTGTCTCCAACAACTACTTTCTCTGGTAAGCATAAGCTGCACAGCACACGTTTTGGTCCTGTGTTCTGGCCACCTCTACCTTCCAGCAACTTTAATGGAGTCAATATAACTTCTAAGGGTGTTAAAGTTGCAAGGACAGAGAAATCATTTCCTGTATCTTAATTCAAGGACCCTCACAGTCCATACAGAGTTTCTGAACTGGTCTCTGTATTCACCACTGGAGTTAGAGCACGGACAAGAACATGTCCGTACACGATGATCAATCCGTGTTGCTGAGCAGATGGTCTGCTGCATTTGGTACCAACGGGAGCTTTTTCAGGGCATCATTCACAAGCAACTTGAATGCTGGGAACAGCAAATTGACATAGCAAAGTTGTGGAGATCCTGTCAGTGTGGTCCAGCCAGGCCTGAACCACATGAGGTTTCATTCTACGGCGTGTCCATCTGCAAATTGAAATGTGTGTCTGTGGAGTTTGCTGACAAGGCTATTGGACACTTAATAGCTCAGGAGAGCAACATGTGCAATTGGATTACGGCATGCAGTCTACATGGGTTCCTGTGAAGTCCCACATTACCGAGAAGAGTTGGCCTTGAGAATATTTCTCCTCGTTTTCGCCACATGTCATTTCTGGGCTCCGTTCTGGCTGTAGACTCCTCATCCAAGACCTGCTAATAAGCTGGCTGCAGCAACAGGTGTGAGGTAATGCTGCTGGCATTTCATACAAATGAGACATAGGTTTGACTGTTGCCTATATACTGCATGCATTTCTGCCTGTAATTTATCATCATCTCTCCTGATGAACCTGGAACTGTTCTCAGACTCCAAAACTGAAGGTTCTGAATTAACAGAGCCATTGAGGTACCAACATTCATTTATTGAATTAGTTTGTATCAACTACAGACCACACAGGATAGAGCATGTGGAAGAATTTCTATAATCTATGTAGTTTTTATGTTGTATGTACAACAAACACTGTTAGGAACTAAATACCATTTCAGATTCAAATACCATAATATGCCTTTTGGTAATGAAAAGGACTGACATTTTAGAGCAGTATTTTCACATGAAGCCCCTGACCTTTATTAAGCACAAAGACAGTATGTTTCTGTAACACATACTGCCACTGTAAGATAAAATTTTTTTCAACACAGAATTAGACTAAACTTATCTCAAGTTCAACGCTTCTCATAAATAAGACTCATTCACTCATTCTTAGCAAACCCACAGATTTTTGTTCTGGTCTGCAGAGAGCTAATGACTGAGCAAATACTGGTTTTGAAGTCTCTTTCAAGACAGCAAATACAACTGTAAATGATCTCTAATAAGCTTACCGGGCAATAGCTCTGATGAAGTCCAGAGATACAGTACATTTATATCGTGGTCCATCAAGCTGGTCATTATGGCCAACCATGGATAACAGCTGGAGAGTCACAAGAGAGGTGATCTACAAACAAGAGACATCAGAAATGTTAGTCATTTTTGCTAATGTGTATAGCAGTAGCCATTTTTCTTTTTTTTGTTTGTCATCATTCCCATCTTTCCCTGTAAAGTCACTCAGACTTGCTCACTGATTTTCACAGAGTTCTGCAGCCAGCAGACCTGTTACATTTTCAGCACAGGCAGAGAGACACAGGCTAAACTCTTCATCCTTCATATCAAGGGTTATCCTAGAGTTATGATCAAAGACAGAAAGACAATGTGGGGAATGGGAATAATAGGCATGAGCTGAACATTTTCCAAATCTCTGCCTGACAACCAGGAGAGACTTTGATTCTCTTTCCTTTATACCTGAAGACTCCTCTTGAACTTTCACTCTCAAAGTTAGATCTTCCTGTGCCAGCTCATACCACATTTTGAACAGATGGATGTATCACTCTACTCCAGATAAAAAAGAATCCGAAGGTTAGAAAGGAAAGGCTGGAAGATCGTGTACTTAAAAAAAGCACATCCTGAAAAGAGAAAAATTTGCCTACAAACACATTAAGTGTCTTGACAGATCCATCGATTATTTTACCAAAATAGCAACATACCAGCATATTTTTCACTATCTTTGCTCCTCCAAATGATGACTGCAGTATCACTATCCCATCACTAGTCATGGGATGTCACCACTGAGTACAATGAGTCTGTTCTGCCTCAGTTAGGAAAAAACTGCTGTGGTGATTCCACTGCCTCCTCTCAGCTCCCAGGGGAAAGAAAGAGGTAAAAGCAGAAAACAAGGACAAATTTCCCTGGCCTTTGCTATAGATGCCACCGACAATTCAAAGCAACAAGGTTACATTCTGTGAAAAACTGGTATCTGACCACAGATCTACTTTTCAAAAAAACCAGCCAGCCATGACCTACCTCTGTGTAATGATAATAGCATAGTAAGGAATTTCTGAAGAATAAATATATCAGGAAAGAGAGTGTCAGTTCAAACCTTTAAGGAAGCACATTGCTATAAAAAGCAGCAGCAAGTTCTTACCAGTATCAATGAAAAAAAAAATCCTAACTCAATAATAACCCCACTCTTTTGCTGGCAGTGAACCTGGTCTTCAAATTTGTGACAGTGCTTGCAGGAGGTAGGAATAATTATTAAAGTTTTCCCTTAAGTGGATATAATGTTTAAAAAAAAGACTACTACCTGTGGAGAATAGAAAAAAATTATGGTCACCAAGAATGAGGCAATTTTTATAACAGTTTGTGCTTAACTTTCTTTTATATGGATTAGACAACACGTTTGGATACCAACAGTCTGCAAAGTCTTTGGAGTTTAAGGAATTTGGACCTACCATATTCACAAAGACACATTCCATATACTTAATTCAGGTCTACAAATTACATTAAAGAGTAGCACATGATTTACAAATTGTTAGCATTGACAGCATTTAAGAAAACTGAACTCAGTACATGGTAAATTGTTCAAAATCCTGTTCGTTACATACTATGAACACTGTATGTGCTCACTATGAACATATCACTGAATTGGGATCAGCCTCAAACTTGTTAGGTATTTATAGTCCTAAAATACTCATGAGTATGAGAGCACATTTTTCTAGATTCCTCATTCAACAAAGTCATTATTCAGTCAGTGAAGAAGCATTCTGGAGTAATTTGCTGTAACAATTACTATTTTACACCCCGGTGCACCATTACTGGTGAATCCCTTCTGCAATACATACTTGGAGCTGGTCCCACGTTCAGAATTCACCAACGAAGGAATGCCAGGAGGCTCCTAAAAGCTCCCATCCAGCAGAGCAAAAGCCTAGACAGCTTGGAACTGGACCCATCTCAGTTTTATGTGGGATGTAAAAGTGACCTCGCTGCTGCATTACGAATGCTCCAGCAATACTTTAACAAATTGTAACCATTTTTTTTTCCCAACTAGCAGCACATGCTATGTGTGTAACATTAAGGTCGGCATCACAAAATTCCTTACTAAAGGCTGAGTCAATAAATCTGAGAGAGCATGGGACTAGATATTAATTTTCAGTAACGTTGTTGACTCAAGACGTTAACTCTAAAGACTCTATATATAATAACAAGACAAACAAAGCTATTGATCATCCAAGTAACACCAACTTACTCAGCAAACTGCAGCCCTTTTCTCATTTCTTTTATAAATCCTCTATTTATTTAGCTTAATAAAAATGTCATCACACGGAAGTGAGTGCTTAAACAGTGAGTCCTGGTCCTGAGATTGGCAATTCTCTCTACTTCTATCTTTTTAAGCATTTTCAATTCATGCAGGTAAGAAATGGTTTTATTGCCAAAGAGGAGAGACAAAAAGAAAGAACATGTATCTACGGGGAGTAAATAGGGACCAGCTCCTCTACAGAGCCAAATGTTAGAAGCTAAAAACACCTAACTTGTGAGTCTTTGGGGCACAATTAAAAACCTAGTTAGAGATGTCCAGCCTGTACACAGAGAAGGGCAGAGATCTCTGAAGAACAAACCCACAAGCCTGCATGCTGAGGGGGCAGAAGCCTGCAGCTCCCTTTGCAGAGATTCTTCAACGGGTTCAGGCAGAATCACAAACAGCAAGAGTTTTGTCACCCTGAAGCAATGACTTCTTCATTTTTTCTGCTTTATACAATACAGCAGGATTTTCCTGCAGATGAATCAGCCACAGAATTGGGCAACTTTGCTCTGTCAGAAGAAAAGATTCAATTGTGGTAGATGTGGAATTATTAAGTTCCTCAAATATTTTGCGCTGAACCTAGTTTTCTAGACCCAATTAACAAAAATAAGATGATTATCTTCACCAAATGGTTAAGAAGCCTTCTAGGACACAGAAGGTTCAATTCCCTCATGGCCCAAGAGGTTTGAGCATCTCTTCACTGAACATCTAAAAGCTAACTGGGGTGGAGGTAGTGGAATGAAGAACAAGTTATATGTATGGTATTGAATCATTATGAGATCTACCTTTCATTCTAAGTGCTTCTGGAGCTGAGCTATTTTGCATAAAGCAGCAATCATATAAACAGCCTCTCTCTCTGCGCCTACTATGGGCATCCACCTGGTAAAGCAGAATAGAGGGGAATGAACGGGGTTTAAGACAGTATTTGTAGCAAAATTTTAAAAATCACCAATTTTTTAATTCTTAAGGGCCAAATGCCACATATAACTTAAGCATTGAAAAAAACATTACCATTTCAAAAGTTCAGGTGTTGTAGAACTTTGGAGGCAATCTACTCTTAAATGAAGATACATGAAAAGTTTGAAACACAGCTGGGAAAAATACGAATGCAATGTCAAACTAATTGTACTTCTCAACAAAATAAAACTTTTCAAAGCTTTTTTTCTTTTTTTTTTTTTTTTTTTTTAATACCATGGGTACAGTGGCTCCATTTCATTAATCACAAAAGCTTGAGGAAAAACATCTGGCAAGAACAGCCTAGAGACAAGCCAGAAAAACTGTGTGGGTGACATAAGAAAGAATATTTATTGAGAATCTTTTGAACAAAAGAAATTACAGTTGGAAGAAATATTCTAAAGCTATTCATAAAACTAAATTTAGATCTGGTAATGATTTAATACCAGCAAAAGTTAATAAGTAAATGGAATTTTCTACAGGAATAACAAGAAAATCTGAAGTCAGTGATCTGAAAAATGTGAAAGAACAGGTGTCTCTGGTATGTTTAAAAATAAGCCATGACCGAGCTTTCTTTGAAATATATTTGTGTGATAAACCTGCTGCTGAAAGCTTGGATGTAAGATAAGAATAATCATAAAAAGTCACTGCCAGTAGGAAATGACCACTCAGATTGTTTCTGGAGATTCACTGGTCAAATATCGACGTTGCAACCTCTGGAAAAAACAAAGCAACCCACAGGCCATCCTTAAAGGCTGCTTTTTCTCCTATCAGCCGGAGCTAACAGATGGGCCTTGCATCATTCCTCAAGCAGACACAAAGACTGGCTTTGTCAGCACACGGCTGCGTGGAAGCAAGAAGGATTCCAGAAGTGAGGGCTGTCTGCTGAGAAAGGCCAGGCTCTTCCCGAGGACACCATGAGAAGCCAGAAAACATTTGCGGAGGTGCAAAACATAAGCAGAATTAGGACCCGAGATACAGGGAAACACATGGTTTGTTTGAGTAAGCAGTGATTGGTTATCCCAGGAAAGAGCTGGGGCAAAGCTTGTGGCACATCTCAAATCCATAAGATTAAACTAAACAAAGAAAGTGAAATCTCACCAAGTGGCACATTTTAAACTGGACTAGACAAAACACTAATGAAAGACACTAGCAGGAGCAATCTCAAACTGACAGAGATGTACTAGATCATCTGTGAGGTACTTTTCATCTCCACAGTCCATTATCTTCAATTATCTCGCCCAAGATGCAATGTTAATTGTAACTCTTCAGTCTGGCTTGCTTTCAACCACAGCCTTATCTGTTTTTTGATTCTGAACCTCAAACCTATCAAGAAATTAAGAACTTTCATTACTTAAGTACCATCAGACATCAGTACTATATTCTCTCACAGTCATATGAAAATTTATACACACCCTAGTGCTTTGCATCATTATCATCACCCAGCTCTCAAAGCAAACACACAGCTCTCTGCACTTGTTTGAAACCCACCACTGCCAAGAGTTACGTTCACGCACATGCTAAAACCACTGCTATGCAACAAGAGAGTTTGCAAACCAGATGCCATTTAGAAAACACATTTCAGTCAAAATGACTGCCGAAATAGTCTCCTGGAGTTAAATTCAATGACCCTAGTACAAATTATGTAAGCATAAAAAAAAAAACCCTGCTCAAAACAATTTAAATCAAAATTATAGCTGGAGTATGCTCAGTATGACAGCCTTGTTAGAAAAGCTCACACAGAAAGGTAACAGTAGAACATTACAATTATATATGTTTAAGCCAGTAATTGATTAAAACTGTATTTATAAAAATTATTTGAAATAAATCAACACTTTTCTGAATGCTTAGATTTTAACAAACAGGTTTTGATTCTGAATTATTTTTTGTGCAAGGCTTTTAATGAAAAAAACACAACAGAAGAGACTGCATGGGGTGATATGACCTATCATTTAATCAGATCTTAAATGCTTATGATGGGAAAACATTTCACCACCTCCCTTTTGAAACTTTTTTTTTTTTTTTAGTATTTGGTCAAATTTTCCATCCTCTAGTAGCACTCTGATACTACTAATTATATCATGCCATTCTTGCCTTATTCTACGCTCCTCCAAATTGCTTATGACCTTCCAGTGTGCAGTTAAAGTGTTCATTACTATATGCTTCAGCTATGTATTTTTACCTTTTTCTCAGCTTAAATTAATCCGACTCTCTCTTAAACTGTTCTGAATGCAGCCAAAGTTTTTTGACATTAAGAGAGCCACCAGCAGACAGGGGTGTCCCAGCCACAGCCTCAGGGGTGCTCAACACAGCATTATGCCCCTCGCTTTGGTACCACACACATCACATCAGTGGCCGTATAGGATCCTTACAGTGCATGACAAATACAGTGACACAGTCTGCTTTGCAAGCGTTTTTCTTCTATGAATGTATTTGGTGTCTTTCTTTGTCCTGTATTAGTTATCTTTAGCATTTCTCTCACATAAATTTTACTTCATTATTTTGTGTTGACTCTCCAGTACCTTGTGTGTTATTTCATTATCTGCAATAGTATACACCACACTTCCCAATTTTTAAGTAATTTCTGCATCTCTCATCAACGGGTTGACAACACTTTACCAGAAGATTTCATCACATTGGGTCAAACAGAATTTAACACTAATTACTAACTTAAGCAAACTTTCAAGACATAAATGTGTTGAAAAATTCCAGATGTGACAGCATTATATTCGCTAAATGTTTAATTACTATGGGGTGGGAGTATGGGAAAGGAAATCAACTGACTACTACTGCTACCATTTATCCTTCAAAAACCGATTTTGCTTAGGCTAACAGATCTTTTCTTTATTTTTATACCCATTTAAGGATTTAAAAAATGTTCGTTGGATCACGATGTTAGGGATGTTTAGCTGTTTCTAGGAAGCACTCGTGACAGCCTGGCAGGGAAGGAGATTTGTATCACATTTCCCCCTAAGGATTATCATGCAGCATCCCTACTTTCAGTCTTGAGTACAATAGAGAATTTACTGGATTGAGATCAGGCTGTATCACTGAAGCCATCATGTCATGCCATCTTTTTCACAAATGCACTAAATTCTATGATGATAAAAACAATTTTTTTCCCTCTGACACAATGACTCCCATAGCAGACTTTTCTAGAATCTTATTGATACACAGATAGGAAAACCTGCTTCAGTTTCCTAAGTAATTTTATTCAAGGCCTATTGATTGGAATATGCTCTTATATTTTAATGAAATCTTTTTGTATTTGTTACTCTGCATTTGTCTTCAGCGTCTCCTCAGACTTCAGTTCACTTAAGGCAAACGTATGTGATGTACAGATTTAAAAAGTGATCCTTTTGGCTTTTTCAAGGCTTCATCATATTGGTTGCTCAGTCTTTTATTAAGACAGCCAAAACTTCCTCCTCCTCCTTCAATTTCTAAAAGATGATCTGCCTGTTTTTAGAATAAATGTTTATTTACCCTCAAGTACATGACCTTGAATTTCACGCTGTTAAACCCACTCAGTTTGTATCAAACTCACCACCTCCAAGATATTTCTTGCATATCTTCATAGCAGAAAAGTTTACCAAGCCCAAGGCACACCAACCTTGAATTTTAAACTGCAAAATTCTTTTGGTTTCTATTATACAGGTCATTAGAGTTATTCTCATACAGTATTCCCCCCACTGTGTTCAGTGGTGAATCAGTGTTCACCACTTCTGATTTACTCCACTCAGTCTTACTTTTTGTGTCCTGTTTACACTAAATAATATTTGTTAGAAAGTGTTGCCAATTTCACAGACTTGTTCAAGGGATCAATGTGCATCTTTTGCTTTTTGCCTTTTCT